>OY856411.1:746042765-747242765 GCA_963693085.1 Alisma plantago-aquatica | reverse complement strand
TAATTGGGTATGAATAGTCCTTGAATGACTAATACAATCATGGAATACTCTATTATTGTTGAAACCCTAGTATGCTATAACCTGATGGTTACACCTTGATTTATGTGTGGGTTCATACTTGAGAATACTATGAAATGTGATGGTGATGCTTCACCTTATGCATCCATGATCCAATGGGGATGTCGTGAGTTAGGGTTTAGGTATGAGTGCTGATTAGTAACATCGATATAATTTATCATGTTGAAACTAACTCTAATGCAATTAGATAAAGACGAGTACTCATGTTTAACATTCTTATATGATGGAATGATGGTAGAATAACCTCCTTACTATGATCATTACCTTGATATGTTAATTGGTGGTTATTATAGCCACATGGTCGATACTTTCTCATGCTAAACATGTGTATAATGAATATGATGAGAGTTAATCATATCTATATTCCTTGCTTGTTGATGTAATAAAGAAATGTTCTTAATGTTAATATAACCCTGCTATGATTGTTTATGAATAATTCCTAGCTCATTAACGTAATATTGTGTTGATCTAGTGTATTATATATAATTGATGTTGTTGAGCCTTGTTATAAGGCATGCAAAGATAATGATAATCTTGCAGGGAATAATATGATGGTGTTAATGACCTTTGGACATAGTTGAGCCCTGGATGAGGAGTAATCCTTTTATGTTGATAAGGGTTGATACCCTGTGATATTGTGAAAAAGATTATTATCTTGTGATAGCATGATGACTGGTGGTCTCATGAATGGCAAGTGAATATTACCATGTGATGATGAGATGAGAAATTATGTTTCATACGTTTTATATCTTTTAAAGTTGTGATATTTATATGCTTGCTAGAAGTGAATTAGGGTTTGTATGTCCATTTATTTGATGCAGCCTTAATTCACACAATTGGCATAATTAATCAAGTGAAACTCTAATCATGTAGTGCCATGTGCCATAGATCCATCTGAGTGTCAGAACTTTCCAGATGGTGAAACGAGTATTCCTAAGGGAAACTCAGAGCGCATACTGATGAGTATGTGGGGTGCTTGTCATCCTAAATTCAAGTGTTTAGGGAGAATGACTGCGGTCATACCTAGCCCTCTGTTTGAGAACGGATGTGGTCGTGTCTCGGTGATTATATATGTGATAAGATTGGAGGACAACTGCGGTTGTACCTCATATGGTAGGGTATGCGTACCCACCTCCTTTCACTAGTGTCGTGACCTGTACCAAGGACGGACTAGGCTGTAGCAGCTTGACCTTATGTGTCGCTGTGGCGGACCCGTACTGACCGGGGGCGGAGAATATCTTAGGAGTCCGGCTCTTCCTAGATCTTGTATGGCACTGATTTCGACTTAGCAGTGGTCAGTTGGATTTTGAGTGGTATCCTCAAATTCCTCAGGGCATAATAAAAGTTGTAATACAGCTGTATAACATATATATTTAGGTTATATACAATGTTTCACATTGGATGATAACCCTTGTTTGTTATCTTTACATAAAGATGATGCTTAGTGCAATTAATAGATAGTAGATATACTTATGTTGTAGATATGCTTAAGATTGTAGATGCGTACATACAGTATCCATGCTTATGTTGATAACTATACAGCTACTGTTGATTATAATCATGATGCCAGATATCTCATGTTGTTAGCTATGCTATGTTATTAGACTTGCTCATGATGCTAGATATGCATATCCTATTGAATTGCTTATATTATCAACAAGATAAAGGATGATAGTCTGGCTAATGATGATTGTTAGTATCTGCTCCTTTATGTATTTTGTTAATCATCAGTACTGCTGATCTTATTTGTTATATCTAATTAAATTTCTTAACTATTTAATTACTTTAAAATGTTGTAATCAATAAATGTAGTTGGAGGTTATAACTCTTACTGGGACTGGGTCTCACCCTTGTGGCTCGCCAAATTTTTTTCAGGTAATCAAAAGTGACGAAAACAAACATGTGGAAGCAAAGAGGAGCTACAATAATGAATCTTTGAGAAAGTTGATTAGATGTCTAGTGTGTCCTAGAGCCATCCATGTACTCTCAGGTCCCGGCAGGAAAAGTTTGTATATGGTGTTTCAAATGAATCGAGATTTTGTTAGCATGTTAACGCTTGTCTGTGTGGTATATACAAATATTGTTCTCATGTGTATATATGTTGTGGCTAAGGAAATATAATAATTTGTATCAAATTCTTAGCATAGTATGGATATAAGAGATGTTGGGCTCTCATGCAAATGTTTTTGAGTGAAATGTTGACGTTGAAATCGGTTTTAATTTACCCATATTTTTGGGTATGTGATTAATTAGTGATTGATTGTGTTTTATGTTTTGAGTAATCTCATTTAGTGTGACGGGTCACGACAATTGATGTCTATGGTTATTTCCACAATAACAACCGACTAGGGACTAAACAAGAATGTATACTCTTAACATCCGTATGATCTCATCGTTTAGGTCCTTAACCTAAAAGCATACGTCATTGAGTAAAAACAATTCTCTAGACATCTATCATGTTACACTATCATCTCATAAATAGTTAAAACATATATATTGGAAATTGCCTTTATTATTCAAATCATTTACAAAGTATCCCATTACAATCATCACATGACTTGCTCTATGGGCATACATACCAACAATAACAACTTCTCTTGGAGGCAGCCAAAGGATGGCTCTCTATATTGAATAATTGGGTTTTGTAAGTGAAACCCCAACCGATTGAATCTTTGGATTTTGGAAGTATGTGAATAAAAAACTTGTTAAATATAGTGGTGTTGTAAATTATTTTCAGTATTATATAAATAATTTGGATGATTCAAATATACATGTTAGTGCAAACTTTTAGAATATATAGATGTTCTTTTAATTTGTAAATCAGTCATGTTCCAATTCGACGGATCATGCTACGAACTACAATATAGCAGTTTGATTTGGTTTTTAGTTATTTGTTAGTAAGTCTGAATGAGTTTGTGACACCCCGCCCTCACACAGACAACAAGGTGACACACAAAATGTGTGAAACCACATATTACTGAAAATACGGGTTAATTAAAACCGATCATGGAAAGCATATAAACAAAGAAACTATTACATCCAGATCCTACAAGGAAACATGTTATACAACTATTATAAGCTTGATATATGTCCACAGCTTAGGGAAAATAGCTGTCTTGTCAGCACATGAGTCACCTATTTATTCATAACGGGCCACATCAGGCCAACAGTAGAATATACAAAGCTACATCAGGTAAACATCATAAACATTGTCAAAACACCTCTGAGGACCCGGGAGTACAAGGATAACTCTAGGACTCTACTATAAAACCACCAAAACAGCAACATGTCCATCTCTTGCCTTCTACTGCTCTTCTTCTTGCTGCTCGGCCGCAACCTCACGACCACCACTATGTCTAGTGCGACCACCTAAAAAGGTTGTAAACCAACATGGTGAGACACACAGCCCCAGCGAGAAACATAACTCCCCGTCAAAACTATAAAACTCCAAAGAAGGCTAAAGAAGGTAAAATAGATAACTAGTATAAGAAGATTATATGAGCAACATACTGAGCATGTCTTACTGTATTATTAAACTTACCAGGATATCCGGGAGGCATATAACCTGATTTTCTTTATGGAATATGATTGACAAGATAAGATTTATAAGATATTACCACGTAACATAAGGAACGTATAAGTAACTGCAAGTTATAACAAGATCAAATACACAAGCAAGGCCTCAACCAATGTTCTACGTTTTTCCTTAAGTAATAAATACTATTCGACTGGATTACATATTATTATGCCCTGAGGAAGTGAGCCATACTGCTCAATTCCAACCTTCGGTTGCGAAACGCAAGCCGGTTCCATAAAAGGTCAATGGAAGAGTCAGACTCCATGACCTCACCACCTCGTGGTCAGTGCATGAGTGCAAAACAAGCAGGACCGCAGTCTCTTGCTTAAGTGGCCTCAGCCACAGGGTCAGGCTACCCTCTGCCTAGCTCACCTCATTACACGTATTAGTGCTAGTGAAACTGAGCCACGGGCATGATCACCATGCTATGAGCCATGAACACAATCATGCTCTTCTTATGACACATCCTGAGCCATGGGCCTGTTCACCATGCTCTAACATATTGAGCCACAGGCCTGAAACCACACTCTGGATTCTACAAACGAAGTTGCACTCTAATCCTCCTCATTTTTGGCTAGGAGAAACCACACATATTCAACAATATGCGCTTCCAGGTTAACCCACAAGAAAACCTATTTCACCATCACCAGCTACTGACGATGATGGATCTATGGCCAGGGCAAACTACATGATATGTTCCACTGTAATTAATTAGTATATTTTAAGTGGATAGTTGAGGCAACCAAGTTGTAAAACATAAACGACATTGAGTTACATTAATGTTGTCATTATCACATTATCATGGGATCTCAATCCCTCATCACAGAAAGCCACTGCCTCTCAAGGCATCATCATTTTACATCATCACCTGGGATAACAATCCCTCATCTCATCATCAAGAGGATAACACCTCACTGGGCACTCGGCCCTCATCAGGTCCTCAGACCTATCTCATCATACCGGTGATGCATGTTATCCCATCAACAAGAATTATCATCATTCAACGTTATTCAAACACATATGCCTCATAGCTCTTACCTGGCTATGAATTCACCTGATACACCTACATAGTTAGTGTGCACATCAAGAGAGATAACTTAAAATCACCAGACATAGATCTTACTGATTATTATGTCATTAGGGTTGCAGATGTGCATGTCATGATTATAATCATATGAGGCATATAGTTGTATCAATTACATTATGGTTATCGAGTTATAAGCATCCACTTATGCCATTTATCTTATAAACATAAAAAAGTATCGTGTTATCTAATCTAGCATTATCTTTAAGCATCAAGCATAGCACTGATTCACAACCCATCATCCATGTAGTAACAACAACATAGGTGTGATTACAAGACAACACATCACTATCTAGGGTTTCCAGGTTAAGCATAACCCTCACTAAAGGTACTAGTTACCCTCACTAAAGGTGTGATAGGTAGTGCGCCCCTTACCACAGGTGGTATCGGGCAGGGTAACAACCCTCACTAAAGGCATGTCGGCCAAGGCACTTAGCCACATCTATTGGCCAACTCTAACACAAGAGTGTATCAGTCAACAAGGCCTAAAGGATGTCATGCAACCAAGGTAACATGAATGCATCATGTAGTTGGGGTCAGGAGGTGTATCCTGCAACTGAGCTATATGTGCATCGGGCAGCTAGTTAAGACCCTATCGGCTAGCTAGGGTCAGGGTTGTATCGGGCAACCATCTCACAACTGCAACAACCAAGATCATGGTGACCAAGCCAACACTATAACGCCCACCATGCACACATCACCAAACGATACAAGGTCACCACAAGGAAGCCTACCATCCAACAAGATCGAGCACACCATATCGACCACCACTAAGGCAAGCACTAGGGTTTCACCACTCAACACATATCAGGCAGCTCAAGACCAACCCAACTTGTATCACCCAAGGCACCAAGTAGAGGCACCTATAGAGATAAAGACTAAGCACCATATCAGCCAAGGGGATAACACCTATTAGAAGAAAGGGTCATCTCGGTCGAGGCATATCGCCCAAGGTCACCAACAAGATCAAGATGGTCATATCGGGCACAAAGCCAACCAAACTCAGCATGACCATATCGGCCAAAGCTAAACCCAAGGAGAGGGGTGTCAGGCAACATCACCACAAAGGTGTATCATGCAAGGCACAAAGGTTCATCTCGGCTTAGTCATCACTAACCTTAAGATCACCATCACAAAACCATAACAAATCAAGAAAGTTGGCTCACCTCTCAAAAATCAAGAGAGATGGGTTTTACACAACCTCCATCACATATCTCGGGCAACATGATAGATCATTTCCATATCGGCTAAGCTCCCAACCTCTACTAGGTTAACATCCAACCAAGGCTCACCTCTCTAATCCATGGTGAGAGAAGAGTGTTGCCCAAGCAACTAGAGTATAGACTCACCTCTCCACAACCAAGTGAGAGGAGTGTTGCCTATACCACTAGAGCCAAACTCACTTCTCAAGACCATATGGAGAGAAAGGAGTTTTGCCCAAGAAACTCTATACATATGGTTCGGCCACCAAGGTCAAGAACACACCAACAACATGAACATATAACCACAAGATACATGGTCGATCAAGATGAAACATAACATGCAACAAGAAAAGGAAGTAGTATAGCTAGGGTTAGGTGTTATGTGGCCCTCCTTAAGCAAACTCCAAGCTCCTAGCACCAAGCTCCCAAGCTCAAGTGCCACCACAAGAAGAATAACAAGGCACCCTAGGGCTCGACCACCACTAGAGGAAGAAGAAGACTCCAAGGAGAAGGAGGAGGATCAACCACCAACTAGCAAAGGAGATGTGTCACCCACCAAAGAAGGAAAGGAAGCAACACCAACTAAAAGGGATCCTAAGCAAGAGAAAGGAGAGGCATATATAGAAGAGCGTGAAGGAGAAAATAAGGCAAGGTGTTGCCCACCTAGGGACACTTGTCCAAGGGCAATGCCACCTCCTTATCTCGCCCCATACACATGTCTAAGGCAATTGCCACTTGCAAGCATCATGCACTATCCACAAGGGTGGTGACACAAACGAAGCCAAAGGTCAAGGATGGTGAAAGGCCGACACAACTACATGGGCGATACACTCTCTTGCCCAACATAGACTCATGGCCGACACAACCACATGGCCGACACAAGGCTCCCAAACACACCCTTGCCCGATACAAGGTCCATCAAGGCGCAAGGCCCAACAAGGCTCAACCAAGCCCAAGGCAACTCAATCAATGAGCCCAACCATTCCTCTCAACTCTAGAGGAAGCAAGGAGAGATAAAGACACCTCTCAAGGTGACAAACGTGTTCATCAACCCTAGACTTGGGTTGTTTGCAAGTGGCACCTCCAACTCTCAACAAAGCACAAGCAACCTTAATAACCACTAAAGGTGATTAGCAAGCAACTAAACACTAGGTTTAGGTGAAGCAAACAGGATAAGTCCAAAATGAAGGATAGGGTCCTTACAAGACATAAACCCCTACAAAGGGATTTCGTCCTTGAAATCTGAAGAGAAAAGTAAGGGATACTTCCTCCTCATCTCTTCCTCCAGCTCCCATGTGGCTTCCTCAATGCCATGACGATGCCAAAGAACTTTCACAAGAACCAGATCCTTCCTTTTCAACTTCTTTACTCTTTTGTCAAGGATCATCATTGGACCTTCCTCGTAGGTCACATCTTCATCGAGCTCAACCTCAACTGGCTGTAATACTATCCCTGTGTCTGGATGACTTTCCTTCAGCATGCTGACATGGAACACCAGATGTAACTTGTGCAACTCTGGCAGAAGCTATAACTTATAAGCTACCTTGCCAACACGTGCTATTACTGGGTATGACCCCATAAACCTAGGTGCCAGTTTGCCTTTCTGGCCAAACCTCAACATGCCTTTCCATGGTGAGACCTTGAGATACACTTTGTCTCCCACTTGGAACTCTATAGGTCATCGATGATTATCTGCGTATGACTTCTGTCTGTCCTGTGCCACTTTCAACTTTTGTTGTATCACTCTGATCTTCTCTGTTGCCTGCTGTACTAACTCAGGACCCAAAAGTTGATACTCACCAGAATCATACCAACATAGAGGAGATCTGCACTTCCTACCATATAGAGCCTCATAAGGAGCCATGTCGATGCTCTGCTGGTAACTATTGTTGTAGGTGAACTCTATCAAACTGAGATGCATGTCCCAACTGCCTAAGAACTGCAAAACACAAGCTTGGAGAAGATCTTCAAAAGTCTGAATAGTCCTTCCAGACTATCCATCTATATGTGGGTGGAAAGCGGTACTGAACCTCAACTGTGTTCCCAACGCTTTATGTAACTGTTCCTAGAAACGACTCATGAACTGGGGTCCTCTGTCAGAGACTATCGTTGCAGGTACACCATGAAAACACACTATCTCATCCACATACACCTGAGCAAACTTCTCTGCTATATATATTGTCTTCATAGGTATGAAATGAGCATACTTTGTCAATCTATCCACTATCACCCAAATGGAATCATGATTCTTAGTTGTCCTTGGAAGACCAACTACAAAATCCATGGTTATATGATCCCATTTCCACTACAATATCAGCAGGGGTTGCAATGTACCTCCCGACTTCTGATGCTCATCCTTAACTTGTTGGCATACTGCACACCTAGCCACAAACTCAGATACATCTCTCTTCAAGCCAGGCCACCAATACAGGTCCTTCAGATTATGATACATCTTGGTGACACCTAGATGCATGGCATACATCGATGTGTGCACTTCCTTGAGCACTATCCTCCTCAAATCATCGACATCAGGGACCACCATACTATCATGACAGCAAACTAGTCCATCCTCAGACTCATGGAACCCATCACACTTTTCGCTGCCAAACTCTGATGTCATCAACTGAACTGAAGAATCTGCCTGCCATGCACCTTTGATCTACTGTCTCAACATATGCTTTACTTGCATCTGTGCCAACAATCCTGCCAGCAAGGAGACTTCCATCTGTACATTCATCTGCCGCAAAGAGACAAGTATATCCCGCCTATGGCATACTAAGGAACTCAACTGTGCCTTCTTCATAGAGCGAGAAGAAGGAGACTTTCTACTAAGCGCATTAGCTACCACATTCACCTTACTAGGATGATACTCAATGGTACAATCATAATCATTGATCAACTCCATCCAATGACATTGTCGCATGTTCAACTCACTCTGCGAGAAGATGTACTTTAAATTCTTATGATATGTAAAGATCTGACACACTTCCCCATAAAGGTAGTGTCTCCAAATCTTTAACGCATGGACCACCGCTGCCAGCTCCAGATCATGTGTTGGATAGTTCTCCTCATGTTTCTTAAGCTATCGCGAAGCAAAAGAAACCACATGATCCTCCTGTATTAGCACACATCCTAATCCTTTCTTGGAAGCATCGCAGAAAACAACATACCCCTTCCTTGGCTCTGGCAGCACCAACATCAGAGCACTAGTCAACTTCTCCTTCAAGCTTTGGAAATCTTGCTGACAACGATCATCCTAAACAAAGGGTACACCCTTCCTGGTCAACTTCGTTAACGGTAACATGATTATAGTGAAGTTCCTTATAAACTTCTGGTAGTATCCTACTAAACCCAGAAAACTACAAACTTCTATTGGAGTCTTCGGTTGCTCCCAGTTTTTAACTGACTCCACCTTTTTAGGGTCCACTCTGACTCCTTCTACAGATATAACATGACCCAAGAAAGTCACTTCTTTCAACCAGAACTCACACTTACTAAACTTGGCATACAACTGATGTTGGCAAAGAAGAGTCAACACTTGTCGAAGATGTTGTTCATGCTCTTGACTATCCCGACTATAGATCAAGATGTCATCTATAAAAACTACAACAAATTGATCTAGAAACGGATGTAACACCCGGTTCATCAGATCCATAAAAGCAACAGGCGCATTTGTTAGCCCAAACGGCATAACCATAAACTCGAAGTGACCATACCTCATATGAAACACTGACTTTGGTATGTCCTCATCATTAATCCTCAACTGATGATATCCAGACCATAGATCTATTTTTGAGAACACTGTAGCATCAGACAACTAATCAAATAGATCATCTATCCTCGGCAACGAGTACTTATTCTTGATCATGACTTTGTTCAACTGTCGGTAATCTATACACAGCCGCATTGACCCATCCTTCTTCTTTACGAACAGGACTGGAGCACCCCACAACGATGTGCTGGTCTGATGAAACCTTTATCTAACAACTCCTGTAACTGCTTCTTCAGTTCTGCCATCTTGGCTGGAGCCATCCTGTATGGTGTCTGAGCAACTGGCTATGATACTAGCACCAGATTGATCTCAAAATCAATCTCTCGAGGTGGGGGAACACTAGGGAACTCATCTGGAAACACGTCCACAAACTCTCAGACAATAGGCACCTCCAAAAGGCTAGGACCCTTTGCATTCGTATCCACAACATGAGCTAAGAATGCCTTACATCCTTGCCGTAGCAATTTCTCTGCCACCATCGCTGACACTAAGCACGTAGGAAGAATCTCCCTATCATCTTGGAAGATCCACTTCTCTCCACCGTCATCAAACACTGCCTGCTTAGAACCATAATCCAACACAACCTTATACTTCTCTAAGGTATCCATCCCAAGGATCACATCGAATACATGCATCTCAAGTGGTATAAGATCCACTTGTATACTGTGTCCCGAAAACGATAGAACACAAGATGGGCACTCCTCTCGAAGCATCGAGGAACCATCAAGAGGGCTTTCTAGCAACAGGCTATCTCTCTTACAGCTAACAGATAAGAGACAATTTTCAAGCATAGTTCGTGCGATAAAAGAGTATGTGGCACCCGGGTCAACCAAAACAGATATAAAGCAAGAAGAAGACAAATCAGAATGAAATAACGCCATCTGACATGCCACAACTCACGGGTTGACTATCACCTCCGGCTGACTCATAGTGTTGAATCGAGCCATTACTTGCTGTCCACATCCTCTACTTCCTTGGGCAGACAATCCCGCTTGCGACGCTTGACCACATCCTCACCCTCTGCTACCACTGGGCTGTTGTCTATCTGACCCTTGCTGATTCTGCCTCGGCTGCTGTGTCACTTCAACATCTTTCCTTGGGCAATTTGACCTTCAATGCCCGATCTGACCACAAAGATGACATGACTAATCTTGTTGTTGTGGCCTAAATGGCCCTGTCACTGCCACTGAGGTTGTACTATGTGCCTTAGACAACGAAGAACCATATCCGCTTCCCTTACTCGGGGACCACTATGACGGTGCACTGGAACCTCTTAACCCAGAAGGTGCTGAAAACCTTGGTTTCTTAAAGCCACCAGACCTCCGCCCTAGAAACTAAGCATGCCTCTTCTTAGACATGGATTCTCTCTTCTCCTTGATTGATCGTTCAATCCTGCAGACAAACTCCACGAACGTGGCAAACCGCTCCCGATTCTCCAAAGCAGTCGCAAGTGTTGTCAACTCTGTGCTCAGACCCTTCTCAAACTGTCTGATCCGCTCGTCATCTATCGTCACCATATGAGGACAAAACCTCAGCAAGTCCATAAACTTTGCTTCATACTTGGTGATGCTCAACGATCCTTGGTGCAGACACTCAAACTGATTGATCTTCTCGTCCAAATACGTCTTCGAGAAGTATCTGAGACAAACTCTCACCGGAAAACCTCCCAACCGATCACCTCACTGGGTCGCTTCTCCTCCTCGATGGCCCACTAGTGGCCAACACTACCTTTCAAAAGGTAGACAGCATGCTTGACTTTGTCTTCTTCGGGGATGTCAAGGATCCAGAAGGCCTTCTCTAGACTTGTCAACCATAGATCTGCATCTGCTGGATCAGTCGTTCCAGCATAATCCGAAGCTCTAACTCGATGAAGCCGCTCAAAGGTCTTCCCAATGCCTGATGATTCACCATGGGGAGCCTGTGCTCTTGGCGGAGGCATTGGAAATATTTCCACCATGTGATTCATTGTAGCCATCAACTGCCCCACAAGGTGTTGATAGGCAGGGTTTTCAAGAATGGATGGGTCAAGTTGGGGGACCTCATGCACCCGATCTTCATGTGCCTTCACTCTTGCTCCATCAACTGATGCAACATCGCTTCTCTCGGCAGCATGTTCTTCATGGTTTCCAGTCATCTTTAAGCTTTTTCTTCCACTGAGGGCAGAAGATTATTGTAAGAAGATCTGGAAAACTCACAAGAACAGACACAAACCTAATCCTAGATCCATGTAGACTCAGCAAACCTAGATCTCTGATACCAAACTAACTATGACACCACGCCCTCACACAGACAGCAAGGTGACACGTGAAAACATGCAGAACCACATATTACTGAAAACATGGGTTAATTAAAACTGATCACGGAAAACAGATAAACAAAGAAACTATTACATCTAGATCTTGTAAGGAAACATGTATACAACTATGATAAGCCTGATATATGTCCAGAACTTAGGGAAAACAACTGTCTTGTCAGCACATGAGTTCATCACCTATTTATACATAATGGGCCACATCAGGCCAACAACATAATATACAAAGATACATCAGGTAAACATTGTAAACATCGTCAAAACACCTCCGAGGACCCGAGAGTATAGGGATAACTCTAGGACTCTACTACAAAACCACCAAAATAGTAGCATGTCCATCTCTTACCTTCTACTGCTCTTCTTCTTGTTGCTCGACCGCAACCTCACGACCACCACCACGTCTAGTGCGACCACCTAAAAAGGTTGTAAACTAATGGGGTGAGACACACAGTCCCAGTGACAAACATAACTCCCCGACAAAACTATAAAACTCCAAAGAAGGCTAAATCAGGTAAAACAGATAACTAGTATAAGCAGATTATACGAGCAGCATACTGAGCATGTCTTACTGTATTATTAAACTTACCAGGATATTTGGGAGGCATATAACCTGATTTTCTTTATGGAACATGATTGACAAGATAAGATTTATAAGATATTACCACATAATATAAGGAACGTATAAGTAACTGCAAGGTATAACAAGATCAACTACACAAGCAAGGCCTCAACCAATGTTCCGTGTTTTGCCTTAAGCAATAAGTACTATTCAGCTAGATCATGTATTATTATGCCTTGATGAAGTGAGTCGTACCGCTCAATTCCAACCTTCAGTTGCGAAACCCAAGCCGGTGGCATAAAAGGTCAATTGAAGAGTCGGAATCCACGACCTCACCACCTCGTGGTCAGTGCACGAGTGAAAAACAAGCAGGACCGCAGTCTCTTACTTAAGTGGCCTCAGCCACAGGGTCAGACTACCCTCTGCCTAGCCCACCTCGGTATAGGTATCAGTGCTAGTGAAACTGATCCACATGCATGATCACCGTATTCTGAGCCATGAACACAATCATGCTCTTCTTATCACACATCCTGAGCCATGGGCATGTTCACCATGCTCTAACATATTGAGCCACGGGCCTGAAACCGCACTCTAGAGTCTACAACCAAAGTTGCACTCTAATCCTCCTCATTTTTGGCTAGGAGAAACCACACATATTCAACAATATGTGCTTCCAGGTCAACCCGCAGGAAAACCTATTTCACCATCACCAACTACTGACGATGATGGATCTATGGGTAGGGAAAACTACATGATATGTTCCACTGTAATTAATTAGTATATTTTAAGTGGATAGTTGAGGCAACCATGTTGTAAAACATAAACAACATTGAGTTACATTAATGTTGTCATTATCACATTATCACGGGATATCAATCCCTCATAACAGAAAGCCACTGCCTCTCAAGGCATCATCATTTTACATCATCACCTGGGATAACAATCCCTCATCTCATCATCAAGAGGATAACAACTCACTGGGCACTCAGCCCTCATCAGGTCCTCAAACCTATCTCATCATATTGGTGATGCATGTTATCCCATCAACAAGAATTATCATCATGTAGTGTTATTCAAACACATATGCCTCATAGCTCTTACCTGGCTATGAATTCACCTGATACACGTGCATAGTTAGTGTGCACATCAAGAGAGATAACTTAAAATCACCAGACATAGATCTTACTGATTATTATGTCATTAGGGTTGCAGATGTGCATGTCATGATTATAATCATATGAGGCATACAGCTGTATCAATTACATTATGGTTATCGAGTTATAAGCATCCACTTATGCCATTTATCTTATAAACATAAACAAGTATCATGTTATCTAATCTAGCATTATCTTTAAGCATCAAGCATATCACTGATTCACAACCCATCATCCATGTAGTAACAACAACACATGTGCGATTACAAGACAACACATCACTAACTAGGGTTTCCAGGTTAAGCATAACCCTCACTAAAGTTACTAGTTACCCTCACTAAAGGTGTGAGAGGTAGCACGCCCCTTACCACAAGTGGTATCGGGCAGGGTAACAACCCTCACTAAAGGCTTGTCGTCCAAGGCACTTAGCCACATCTATCGGCAAACTCAATCACAAGAGTGTATCCGTCAACAAGGCCTAAAGGATGTCATGTAACCAAGGTAACATGAATGCATCGTGCAACTGGGGTTAGGAGGTGTATCGTGCAACTGAGCTATATGTGCATCGGGCAACTAGTTAAGACCCTATCAGCTAGCTAGGGCCAGGGTTGTATTAGGCAACCATCTCACCATTGCAACGGCTAAGATCGTGGCACCCAAGACAATGATCTAACGTCCACCATGCACACATCACCAAATGATACAAGGGCACCACAAGGAAGCCTACCATCCAACAAGATCAGGCACACCATATCGACCACCACTAAGGCAAGCACTAGCGTTTCACCACTCAACACATATCGGGCGGCTCAAGACCAACCCAACTTGTGTCACCCAAGGCACCAAACAGAGGCACCTAAAAAGATAACGACTAAGCACCATATCGGCTAAGGGGATAACACCTACTAGGAGAAAGGGTCATCTCGGTCGAGGCATATCGCCCAAGGTCACCAACAAGATCGAGATGGTCCAATGGGATGAATGGTGGAGCCATGGCCAGCCTTGTGACGAGATGGGTGCAAGACTCCACGGGCGCACGCCGACGTTTGAGGCATCGATACTTTGGAGACTTCCTGGATCCGCGTCGCACATTTGAGCGCCCTTGGAGTGCTGATGGATACTCCGACCACTCGTCCACTGAGGAGGTGGATAGAACCCACGATAGTGAGGAACTTGCGAGCAAGGCATATGATGATTTTGATGACTGGAACTCTGATCCCTAGCTATTTTGAGATGGTGGCTTGAGAAGTTCCGCCTGGATGTTCTGAGGGTGTGTTTGCTGGGTGTGATTTCTGGGATATTTTTTAGAGGAGGTTTATGCGGGGCTTCAGCCTGGGTTTGTTTTAGTTACTTGATGATTTTTTGTTTGGTTGGCGTATTGTGATGGTTGTGAATGACCTATGTAATGCGGATGTCACTTTGTTGCTTGCTAGAGGAGCGAGATGAATAAGATGATCCCATTTATATTAAAAAAAAGCCAACCAAACTCAACATGACCATATCGGCCAAAGCTAAACCCAAGGTGAGGGGTGTCGGGCAACATCACCACAAAGGTGTATCGTGCAAGGCACAAAGGTTCATCTCGGCTTGGTCATCACTAACCTCAAGATCACCATCACAAAACCCTAACAGATTAAGAAAGTTGGCTCACCTCTCAAATATCAAGAGAGAGGGGTTTTGTACAACCTCCATCACATATATCGGGCAACATGATAGATCATTTCCATATCGGCTAAGCTCCCAACCTCTACTAGGTCAACATCCAACCAAGGATCACCTCTCTAATCCATGGTGAGAGAAGAGTGTTGCCCAAGAAACTAGAGTATAGACTCACCTCTCAACAACCAAGTGAGAGGACTGTTGCCTATACCACTAGAGATGAACTCACTTCTCAAGACCATATGGAGAGAAAGGAGTTTTGCCCAAGAAACTCTATACATATGGTTCGGCTACCAAGGTCAAGAACACACCAACAACATGAACATATAACCACAAGATACATGGCTGATCAAGATGAAACATAACATGCAACAAGAAAGGGAAGTAGTATAGCTAGGGTTAGGAGTTATGTAACCCGCCTTAAGCAAACTCCGAGCTCCTAGCACCATGCTCTCAAGCTCAAGAACCACCACAAGAAGAAGAACAAGGCACCCTAGGGCTTGGCCACCACTAGAGGAAGAAGAAGACTCCAAGGAGAAGGAGGAGGATCGACCACCAACTAGCAAAGGAGATGTGTCGCCCACCAAAGAAGGAAAGTAAGCAACACCAACTAAAAGGGATCCTAAGCAAGAGAAAGGAGAGGCATATATAGAAGAGGGTGAAGGAAAAAACAAGGCAAGGTGTCGCCCACCTAGGGAAACTTGTCCAAGGGCAATGCCACCTCCTTATCTCACCCCATACACATGTCCAAGGCAATCTCCACATGCAAGCATCATGCACCAAGTGTCCACAAGGGTGGTGACACAAACGAAGCCAAAGGTCAAGGATGGTCAAAGGCCAACACAACTACGTGGGTGATACACTCTCTTGCCCGACACAACCTCATGGCCGACACAACCACATGGCCGACACAAGGCTCCCAAACACACCCTTGCCTGATACAAGGTCCATCAAGGCAAGGCAAGGCCCAAACAAGGCAAAACAAGGCCCAACAAGGCTCAACCAAGCCCAAGGCAACTCAAGCAACGAGCCCAACCCTTCCTCTCAACTCTAGAGGAAGCAAGGAGAGAGAAAAACACCTCTCAAGGTGACAAACTTATTCATCAACCCTGGACTTTGGTTATTTGCAAGTGGCACCTCCAACTCTCAACAAAGCACAAGCAACCTTAATCACCACTAGAGGTGATTAGCAAGCAACTAAATACAAGGTTTAGGCAAAGCAAACGGGATAAGCCCAGAATGGAGGACATGGTCCTTATAGAGTTGTCATATTAAATTTTTCTCTAAAACATTATTTTAGATAAAATACTAAATTTTCATATGGAGGAGTTTTTATTGATGACAACTAACACTTTCAGCAAATATTTATGATAGAAAATCATGCTAAAATAAAACAAAATTAAATGTGAGACTTATTTGTAATTGTTCAGAGCACCATAATTTCTCTATATGAGTACCTAACACTCTAGTAGTTCTCATATTTAGTAATTCATTTCATAGAAACAAAATTTTATAGGGATATGGAGAATTATAGTTTGAGTGAGGAAGGAGGTAGATGTAAGGCCCTTAACCTAGATTAATGCTTAAGTGTGCTTTCTTTTCTTAATTATATGCTTGATCCATAATATAATATCTTGATATGCCTTAATAACATGTGAAAATCTTATGTTTTCAGTTTGGTCATGTTTGGTTGATGTTTGAGCTATGTGTGCTTATTTTGGACCAAGTTACAATTTACCCAATGATGAGGGCTAATCTTGCAATTTGTCACATGTAGGTTGTCCTTAGCATGATGAGAGATGATGCTATGGGTGCCTTGTTTGGGCCTTGGTTGATGAGGTGATATTAGGGTTTGCTTGAGTTGCATGGTTGGTGATGTTAACCAGTGTTTCGATCTTGATGATTATTTTGTAAGTTCTTCGATCGCTACACCATGTTTGGTTGGTTTTCTTCGACCTTGGTGCTTTAACCTTTGGTTTTGTCCCTAGGGTTTTTTCTTTGTTGAAGTGTTGTGACCGCAACACTCTTTATTTGCTTCTACTGTGATCGATGCTAGGGTTTTAAGGTGTGTTGTGACCGCTACCAAGTGAGTGCTTTGACCATGTTGTGTTTGAGAGCCAATTGGTCTCTACACCACTTTGATTTTAATGTTTCTCTTGCATGTGTGTATGCATGGCTGATCTTTTGAGGGACAAATGTCCTAGTGGTGCTCTAACTCCATGACACCTCATATCCTTACATCCCTCCTACCCCATGTGTATATAAGATCTCTCTTCTTCATGCAAGCAATTCTTTTAGCTCTCTTTTCTTCCTCTCTTCTCTTTGTGTTTGGCCGTAGAGCTTGGTGGAGCTAGAGAAGGCTGGTCTTAGAGCTTTGGTGGATGATCATCCTTGCATGTGGTGATATTGAGCTTGATCATCTTACTTGTGGTGATCCTTGGTGCTTTTCCTTCTTGGTAAGTGGTTCTACACCCTTGATCTCGTTTCCTTTTAAGCCTAAATTCCTTCTTCCTTTCTTGGCTATGAGACTATGGTGCAACCATGGTGACTACCTTGAGAATCTTCTCTTCACAAGGGTCAGAGACAATGGTTTGACCATGGTGGTACCCAAGTGAGATGAAGCTTTCTTCTCTTTCTCCTTTCTTCCTCTTGTTCGGCCTAGGTTTTTCACCCTCTTTCTTGAGTTTTCTTTGACCATGGTTGTAACACCCCTGATCTGGGTTATGGCCTAACCCTAGAAATTTTACTTAAGTAAGTTACTTACAAACTTGTTCTTATCTTTTGAAAAGTAATTAAGGTCCTTTGTGAAGTTTATTTTCAAATTTGAGCTTATATGCAAATTATGTGTGCATTATATGATAATCTTAGTGTAAAGTGCAATTCACCCAAGATAAAGGGTTAGATTGCAAATGTTACATGTTGAATGAATCCTAAGTGTTTTAACATCATAAGAGAGAGGCTCTTAATCGCCAGGTGCCAACGAGATCTAGTTGTAGTGGGGCTTCGACTCTATTTTCTCTGCGGCCCCTTCTACTTTGAAGGTCTTGTTTCCAGATTTCGAGTCTGGATTTGGGGCTTTTAGTGGTGGACCGATGTGGTAACCATGATGAAGGGGTAGGGCTAGTGCTAACACTATCATGTGGTTCTAGAGCCCTTCAGACAAGAGTTTGGAAACCTCTGTTCTTGATCTCCATGGCATCAGGCTGCTTTTTTCTTCTCTCTTCATTTCGTTATGGTTTCTAGGTTTTCTTCCTTTTAGTTTTTTTCTTGTTTTGCTTTGCGGTAGGTTCTTCTTCCCGTTTCTCGCCGTTCGTCAGCATTGTTGTCGATGTTTGTCGGTTTTGTTGTTCTCTCTGTTTGGGAGTTACACTACTGGGTCTATGGCTCTGCTTGTGGCGGAAAATACCAGTCTGCATATTCTTCATTTGCATGTTTATCACCATCCATCTATGCTCAGGTTGAAGGAATCTCTTATGAAAAGCTGCTTATGTCAGCCTCGTGGAAAATAGATCAATGCAGAAACATTTTATTATCATTCCAATATGAGTTTTGGTGATCGGATAGCCCTGCTCTTAGTGGTTGTATGTACTTCCAGTATCACTTTTCCAATGTGTAGATGTCGTATGGCTTTTCAGTAATGAAGATGTTCGGATTGCTAAAAAAATAACATCATAAGAGAGAGAAAAATGCTAAGTGGTGGCTTGTGGAAAGCCTAATAATCTAAGTGGGAACTTGTTTGAAAAATGCTAAGTGCTTTGTGCATGAATTGTTGTACAATTTGTAATATATGCAAAATGTAGGGTTGATGTGTAAATTACCCCCTATAGATTGTCTCTACTCCTTCCTAGTATCATCTAGAGAGAAAGAAGGAGATACCATGTTTGAATTATCTTAGAAGTGATGACATTCTTGATAATGATAAGACCAAGAAATATATAAGTTGAAGGCTATACACATGAGCCATATCGAGTTGTCGACTTAGAAAGGGAGCCCCTATCGGCCATAGAGCCATAAAGGAGGTCTCCTATTGGTTTGTGGGGTTTTGGATTGGCCCATGACGGGCAAGGCACTTCAAAGAAATGATATGTATCGACTTGTAACTTGTCTTAGAAAAATATGGAGTTGAATATAATTGTAACGACCATCATCAAACTGACAAACAAATCAATACTAATTAAGCAGAATCAACATAATCAACGGATTAAAAAAAATCACTAAAATTTAAAATTGTTTTGCAAGGAGATCCTTTTCTAGAAAACTCTTACTGAAAGATCCAAAACTCATACATATCATGATTACATTATACATCATCTCATCTTGAGGACAGCATATAACAGTTGCTCTATCAAAACACATACTGGAGCAACATTAAACCTTGAGGCATTCAAGCTAAAATCTCAGATAATTCATGAAATTGGTACAAACCTACTCCAAGGACCTGAGAGTACAGAGATGACATATAAGACTTCTATCTACAGGACATGATAGATAGTACACTCAACCTGAGTTGTCACTACTACCTCAGCTGTTATTCCTCCTATGTAGAAAGGTCTCCACCGCTTCGTGCTCGTCCACCTAAAAATTGTGGATCCCATGGGGTGAGACAATTGTCCCAGCAAGAGATATAACTCTCTGCCGACCATATTATTATTACAGATAAACATTATAAAACTGAGTAGGTCTTCTTTTATATTAATAGGCAATATTAATCGTTGCATGAACAGAATAAGATAATCTCCTTTCTCAAGGAGAAAATTGCATTTACCCACAGTAGGGTTATAAATCATCTATCAACTTTGCAAGGAATGTAAAGAACATAAATAACATCTATCAACTAAGATGTATACCTAAATTGTGCATCTAGCAATGTTTTCCATATTCAATCCTTAAGCAGATATGCTACACAGCTGAACATATTTTACAATCACACTTATGCCCTGAGGAGATGAAGTATACCGTTCATGCTCCAACCGACCACAAACTTCTCACAAGTCGGTACCATACAAGGTCAATGACAGAGTTGGCTGCCAAGACCTCTGTCGTCCCCATTAGTACGATACCACTAGTAGTGACATCTCATGTCAATATGTAAACAAAGCATTCCAGGGTATAGTGGCACCTTCTCTCAGAGCTACAACGTCAACTGTATTCTCTTAGGGGAAAATCTACTAACAATCATCCCCAGTTATGAAATTACTTGAGTCATGGTGACACATGCACATACTCTGAGCCACATGCCAGTTCACCGTACTCAACATAGAGTCTACGACCGAAGTCGCACTCGAGCTAGGATATGACATATAGCCAAATCCCCATTTATTTTGAGTTTGTAAGGGGATCGGCTCATAGATGGTCGTCTGTTTATACTTACGCCCCCACATATTAAAAAATATGCACTCTGGGTTATGCCACAGGGAAACTGTTTCACCATTCAACAAATCCTGACGCTGATGGATCTATGGTCAGGACAATGTTTTATGGTTTCTAGTGATTAATTACGTGCATTACAACATTATTTTAGCAGCAAACAAATTATACTCATTAACCACAACAAATGCTACAAAGAAAGGTGTAATACATCTATCACGTACTTTTCAAATCTTTAAAACACATGATACCTGGGATCTCAACCCCTTATCACATTACTGGGAATTCTCATCCCTTCACATCATTATCATGATTACTAGATCTGGGTATTCAAACCCTTAGATCATCACATAGCATTGTTACCTCTGTAATAGGTAACCATTACCTCTAGGTCCTCATACCAAGGTATTCATTTCACTTGTTGTACAAGTATTCTCATGGCTCACAAGGCCATTACACATCTTGTCACCTCTCACTAGGCAACAACTTATTCACATGGCTTACAAGACCATTACACATCTTGTCACCTCTCACTAGGCAACAACTTATTCACATGGCTCACAAGGCCATTACACATCTTGTCACCTCTCACTAGGAAACAACTTATTCACACATATCACAAGGCCATTAATCATTATACTTGTTATACAAGTATTTAACATGCCTTACAAGGCTTATGCAATAAGAGAAATACATCCTTCCCCATTATTAGGGTTAGGGTTTCCTTTTATAACTGAATAAGGCTTCAAGTTAATATTATCAGTCTAGACCCTAATTCATTGATCCACACATCTAGGAGCATATATTCATATCATAAGTATGCAATCATACTTATTTGCTCTCATCATGTCTCGTTAAATGATTATCAACACAAGGTATGAGTTTCTCTCTCATCCTCTCTAGGATATTGATTGCATCATACTTTATTATCTTGGCTTAACCCTTTCTCAAGGTATGTTAGCCTACACTCATCAAAGTGCATTATATCTCAATGTATAATTGACATGACACACTTCATGTGTTACTCATCCAAGTATATTGGATTTAAGGTGCATCAACCTTGAGGTGCTGGATGTGGTATTTATCATGCCTTGATGTATCACATCCCTCATTGCTTTTAACTTACTTTAGTTCATCAACTTATCTTGTATTAGGGTATATCCCATCCTAATACTTTATGCACTAACACATCACATTTATCATGTAGTATATTGGCCATAAGTCACACATTTGAATTACCCAACTATCATCAAGTGATATGGACTCATCTCAGGTTAAGACATTATTGATATAGGATTGACCATTATCAATCACTTTAGGTGTTCACCTATCAAGGTATTAGCCACACCATTACTTGGTGTTACCCTCATCACTCCTAAGAGTGTCTTGCCCTCACCTTTACAAGGTGTATAGGGTTAAATCATGTATGTCAAGTTGAACACATGTATTGGGTTAGGTGTATATCAATCTAGGCATCATCATATCCCTCATACCCTTACCCATTAAGGCATCAACCTTACCATTCATATGGTGTATCAACTTCACCCTTCATGGGTGTAACATCCTCACCTCACTTGAAGATATTGGCCACACCCTACTTTAGTGTATTGTCCATCACATGTACTAGGATACTAACCACCTTACCACTCTTGTCATCTAGTGTATTAGGTTACCCTCCATCTCATTTTAGAGATAGGTGCTCAATACCATATCGTCCAAAAAGGTGCTACCCATATCACCTAGAGGTGTATGTGTGCTTACCATATCGACCTTGAGGTGTATGTATGCTTCCATATCGGGTTTGAGGTGTATGTGTGCTTCCATATCACTTTTGAGGTGTATGTATGCCTCCATATCGGGTTTGAGGTGTATGTGTGCTTCCATATCACTTTTGAGGTGTATGTGTGCTTCCATATCGGATTTGAGGTGTATGTGTGCTTCCATGTCACTTTTGAGGTGTATGTGTGCTTCACACCATATCGGGCAAAGAGGTGTGTGTGTGCTTCACACCATATCAGGAAAAGAGGTGTGTGTGTGTGCTTCACACCATATTGGGAAAATAGGTGTGTGCTTCACACCATATCGGGCAAAGAGGTGTGTGTGTGCGCTTCACACCATATCGGGCAAAGAGGTGTGTGTGTGCTTCACACCATATCGGGCAAAGAGGTGTGTGCTTCACACCATATCGGGAAAAGAGGTGTGTACTTACCACAATATCATTTTTGAGGTGTATGCTTGACCTCCTATCGTTCAATAGGTGTATACTACACCACAAAATCGTGCAAGAAAGTATAAAATCATATCCATATCATTTTAGTGGAGTAGGTGCATCACCATATCGGGTTAGAGGTTCCTGCTTGTGTGCTTGAACCCTATATCACTTTATAAGGTGATACCATAATTTTCAAGCTCTAGACCTTTGTTATAAAGGTTATAGTTCATGGAAACAGGTCTAAGCAACTACTAGAACTCATAATTTCATCAACTATTTTAGAAAATTTTGGAATTAAAAGTAGTTCATTAAGTATAGCAATTTAGGTGATGAATAATAACATGATAGAGTTCAAGTTATATAACCCACCTCAAGAACAACTTCAAAGCTCCAAGCTCCAAAGCTTCACGTTCCTAAGGTTGAATATGAACTTCACAACTCCTCTATATGCAAAGAATCACCATGGATAATCAATTGGTGAAGAAGAAAAGAAAGGAAGTTCATAACCCTAGATCCATGCTTCAATCCAAGGTTGAAAATGATCATGGCCTTACCTTAGGGTTAATATTTGAGCTCCTTCTTTCTCCTTCACACCTTGCACGATACCTCACTACTCATGCACGACATTCCATCACTTGTGGTCGATATCCCCCTCACTTGTGGTAAAAACACTCCACTCTGGCCGATATCAACTTGCTATGGCCAATATCACTTGTTATGACTGATACCACTTGCTATGGCCGATACCAAGGCCCTATGAAATATACCACTTCACCCATGCATGATACCAAGACTCCATACACCATATCTAAGATCAAGGAGGTGGTAGGATTCGAAAAATTTCACTTAGGGGTGAAAGGAAGGGTATATATACTTGAGGTACATGAAAAAGTGTCTATATGAGGTGTCATCAATTTACTACTAGTAGGTGTCACATGGCCATGCATGGATTGATACATGTACTTGCATGCACTACTTATTTATCTTGCCATGAAAAATAAAAACTTGAGGATGATGCAAGGGATAAGGGTCGGCCCTCTTTGGTTATCTTCTAGGACAAGCCACTTCCACTCACATTATTATATTCACAATTCAATGCAACCTTTCCCAAGGAAAGTTGCAAGCCGATATCCATTGCTCTATTGAGGTGTTTAGCCCGTTTTTGAAAATTCAAAGAGTTAAAAACATGATATTGGGGTCTCCTATTTGTCTCCTTGGCCGATAGGGACTCCCATTTAACACTACAACCAGATACACTCAATACAAGCTCAAATTAGGGTTTCCATTCAACCCATTTCTTGGTCTTTTCATTACCAAGAATAATACCACTCATAAATGATTTAAACATGATGTATAATTCATTATCTCTCCTATAAATGTTACATAGAAGAAGTAGTAACACTCTAGGGGTGGTAATTTGCATATCAACCTCACATTTTGGGTAAATTACAATTTGTACCAAAATTGGTGCACAAGGTACCATCATTATTCAAACAAGTTCAAAATTGGCATTTAGGCTTTCCACAATCTACCATTTAGCATAATTCTCTCTATTATGATGCTAAAACACTTATGGCACGTTTAACATGTGACATATTGCAATAGAACCCCTCATCTTGGGTAAATTGCACTTTGGTCCAAAATAAAGGAACATTGCTCAAACAACATTCAATCAGGATGAAACTTGGAACATAAGTGTGTCACATGACAACAAAACTCCTTAAAGGATTATATTAAAGTTATAAACAACTTTATTAGCCAAAACAAATAGGGTTTAGCTCATAACCCAGGCCAGGGTCATTACAAGTTATAAACCCCTAACAAGGATTTCGTCCCCAAAATCCCAGGTAAAAGGGAGACAAATATTATTCATTCATCATATATCAAGTCTCCACATAACATCTTTATGTCATGGAGATGCCATAGAACTTTGACCAGAACAAAGTTCTTCCACACAGGGTTATCATAGAATCTGTCATACATGACACATACTCAGTTGTCCTATCCATTACTGATAGTAGAGTCAACTCTGTGTCAGATAACACTTTCTAAGTTAGAGAAGTACTATTCATACTTTGAATAATTTAGGTGTCAATGTTGATTGACTCACATCTTTTATGTGATAAGATTCTTGATCCTAGGGAGTCTTCCATACTCCTTACTCAGTTTAGCATTTCACTTTCAAGGAAAGGCCAAGGTTACATTCTGTCGCCCACTTGGGACTATAGGTCTTATCATACATATTTAGTGCCACTCTAATCTATTATCACAACACAAAACTTTTTTATGACTTGTATCGACTATCTTCCTAAGGATAAAAAACCAAAATATCACACTTTGATAAAAATATGTACTGAAATAGCACCAAACCCATCTTCATTCCCGAAATAGCCCACTTTCAAGAGAAAGCGCCAACACTTTTGGCGTTTTACTGTTTCCAGGACCAAAAGCGCCAAAAAAATGGCGTTTTACTGTTTCCAGGACCAAAAGCGCCAAAAAAATGGCGTTTTCAACTGAAAGCGCCAAAAAATGGCATTTTCAGAAACTAGGCGTTTTTCATGTAAAACTGTAAAAAAAAATGCCTACTTTTTGGCGTTTTTCAACTGAAAACACCATTTTTTTGGCGCTTTTGGTCCTGGAAACAGTAAAACGCCAAAAGTATTGGCGCTTTCTCTTGAAAGTGGGCTATTTCGGGAATTAAGATGTGTTTGGTGCTATTTCAGTACATATTTTTTTCAAAGTGTGCTATTTTGGTTTTTTATCCTCTTCCTAATTATTCATTCTATTATCATAAGGAAAAGTCACTTACTAAAGAAGAACTTATCTCAGAGATATCTCTAGATGTTATGTATAAGATGCCTCAACATATCTAGATAGGGTTATTCTAAGGAATTATTTTTAGTTTGATAAGCTTTTCCCACAATGATTCTACAATTGTTCCTTCAATTAGTACATCATTATTGATTTTATGTTTATGCAGAGCATAAACCCCTAACATATGATGTCCATACTATTTTATGTAACTAGACTGATTTCACAGTTGGCCATTCTAGGTAACCAACATAAATCATCTGATTAGGAGTTATGTTTTTACTTTCCCATACCACCTGATATTTCTTAGATACCAGAATTCCTTACTTTGGTATCCGTCACATGTGTCAAAAACACATCACATCCTCGTCATTTCCATCTCTCTGTTGTTATTACCAAAGCCACACATGTAAAAGGGTCTTTCTTTCATATTTGGGACATTATTTATTACACAAATCTTTATCTTGGAACCAAAGTCCAAGACGAACTACTACTTTTCTAAGCATCCATCAATGGATTATTTCTAATCCATGCACATCAAGTGTCATAGTACTCACTTGATTGCCATGTCCCTAAAAGGAGAGAACACAAAGAAACATATTCCTCTTATCATCCCCATCATCACCCAGGGTTGTTTATCAAAGAGAAGAGATTATCATCTCCTCTGATTATTGCATGAACTTTCAACTGTACATGAATCACTTACTCTTGTTTCATCCTAGGTTCCTTGCCATCAACATAGGAATTATAAGGATGATTACATGTCATCATTCCTTTCTTTATTATTGTCTAACATGTGCATGAACATTTTGTGATTTTATCACATTCCCCATTTCCACATTATGGGAAAAGATCTTTACTATTCACACAAACTTTATCAAATAGGGATCACCTCCCTTGTTCTCATTCTCATTTCATGAGGATTATACTCTTTACTTCCTCATACACACAGATTGACCTGAGATCATCTCAAATCCCACTTTATTGCACTTAGGATGTGATACAAATATCCATACCATATTTCCAATTTCATTATACTCACTAGATTGTCTCAGAATGACTACTTGATCAGAGTAAACATACATCGGCTGTTGAGTCATTTCCTCCCTTCTTTCTAAATAAAAGACTTTAGTATGCTCAACATGTCCATATCTATAACATGTCTTGTCCTCGTACCATGGTCTTATCGGTCTTATTACCGATGTAGAAGCTAAGCCAGAAGTTCTTACAGGTGGAAAGTTAGGACTTTTGCCTTTACATAGTGATTACTGCCCTGGTGTCCTAAGCATTTATTGTACTGGTGGCACCGAAAACTTTGGCTTTTTAGAATAACTAGGAAAATGTCTCTAGAATTGTAGTGACATTCCCTTAATTCTCGGCTTATTGCCCCTTCTTGGGCACTGCCATCAAAGATATACTATCTGTCTAAACTTATGGCAGAGTCTACTTTCTCTCCATATGTTAATCTTTCCCACATTTTCCACTGTTCCAACATGACTATTTCATTCAGGAACCCTTTCAAAGCCCAAAGTTTATGTATTAAGGACTGGTAACCTAGGTTGTAATGATATTATCCAATCTATTATATGTATCACTATTGTCTTAACCTGTCTATCAAGAGCATAAAAAGTAGGATTCTCTATCCTGATTGGGTCAAGATGGGAATTCTCAGACACCTGTTCTGCTCTTGTCTGATCCCATGCACCCACTCCTACTACAACAATATTACTTTCAGCAACGTGTTCCTTGTGTTCTCCAGTTATTTTTAAACTTCAGCCTTTCTTTTTCATAAGCAGAAGTCACTATAGGGTATACTGGATGACACTAACACAAACTCAACACCTTAGTCCTATGTCTCTATAGACTCAACGAACCTTAAGCTCTGATACCAAACTTGTAACGATCATCATCAAACCGACAAACAAATCGTTACTAACTAAGCGGAATCAACATAATCATCAGATTAACAAAAATCACTAACATTTAAAATTGTTTTGCAAGGAGATCCTTTTCCAGAAAACTCTTACTGAAAGATCCAAAACTTATACATATCATGATTACATTGTACACCATCTCATCTTGAGGACAACATATAACTGTTGCTCTATCAAAACACAACTGGAGCAACATAAAACCTCAAGGCATTCAAGATAAAATCTCAAATCATTCATGAAACCGATACGAACTAACTCCAAGGACCTGAGAATACAAAGACAACATATATGACTTCTAACTACATGAAATGACAGACAGTACACTCAACCTGAGTTGTCACTGCTGCCTCAGCTGTTGTTCCTCCTCTACAGAAAGTTCTCCACCACTTCGTGCTCATCCACCTAAATATTATGGATCCTACGGGGTGAGACAATTGCCCCAGTGAGAGATATAACTCTCCGCTGACCATATTATTATTATAGATAAACATTATAAAAGTGAGTAGGGGTTCTTTTATATTAATAGGCAGGATTAATCATTTCATGAATAGAATAAGACAATCTCCTTTCTCAAGGATAAAATTGCATCTACCCATAGTAGGGTTACAAATCATCTATCTACTTTGCAAGGAATGTAAAGAACATAAATAACATCTATAAACTAAGATGTATAACTCAATTGCACATCAAGCAACGTTTTTTGTATTCGATACTTAAGTAGATATGCTACATGGATGAACATATTTTACAATCACACTTATGCCCTGAGGAGATGAAGTATATCATTCATGCTCCAACCGACCACAAAATTCTCACAAGTCGGTACCATACAAGGTCAATGACAGAGCCGGCTGCCAAGACCTCTGCCGTCCCGGTCAGTACGAGACCACTGGCAGTGACATCTCGTGTCAATCTGCAAATAGAGCATGTCAGGGTATAGTGGCATCTTCACTCAAAGCTACAACATCAACTGCACTCTCTTAGGGGAACATCTACTAACAACTATCCCCAAGTATGAAATTACTTGAGCCATGGTGACACAAGCACCATACTCTGATCCACAAGCCAGTTCACCATGCTCAACATAGAGTCTACGACCAAATTTGCACTCGATCCAGGATATGACATATAGCCAAATCCCCATTTATTTCGAGTTTGTAAGGGGATCGACTCACGCATGGCCGTCCATTTATACTTACGCCCCCACATATTCAAAAATATGCACTCTGGGTTATGCCATAGGGAAACCGTTTCACCATTCAGTAAATCCTGACGCTGATGGATCTATGATTTGGGCAACATTTTATGGTTTCTAGTGATATATTACGTGCATTACATCATTCTTTTAGCATCAAACACATTATAATCATTAACCACAACAAATGCTACAAAGAAATGTGTAATACATCTATCGCATACTTTAAATCTTTAAAACACATGATACTTGGGATCTCAATCCCTTATCACATTACTGGGAATTCTCATCCCTTCACATCATTATCATGATTACTGGATCTGGGTATTCAAACCCTTAGATCATCACATAACATTGTTACCTCTGTAACAAGTAACCATTACCTCTAGGTCCTCAGACCAAGGTATTCATTTCACTTGTTGTACAAGTATTCTCATGGCTCACGAGGCCATTACACATCTTGTCACCTCTCACTAGGCAACAACTTATTCACATGGCTCACAAGGCCATTATACATCTTGTCACCTCTCACTAGGCAACAACTTATACACATGGCTCACAAGGCCATTACACATCTTGCCACCTCTCACTAGGCAACAACTTATTCACATGGCTCACAAGGCCATTAATCATTATACTTATTATACAAGTATTTAACATGCCTTACAAGGCTTATGCAATAAGATAAATACATCCTTCCCCATTATTAGGGTTAGGGTTTCCTTTTATATCCGAATAGGGTTTCAAGTTAATATTATCAGTACAGACCCTAATTCATTGTTGTACACATCTAGGAGCATACATTCATATCATAAGTATGCAATCATACTTATCTTTTCTCATCATTTGTCATTAAATTATTATCAACACAAGGTATGAGTTTCTCTCCCATCCTCTCTAGGATATTGATTACATCATACTTTATTATCTTGGCTTAACCCTTTCTCAAGGTATGTTAGCCTACACTCATCAAAGTGCATTATATCTCAATGTATAATTGACATGACACACTTCATGTGTTACTCATCCAAGTATATTGGATTTAAGGTGCATCAAGCTGCATCAACCTTGAGGTGCTGGATGTGGTATTTATCATGCCTTGATGTATCACATCCCTCATTGCTTTTAACTTACTTAAGTTCATCGACTTATCTTGTATTAGGGTATATCCCATCCTAATACTTTATGCACTAACACATCACATTTATCATGTAGCGTATTGGCCAAGTCACACATTTGAATTACCCAACTGTCATCAAGTGATATGGACTCATCTCAGGTTAAGACATTGTTGATATAGGATTGACCATTATCAATCACTTTAGGTGTTTCACCTATCAAGGTATTAGCCACACCATTACTTGGTGTTACCCTCATCACTCCTAAGAGTGTCTTTCCCTCACCTTTATAAGGTGTATAGGGTTAAATCATGTATGTCAAGTTGAACACATGTTTTTGGTTAGGTGTATATCGATCTAGGAATTATCATATCCCCCATACCCTTACCCATTAAGGCATCAACCTTACCATTCATATGGTGTATCAACTTCACCCTTCATGGGTGTAACATCCTCACCTCACTTGAAGATATTGGCCACACCCTACTTTAGTGTATTGGCCATCACATGTACTAGGGTACTAACCACCTTGCCACTCTTGTCATCTAGTGTATTGGGTTACCCTCCATCTCATTTTAGAGATAGGTGCTCAACACCATATCATCCAAAAAGGTGTATGCTTAATCCAATATCAGTTTAAAGGTGTATACTTGCTACCCATATCACCGAGAGGTGTATGTGTGCTTACCATATCGACCTTGAGGTGTATGTATGCTTCCATATCGGGTTTGGGGTGTATGTGTGCTTCCATATCACTTTTGAGGTGTATGTATACTTCCATATTGTGTTTGAGGTGTATGTGTTCTTCCATATCACTTTTGAGGTGTATGTGTGATTCCATATCGAGTTTGAGGTGTATGTGTGCTTCCATATCCCTTTTGAGGTGTATGTGTGCTTCACACCATATTAGGAAAAGAGGTGTGTGTGTGTGCTTCACACCATATCAGGCAAAGAGGTGTGTGTGTGCTTCACACCATATCAGGCAAAGAAGCATGTGCTTCACACCATATCAGGCAAAGAGGTGTGTGTGTGTGCCACACCATATCGGGCAAAGAGGTGCGTGTGCTTCACACCATATCGGGCAAAGAGGTGTGTGCCTCACACCATATCGGGAAAGAGATGTGTGCTTAACCCAATATCATTTTTTAGGTGTATTCTTGACCTCCTATCGTGTAAGAGGTGTATACTACACCACCATATCGTGCACGAAAGTATAAAATCATATCCATATCATTTTAGTGGAGTAGGTGCATCGCCATATCGGGTTAGAGGTGCCTGCTTGTGTTCTTGAACCTGATATCACTTTATAAGGTGATACCATCATATTCAAGCTCTAGACCTTCATTCTAACAGTTATAGTTCATGGAAACAGGTCTAAGAAAATATTAGAACTCATAATTTCATCAACTATTTCAGAAAATTTTGGAATTAAAAGTAGTTCATTAAGTATAGCAATTTAGGTGATGAATAATAACATGATAGAGTTCAAGTTATATAACCCACCTCAAGAACAACTTCAAAGCTCCAAATATTTACATTCCTAAGGTTGAAGATGAACTTCAAAACTCCTCTATATGCAAATAATCACCATGGATAAGCAATTGGTTAAGAAGAAAAGAAAGGAAGTTCATAACCCTAGATCCATGCTTCAATCCAAGGTTGAAGGTGATCATGGCCTTACCTTAGGGTTAAGATTTGAGCTCCTTCTTTCTCCTTAGCACCTTACACGATACCTCACTACTCATGCACGATATGCCATCACTTTTTCCCGATATCCCCCTCACTTGTGGTAAAAAACACTCCACTATGGCCAATATCAACTTGCTATGGCCAATATCACTTGTTATGGCCGATACCACTTGCTATGGTCGATACCAAAGCCCTATGAACGATACCACTTCCCCCATTCACGATACCAAGACTCCATACACGATATATAAGAGCATGTAGGTGGTAGGATTCGAAAAAGTTCACTTAGGGGTGAAAGGAAGGGTATATATACTTGAGGTACATGAAAAAGTGTGTATATGAGGTGTCATCAATTTACTACTAGTAGGTGCCACATGGCCATGCATGGATTGACACATGTACTTGCATGCACTCCATATTTATCTTTCCATGTAAAATAAAAACTTGAGGATAATTCAAGGGATAAGGGTCAGTCCCCTTTGGTTATCTTCTAGGATAAGCCACTTTCAGTCACATTATTATATTCACAATTCAATGCAACCTTTCCCAAGGAAAGTTGCAAGCCGATATCCATTTCTTTATTGAGGTGCTTATCTAATTTTTGAAAAGTCAAAGAGTTAACAACACTATATGGGGGTCTCCTATTTGTCTCCTTGGCCAATAGGGACTCCCATTTAACACTACAACCCGATACACTCAATACAAGCTCAAATTAGGGTTTCCATTCAACCCCTTTCTTGGTCTTTTCATTACCAAGAATACTACCACTCATAAATGATTTAAACATGTTGTCTCATTCATTATCTCTCCTCTAAATGATACATAGAGGAATTAGGAACACTCTAGGGGTGGTAATTTGCATATCAACCCCACATTTTGGGTAAATTATAATTTGTACCAAAATTGGTGCACAAGGTACCAACATTATTCAAACAAGTTCAAACTTGGCATTTAGGCTTTCCACAAGCCAACACTTAGCATCATTCTCTATATTATGATGCTAAAACACTTAGGGAACGTTAAATATGTGACATGTTGTAATATAACCCCTCATCTTGGGTAAATTGCGCTTTGGTCCAAAATAAAGGAACATTGCTCAAACAACATTCAATCAGGACCAAACTTAGAACATAAGTGTGTCACATGACAAAAAAACTCCTTAGAGGATTATATTAAAGTGCTAAGAAACTTTATTAGCCAAAACAAATAGGGTTTAACTCATAACCCAGGTCAGGGTCATTACAATAATAATGTAGTAAGTGGAAGAAGATAACTAAAGAGGACAACCCTTATCCCTTGTATTATCCTTGAACTTTTATTTTAGCATGGCAATATAATAATGGGATGCATGCAAATGTATATGTCAACCATGCATGGCTAGGTGGCATGTATAAGTTTAAGATAATGACACCTCTTACACTTATTTCCATAAAACCCAAGTATAAATACCTTGCCCTTCACTTGTTAGTAGAATTTTTGTATCTTGTTAGCAACCTTTCCTTAGATATTGTGCAAGCCACTCTTGTATCGTGCAAGTGAGGAAAGTTAAGTGATAGAGATTGATATCGACCAAGGATATAAGATATCGGCCAAGTAGGTCATAGAAGCCTAGCTAAGGTGATATCATCCTTTTGAAGTGGAGATATCGTGCAAAGCTAGGAGCTCAAGTTTTGAATTTTGAAGAGGTTCATATTCAACCTTAGAATGTGAGGAGATTGAAGCTTGAAGCTTGGAAATTACCTTAGAGGCGGGTTATATAACTTGAACCCATCTATATTAAAATTCGAATTTGCACCCCTGACCTGGGTTATGGCCTAACCCTAGAAATTTTACTTAAGTAAGTTACTTACAAACTTGTTCTTATCTTTTGAAAAGTAATTAAGGTCCTTTGTGAAGTTTATTTTCAAATTTGAGCTTATATGCAAACAATGTGTGCATTATATGATAATCTAAGTGTAAAGTGCAATTCACCCAAGATAAAGGGTTAGATTGCAAATGTTACATGTTTAATGAATCCTAAGTGTTTTAACATCATGAGAGAGAGAAAAAATGCTAAGTGGTGGCTTGTGAAAAGCCTAATAATCTAAGTGGGAACTTGTTTGAAAAATGCTATGTGCTTTGTGCATCAATTGTGGTACAATTTGTAATATATGCAAAATGTAGGGTTGATGTGTAAATTACCCCCTCTAGATTGTCGAGAAAGAAGGAGATACCATGTTTGAATTATATTAGAAGTTATGACACTCTTGATAATGATAAGACCAAGAAATATATAAGTTGAAGGCTATACACATGAGCAATATCGAGTTGTGGACTTAGAAAGGGAGACCCTATCGGCCATAGCGCCATAAAGGAGGTCTCCTATCAGTTTGTGGGGTTTTGGATTGGCTCATGATGGGCAAAGCACTTAAAAGAAGTGATATGTATCAACTTGTAACTTGTCTTGGAAAAAGATGGAGTTGAATATAATAATGTAGTAAGTGGAAGAAGATAACTAAAGAGGACGACCCTTATCCCTTGTATTATCCTTGAACTTTTATTTTTTCATGGCAAGATAATAATGGGATGCATGCAAATGTATATTTCAACCATGCATGGCTAGGTGGCATGTAGAAGTTTAAGATAATGACACCTCTTACACTTATTTCCATAAAACCCAAGTATAAATACCTTGCCCTTCACTTGTTAGTAGAATTTCCGTATCTTGTTAGCAACCTTTCGTTAGATATCATGCAAGCCACTCTTGTATCATGCAAGTGAGGAAAGTTAAGTGATAGAGCTTGATATCAGCCAAGGATATAAGATATCAGCCAAGTAGGTCATAGAAGCCTAGCTAAGGTGATATCGGCCATTTGAAGTGGAGATATCGTGCAAAGCTAGGAGCTCAAGTTTTGAATCTTGAAGAGGTTCATCTTCAACCTTGGAATGTGAGGAGGTTGAAGCTTGAAGCTTGGAAGTTAGCTTAGAGGCGGGTTATATAACTTGAACCCATCTATATTATTATCTAATTTTCAATATTGTTCAACTTGTTGATTTCTTTCAAATTCAGATTTTCTTTGATCAGTTGATATATCCATGAGTTCCAATAAGTAATTGGGACTGTTGTCTAAGGTTTAGAATAGTAAGACAAAGGTCTTGAGAATGATGATGATGACATCATCATTGTCTAACCCGATATGGGTTGAAGACTTTTGAAAATCGATATGGAATTTGATATAGAGGTTCACCTGATATGAAGGTAGGTCATACTTTATAAGATAGGTCCTATGGATGATATATAAATATCTATCCATATTTTATACATGATACAAGGGTAAAATAATATCGTTGCACGAAATGGGCAAAACCCAAGATGATGACATGGAAATCTGATATGTTTTGAAACCTATTTTCCTTTAAAACTCGATATACCCCATTACTTTGTGATGGGTAGAAGAGCAATTTAGTACCTATCTTGTCATGTAATTACAATGAAAGAGTTGATCCTTAAAAGTATAAAAAGGTTATGAGTTCAAGGGTTTACCCATTATAAGTAACCCGATATGGATATCCAACATGGAAGACGATATAGTAAATCCAAGATGAAATCCGATATGGTAATCCAAGAGGGAAACCGATATGATAGAAAATCGATATGGAAGTTTGAGATGGAAAACTGATATGAGAATATAAGGTAGGAAACCAATATAATATTATCTTATATTACTCAAACAATATATAGTGAGGCAACTCATGCTATGCCTGATATGATGTACACGATATGATAACCCAATATACCTCTATACCTGATAAGAGGATAAGAGTTTAAACCATACACAATATGTGGTTGACTTGAGATGATAAAAGTTAAAATAATAACTAACCCAACATGACTACACAATATGGTGTTAAGGGATATGCCCTAAACCTGATATGGTGGTGTGGTTTCACCACATGGTTAATATGGATACTTGTTGTAATGATATATGCATCTTCAAACATGATAGCATAACATTATCCACCATGCTACCCGATATGGTATACATTCTCTTATTCATTAGGCTTGTCTAAGTGATGTATATGATTAATGCAATATCGAGACACAATGAGTTTAATTCAATTTGATAATGATAAGCTAATAAACCTTAAGAGGTGAATTAAGTGATTGACATCCTAGTAAGGATGAGAGAGAAACTAAGATTAGAAAGTTAATATTGTGATGAACATATTATAATACTCCTGAGATGAGTAGAGTATGAGTTAGGGTTTAATCTTTGCTAATGAAATCTTGAAACCCTAATCGGTTGATTGTAATTCTAAAATTCATTGGGGAGAATGTGTTCTTTAGCATTACATGGTTATGACATGCGTTTTTGTTGAAAGCATGATATATTAACCATGCAGATATCATAAGATAATGTGCATAGCTAAGTAAGATCTATGATGTTATATGACACAGATTTAATAAGCTATGTGGACTATGTGAATAAATACCCTAGTCTGATGACCTAGAAGTAATTGTTTCTTGCTAAGTGGTGATAATACTCAGTGATGAATTAAGGGTTTGAATACCCAAATAATGATGATAAGAGATTGAGATTCTATGTGATCTATGTGTTTTAGAGAACATGAAATTACTTGATAAACACATTTATGCTTTTCTTTATAGCATCTGATAAAATTCTTGGTTGTAACTTGATTGATGCTAAAAGATACGGTAATGCACTTAACAAATCAAGATAAATATTATCATGTAGTTTCCTAGACCATAGATCCATTCAGTGTCAGCATTTGTTGAATGGTGAAACGAGTTTTACTCGGAATGCATATTTTTGAATATGTGATCATTATATAAGGGTGCTTAGTAGACTCCCCAAATACACCAGGTTGCTCAGTGGACTTCCTGATAAAACTAAACCAAGATTGCTCAGTGGTCATCCTGATAATCTGGGAAATCTTAGTGGTCTTCTCCTGAAGAGAGTACATGCTACGATTGTAACTCTATAGAAAAGATGTTGCTATACCCCGACATATCTAATTACAACAGACACAAGATTTCATGCTAAATATAAGTGTTCTCGTACTGACTGAGAAAGGTGAGGTCTTGACAGCCGGTTCTGCCAATGACCTTGTATGGTACCAATTTCGACTTACTAGTGGTCAGTTGGAGTATGAGTGGTATACCTCATCTCCTCTAGGCATAAGTGTGAATGTGAACATGTAATCATCAGTGTAGCATATTTGTTTAAGGATCGAATACGGAAAACATTGGTTGATGCCTTATTATTTTCATACATCTTAGTAGATAGATGTTGTACATGTTCATCATATTCCTTTTAAAGCAAATAGATGATTTATAGTTTCGTTATCAATATTTATGCTCTGCACTGTAAATATATATGTTAGTTGCATAAAATATACTTGTTCAGTCTTTACTATTTCCAATGATAATAATATTGTTAGCAGAGAGTTATATCTCTCGTTGGGACAATAGTCTCAACCCATGGGATCCACAATTTTTAGGTGGACGTGGACGAGGGACTAGGAACCAGACTACTGAAGAAGGATTGTAATAGTAGGGACAGTAGTAGTAGCTCAGGTTGAGTACACCGTCTGTTGTGTTTTGTAGATAGAAGTCCTATGTATCATCTATGTACTCTCAGGTCCTTGGGAGATAGTTCTTAGTGGTTTTTACGAATGACTTGAGATTTCGGTTTGTTTTTCCTCGAGGGTTTATGTTGTTGTTGAACATTTTAAAGAAAGGAAACTTGTACTAGATATCCTCAAGAAGAGATGGTGCATTGTCTGAACAATATGAATCACAGATGTATATAAAGTTTTAGTTCTTTTTGTAAGAATTTCCTTGAAAAGGATTTATGTGCAAAATGGTTTTAATTCTGAGTGATTTTTGTTAATTTCGTTGTTTATGGTTATTCCATAATTATTACTGGTGATGGCTTGATTTGTAATCAGTTCATCACAATGGTGTTCTTCTCTTCTTGAGATGATCTTGTGTCTGAGGAGTTGACTCAAGTCGGGGCTTCTTTTCTCTCTTGGAGCTTGTGGCTTTGGAGCTTGATCTTCTTCATAAGGCGGGTTATATAACTTTCCCCTCCTATATTATTGCACTATGTTTTTGCTTTCATGTTGTTGATTTCATTTCTAAAACGTGAAGTTAAAATGATAGATAAAGATACCATGATCTAGGGTTTATGATTTTGAAGTGTTCTTACATGGGATACTCTTTCAGTAAAACCCTAATTCTTGAACCTGATTTGGTGGTGACTATGGAGGTGATGGTTTTTACATGCATCTTGATCATGAATTTCATAATCATGTTTTTGGTTCAACCATCTAGATTAACTTGAGGTTTTGGGCCTATTTATACATGAGCAATGCTTGGTTTTCATCTCTCTCATCATGATTTCTCTTATGTGCTTTGGTGACATTTGGTTTTAGGATTTTAATGTCTATCCTTGCATGGAGTTTTCTCCTTAATGACGCTTGCTTTTCTTAATGTTCACCATCGATTTTGATCATGGGTTATCTCTATTTTGAAGATAATTATGTGTTGTTTAGGTAGCTTGACCTTTGATGGATGCTACACTAATCTCATGCTAGTGGTTGCTACAAGTTGTAGGTGGGTGTTGTAGGCACTACATGGATAACCCTAATCACCCTTGGCTGTTACACCTTGTGCCCTTATTGGTCACTACATCTTTGAGCTTGTTTTGGTCGATACACCTTGATCTTGGTTGATGGTCGCCATGCTGGGTCTTTTGTTTTGGTCGAAACACATGTGCTAGTTGGATGGTCGCAACACATGATCTTTGTGTAACAGGTTGCTACACTTGTTCTATGTTGGTTGTAATGCATGTTTTGTCTTTGGTTGGTCTCTAATCTTTGTGTTGGTTTTGGTCGCAACATGAGCCTTGGTTTGATTTTGGTTAATACATGTATGGTGATGTGTAGAGGGTCCCTACACATGGGTGACACCTTTTATAGTTTTCACTACCCTGACTTATGCTAATGGTCGCTACACATGTGTATCCTTAATAGTCATTACACATATGTTAATCATGTTGGCCCTTACATCTTAATCATTGATTGATGGATACTGAGTGCTATGGAGTGATTGGTTGAATAATCATATCTATGATGTTAAAACCCTAATGTGCTCCAAGAAAATGGGAGATGATGTATCTAAGGTTTAATGATGATTATTGTAATGAAACCCTAATTGGCTACATGGGAAAACCCTATCCCTAATTCTCATATGTATATTATAATTGTTGAGCTTGCTTGAGTAATTATCATGAGATGATATTTTCTCTCTCCTACTTGTGTAACTCTAACCTTGTAGGCGGAACTGAGTAACATGGCTAGTGAATGCTACAGTGTGATTCATGTGATATAGGGTGAATGATTATGAGCCTTGTTAAGGCAATATGAGATGATAATGATGTGTTTTGGATCTCATGACCTGGCAGAGGCTTTATGCCTAATGTGAGGTTATATCCTCTAGTAATGAGATGAGGGATTGTTATCCCCTAATGATTGATAATGTTGATGGCCTTGTATGGTAGTGACATCAAGTGATAATGTGACAAGTTTATGCTTCATGCATTTTATATCTTCTGGAGTTGTAACATACCCTAATCTTTGTAGAGTTTGTTTAGGATTTGTACATTGTAACTTGATTGATGCTAAAAGACACTCAATTGGATTAAATAATCAAGTGAAACCCTAATCATGTAGTTGTCTTATGCCATAGATCCATCTTCAGTGTCAGTATGAAATGGGTTCTACCTTAGTGGAAGCTTGAAATTGTATATTGTTGAGTATATGCATTTCACAAGACTGGATGCGGTCATACCCTGGCAGGAGAATAGTCGAGACCATATCTCAGTAATGTGATTCAGAGTACATACATGATATAATTTGAGGATGGATGCAGTCAGTCGAGGCCATATCTCAGTGATGTGATTCAAAGTACATACATGATATAATTTGAGTATGGATGCGGTCATACCTTGATAGGAGTGATGTTGCGGTCATAACTCAGTTCTCACAAGTGTTGTGCCTTTATACCAAGGTAGACTAGGCTGTTTTGTAGTTGGACTTTATATGCCATTGTGGCAGACTCAGACTGAATGAGGGTGTTGGAGATCATAGGAGTCAGACTCCTCCTAGATCTTGTATGGCACTGGTTTCGACTTAGTAGTGGTCATTTGGAGAAAGAGTGGTATACCTCATCTCCTCAGGGCATAATAAAAGACGCAATACAACCATGTAGTATACTTTCTTAGGGTTAAACACTACTCACATTGGATGACCCTTTGCCTTATCTCTTGTACTAATTTTTTGAATTATAATGTAGTAAGAGAAATCAACTATTATACATGATTTTCATATTCCTTAAAATATAAGATGTTCTACTGCTCAGTTGTAGATGCCTGAATTTCTTAAACAATGGTAACTACTTTACTCATATCATTTAGCTGAATCTTCACATCTTGATGATATATGCTATCTACCTACTTTTATATATCTGCGCTTATAATAGACGTTGGTGGAGAGTTATATATCTCAGTGGGACGTTGGTCTCACTCTCTGAGTTTTCACATCTTTTAGGTGGTCATGCACGATGAGGTAGAGATCATGCAATTGAGGCTGAGCAACAAGAGGAGAAGTTGTCGTTGAAGGTTGGATATGCTGCTAGTGTTTTGTAGTAGAGTCATATGTGTTGTCCCTGTACTCTCAGGTCCTTGGGGCGTTTTGTAGAGTTTGTATGTCAATACAAGGTTTTGGCAATAAGCCATGGTTGTACAAATATGGCTTGTATATGTGAACATGTTATTATATGTAACAGGTTGTGGTAAGTTAATATGTATCATCTTATGACATGACATGTAATACATGTGATGCTATTATGGACTCAGATGTAGATTTTTTCACTTTTGTGGTTATGTGAAATCGGATTCAATTTATCGTGTTTTTTGGTAGTTAGGATTATTAGTGTTAGTTCCACACTTTGTTTTTGAGTTATTTCATTTTACTATGATCGGGGCATCACAATATAGGTGTTGATTGAGGGTTTAAGCTTTTAAGGGATATAATCAAGTAAGTTTACCTTCATTAGATAGGTATTCTTGGTGAATCTTCCCTTCCATGTCTACATTCAGTCATGTTCTTGGTGAATCTACTCTTCCATGTCTACATTCTGTCACTCTTCTGGTTTTTTTTAAACAACTACAACCTTATTTATTCATCTTTCTATCTGGTACAAGACAAATTATTTTCGATACAACCTCTATCTCTATGCAAGGAGTTTGTATCAGGTGTAATATTGCTAGCATGTTTTTCAGAGAGGTACATCCTCATGATATAGCTTGGTGGATCTTCATAAGCCTCCTGACTCAAACTAATTCTGAGCTGAAGCTTTGCCAGGCCATCTACAACTCTGTTGTGTTCACGTCCTTCGTACTGTACCCTAGTAATGATTGGCATATACATTCTCAATCTAGTCATCCAATAAGAGAAGTTAGGATGCATGTCTACTTCCTCCTCTAGCAGCTTCACCACCACTAGGCTGTCTATCTCTACAATGGCCCTTATCCACACATTTCTTTAGATCTATTCAATGACTAGATGGATACCAGCTGGCTCAGTGGCAATGACTGATGAGATGTGGATCTTCCTCGACCAACCCTCTAACCAATGGCCTTGTGAGTCCCTAGAAATTGCCGCCAGATCTGCATCCTTACCCTTGGTTGTTGTATCAATGTTGAGCTTAACTGTGTTGTGCTCAGGTCTTCTCCATTGACCAGCCATGGTCGAGCAACAATCTACCTTATCTATCATCTCAACTTGAGAATTTAGCTGCACTGTCTTTCTGATACATCTAAATTGATACGTTAATTGTTGGGCTTCTCCCTCAAAAATCTCTTCAACTATCCCTCCTTGCTTTCTAGGATAAATAATCTTGCTTGTTCCACCATCATGAGAAATGTACACCAAACACCTCTAACCCTGTCATAGTCCCGAACTGCATGGAGTTTTGATTCATTAACCTTTCGACACCTAGTGCATAGACCATGCTTAGACATGTGTCTTTCCATATGGAGATCATTTGTAAGTAGTGCATCATTTAGTACCGGTCAGGTAAACATCCTGGTCCTCGTCGACACTTGTAACTTCCACAAATTCTCCCAATCACCCTAGTAGACAATTTCCTTATGCTCTCTTAGTATGCGATATGCTGTGCTCAAAGAGTATAACCCCTCTGTTGTATGAATCCATGCTCTGTAGTCATCATGATCGTCACCAATAGGAACCTCAACTTTCACAATGAGTTGGATCACTTCATCTTTGAACCAGTGAAACAAAAATTCAGTGTCCCAAGTTCCTTTCTCCAAAGCTAAACATCTAATAGTTAAGTCTTCTAGATCATTCAATATCTTCCGCTTGGTGTGACTCCTCAGTTGAAGTCTCGACCTCACCCAAACGTCATTCCAGCCATTAATGAATTTCCCTCCTATTGGGATCATCAGTGAATTATCTAGGATGAACTTCTTTCCTTTGATTGTTGTTTGACCCAATCTCGACACAACGATTGCCTTCCCCAAAACATCCTTCTCAAAACATTGCTTAATCATCTTGCACCATATTGAGTCTTTACCTATCACTGTCTCCCATGATTTAACACTAGGGCCAAGTTCCAGTCTTACATGGACTTCATTCCCAGTCCTCCATTCTTCTTGGAGCTCGTCACCCTGCTCTAGGTGACCAATGAAATCAGCCTTGTTTTATGACTCCCTCCCCAAATGAAGCGGTGTATGGTGTCATCGATCATGTAAATCAGACTTAGAGTTAAGATTTTTGTCTGCATTACATATGTTGGGATGGCAGAAAGTGTGGATTTATCCAAGCACACCCTTCCTGCCAGTGATAAGTTCTTCGCTGCCCACACTTGAACTCTGCCTTCAATTTTATCGATGATGTCCGTATAAGTAGTTTTGGTGATTCTTGAATGCAAGATCGGAACACCCATGTATCACCCCAAGTTATCTGTGGTATTGAACCTGCTTACTTGTTGAACACCTTTTGACCTGGGCACGCTTCATGAGAAGTAGATTTGTGATTTTGTAGATAAAATTGCCTGGCCAGAAGCACCTTCAAACTCCTCAAAGAATTGCATGATTATCCTCATGTGGGATTTGCTTGCCTCCACTAAGAGTATTAGATCATCCACAAAACAAACATGAGATATTGCCCTTTCGATTCTACCCAGCTTTATTGGCTTTCAACTTTAATTAAAGACCCCATCTTGTATCATCTGAGACAGTCTCTAGAGACAAAGAACAAACATATATGGCAATAGAGGATCATGTTTTCAGAGTCCTTGACTTTATTTGAACGGACTAGCTTGCTTCCCATTCTATACTATCATTGAGTGGCCACCAGTAATGGAGTTCATGATAAACTATATAGTGTTCATAGGAAGCCCCACCTGCATCAACGTATCTTTAATGAAACTCCATGACATTGGGTCATATGCTTTAGATAGATCAATTTTAATTGCCATTGTCTTTGCACATTCTCTACTTCTCATGTCGTAAATGATTTCCTATACTAGAGAAATATTGTCAGCAATTCTTCTCCCATGAACAAAGCTGCTTTGTTTAGGAGATATCCAACTAGGAATAAATTTCTTCAAATTCTACACAATCACCTTTGAAGCTAATTTCAGGCTGATGTTGTTCAAGGAGATAGGCCTTAGTTGTTCACATCTCTCAGGATGTGTCACCTTGGGGGATAAGAACAATGGTTGCATTGTAGGCTTCCTCACTTATTGGTTCTCCTACTATCATTGCCTAAACAGTATGTATTACCGACTGACCCACAACATTCCAATTGCCTTGTAGAAATTCAACCGTGATCCCATCAGGACCATCTGCCTTGAAAGATTTCATGAGCTTTAGAGTGGCTAGAACCTCACTTGCCAATGGCCGATCTGCAATGGTACTCATTTCTGCTAAAGAAAGGTTGTAGAACTTGCCTAGAATTGTAGACCCATTGTAGGTCCACTCTCCAACTAGTTCAATAAGGATATCCTGAAAGTGCATCACCACCATGTCCAAGACTATTGCCTCATCCGATACCCAGCTCACAGAGGCATTCCTGAGAGCATTGATGGTGTTTTTTTGTCTTCTTTGATTAACCCAACCTTGATAAAACTTGGTGTTATTATCTCCATTTTGAAGCCAGTAAATGTGTGCCTTTTGCTTCCAGTCATCTTACTCCTTGTTATGATTCATTGAAGGTCAGCCTGCATATCAATACATAAACTGTTAGTAGTAACATCATAATTTTCATTTAACATATGTTGTAACTTTTTGATATTCTGATGTAGCCTTTTCTTGTTACGATGTAAGGCTTGTTATTCTCATAGATCCATCTTTGTAAACTCATATTTAGCCCCCTGAAGGGTCTCATAGAAGCTTGTGGAGTTCTCCCATTTCTCTTTCACTAGTTGATTCATTACCTCATTCTTATTCCATGAGGCCTTGGCCACAAACCTGACTTCCCTTGGCACCCCATGAGCAGGCTTCCCCACCCACCCTCAGCTCAAGGAAGAGAATTCAGCCAAAATATGGACACCTGATGGGCATGACATGCACAATATGGCCCATGATTGCACTTGGACAACTGCCCATAGCATAAGGATGACCCCTTTCGAGCAAATGCCAAAATATTGTTTTTGGGTGTATTGCACAAAATTTGAGGAGGGGGCAATGGTTGGATGAAATCTTAGGAAGATGTTCAATTTCCCACAATGGGTACTTGTTGATGAATTCTTAATTAGCCAAAGCATAGTCTAGCCACTCCTAAAGCCTGCCATGATTGTATGTGAACCGTACACTTGAGAACCCCATGTCTGAAAGACTCACCTCCATTAGCATATCCTTGAAGACCCTGGCTTCAAAAAAGTTGTACCTATCGCTGCTAGATTTCTCCGTTTGTGCCAGCATCATGTTGAAGTCCCCCATAACGATCCATGGGTCAATGGTGTGCTCACTGGCTCCTATGAGGTGTTTTCACAATAGTTTTCTCATTGACTTCTATGAGGTGTCACTCTTCTGATTTTGATCAAAAAGATATCAAACCAACCTCTTTTCTATTTCTTTCTCCCCAATTCCACTTTTCTAGGGTTCTTGAGTTGAAAAGAGAAAGAAATAAGCTAAACCTACAAGAGTTGGTTGGATTTCTAGAAATCCATATTATGGATAATGTTTCTGAGATGATTTGTTCTTGAGGTGAGTGTTTGCCTCCCTCTTAAACTCTGTAATCATGTTGAAAGCTTATTTTTGTGTGGCTAAAAATCAATGAAATTAATGGTTGTATTGTATATGGATGGGTAATCAATTGGAGAAAATCATGAGGAATTGAATACTACTAATTTATATTTATTTTTAATTAACATATATGCATTTATCTCCTGATTTGTATATATAAATTCTATTTAAAATAGAACTACCTTGGAATTGCTTATATTGCCTAAAAATTAGCCTAATGAATGATATGCTTGAAAATTGAGTTGACATGTACAAAATCATGTTTGAACTTAATAAGAATGAGTTACTCAATTATATTTTCAAATGTTTGCCAGAATGACATATAGGATGTACATTAAGATCAGTATATGGGTTTTAAATTGAGATATTTCATGTCTAGGGTTAGTGTTGTAGGATTGACTCAAAGGAGAAAAGGAATCAATACATACTTATAATTAATATATGAATTCAAAACTAGGGTTTCTATGTGTTTTAAATAGCATTAATGACCCTCTATACACACATGAGGGTAGTGAATAATAAGTTTCTAATGAAATACTGAATTAAGTTGCCTTTTTAAAATCTTCAAAATTTGATATTAAGACAAGTATGAGAGATAAAGATTGAATATGTAAATAATCTTGTAAATGTGCTAAAATGCTCAATTGTTAATATTATTAATTTAATTGAAAGTGATAAGTATGAATAGGATGATCTAGATATAATGCATATATTCTAGTGTAATTTATGAAATAATGAGTAAACCCCACATGAATGCAAGTATTTTATACAAGTCACATAAGTATGAATTGCGAATATGACTAGAGATTAAAGAATAAGAATAAGTAACCCTGATATGTGGTAATTCCTAGATTGAGAAATTTATAAGGAATAGGAGGTTGATTTTAATTACCAAAATGCCATTAGAAGACAAATGCCATGGTACATCTTGCTAAATGCAATAGAAGAAATAAACTAGGGTGAACATATAGTGCTGATAAGGAATGAATCAAATATTGTTAAAATGAGTATAAGGAAGTTTTCCATCTATTTAGTTTAAATATATTGGGGTTGACCTAAATTGAATGAAATACACTAAAACCAAACTATGAAGGATTTCAATGAGGAGAAACTGTATGCGTCAAGTAAAATTAGAATGCACGATTCAAGAATAAAAGTGAATGTGATACAAGAAGATATGACAAATGATTATGTGAAGGAAAAATGAAGAAAACTAATAGTTGGATCTGAGAACCTAACTCTAAACTAAACATGATGAGCTACATGATAATAATGAATAATGCTCCCAAATGAGGGATTAAGGATTCTAGATAAGTATAGTTTTATTATGTTACAAGACAAAGTTTAAGGATGTAAATTCATTCATAAGAATGAATTCTTGGATTGTAATTTCCTACTAGAATACTTGTATTATAAAAATGGTCTATGTTGATGAATATTCAAATGAGATGAGATATATGTTGACAAATAACCCTAAATGATTATTGGTAGACACTAAAATAGGACTATCAAATGTGATATGCATGTTTATGCATCAATATTTATCCATGCCTATTGGAATTAGATGGAATAATTATGTGTTGTAAAATAAACTCGTTATGAGCATGATCGATGATACAAGATATTTGTATGTTTATAGCATTGTTGGTCCTAGTTTCTTTGTGAATATTTATTGAATGTATGAGATGAAGTGAAATGATAATAAATGTGTTGAGATGAAGAGCAATTAAGAAACCCTATTTAGGGTAAACACATGAGAATTAGGTTATCTCTGAGATTGATAGCCAGATGAGATTGTGAGTGCATATGAAATCATATGTAAATGATATATAAATGAAAATCTAGTGACATTCAGTCATATGCTTTAGATAGATCAGTTTTAATTGCCATTATCTTTGCTCCTTCTCTACTTCTCATGCCGTAAATGATTTCCTGTACTAGAGAAATATTGTCAGTAATCCTTCTCCTAGGAACAAATTTGCTTTGTTCAGGAGATATCCAACTAGGAATAAATTTATTCAACCTCTCCACAATCACCTTCGAAGATAATTTTAGGATGATGTTGTTCAAGGAGATAGGCCTTAGATGTTCCCATCTCTCAGGATGTGTCACCTTAGGGATAAGAAAAATGGTTTCATTGCAGGCTTCCTCTCTTATTGGTTCTCATGTTTTCATTGCCTGAACAATATGTATTACCGTCTGACCCACAACATTCCAATTGCCTTGTAGAAATTTGATTGTGATCCCATCAGGAACATTTTCCTTGAAAAGTTTCATGAGCTTTAGAGTGGCTAGAACCTCACCTACCAAGGGTACCTTACGAGTAGAGTACATGATATGATCCATGATTAGATCCTAAATAAGGTCCAAGCCAACATGAACCTAGGATGTATAAAGATACAACATGGAGTCTTAGATCACTAGAGTTTGATAATCTAAACATCATATGATTAATGTGGATATTACCCTAGATCTAGGTTTCAAGTAGTTCAAACATAATCCCATCATGTCATCCAAGCATGTAATTAGTAGCATAATTCAAGTATTACCAAGGCTACGTTGGTTGTAGGGGTAACATCCACTTTTAGATTAGGTAGAAGGTGAGATAACTGATTTGGGGTCCTAGGAATCTTCAAAAATGAGTACTTTTCATGATTTGATCATACAAAACACAACTGGTCATACTAGATCATTTTCAAGTAAGATTGGTACATTTCAAAGTGATAGAAGCATTAAGTAGAACAAGTTAAGATGTAGATATATGGTAAGATGATGCTACTATTTTGAAATCATTAAGAGATCATATATAGCATTAGAGCCTCATCCTTACGAGATTAGCGTTCCAAAGGTTAATAACATTTAGATCATGTTAGGTGTCACATGTAAGTCATATGTAATCAAAGAGCTCATGAGTGCAATACATGGAATTAGTGTCCCTGGAAATAAAAGGGTATGTTCTTAAAGAAACATACATGCTTGAGCATATAGATCATTTTTTCTCAAGGTTTTAAAGATCCAATCATAAAGGTAAAACATCACATATTAGGTCATAAAGTATGTACTTGATGTCAAAACATGGTAAACCTAATGTATAAGCATGAGGTCTTAGTTTAAAGGAGTGTAAATCCCAAGTTGGGTTACTGATCTCAGAGTTCAAATATAGTATGATGATAAGTTAGGTCAAAACCTCATATATAAACAAGTTGCATCAATTAATTAGACAAAAGAGCCATTTTAGAACAAAGATAGTCATGATAGGTCAAGATGAACATTATGGTGCATGTAGATGGTCCAAAATGTAAAGAATAATAAAGGTGGAAATTGATAACTAATCCAGGGGTTTAGGGTAGCTAGGGATCATAAAAGATATATAAAGTACATGACTGAAGTTGATTACTAATCAAAAGATTACAAAGGCATCATCTTTACTTAAATAGGGGTGAATCATGCAAAACTAGAAATAGATGATAGTATCATTAGGAAGGTGATGTTTTTCTAATCAAAATGATATATAACATCATGGGGTTTTCCTTAGGGACTAAAAAGTTATGAAAGATTCAAGATTAGTGCTACATATAGGGATGAAAGAGGGGAATCACCCTAAATAGGCCATAAGGGGCCAATGGTGCGTTTCTGGGCTCGCACATAGTGATCCACGCACACTGGACCAACACCATGACCCCATCTGCTCATGGATCCTTTGCCGCTATCGGCCGCTCCAAGGGTGTGCACCAACGTCTTCCAGTTGTTTCATATCGCAGTCCCTCGGTTCTGATCGCCACTAACCATTTTAGGACCCTAGATGTGTTGGCCATCATCAAAGGGAAGCCGTGCACCAATGCCATGATCCAGGCCATTGAGTCATGATATCATGAGCCTTACATAGTCACTATCATTTCTCCCAACCGTGTGCACAATTTGGTCAACTACGATGGCACGAGGTCACTGGCCTGCTCGCAGCGTCGAGCTAAGGGCATCTGGGGAGCCCTCGGCTAGCCGTACAACTCTGCCTCTCTCACGCAGACACGACGATGCCCTAAGATGTGTTTGAGGTGCCGAGAAGCATGAAGCCCCAAACTAAAAACCATGGCGGGGACATGCTTGGAGGAAGGAGAAGAAGAGAGGAAGGGGGAGCTAGGGTTCATAAAAATAGGGAAAAGAGGGACAATCAACTCGAGACGCAAATATATAGGCAAGGGGAGCACCAATTTGGTGGGAGGAGGAGGGAAAGAGGGCCAATTGTGGCTCCATGGAGGGAGAGTAGGTGAGCTTCCAATGCCATTTCCACTAGAAAGTTGTACAAAGGCAGGAGGAGGCACAATAGCCGTCAGATGGGATTCAGATCTGAGACAACAACATCCAAGGGCCACAATTTTGCTGTAGGAGAAACATGGCACATGATTGGCTAGCTAAGAAGGGGCGGATCTTCAAATGAAAGGAGGCGTCATTGGGCCGTGCCCAATATTGGGTCCAATATGGACCCAACTCGGTTTAAAAAGAGCCAAACTCAAGACTAAAACAAGGACACTTCCAAGAAGCATATCTCTCTCATCCTAGTTTGGAATTGAGCAAAATTAGGTGCGTTAGAAACATGAAAATGAGCTCTACAACATGAGAATAAGAGTAGGGTATAAAAGTTTATACTGATATATTCAAAATAAATGGGAAGGTGATAACATGTGATATAAATTGAAAACTATATTAGAGTCATATTGAAAGTCACCAGGGTGTCAATTGCACTCAACATCTATCAATTATGCATCAAATCATATTCAATCATAAAATGGAAGGTAAGCCAAGAACATTGGATAAGGTAGGTGTGACATCCCGCTATCACACAGACAACGAAATGCCACACGAAAACATGCAGAACTGTCATAAACATCGTATTACCAAAAACATGGGTTAATTAAAACTGATTGTGGAAAGCAGATGATAAAGAAACTATTACATCCAGACCCTTATCCTATAAGGAAACATGTTATATAATTCTTCATAAACCTGATATATGTCCACAGCTCATAGGACCTAACTGTCCCATAGGCACAAAGAGTTCACCACTTGTTTATATACAGAACAAGCCATACCAGGCCAACAGCAGGATAACAAAGCTACATCAACTATACATCATGAAACATCGTCAAAACACCTCCAAGGACCTGAGAGTACATGGATGACTCTAGGACTCTACTACAAAATAGCAACATATCCGTCTCTTACCTCCTACCGTTCTTCTTACTTCTCGACCGCAACCTCACAACCACCACCACGTATAGCACGATCACCAAAAAAGGTTTAAAACCAGCGGGGTGAGACACATAGTCCCAGTGAGAAACATAACTCCCCACCGAACTATAAAACTTTAGGAAAGCTAGAATAGATAAAACAGATAACTGATATAAGTAGTTCATATATGCAGCATACTGAACGTAACTAACTTTATTAACAAACTTACCAAGATACCCGGGAGGCATATAAGCATATATTTCTTATGGAACATGATTGACAAGACAAGTTATATAAAACTTATCATAAGATATGAGGAACATGTAATTAACTGCAGGATATAACTAGGGCAACTGTACAAGCAAGGCCTCAACCAATCTTCTGTGTTTTTCCCTAAGAAAAATATACTATACGGCTGGATTACAATTTATTATGCCCTGAGGAAGTGAGTCGTACCACTCAAATCCAACCTTCGATTGTGAAGCCCAAAATCGGTGCCATACAAGGTCAATGGAAGAGCCAAACTCCATGACCTCACCTCCTCGTGGTCAGTGCACGATATCCAAAGCAGGACCACAATCTCTTGCTTAAGTGACCTTAGCCATAGGGTCAGCTCCGCAGGCTAAACTTTTCTCTATCCCGCCTTGGTACAGGTCTCGACGCTAGCATATTTTGAGTCTACAATCGCAGTTGCACTCTAATCCTCCTATTTTCAGCTAGGAGAAACCCCGCATATTCAACAATATGCACTCCAGGTAATCCTGTAGGATAAACCTATTTCACCATCACCAGCTACTTACGATGATGGATCTATGGCTAGGGCGAACGACATGAAATGTTCATATATAATTACTTAGTATATTTTAAGTGAATTGTTGAGGCAACCAAGTTATAAAACATAAACAACATTGTGTCACACCATTAATGTCATTATCATATTGCCATGGGATCTCAATCCCTTATCACATAATGCCACTGCCCCTCAAGGATTCATCATCATACATCATCATGGGATATCAATCCCTTATCTCATCATCAGAGTATAACACCTCAATCAGGCACTCAACCTTTATCAGCTCACCAGACCTTTCTCATCATACTGGTGGTGCATGTTATCTCATCAACAAGGAACATCATTATTCCATGTCATACAAAACACATACACCTCATAGCTCTTACCTGGCTATGAATTTATTTGATAACACCTGCATGGTTAGAATGCATATCCGAAGAGATAACTTGATCAACAAATACAGATCTTTAGAGAACATATTATGAATATCATGTCATTAAGATTTAAGGTGAATAGGATTGGAACAACATCCATTATTATAAACACATGAAGCATAAAGCTGTAGATGGTATGTCAAACAACTTATTTTATTGTTACCAAACCGTGAGCATCCACCATGCCCTATATCTCATAACATCACGAACACAACCATAATCTTGTCATCTTATCCACCTTAGGTAGCCACCATGTTACTGGGTACAACCCAACTATCATATCTCATCATAAGAACCAAAGATGTGGGCTCAAGACAACAAGTTCACTAACTTAGGGTTATCGGATTAGGCGCTTCCCTCACTAAAAGGATATTGGGTAGGGCATCATCCCTTACCCAAATGATATCGGTCACCACCAAACCCTAGGGAACCAAGCCACATATGGGTTAACCAGCATATCGTGCAACCATGCACAAGAGCGTATCAGGCAACACTACACCTGTATCGGCCAAGACCCCATAATGCCCGCTAGGGTTAGGGTTAGAGTTTTCCATGTCAGGAAACCACCAAGACCATATCGCCCAAGGTACAATATTGCCATCCATCAAGCGACAACATGGGAATCCCACCATGGTGCCCAAGGTGCTCTCATATCTCCCAAGGTAGCCCTATCACCCAAGCTAGGGTTTGGGACTCTCTATCAGTTAAGGCACCATATCGCCCATCAGGGTTACACCAACCAAAACTCCATATCAGGAAACACCATATTGGCTAAGGACAAACCGCTCAACTACATCTTAGGTAAAAGACCATCAAGAGGTCAACAAGATGTCCACTAGCATATCACCCAAGCTCAACCCTAGAAGAGGGATGTCGGGAAGAGCACTACTTAGGGTATCGTGCAAGGGTTTCGAAATAATGATAGGTTGGTCATCTTCAACCTCAAGACTGCCACCAAGAAACCCTAGAAGATCAAGAGAGTTGTCTCGCCTCTCAACAACTAAGTGAGAGGGGTTTTGCACAACTTCCATCACCATATCGGCCAACCCTCCAACCTTAAATAGGTCAACACCAACCAAAGGCTCATCTCTCAAGTCCATGGTAAGAGAGGGATATTGCCCAAGCAATTAGAGTATAGACTCACCTCTCAACGACTAAGAGAGAGAGGGGTTTTGCCCACACAACTAGATCTTGAACTCACCTCTCAAAAACTAAAGGGAGAGAAAGGGATTTTCCCCCAAGAACACACCACACACACCATGGAATTAGGAAACCTTAGGCTCACCTCTCAACAATTAAGAGAGAGGGGTTTTGCCCAAAGAACTCCATATTCAATGGTTAGGCCAACCCAAGGCAACCGTCTCAATGGGTTCTAGGGTACATCTAAGAAAACCTTATAACCATTAAAGCAAGAAACATAGCTAGAATATGACATGGCCGAAACATATAGCAAAGCAACATGATAAAGAAGTAGTATAGTAGGGTTAGGAGTTATGTAACTCGCCTCAAGCTCTAAAGATCCAAGCTCCTAGCACCAAGCTCTAAGCTCCAAGGCATCACCACAAGAGAAGGAAAGGGACAAGCTAGCAAGGTGTGTCACCCAAGACACTAGTTGCATCGGCCACCACTTGCTCCTTTCTTCTCCTAGATCGGACACCATTGGAAGGGAAGCAACTAAAGGAACCAAAGAGGCCTAGCTAGCAAGAAGGGTTGCTTATATACTAAGGGCTGAAAGGGGAAGAGCAAGGCAAGGTGGCACCCACCCCTAACACACTTGTCCAAGGATTGTGCCACATGCTAGCACCCCAAAACACACGCCCATGAGTTTCCACCCACTTAGCAAAGCAACAACCACTTGTCCAAAGATGGTGACACAAACGAGGCTAGGTCAAGAGGGGTGTGCATCACCCAACATGGTGCCATTGGCCGATATAACCCTAGAAAATACACAACTTGTCTGATACAAGCAAGCACTCCTAGAAGATACACCAGGGTCCAACCCGATACAAGCTCCAACAAGGCTCAACAAAGCTCAAGGCTACTCAAGAAAAGAGCCCAACCCATCCTCTCAACCCTAGAGGATGCAAGGAGAGAGAAAGACATCTCTCAAGGTGACAAACTCGCACACCAACCCTAAAACTTGGGTAATTTGCAAGTTGTACCTCAAAGCACAAACAGACCCTAATCACAACTTCAGGTAATTAGCAAGCATCTAAACATAGGGTTTAGGCAAAGCAAACAGGGTAAGCCCAAAGTAAGGGTCAGGGTCCTTACAAGCCATAAACTTCTACAAAAGGATTTTGCCTCTGAAATTAGAAGAGAAAAGCGAGGGATACTTCCTCCTCATCTCTTCCTCGAGCTCCCACATGGCTTCCTAAACACCACGATGATGCCAAAGAACCTTTACAAGCACCAGGTCCTTCCTTTTCAACTTCTTCACTCTTTTCTGTCAAAGATCATCACTAGACCTTCCTCATAGGTCACGTATTTATCAAGCTCAACCTCAACTGGTTGTATCACTGTCTCTGTGCCTGGATGACTTTTCTTTAGCATACAGATATGGAACACCAGATGTAACGTGCAATTTTGGCGGTAGTTCCAACTTGTAGGCTACCTTGCCAATACGTGTTATCATCGGATATGACCCCATATACCTGGGAGCCAACTTGCCTTTCTGGCCAAACATCAACATACCTTTCTATGGTGAGACCTTGAGATACACCTTGTCTCCCACCTAGAATTCTAGAGGTCGTCGACGATTATTTGCGTACAACTTCTGTCTATCTTATGCCACTTTCAATTATTGTTGTATCACCCTAATCTTCTCTGTTGTCTGCAGCACTAACTCAGGACCTAAAACCTGATACTCGCCAGACTCATACCAACATAAAGGAGATATGAACTTCCTACCATATAAAGCCTCATAAGGTGTCATGTCGATACTCCGTTGATAACTATTGTTGTAGGCGAACTCTATCAGACTGAGATGCATGTCCCAACTACCTAGGAACTGCAAGACACAAGCTCGGAGAAGATTTTCCAAAGTCTGAATAGTCCTTTCAGACTGTCCATCTGTCTATGGGTGGAAAGCAATACTAAACCTCAACTGCGTTCCCAATGCTTTGTGCAACTGTTCCCAAAAATGACTCATGAACTGGGGACCTCTGTCAGAAACTATCATTGCGGGCACACCGTACAAATGCACTATCTCTTCCCATACACCTGAGCAAGCTTTTCTGTTGTATACGTTGTCTTCACATGTATGAAATGAGCAGAATTCGTCAACCTGTCCACTATCACCCAAATGGAATCATGATTCCTAGCTGTCCTCGGAAGACCAACTACAAAATCCATGGTTACATGATCCCATTTCCACTGCGGTATTGGCATGGGTTGCAACATACCTGTCGGCTTCTGATGCTCAACCTTAACCTGCTGGCATACCGCACATTTAGCCACAAACTCGACCACATCTCTTTTCAAGCCATGCCACCAATACAAGCCCTTCAGATTATGATACATCTTAGTGACACCTGGATGCATAGCATACATTGACGTGTGCGCTTCCTCGAGCACTAACTTCCTCAGATCATCAACATCGAGAACCGTCATCCTGTTATGATAACAAACTAGTCCATCCTCGAACTCATGGAAGCCATCATGCTTCTTGCTGCCAAACTCTATCATGATCAACTGAACGGTAGCATCTGCCTATTGTGCTTCTCTGATCTGCTACCTCAAAGTAGGCTTCACTTGCATCTATGCCAACAGCCCTACCAACAAGGAGACTTCCAACTGTACATTCATCTACCGTAAAGAGATGAACATATCCCGCCTATGGCATATCAAAGAACTCAATTGTGCCTTCTTCATATGAGGGGGAGAAGACTTCTTGCTAAGAACATCAACTACCACGTTTGCCTTACCAGGATGATACTCAATGGTTCAATCATAATCATTGATCAGCTCCATCCAACGATGTTGTCGCATGTTCAGTTCACTCTACGAGAAGATATACTTAAAGTTCTTATGATCTGTAAAGATCTAACACACCTCCCCATAAAGATAGTGTCTCTAAATCTTTAATGCATGGACCACCACTGCCAGCTCCAAATCATGTCTCAGATAACTCTCCTCATGTTTCTTAAGCTATCGCGAAGCAAAAGAAACCACATGATCTTCTTGCATCAGCACACACCCTAAGCCTTTCGTAGAAGCATCATAGAAAACAACGTAGCCTTTCCTAGGCTCTGGCAGCACCAACACCGGAGCACTAGTCAACTTCTCCTTCAATCTTTGGAAAGCTTGCTGACAACGATCATCCCAATCAAAAGGTACATCCTTCCTAGTCAACTTTTTCAACGGCAACACGATCACACTGAAATCCTTTATAAACCTCCTGTAGTATCCTGCTAAACCCAGAAAACTATGAACTTCAGTCGGTGTCTTTGGTTGCTCTCATTCTATAACTGACTCCACCTTCTTAGGGTGTACTCTGACTCCTTCTGCAGATATCACGTGACCCAAGAAAGTCACTTCTTTCAGCCAGAATTCGCACTTACTAAACTTGGCATACAATTGGTGTTGGCGAAGGAGAGTCAACGCTTGTCGAAGATGTTGTTCATGCTCTTGACTGTCCTGACTATAGATCAAGATGTCATCTATAAAAACCACAACAAACTGATCTAGAAATGGATGGAACACCCTATTTATCAGATCCATGAAAGCAACAGGTGCATTGGTCAGCCCAAACGATATAACCGCAAACTCAAAGTGACCATACCTCGTTCTAAAAGCTGAATTTGGTATGTCATCATCCTTGATCTTCAAAAAATGATATCTAGACCATAGATCAATCTTTGAGAACACTGTAGCACCACAGAACTGATCAAAAAAATCATCTATTCTCAACAAAGGATACTTGTTCTTGACCGTAACTTTGTTCAACTGTCGGTAATCTATGCACAAATGCATAGATCCATCCTTCTTCTTAACTAACAGAATTGGAGCATCCCACGACGATGTGCTCGGTCTGATGAAACCTTTATCCAGTAGCTCATGTAACTGCTTCTTCAGTTCTGCCATTTCAACTGGAGCCATCTTGTACGGTGTCTGATCAACTGGCTGTGTCCATGGCACTAGATTGATCTCAAAGTCAATCTCTTGAGGTGGGGGAACACTGGGAAACTCATCGAGAAACACATCTGCGAACTCTTTGACAACAAGCACATCCTCAAGGCTAGAACCTTCCGCTTTGATATCCACAACATGAGCTAAGAATAACTTACATCCTTACCGCAACAACTTCTCTGCCACCATTGTTGACACTAAACCCGTCAGAAGAATCTTCCTATCCCCTTGGAAGATCCACTTCTCACCACCGTCAACAAACACCGCTTGCTTGGAACCACAGTCCAACACAACTATATACTTCTCTAAGGTATCCATCCCTAGGATCACATCAAATACATGCATATCAAGTGGTATAAGATCCACTTGTATCTTGTGTCCCAAAAAAGATAGAACACAAGATGGACACACTTCTCGAAGCAGCACGAGCCCAACAAGAGGGGTTTCTAACAACAAGCTATCTTTCTTACAGCTAACAGGTAAAAGACAACGATCAAGCATAATACGAGTGATAAAAGAGTGTGTAGCACCCGGGTCAACCAAAACAGATACAAAGAAAGAAGAAGACAAATTAGAATGAAATAACTCCATCTGACCTGCCACCACTCGCGGGTTGACTATCGCTTCAGGCTGACTCATAGAATAGAATCGATTCGTTGCTTCCTGTCGTCCACGTCCTCTGTTTCCTTAAGCAGATGATCCTGCGTGCGATGCTTGACCGTGTCCTCTCCCTTTGTTACCACTAGACTGATGTCTATCCGATCCCTATTGATTTTGCCTCGTCTGCTGTGTCACTTTGACATCTCTCCTTGGGCAATTTGACTTCAAATGCCCTATCTATCCACAGTGATAGCATGACCTATCTTCTATCTGTGGCATAGATGGCCCTATCACTGCTACTGAAGTTGTACTGTGGGCTCTAGATGGCAAAAACCTGTGCTTCCTTTACTCGGAGACCATTTTGACGGCGCACTGGAGCTCTGCATCGCAGAAGGTACAGAAAACCTCAGCTTCTTGAAACTAGCAAACCTCTACCTCTGGAATTGAGCATGCTTTTCTTGGACATGGTCACTCTCTTCTCCTTAACTGACCATTCAATCCTTCAGACAGACTCCTTAAACATGGCGAACCGCTCCCGATTTTCTAAAGCAGCAACATGTTTTGTCATCTCAGCACTCAGACCTTTCTCAAACCATTTGATTCTCTCAACATATGTTATCGCCATGTGAGGATAAAACCTCAACATGTCTATAAATGTGGCTTAATACTTGGTGATAGTCATATATCCTTGGTGTAGATGCTCAAACTGACTGGTCTTTTCGTCTAGATAGGTCTTCGAGAAGTATAGACTCACGAACTCCTGTCAAAAAATGTCCCAACAGATCACCTCACCGGGTCACTTCTCCTCCTCGATGGCCCACCAGTGGCCAGCACTACCTTTCCAAAGGTAGACAGCGTGCTTGACTTTGTCTGCTTCGGGGATGTTGAGGATCCGAAAAGCCTTCTCAAGACCTATTAGCCACAGATCTACATCCGCTAGATCAACCGTTCTAGCATAATCCGAAGCTTTGACTCGGCAAAGTCGCTCGAAGGTCTTCCCAATACCCGAAGATTCACCATGGGGAGCCTGTGCTTTGGGTAGAGGCATTGACAATCTTTCCACCATGAGATTCATCGTTGCCATTACATGTCCCATAAGGTGTTGGTAGACAGGATTTTCAAGAATGGCCGGGTCAAGCTGGGGGACCTCATGCACCCGATCTTCATGTGCCTGCACTCATACTCCATCAACAGATGCAACATCACTACTCTCGGTAGCATGTTCTTCATGATTTCCAGACATCTTTAAGCTTTATCTTCTGTTGGGGGCAGAAGGTTATTGTAAGAAAATCTTGAAAACTCTTAAGAACATACACAAGCCTAGTCCTAGATCCCTGTAGACTCAGCGAACCTAGAGCTCTGATACCAAAACTTATTGTGACATCCCTCTATCACACATACAATGAAATGCCACACACAAAATGTGCAGAACCATCATAAACATCATGTTACCAAAACACGGGTTAATTAAAACCGAATGTGGAAAGCAGATGATAAAGAAACTATTACATCTAGATCCTTATCCTGTAAGAAAACATGTTATATAATTCTTCATAAACCTGACATATGTCCACAGCTCATAGGACCTAACTGTCCCATACGCACAAAGAGTTCACCACCTATTTATATATATAACATGCAATACCGGGCCAACAACAGGATAACAAAGCTACATCAACTATACATCATGAAACGTCGTCAAAACACCTCCATGGACCTAAGAGTACACAGATGACTCTAGGACTCTACTATAAAACAACATCATATCCATCTTTTGCCTCCTACTGTTCTTCTTATTGCTCGGCTGCAACCTCACGACCATCACCATGTATAGCACGATCACCTAAAAAGGTTTAAAACCAGTGGGGTGAGACACACAGTCCCAGCAAGAAACATAACTCCCCGCCAAACTATAAAACTTCAGGAAAGCTAGAACATATAAAACATATAACTGATATAAGCAGTTCATATATGCAACATACTGAACATAACTAACTTTATTAACAAACTTAGCAAGATATGCAGGAGGAATATAACCAAATATTTCTTATGGAACATGATTGACAAGACAAGTTATATAATAACTTATCATAAGATATGAGGAATGTGTAATTAACTACAGAATATAACTAGGGCAACCATACAAGCAAGGCCTCAACCAATGTTTCGTGTTTTTCCCTAAACAAAATATACTATACGACTGGATTACAATTTATTATACCCTGAGGAAGTGAACCGTACCTTTCAAATCCAACCTTTGACTACGAATCCCAAAAATGGTGCCATACAAGGTCAATGGAAGAGCCGGACTCCATGACCTCACCTCCTTGTGGTCAGTCAACGATATCCAAAGCAGGACCGCAGTCTCTTGCTTAAGTAACCTCAGCCACAGGGTCATCTCTGCAGGCTACCCTTTTCTCTAGCCCGCCTAGGTACAAGTCTCGACGCTATAATATCTTGAGTCTAGAACCGCAGTTGCACTCTAATCCTCCTATTTTCGGCTAGGATAAACCCCACATATTCAACAATATGCGCTCCAGGTAATCCTGTAGGATAAACCTGTTTAACCATCACCAGCCACTAATGATAATGGATCTTTGGCCAGGGCGAACTACATGAAATGTTCATCTATAATTACTTAGTATATTTTAAGTGAATTGTTGAGGAAACCAAGTTATAAAACATAAACAACATTATGTCACACCATTACTGTCATTATCATATTGCCATGGGATCTCAATCCCTTATCACATAATGCCACTGCCCCTCAAGGCTTCATCATCATACATCATCATGGGATATCAATCCCTTATCTCATCATCAGAGGATAACACCTCAATCAGGCACTCAGCCTTTATCAGATCACCAGACCTTTCTCATCATACTGGTGGTGCATGTTATCTCATCAACAAAGAACATCATTATTCTGTGTCATACAAAACACATACACCTCATATCTCTTACCTAGTTATGAATTTATTTGATAACACCTGCATGGTTAGAATGCATATCCGAAGAGATAACTTGATTAGAAAATATAGATCTTTAGAGAACATATTATGAATATCATGTCATTAAGATTTAAGGTGCATAGGATTGGAATAACATCCATTATTATAAACACATGAAGCACTAAGCTGTAGATGGTATGTCAAACAACTTATTTTATTGTTACCAAACCGTGAGCATCCACTGTGCCCTATATCTCATAACATCATGAACACAACCATAATCTTGTCATATTATCAACCTTAGGTAGCCACCACGTTACTGGGTACAACCCAACTATCATATCTCATCATCAGAACCAAAGATGTGGGCTCAAGACAACAAGTTCACCAACTTAGGGCTACTGGATTAGGCACATCCCTCACCAAAAGGATATCGGGTAGGGCATCATCCCTTACCCAAATGATATCAGTCACCACCAAACCCTAGGGCACCAAGCCACATATGGGTTAACCAGCATATCGTGCAACCATGCACAAGAGGCTATCAGGAAACACTACACCTGTATTGGCTAAGACCCCATAACGCCTGCTAGGGTTAGGGTTAGAGTTTTCCATGTCGGGCAACCACCAAGACCATATCGCCCAAGGTACAATACTACCATCCATCAAGCAACAACATGGGGAGCCCACCATGGCGCCCAAGGTGCTCTCATATCGCCCAAGGTAGCCCTATCACCCAATCTAGGGTTTGGGACTCTCTATCAGTCAAGGCACCATATCGCCCATCAGGGTTACACCAACCAAAACTCCATATCAGGCAACACCATATCGGCTAAGGACATACCGCTCAACTACATCTTAGGTAAAAGACCATCAAGAGGTCAACAAGATGTCCACTAGCATATCGCCTAAGCTCAACCCTAGAAGAGGGATGTTGGGCAGAGCAGTACTTAGGGTATCATGCAAGGGTTTAGAAGCCATGACTGGTTGGTCATCTTCAACCTCAAGGCTGCCACCAAGAAACCCTAGAAGATCAAGAGAGTTGGATCACCTCTCAACAAACAAGTGAGAGAGGGGTTTTGTACAACTTCCATCACCTATCGGGAAACAAGGAGGTCCATCACCATATCGGCCAACCCTCCAACCTTAACTAGGTCAACACCAACCAAAGGCTCACCTCTCAAGTCCATGGTAAGAGAGGGGTATTGCCCAAGCAACTAGAGTATAGACTCACCTCTCAACGACTAAGAGAGAGAGGGGTTTTTCCCAAACAACTAGAGCTTGAACTCACCTCTCAAAATCAAACGGAGAGAGGGATTTTGCCCCAAGAAAACACCACATGCACCATGGAATTAGGAAACCCTAGGCTCACCTCTCAACAACTAAGAGAGAGGGGTTTTTCCCAAAGAAATCCATATTCAATGGTTCAGCCAACCCAAGGCAACCATCTCAACGGTTTCTAGGGTAAATCTAAGACAACATTATAACCATTAAAGCAAGAAACATAGCTAGAAGATGACATGTCCGAAACATATAGAAAAGCAACATGATAAAGAAGTAGTATAGTAGGGTTAGGAGTTATGTAACCCACCTCAAGCTCTAAAGCTCCAAGCTCCTAGCACCAAGCTCCAAGCTCCAAGGCACCACCACAAGAGAAGGAAAGGGACAAGCTAGCAAGGTGTGTCGCCTAACACACTAGCTGCATCGACCACCGCTTGATCCTTTCTTCTCCTAGATCGACCACCAAAGGAAGGGAAGCAACTAAAGGAACCAAAGAGGCCTAGCTAGCAAGAAGGGTTGCTTATATACTAAGGGGTGAAGGGGAAGAGCAAGGAAAGGTTGCACCCTCCCCTAACACACTTATCCAAGGATTGTGCCACATTCTAGCACCCTAAAAACACACGCCCATGAGTTGCCACCCACTTAGCAAATCAACAACCACTTGTCCAAAGATGGTGACACAAATGAGGCTAGGTCAAGAGGGGTGTGCATCACCCAACATGGTGCCATGGCCGATACACCACTTGGCCGATACAACCCTGGCCGATACACAGCTTGCCTGATACAAGCAAACACTCCTAGTCGATACACCAGGGCCAACCCGATACAAGCTCCAACAAGGATCAACAAAGCCCAACAAGGCTCAACAAAGCCCAAGGTTACTCAAGCAAAGAGCCCAACCCATCCTCTCAAACCTAGAGGATGCAAGGAGAGAGAAAGACGTCTCTTAAGGTGACAAACTCGCACACCAACCCTAAAACTTGGGTAATTTGCAAGTTGCACCTCAAAGCACAAACAAACCCTAATCACAACTTCAGGTGATTAGCAAGCATCTAAACACAGAGTTTAGGTAAAGCAAACAGGGTATGCCCAAAGCGAGGGTCAGAGTCCTTACAGTAGGGTTTAGAGTTACATAATAGAGGAGAGAGAAAGATCCAATTTATTACATTTACTTTCCTACCATATCCTTCCATATCCTTGTTTTGCATTGCATAATTTGCATATCACATAGTTTATTTCATTGGAACTTTGTGCAATTTATCAATTTTTAAATTTTTTCCATGCCAACCACTCATATTGAATTGCATATAATTTTTTATTGATTTTTCATTGTGGTTATCTAGGATTTCCTTTCTTATTTTTTCTTTCTTAGTATATTAGATATTAATCTGAATAGGGGCCACTGTCAACATTTTTCCAAATCTACCCATGCTTGCAATTGATTGCCCTAAAAGATGCTTCAATCGAATATCTATCTAAGTGAGCTCAATTGAAAGCCATTTAAGAATTGTACTTAATAATTACTTACTTACTGATAAATGATTTTAAGCTTTAAATATGTACATTTTTTCCACTCCTCTTATGGAATATTGGAATGTTTGTTGAAATGTAATTAAAGCAAGCCATAGACGTTTAGGGTTATTCAAGTCTTATGGAAAGATCATGGTTTATCATAATTTCTCATTTATCATGGTATTTCAATTTATAGTGAAACATGATTGTATTATCTTGCATGCAAGAGACTTTATATGTGAATCAACTCCAGGACCCCTCTTTCATCCACTTTCTTCCACCACTTCTTGCATCTATGCCTCATGAAATGATTCCAAATAAGACAAAGCCTTGATCACCCTCTAAAAGCTTGGAGTGACCAATCCTTATTCCCCTCTAATTATTACTACCACCCTACATCCCTATACATATCAAGGGAAACAAAAAATCAAGAAAAATGCAATAAGAAAATAGAAGGTTCTCTTATGTAACAATGCCTAAATAAAGAAAAAAAACGAGTTCTGTTACAACCCCAACTTTTGGGTTCATTTGGTGAGAAATGTAATTTCTCATATTAAAGATATTGGAACAAATAATGATATAATTTGTTTTGAATAAATGAGTTTCGTTTACAATAGCCTTGTTGGTTGTTTTGTGGGCTTTATTGGATATTGGTCCCAATAACAAGGAAACGACAAAAGGAATTCCATTATTAATAAAAAATGGATAAAAGAAAGATGTAGAAACCTCTAGAAGGCAAAATAATTTAATCCAAAGGTGGATTTCGTGCCTCTTGGGTTCCAAGGAGTCCAAAGTTGCAAAGAGAATACAATAAGAAAAGAAAAGATCAATTAAATATTTCTTTATTAAGAAAGAAATTGAAAACAATGATAAAATGTGGGAAATAAGTGAAAAGAAGTATAATTGAGTTACCCTTGGTGGATTTTCGTATCCAAAGGATTCCTAATGTTAAATGGAATGCCAAGGAGGAAAATAAAAAGAAAGATAAAGAGAAATCCTCAAAAAGAGATATTTTAATAAGAAATAAACAAGATAATAAGAAATAATGAATGTAGATGCATCTAGAAGGATAATAAGTATCCTTAAAAAGGAATTTCGAAGTAGTAGAGTTTCTTGGGATCCAAGGAGTCCCAATGGAGAAAAAGAAAGAGAAAATACCAATAATGCAAAATAAGAGGATAATGTGATACGTTATTAATGAATTTTGTGGTATTGTTAAAAAGGTGGTATTTTCTGCTAAAAGAAAATATAATTTCGTAGCCAATGGATTAAAAGGCAAGTACAAACAGAATAAAAGAGGTGATTTTTGAAATCCTAATATCTAAAGAATAAAGAATATTAAAGAGATAATTAGGAGAGAGAAGCTTTCTTCCTAATGAAGGAATTGGATTCCTATTGGGAAAAGGCCTTGTATCCTTGTGGATGAACACAATAGGGCATGGATACCCTCCCCTATATAAGGGGTAGACCCTCTGGTTCGAGTTCAAGAGGGATCCTATGCAAGACCCTCTCTTCTTCTTCTTCTTCTTTTGTGCAAACCCTAACGAAGAGAGTAGAGAAACCCTAGTGCAAACGAAGGGCCAAGGAGTGGTCTGGATGGTGGCCTGACATTCCCACAATGACCGAGGATGATTAACCATCATCCCTGGACTCTCATGTAAGAACTACACCTGTGGGAGGGCTGCACTTGGGCGGCGAGTTGCAGATTGACCCAGCTCAGGCCAGCTGTGCTAGTCGTGATCTGGGTGGTGCCCCAAGGGCGGCGGAGGGCGACGGAGCCAGGGTAGGGGTATGCGGCAGCCATCGAGGCCCTGGAGGAGAGAGGACATGGCCGCAACTTGCTGCAGATCGGCGACTCTGCTAGGTTATGTGAGGTTGAAGACGATTGACTTCGTTGGATGGAAATACCCCTCCGCGGGCTGAAGAAACTGTCGACTGAAATAAGGGCAAAATTGACATTTCAAATTTTTTTCCAAGCGGCAAGCAACATTGCATGAATAGAGGCGATGTGGCATCCTCTGTTGGTCCAAAAAGGTAATCCTTGCAAAATTCATAACTAAATAATGGTAGCTCAGATTGGTACATATAATATATGTATTTTTCTCAGAAAAATGAGAGGAATTCATTAAAAATGTTTTAGAGGCTGATTCCTATTGCAATCCGAAAGGTAATGGAGGTTATCAACTTTAATGTTTTAATGATTAAGAAACCCCATTTTGAGACGATTAATGTTTTTGGTAGGGTTTAAGGGATGATTAAAGTTGATACTAACCTGTTAATTGTAAAAAGGTACATTAAGAACAAAAAGGATAAACTTTGCATGTAATGGTTTAATTTAGAGTTTCATGTGCATAAATATGCTTTAATGGGCCTTGAAACCCTAATATTAGTAAATGTGACTCTTAATGGATTTAATTGTTCAATTTCATGATTAAAGTTGAGATATGATAATTCTAAGCTATTTCGAGTATAAAAGTTCCTAATTGTGGATAAATACCCTTAATGTAGTAATTAGGGTTTTCTAATGGATAAAGGTAGAATTAATGACAAATAGAGTTCATATATGAATTAGACCATTATGAACTATGAATTGATGATAAATGAGCATAATGATCTTGTCATGTATTAAAAGGATAAAAATGGTAGCTTTGATGTAAAAGAGGCTTAATGGACATAATTGTGCCTATAAACCAAAATTAAGGTTATATGTTGTTAAAAGGTAACCTTAATATCTTTCTTGAAGAATAGATGAGATAAGTAGGGAAGATTAGGGTTTAAAGTAGTAAAAATGAAGTAAAACTCTAATTGCAATGGAAACCCTAAAAGTTGACTAGAAACCCTAGGAAGCGAGCTAGGTTTAATAGATCTTGATGGCATGATCAATAATAGGAAATTGTATGCATATTTCAAGATCTCATTGCATGCTTGCTTGCCTATTTGGAATTCTTGATTGATTGGATTATTCTATCTCAAATCAGCCTGATAGGTATGTGGTTACGTTTATGAATAATCACTTTAGTTTCACGGCGATTCCCGAACATTTTTATCGGTTGCCTGAAAATAACTGATTGGATGATTTTTATTTCATGCAACTATAAAGTGACTATGATTATCACCATAAATATGTGTACATGAGTGGCCCAGATCCGGGTCCTCCTCTGTGGCTTTGCTAATGAAGAAAGGGGTAATCTGGTAAAAGGGTCGACCTGTTAAGTGAGACCATCAAGTTATCAAGAGTTAGGGATTGGGATACCTATGGGTAGTGCCATGCGACTCTTAGCACACCATGAGTTAGGGATTGGGCTACCTATGGGTAGTGCCATGCGACTCAACCCTAGATATTGATCTACGTGTTAGGTAGGATCATGCGGGGTTTAATGGGGATCTACCATAAGGAACGTAACATCCAGGTCCACTGCAGGGACAACACAGAGGCTAGGGTATGTATGGATTGAGCAGTCATGTTGTTTGTTAAACTGTAATTGACTGCAATATGTTGATATTAATCGCACAATTATTGTTTCCCCCACATACCAACATAATTCATTTATGCTGACCGACGTTTTGTTTGCCGGCGTTTTAGGTACAAATGAAAAGGAAAAATAGTAAAGTGGCATATGTGGAATTAAATGAGAATTAAAGTACAAAGGAGGATTATTTAGAATGGACTTCAGATGTGGATAGAAATAGATAACCAAGTTTTGAAAAAGGTATGCAAAGTTTTATTTTTTTACAACCTTTTAGTTTAATTAGTAGAATTTGATAATTGTTATTGATTATTTTTTGAACCTTTGATTTGGAAATTGGGATAACGGCTCTGACCTCTTGGTCTCCCTTAATTTGGGGTTACTGGGAGGCGGGGTCATTACATTTGGTATTAGAGCATAGGCTCCTCATTTAATCCTTAATAATTATTAAATTTTACAAATTCCATAGAACCGAGGGAGTTATTAGAGGATTTTTTGAAAGATAGAGGTGTCTAGAAAGGGATCATGTTCGGGGGCTGGCAAGATTTTCCTCTACACCGCTAGTCGGAATACGAGGACTCCCGGATTAGTGTGACTGTCTGGCCAAAGTCTCAAGATTTGACTCGAAATTAGATACCTTTAGGACTCTCTTATCTTGTTCAACCCTTCTCAACTCAAATGTTGTTAAGGACCTTAAGGATTATGGTTTTCTCTCTTTTCATCACCCTCTTGAAGTATGGGTAAGGTTGATAAGGTCTAAGTAATCCTCCACCAAATTAATGAAAAGCATGTAAATAAGATGTCATGGACATAAGCTTAATAGATTAAGCATAACTAAAGAATAGATACATGCTTAGGACGTATGACATGAGTTGTCATTGCCCTCAGGAGAGACCTGAGGCTAGACCTTCTTGTCAAGAGAATGAGTAGAGAAAGTTGGTCTTAGAGGTAGAGACCTCCATCATAAGTAGAGATCTGGAACGTCCTCTGAGGATGATGCTAACCCTAACCCTAAGTGGTGATTAGAAAGGGAGAGGACATGATGAGTTAGATGTCATGGTAGACCAGGTGTGAGGGTGGACATGTTTTTGGATGCCCATATGAGCCATGAGAGGTTGGATGACCTAGCACCTTTGGCAACCCAACCCTGGAAAGGGTCATGCATATTAGAGTGAAAGATAGCTCCTTCAATGATGATGTTAGAGAAGAACCTATAAAAACCCTGTGGGATTATGCGAGTAGGGCATAAGATGCACCCATAGTACATCAGTAGGGATGATAGTAGGCTAAAACCATGGCCAGGAGAATATGTGGGGATAGCTTATGAGGTAAGCAAGAAGAGATTGAGTGAGCATAGGCTTCACCCATGTGGGGGTGTGCTTGTGAGCTTGATCCACCTTTGTAGAGAGAGGAACTCTAGTAGTAAGGTTGGTTGTGGAGTTAGCTCTAGAAAGAGAGAGTAGGACCCAAGCAAGAAGGTTGGAAGCTTAGACCCCAAGATATGGGGAACAATGGGGAGTTGAGGATGATGCTACCTAAGTGGACGATAGTGGTTGTCTCATGCATGATCCCTAGAGGCTGTTGGTATCTTGGTTGCCTTTAGAGGAACCAAACCCTAGAGAGAGGATGATGCTTCTGATACCTATGTGCCTATGGTATAAGAGTTCCTTAGACCTGAAGAGGTTTAGTAACAGGTTGTGAGGCCTTATACCTTGTTGGTTTTCCTTGAGGAGGACTCCACTCTGAAGTGTTGTTCAAGTAGAAGGATGAACAAGCAATTGGACGTCAAAAAAGTGAACCTAGGGTTCCTAGGCCTAAGAGGGGAAGTGGTATACCTGATGCTCATGATGAGATTCAAGTTTTTATAGATTTGAGCATAGTACTCCTCGTGTCTAGAGGAAGGGGAAACCCCTTGAGTTTAAGGTATGTTTGATGAACCCTCATAGCTAAGCGATGACATGGGAAGGTATGATCTTGATGCAATGTTGAGGATGAGAACAAGTATGACCTAGCATGGTTTAGTAGGTGGTCTGCTTGTGCCTTAGTAGCTTACTAGGGTTAAGCATGCCTAGGTGGATGTAAACCCTAAACACAAGGACATTTGTGACCTTTGTTATTAGGTGTAGTTTCCTCCCATCCTGGGAGAGGGACCCTTGGGTAGGGTGTATACTAGTTTTGTTGGTTTTGAGGTAACCTAAAGAGGTCTCAATAGGATCTTGAGAAGCTAAGTGAAAAGTACATAGTATGAGAATGAACCTGTAGACCCATAAATAGCCATCTCTAAGTGCATGTGGATGTGTTACCATGGAGGTAACTAGTATGGGGCCTGACCAAGATAGGCAGGATGCCATGACCCCTATGAAAGGATGAAAGTCAATCCATGAATGCAGAGAGAGAGATGATGAAGGCTTGGGTAAGGTTCTAAGTTGAACATGTACTATAATAGAATCCTAAGTCTATCCTAGGGACATGTAGGGATAAGAGCGATGGAAGTAGGAGTTGCCTGATTCCCTAGTTGCACATGACCATAGGATCGGGAGGTAACAACTATCATTGTCTAAGGGCCATTGGTTAGGAGATTGATCACCTTCTTGAACTCATGGGACCCAAAGGGCAGATGAGTAGGACACCCTTTGGATGCATGAGGGAAGAGGGATGACCCCAAAAGTGCTGGCACCCTATAGACCTAGAGGAGATGACCAAGGGATGTGTGTGGACCCAAGTGGGTTCGAGACTAGTTTTCTATGGAAGTAACTTTGATACTGAGAATGATTGTGATGTTGAGACATAGGATGCACGTTTCAACTTAGATTTGAAGGTGTATTGGCAAGGTGGGATGTACCATCTCTACTCTTGGAACAGGAAGAAATTTTTGTTTGGACGGCCGCCAAATGCTTATTTCCTCTTGTTATGGGAGTGAGAGATAGGACAATACGTGTGCCATACACCAAGGATAAAAGATTATGTGAGTTGGAACGTTGCTATGAGGTATGAGGACAGAGATGATAACATGCCCTTGTGGAGTGAACGATACATGGATGGTTTACAAACACTAAGATAATAAGGTAGTCATCTTATGAGGATGTTTTTATCATGATATATGAGTTATACAAGGTTGAGTTTGAAAAACTAAGAGCATAAGCTTAGAGTTTTCTTGATGAAGATAGACTTAGAGCTGAGATGATAATAAGTGGAATACATGAAGGTGTATGTCTTCAACTTTACCTAACACCTAAGGATGTGAAGTGGTAATGGATGCTCTAGATGAGATACATCTGCCTAGTTTAGATGGAGGCTAGAAGAGGTTGTTAGGATAACCCTCAGTTGGAAAGTTTGACTAACACTCAAATGTAACAATATCGGTTGATCAAGTTAATGGTTGTTTGGTTAGCCAACCTAGTCCTTGATGCAATGGAAGGATGGTTGTAGAACCTCATATGCACTTCTCTGAAAAGGAAGGTGATGAAACCCCAAGTAGAGTGGTTTAGGCTTTCTGAGGAATCGATCTTAAGGAATCATGACAACACAAGAGATCATGATTTAAGATCACCATGGTACTACCAAGATAATAAGTGAAATTAGTACTTTGGATTCTTAAGATGAAGTTGCATGGGTTATGTTTCCATGCAAGCCAAGAGGTGAAGGGTGAGTACTGGTAGGGCAGTGCATTGATATAAAGGATAAAGTGTCCCCGAGAGGAAAAGGGAGTTCATGACTATGGATGTTGAAGTCTCCCCTAGACTAAGGAAGGTCAAGATGCAATATGGGTTAGGATAGATCTCCTTACCTAGATGACATGAGAAAGAAAGAGTACTGTCAAGGGACAGATCCGTTTGAACTACATATGAGAGAGATGGTTCAACAACGCCTGATGCGAGCTCAAAATTTCTTGAGTATAACCTAAAGATTCACTTCCAGGAGGTGGAAGTAGATACATGAAGAACTCAATGTTAGTACAATTTATCACTCTAGCTAATGGTTAGTACGATCCAGACTAGAGGGTCTGATGAGAGAATGTGTGCTCATTCAGGGTGATACATAGAGACAGTTCTTGTCTTTTGTAAGATGTGATGATAACCACCATAGCTAGTATAGGATGTAAAGAAGCTCTGCAAGGGAGGTTATGTTGGTCACCACTTCATTAAGATGATGTTGGTGAAGGAACCTCACGAAGGTCAAGAAAGGACCACAGTGTGTGCAGATGAAGTCACTTAGATCATGCAATGGCTGAAAAGAGCCCAGGGACGACATGAGTTGTAAGCTGATGCAAGCTTGCAAAGTAGACTGACATGCAGTTCACTATGGGGGAATATGTGACATGAAAATCCGACCCCTCTAAGTTATAACTAAGAGAGATGAGTCCCCGATGCATGGGTTATTTTGACATGGTTTGGTGGAGAAGGTTAAGTTTTCCCTTACCCCTCAGGAGAATGTGATGTGTGATGAGTTCCTTGTATCCAATTTAGAGCACTATGTGAGGTACCCAGACCATGTGTAGAGTAATGAACCTAGTGAGCCCCAAGGGAGGCTAAAATGACATGAGTCACCTGTGAGGTTTATAGATGTCAAGGTGAAGGAAACTCAGAGAAAAGAATATGTGATGATAAAGGTTCTTTGGAAGTACCATGGATAAGGTAAATCCACATAGGGGCCAATGATGGACATGTAAGAGTCTTGTCCTGAATTGTTTGTTTGCTTGATGGAATTTTGAGGACAAAATTCCTATAAGAGGGGAAGGATGTTGCAACCTCAACTTTTGGGTTCATTTGGCGAGAAATGTAATTTCTCATATTAAAGATATTGGAACAAATAATGATATAATTTGTTTTGAATAAATGATTTTCATTTACAATAGCCTTGTTGGTTGTTTTGTGGGCTTTATTGGCTATTGGGCCCAATAACAAGGAAAAGACAAAAGGAATTCCATTATTAATAAGAAATGGAGAAAAGACAGATGTAGAAACCTCTATAAGGAAAAAGAATTTAATCCAAAGGTGGATTTCATGCCTCTTGGGTTCCAAGGAGTCCAAAGTTGCAAAGAGAATGCAATAAGAAAAGAAAAGATCAATTAAATATTTCTTTATTAAGAAAGAAATTGAAAATAATGATAAATGTGGGAAACAAGTGAAAAGAGGTATAATTGAGTTACCCTTGGTGGATTTTCATATCCAAAGGATTCCTAATGTTAAATGGAATGCCAAGGAGGAAAATAAAAAGAAAGATAAAGAGAAATCCTCAGAAAAAGATATTTTAATAAGAAATAAACAAGATAATGAGAAATAATGAATGTAGATGCATATAGAAGGATAATAGGTATCCTTAAAAAGGAATTTCGAAATAGTAGAGTTTCTTGGGATCCAAGGAGTCCCAATGGAGAAAAAGAAAATGAAAATACCAATAATGCAAAATAAGATGATAATGTGATACATTATTAATGAATTTTGCGGTATTGTTAAAAAGGTGGTATTTTCTACTAAAAGAAAATATAATTTCATAGCCAATGGATTAAAAGGCAAGTACAAAGAGAATAAAATAGGTAATTTTTGAAATCCTAATATCTAAAGAATAAAGAATATTAAAGAGATAATTAGGAGAGAGAAGCTTTCTTCCTAATGAAGGAATTGGATTCCTATTGGGAAAAGGCTGTGTATCCTTGTGGATGAACATGATAGGGTGTGGATACCCTCCCCTATATAAGGGGTAGACCCTCTAGTTAGAGACAAGAGGGATCCTATGCAACACCCTCTCGTCTTCTTCTTTCATGCAAACCCTAACCAAGAGGGTAGAGAAACCCTGGTGCAAACAAAGGGCCAAGGAGTGGTATGGATTGTGGCCTGACATTCCCACAATGACCGAGGATGATTAACCATCATCTCTGGACTCTCACGTAAGAACTACACCCGTGGGAGGGCTGCACTTGGGCGGCGAGTTGCAGATCGACCCATCTCAGACCAGCTGTGCTAGTCGTGATCTGGGTGGTGCCCCAAGGGAGGCGGAGGGTGACAGAGCCATAGTAGGGGTCGGCGACAGCTATCGAGGCCCTGGAGGAGAGAGGACACGGCCACAACCTGCTGCAGATTGGTGGCTCTGCTAGGTTACGTGAGGTTGAAGACGATCGACTTCGTTGGATGGAAATACCCCTCAGCGGGCTGAAGAAACTGCCGACTTAAACAAGGGCAAATCGACATTTCGTAATGTTTTCCAAGTGGCAAGCAACGTTTCATGAATGGAGGCGACGTGGCATCCTCTGATTGGTCCAAAAAGGTAATCCTTGCAAAATTCATAACTAAATAATGGTTGCTCGGATTGGTACATATAATATATGTATTTTGCTCAGCAAAATGAGAGGAATTCATTAAAAATGGTTTAGAGGATAATTCCTCTTCCAATTCGAAAAGTAATGGAAGTTATCAACTTTAATGCTTTAATGATTAAGAAACCCCATTTTGAGATGATTAATGTTTTTGGTAGGGTTTAAGGGATGATTAAAGTTGATACTAACCTGTTAATTGTAAAAAGGTACATTAAGAACAAAAAGGATGAACTTTGCATGTAATAGGTTTAATTTAGAGTTTCATGTGCATAAATATGCTTTAATGGGCCTAGAAACCCTAATATTAGTAAATGTGACTCTTAATGGCTTTAATTGTTCAATTTCATGATTAAAGTTGAGATATGATAATTCTAAGCTTTTTTTTAAAGGGGGACGGGAAACCCTATGATTGGGGTTCCTCGTTTCTATTACTAAGAAATCATATCAAGGTTTACAAGGTACTGCAAGTTCAAAGGGAAATGACTCGACAAAGAAAACCTAGCTACATTGCCCCGATGAGCCGAGTTGGCCACCTCGTGGGCTACTCTATTACATCTACGATTAACATAATGCAAACTGCAGAAAGAAAACTGATGATTTAACTCTTTGACGTCTTCAGCAATAGCTCCTATATAGTCCCGACGCTCCTTCTTGGTTGTGGATGCATGGACAGCCTCCAAGGAGTCCGACTCAACTTCAATGTCGTCGTATCCTTTCTCCTTTTCCCACTGTAGCGCGCCTCTAATTGCTAACAACTCCGATGTTGTGACACCCATCCCTGGGCTAACCTTTTCCCCCACGACCTCCATCAGTCTTCCCATATCATCCCTAACAGCCCAACCCATCCCTGCTCCCCCGTCCTCCCCGACAGATCCGTCGATGTTAATCTTTCGCCTACCTTGCAATGGCTTCGTCCATCCACCATTCCTCCCACCAACTCTCCCCTCGCCACCACCTCCCTCTCTCCCCTGCCTTTCATTGGCTTCCCCCCGTCACGCTCCACTCTACTGTTGTCCCCACCTCGCCATGCATCGTCGATGTTGCCGGCCCGCAGAGCTGCGTTAGTGCCTCCCTCAGACCCGCCTCCCGCTGTGTTCCGTCCGTTCCTCGTCGCTGCCCCGGTACTATTATCATGCAACGTACCGTTGCCTTCTGTACCGTTCACACACCCTACCTCACCGTCACCAACACGTCCATGCACAACTTCGTGTCCCAGTCCCTCTCGTTGTGGTGTGACGTCAGTCCCTGCCCCTTACTGTTGCCCCACTATTCCGTGCCCTTCCTCTCCCCCTTCTCACCTTGCTGTTGTCTTCCCCCTCACATCATCGCCAGCGCACCCCTTAACATATATCCACTTTTGACGTCGCTGTTTTGGAACGTTCGTATGCATCTAGCTCTCCACGCCGTCCACATTCCAGCCACCATGTACACCTTCTCTTCCATGGAACTCCTGTCTAGTGCATTGCTCAATGCTGAAGTTATTTCCTCATCCCTAACTTCATCCACCCACGCTTGCACTCCCCGTGGTGTTTGCTCCCACACTTCCACAGCGTTGGGGCATCGAAATAACATATGCGGTATTGTCTCCTTCTCGGCCCCACACAATATGCAAGTACCATCTTCTAGGCAGTGTCGGTCATATAGACGCCCCTTTGTAGCTAAGCATCCCATGCATGTCCTCCATAGGAAATGGGTTGTTTTCAGACTCCATCCCGCATGCCAGATTTTCTTCCAAAGATCATCCCCTAGTCGCTGCACAAGTCTCCTCGCTTCCTCTTTCCCAAGTAGTCCCAACCAGTACGCTGACCGTACCGTAAACTCCCCATCCTTTGAAGGCCACCACATAAGACTATCATGGGGTCGCCGCCAGCTAAGTTGGATCGCACATATGCGTTTAACATAGTGTTCTGGAAAATATTCTCTGATTTTATCAACCTCCCATTGAGTGCCATCTTCTGTCATCAAATCCCTTACTGTGTGGTAATTTGGACCCTCCTCTCTTTTGAAACATGCGAGTGTATCATCTTCTTTCGGCAGCCATTTATCTTCCCAAATATCCACCTCCATTCTGTCACCCACCCTCCATTGTACCCCTTCCTTTAGTAGTGCCTTTACTCCCCATAGACTCCGCCAAGAATAGCTAGGATTGTATCCCCTTCTCGCTTCCCATATGGATGACGTTGGATAATACCTGACCTTGAGTACCTTTGTCACGAGGGCTTCCGGGTTATTTGCTATCCACCATAACTGCCTAGCCAAGAGGGCTTGGTTAAAAGTCTGGAAATCTCTGAATCCAAGTCCCTTCTGTCTCTTAGGCTTGCACATTCTCTCCCAACTTAGCCATGACATCTTCCTTTTTTATCTTTTGCTCCCCACCAAAATCTAGCCACCATCCTCTACATCTCCTCTATGGTACCGATAGGTAGCTGAAAAATACTCATAATGTATGTGGGTATTGCCTGGGCTACTGCTTTGATTAGAACTTCTCGTCCTGCCTTTGATAACAGTTTTTCTGACCACCCTTAGAGCTTCCTCCATATCCCGTCCCGGATGAAGCTGAACACCTACTTCTTGGACCTTCCCATGGCTGGCTTGTCTGTCCACCACTCTCACACCTAGTAGCTATCTCAACTCCTCCTTCTTGTCCGCCTTCACCCCTTTGCTGAACACAACTTTCGTCTTAGAGAAATTAATCATTTGACCCGATGCCTGTTCATACTGGCTGATAATCTTAGCTATCTTCAGACATTCAGCGGTAGTTGCTCTAGCAAACATGATGTTATCATCTACAAAGAAAAGATGTGAGATACAGGGGGCGCCTCTACATGGCTTGATGCCATGTAGGAGGCCATCATGGGTAGCAGTAGAGATTAAGGTTGAGAAAGCTTCAGCACATAAAATAAAAAGATATGGGGAAAGAGGGTCACCCTGTCGAAGTCATTGTGCTGGCTTTGAACTTTGGGTCCTGTCTCCATTAATGGAAAAGGCATGCTGGACAAATTTTATGCACTCTTGGACTTTAGATCTCCACTTCCGCCCAAACCCCATCTTTTCCATGGTGACATCTATAAAAAAACCAAACTCCACTCTATCATATGCTTTGGACATGTCCAATTTCAAAGCTAGGCTGCCTTTTTTCCTTCCCTTGTCTCTCTTCATAGAATGGAACACTTCATATGCAATGAGGGAATTATCCGTTATCATTCTTCCTTGTACGAATGCACTTTGATTCTTGGACACTGTAGAGTTCATAAGAGGCTTAAGACGGTTTTTGCCAGGACTTTGGACGCTATCTTGTACACCACATTGCATAGGCTAATCAGTCTGAATTCCCCTATGGTCTTTGGCTTTTCGGTCTTCGGGATGAGCACAACTAGAGTATCATTTACCTCTCCAATGCTTTCCTCTCCTTTCCACCACCCCTTGATGTAGCTCGCCACATCCTTCCCAACAATTCCCCAAAATTTTGATAGAACATCACCTTCATGCCATCCGGTCCAGGAGCTTTATTAGGATGCATCTGTTTAAGTGCTGCCCACACCTCCTCATCCTCTATGTCCTTCTCTAGTTCCTTCCTTTGCGCCTCCGTCACCATCTCCCGCAGCCCCCTAGTAGCCACATCAAAACCTGAAGGGTTGCTGGTTTGAAAAAGATTTGTGAAATGTTTCATAATGATTTCAGTAATGTCCACCTCTTGTGTCTTCCTGACCCCTTGATCATCTTCTAAGCTTTCAATCTAGTTCCTCCTTCTCCTGTTAGACATTTTTTTATGGAAATATGCAGTATTACGATCACCCTCTTTCAGTTCTTTGACTCTAGCCCGGGCAGCCCAATATTCCTCATCCTTCTAAAGCCAATATTGTAATTCTTTTGATTTTTCCTCCGCCTGGTCCAAGTTCCTTTGATCCGATGGAGGAGCTTGTAACCCCTTGAGTTCACTCTCCAGCTCCTTCACCTTTCTTCTCCTTTCTCTGAACTTTTCATTTGCCCAAGCTTTAAGACTCTCCTTACATTTCATCAACTTGGTTCACAAATCCCTCCCTGCTGCATCTTCCCATGCCTCCCCAACAATAGTAGAGCAATTTTCTTCCCCCACCCACATAGGTTCAAACATGAAGTGCCCTTTCCTCCTCTTATTATTATTTCTCCTATCCGCCTTGAGGATGATTGGTGCATGATCTGACTCATATATGGGCAGATTTATGACCTTACAATATGTGAACATGTTTCTCCAGCCAAGAACAGGAAGGAATCTGTCAAGTCTCTCCTTTACCAGTGTTCTCTCAGTAAGACCTCTTTTCCATGTGAAAACATTTCCTTCAAAGCCAATGTCCATCAATTCGCAGTCATCTATAGCATCCCTGAAGTCTTGCATGAATATGTATTCTTTTGGCGGGCCTCCTTGTTTCTCCGCATTTGACACGATCTCGTTGAAATCCCCGAAGAAAATAATGGGCTCATCTGTTTCACCCTTTATCCTCCTCATCAAATCCCATGTCTTGGACTTTTCTTCCTGTTGTGCCCAGCCGTAAATACCCACCGCTCTCCATGTTGTTCCCGTGGAGTTATTTTTTACCGCAGCTGCAACGTGCCTGTGAGAGTAGCTAACCACCTCCACATCCGCATCTTTCCACCAAAATCCCATGCCACCTGCCCGCCCCATGCTTGATAATTCTAAGCTATTTTGAGTATAAAAGTTCCTATTTGTGGATAAATACCCTTAATGTAGTAATTAGGGTTTTCTAATGGATAAAGTTAGAATTAATGACAAATAGAGTTCATATATGAATTAGACCATAATGAACTATGAATTGATGATAAATGAGCATAATGATCTTGTAAGGACCCTAATCTCCGTTTTGGGGTTATCCTGTTTGTTTTGCCTCTTACCCCTATGCTTAGTTGCTTGCTAATCACCTTTAGTGGTGATTAAGGTTTGCTTGTGTTTTGTTGAGTGTTGAGGGTTGGCGCTGCCCGCCATACCTATAGTGAGGGTTGCAGGAGCTTTGGTGAGGGTTCTGATAACCCAGAATGTATATAGCTGATAGTTCTCGGTTAATAATGATATTACAAGTGATATGGTGTAATCACCTTGAATCCTGCAACTATGATAATGAGATAAGATGATAGGTTGTGAACTAGGAAGTTTGGAAGGATATGATGTTGCTACACAAATTAATGTGACACATGTATATGATCACAAGCATGGGGCATGATATATGCTTATGATGGATAATAAAACTATGATTTCTACAGCTTATGTGTAATATACTCATGGATGTTACTTTATACTTGATAGCATGATAATCCTATTAATCCATGATGTATTCAGCTATCTCTATGGATGTGTATACTAACAATGCATGTATTTTTATGTGGATTCACAACTTGGTAAGAGCTATGAGATGTATGTGCTTGAGTAGCACCATGTGGTAATGAGATAACAAGTTGATAGGTCTGAGGACTTGATATAAGGCTGAATGCCTAGTTGAGGTGTTATCCTTTGATGATGAGATAAGGGATGCACTCCCAGAATGTTGATGCGTGATTATGATGCCTTGAGAGGTAGTTGTTGATATAATAATGGATTGAGGTCCCAAGACAGTATGATGATGGCAATAATGATGTAATTCTATAAGGCTATGTTTATACTTTGGTTGCCTCAACAATTGGATTAAAATATACTAATTAATTATAGATGAACATATCATGTAGTTTGCCCTGGCCATAGATCCATCATCGTCAATATCATGGTGATGGTGAAACTCGTTTATCCTGTGGGATTTGCCTGGAGCACATATTGTTGAATATGTGAGGTTTTTCCCCTAGCCTAAAATAGGAGGAACCTGAGTACCACTGTGAATATATGGAGCATGGTGAACAGACCCATGGCTCAGGATATGTGATCATGAGCATGATGTGTTCATGGCTCAGATTATGTACTAGCACCTGTGTCAAGGTGAGCTAGAGATATGGGTAGCTTGCGGAGATGACCCTGAGGCTGAGGCCATATAAGCATGAGACTATGGTCCTGCTTTGGTTTTCATGCACTGACCATGAGGAGGTGAGGTCATGGAGTCTGACTCTCCCATTGACCTTGTATGTCACCGGTTTTTGGGCTTCACAGCTAAAGGTTTGATTTGAGCAGGGACAACTCACTTCCTCAGGGCATAATAAAACATAATCCAGCCGAATAGTTTATCTTGCTTAGAGCAAAACAAGGAACATTGGTTGAGGCCTTGCTTATATAGCTGATCTAGTTATACCTTGCAGTTATGTGTACGATCCTTATATTTTGTGATAAGTTCTTATAAAGCTTATCTTGTCAATCATTTTCCATAAAGGAAATCTGGATATAGGCCTCATGAATATCTAGGTAAGAATGATGGGAATAATGGTCTTGCTCAGCATACTGCTCTTGTTACACGTTTTATCAGTTATCTACTTTTATTGCTTTAATCTTATGAGGTTTTATAGTTTCAACAGGGAGTTATGTTTCTCGCTTGGACTGTGTGTCTCACCCCACTAGTTTACAACCTTTTTAGGTGATCTCTCTAGATGTGGTGGTGGCCATGAGGTTGCGGCCGAGCAGTAAGAAGAGCAGTAGAAGGTAAGAGATGGACATACCACTATTTTGGTGGTTTTGTAGTAGAGTCCTAGAGTCATCCCTGTACTCTCAGGTCCTCGGAGGTGTTTGATGACGTTTCACGATGTCTAGCTATTGTAATTTTGTATATCCTGCTGCTGGCTGTACGTGGCCCACTATGTATGTATAAGCAGGTGATGAACTCTGGTTCTGAAAGTACATCTAGTTCTGATAAAGCTGTAGGCATATATTAAAGCTTGTAATATTTTTATAACATGTTTCTCTGCAGGATCTGGATGCAAAAGTTCTCTTATGTATGCTTTCCGCAATCAGTTTTAATTAACCTGTGTTTTCAGTAATATGTGGTTCTACACGTTTTCGCGTGTCATCTCGCTATCTATGTGATGGCGGGGTGTCACAGTTAGTTTGGTATCAGAACTCATATATCAAAGCTTGTAATATTTTTATAACATGTTTCTCTGCAGGATCTGGATGCAAAAGTTCTCTTATGCATGATTTCCACAATCAGTGTTAATTAACCTGTGTTTTCAGTAATATGTGGTTTCGCACATTTTTGCATGTCATCTCGCTGTCTGTATGATGGTAGGGTGTCACAGTTAGTTTGGTATCAGAGCCCTAGATTCACTGAGTCTACAAGGATCTAGGACTAGGTTGTGTCTGTTCTTGTGAGTTTTCTAGATTTTCTTACAATAATCTTCTTCCCTCAACGGAAGATAAAGCTTAAAGATGTCTGAAAACCATGAAGAACATGATGCCGAGAGTAGCGAGGCTGCATCAGTTAATGGAGCTAGAGTGCATGCACATGAAGATCGGGTGCCTGGGGTCCCCCAACTTGACCCAACCATTCTTGAAAACCCTGCCCATCAACAGCTTATGGGGCAGTTGATGGCTACGATGAATCACCTGGTGGAAAGAGTGCCAATGCCTCTACTAAGAGCACATGCTCCCCATGGTGAATCATCAGGCATTGGGAAGACCTTTGAGCGGTTTCGCCGAGTCGGAGCTTCGGATTATGCTGGAATGGCTGATCTGGTGGATGCAGATCTGTGGCTGACAGGTCTCGAGAAGGCCTTTCAGATCCTCGACATTCCTGAAGTAGATAAAGTCAAGCACGCTATCTACCTTCTGAAGGGTAGTGTTGGCCACTGGTGGTTCATCAAGGAGGAGAAGCGACCCGGTGAGGTGATCGGTTGGGAGATTTTCCGATGAGAGTTCATCAGCGGATACTTTTCAAAGATGTATCTGGATTAGAAGATTAACCAGTTTGAGCATCTACACCAAGGGTCAATGAGCATCACCGAGTATGAAGCCAAGTTCATGGACTTGCTGAGGTTTTGTCCTGACATGGTGGGGACAGATGATGAGTGGATCAGGCAGTTTGAGAAGGGTTTGAGTGTTGAGATGTCGACACCTACTGCTGCTTTGGAGAATCAGGAGCGGTTTGCCACATTCGTGGAGTCCGTCCATAGGATTGAACGATCTGTCAGGGAGAAAAGGGAGTCCATGACCAGGAAAAGGCCTGCTCAGTTCCAGGGACAGAGATCTGGTGGCTTCAAGAAGCCCAGGTTTTCGGAACCTTCCATAATGCAAAGTTCTTGTACACCATCTCAGTGGTCTCCAAGTAAGGGAAGAGGGTGTGGATTTTCACCATCCAAAGCACACAGTACCACTTCAGTGACAGTGACAGGGCCATCTAGGCCACATATAGAAGGAAGGTCATGTTACCACTGTGGATAGACTAGGCACTTGAGGTCAAATTGCCCAAAGAGAGACGTTGAAGTAACACAACAACCAAGACAGAGTCAACAAGTGTCAGACAAACAACAGTCTAGTGGGTGAGGATGCGGTCAAGAGTCACAAGCATGATCATCTACTCAAGGAAGCAGAGAGTAAGGATGACAACAAGCAACGACTCGATTCTATGCTATGAGTCAGCCGGAGGTGATAGTCAACCTGTGAGTGGTGGCAGGTCAGATGGAGTTATTTCATTCTAATTTGTCTTCTTCTTGCTTTATATCTGTTCTGGTTGACCCGGGTGCTACACACTCTTTTGTCGCACATAGTCTGCTTGATAGCTGTCCTTTACCTATTAGTTGTAAGAAAGATAGCCTATTGTTAGAAACCCCTCTCGATGGTTCCTTGATGCTTCGAGAAGAGTGTCTGTCTTGTGTCCTATCCTTCTCGGGACACAGTATACAAGTGGATCTTATACCACTTGATATGCATGGATTCAATGTGATCCTTGGGATGGATACCTTAGAAAAGTATAAGGTTGTGTTGGACTATGGTTCCAAGCAGGCAGTGTTTGATGACGACGGAGAGAAGTGGATCTTCCAAGGAGATAGGAAGATTCTTCCGACGTGTTTAGTGTTAGCAATGGTGGCAGAGAAGTTGCTGCGGCAAGGTTGTACGACATTCTTAGCTCACGTTGTGGATACCAAAGAGAAAGGTCCTAGCCTTGAGGAGGTGACAGTTGTTTGAGAGTTTGCAGATGTGTTTCCTGATGAGTTCCCCAGTGTTCCCCCACCTCGAGAGATTGATTTTGAGATCAATCTGGTGCCAGGAACACAACCAGTTACTCAAACACCGTACCGGATGGCTCCAGCCAAGATGGCAGAACTCAAGAAGTAGTTACAAGAGTGGTTGGACAAAGGTTTCATCAGACCAAGCACATCGCCTTGGGGTTCTCCAGTTTTGTTCGTTAAGAAGAAGGATGGGTCAATGCGGTGTGTATAGATTACCGACAGTTGAACAAAGTCACGATCAGGAACAAGTACCCATTACTGAGGATAGATGATCTGTTTGATCAGTTGTGTGGCACTACAGTATTCTCAAAGATTGATCTACAGTCTGGATATCATCAGTTGAGGATTAATGTGAACGACATACCAAAGTCAGCTTTTAGGATGAGGTATGGTCACTTTGAGTTTGTGGTTATGTCGTTTGGGCTAACCAACACAGCCGCTGCTTTCATGGATCTGATGAATAGGGTGTTCCATCCATTTCTAGATTAGTTTGTTGTAGTCTTCATAGATGACATTTTGATCTATAGCTGGGACAGGAAAGAGCATGAACAACATCTTCGACAAGTGTTGACTCTTCTTCGCCAACATCAGTTGTATGCCAAGTTCAGCAAATGCAAGTTCTGGTTGAACAAAGTGACATTCTTGGGTCACATGATATCTGTAGAAGGAGTCAGAGTGGACCCTAAGAAGGTGGAGTCAGTGGCATATTGGGAGCAACCAAAGACGTCGATAGAAGTTCATAGTTTTCTGGGTTTGGCAGGATACTATCGGAGGTTTATCAAGGACTTCAATGTGATCATGTTGCCAATGACAAATTTGACCAGGAAGTATGTACCTTTTGTCTGGGATGATCATTATCAGCAAGATTTCCAAAGTTTGAAGGAGAAGCTGACAAGTGCTCCAGTGCTAGTGTTGCCAGAGTTTGGGAAAGGCTATGTTGTTTTCTACAATGCTTCCAAGAAGGGCCTAGGATGTGTACTCATGCAGGAGGATCGTGTGGTTTCTTTTGCTTCACGATAGCTTAAGAAACATGAGGAGAACTATCCGACACATGATTTGGAGTTGGCAGCGGTGGTCCATGCGTTAAAGATTTGGAGATACTATCTTTATGGGGAAGTGTGTCAGATCTTTACAGATTATAAGAACTTGAAGTACATATTTTGATAGCGTGAGATGAACATGTGACATTATCATTGGATGGAGCTAATCAATGATTATGATTGCACCATTGAGTATCATCCTAGTAAGGCAAATGTGGTAGCTGATGCGCTTAGTAGAAAGTTTTCTTCTCTCCCCATGAAGAAGGCACAATTGAGTTCCTTGGTAGGCCATAGGTGGAATATGTTTGTCTGCTTGCGGCAGATGAATGTGCAGTTGGAAGTTTCCTTGTTGGCAGGACTATTGGCACATATGCAAGTCAAGCCTAAGCCAAGACAGCAGATCAAAGACGCACAACAGGCAGATGATACAGTGTAGTTGATCAGGTCAGAACTCAGAAGTGAAAAGTGTGATGGGTTGCATGAGTCTGAGGATGGACTAGTTTGCTATCATGGTAGGATGGTGGTCCCCGATGTTGATGATCTAAGAAAGCTAGTACTCGAGGAAGCACACACATCGATGTATGTTATGCATCCAGGAGTCACCAAGATGTATCATAATATGAAGGACCTGTATTGGTGATCTAGCTTGAAGAAGGATGTAGCCGATTTTGTGGCTAAGTGCGCAGTATATCAGCAAGTTAAAGTTGAGCATCAAAATCCAATAGGTACGTAGCAACCCATGCTGATACCAAAATGGAAATGGGATCATATAACCATGGATTTCGTAGTTGGTCTGCCAAAGACATCTAGGAATCATGATTCCATTTGGGTAATAGTGGACAGGCTGACAAAATCTGCTCACTTCATACCAGTGAAGACAACATATACAACAGACAAACTTTCTCAAGTGTATGTGGATGAGATAGTGCATTTGCATAGTGTACCAGCAATAATAGTTTCCGACAGAGGTCCCCAGTTCACGAGTCAATTCTGGGAACAACTGCACAAAGCTTTGGGAACGCAGTTGAGGTTCAACACTACCTTCCACCTGCAGACGGATGGACAGTCTGAAAGGACTATTCAGACTTTGGAGGATCTTCTCCGAGCATGTATTTTACAGTTCCTAGGCAGTTGGCACGTGCATCTCAGTTTGATAGAGTTCGCTTACAATAACAGTTACCAGCGGAGCATTGACATGGCTTCTTATGAGGCTCTCTATGGAAGGAAGTGCAGATCTCCTTTATGCTGGTATGAGTCTGGAGAGTATCAACCTTTGGGTCCTGAGTTAGTGCATCAGACAACAAAAAAGATCAAAGTGATACAACAACAGTTGAAAGCGGCACAGGACAGATAGAAGTCTTATGCAGACAATCACTGACGACCTTTAGAGTTCCAGGTGAGAGACAAAGTGTATCTCAAGGTCTCGCCGTGGAAAGGCATGCTAAGGTTTGGTCGGAAAGGAAATATGGCACCCAGGTATATGGGGCCATACCCGATAATGGCACGTGTTGGAAAGGTAGCTTACAAGTTAGAGCTGCCACCAGAGTTGCACATGTTACATCCGGTGTTCCATGTCAGCATGTTGAAGAAAAGTCATCCAGACACAGGGATAGTGATATAGCTAGTTGAGGTTGAGCTTGATGAAGATGTGACCTATGAGGAAGGTCCAATGACGATCCTTGACAGGAGGGTAAAGAGGTTGAAGAGGAAGGAACTGGTTCTTGTGAAGGTTCTTTGGCAACACCGTGGCATTGAGGAAGCCACATGGGAGCTGGAGGAAGAAATGAGGAGGAAGTATCCCTCACTTTTCTCTTCAGATTTTGGGGACGAAATCTGTTTGTAGAGGTTAATGGCTTGTAAGGACCCTGACCTCTGTTTTGGGCTTATCCTATTTGTTTTGCCTTACCCTTGTGTTTAGTTTCTTGCTAATCGCCTTTTGTGGTGATTAAGGTTTGCTTGTGTTTTGTTGAGTGCTGGAGGTGCTACTTGCAAAATAACCTAAGTGAGGGTTGATAGGAAAGTTTGTCACCTTGAGAGATGTTCTTCTCTCTCTTTGCTTCCTCTAAGTTGAGAGGAAGGTTTAGGCTCGTGCCTTGAGTTGTCTTGGGCTTGGTTGAGCTCTGTTGGGTCTTGTTTTCCCTTGTTTGGACCTTGCCTTGCTTTGAGGAGCCCTGTATCGGGCAAGGAGGCTTGTGTCGGCCATGAGGTGTGTCGGCCATGATGTGTGTCGGCCTTTGACTTTGTTGACCCTCTTGCTTTGGTTGTGTCACCCTAGTTTGGACATGTGGCCGAACCTTGGTTGTGCGGTGGCATAGTTTGTGCATATGTTTTGTAAGGTGGCAAACATGTGTACATGTGTCCCTGGGTAAGGTGACACCTTGCCATGGTTCCCCTTTGATCCTCATCTATATATGCCTTGCCTTTCTCTTCCTTAGGAAACCTTTGGCTCTTTGTTGCTCTTCTCCCCTTGTGTGCACGACACACCTCCCTTGGTGCCTGGTGGTCAATCCCTTTGAAGGAGTTCTCTTCTTCTTCCTCTAGCTTGGTGGCCGATCTATATGTGAGCCTAGCTTCCTTGGTAAACATATTCTCTCTCTCCTTAGCATCTCCTTCTCCTTCTTGCTTGGTCTTCGGCCATGGCGGTTATGAGCTTTGTCCCTTTCCTTGAGGTGGCCGAAGGTGGTGTGCTTTGGAGCTAGAAGCTTAAAGCTTGGAGCTTTGGAGCTTGAGGAGTTTTCTTAAGGTGGGTTACATAACTTCTAACCCTAGCTATACTACCTTCCTTATGTTGCATGATTCATATATGTTGATGATCGGCCATTGCTTGTTATGTTTCTTGCTCTAGTACATGTTGTTGATCTTATGGATATAGTGAGCATGATGTTGTTGATGGTTTATATGCCTTTGGATCTAGTTGTCCAAACCATAGTTTGGGGTTTTCTTGTTGAGCAATACCCCTTTCTCTCCTTGGTTTTTGAGAAGTGAGTTTGAGCTCTAGAGATGTGGGCAATACCCCTCTCTCATTTAAGTTGAAAGGTGAGTCTACATTCTAGTTGCTTGGGCAACACCCTGATCATTTAGGGTTAGTGCCCTTGTACTTGAGGTTGAAGATGACCTTGTAGAGTTGTGCTTTGCACGTTATGACCTTGGAGTAGTGCTTCCTGATAGCTTCATCTTGAGTTGTTCCCTTGGTCGATACCTTTGTTGCTTGGGCGATACACCTTGTTGAGTGCTCTGCATGACACACCTTGTAGAGAGGTTGCCCAATGCCATCTTGCCTTGAGATGGCCTTGACCGATAGGCTTTGATAACTTAGTGCCCAATATGGTTTTGGCCAATACCACCTTGTTTCTATGAGCTTTGGGCGTTATGGTATGGTGCCCGACATGATAACCCTAGGTGCTGGCTGATATGTTGCTGCACAACCATGAATGATACAACTCTTGGGCATCAAGAATGCCCTGGCCGATAGGGATGATCCTTGGATGATAGGGAGCTAGTTGCACGGTAGGGGCACTTGGGTGATACCCCTTTAGCCGATATGGTCCATGTGAGGGTTGGCTGATAGAGGAAACCCTAACCCTAACCCTAGCTTGTGTGCATGATAGGCCTTTGGCCGACAACCCTGTAATTATACACGATACACCTTGCCCGACACCATGTGAGCTGGTGGGTTCTTATTGCACGATAGGTCAAGTGACGGGGTTGATCAATATAATGGTGAGCTTGCTTAGGGTTGGGAAACCCTAGCCGATACATCCTTTGGTGAGGGTATGACCATACCCGATACATCTTTTGGTGAGGGTTGGCACTGCCCGCCATACCTATAGTGAGGGTTGTAGGAGATTTGGTGAGGGTTCTGATAACCCAGAATGTATATAGTTGATAGTTCTCAGTTAATAATGATGATACAAGTGACATGGTGTAATCACCTTGAATCCTGCAACTATGATAATGAGATAAGATGATAGGTTGTGAACCAGGAAGTTTGGAAGGATATGATGTTGCTACACATGATAATGTGACACATGTATATGATCACAAGCATGGAGCATGATATATGCTTATGATTGATAATAAAACTATGATTTCTACAACTTATGTGTAATATACTCATGGATGTTGCTTTATACTTGATAGCATGATAATCCTGTTAATCCATGATGGCTTCAGTTATCTCTATGGATGTGTATACTAACCATGCATGTATTTTTATTTGGATTCATATCCTGGTAAGAGCTATGAGATGTATGTGCTTGAGTAGCACCATGTGGTAATGAGATAACAAGTTGATAGGTCTGAGGACCTGATATAAGGCAGAATGCCTAGTTGAGGTGTTATCCTCTGATGATGAGATAAGGGATGCATTCCCAGAATGTAGATACATGATTATGATGCCTTGAGAGGCAGTGGTTGATATAATAAGGGATTGAGGTCCCAGGATAGTATGATGATGGCAATAATGATGTAATTCTATAAGGCTATGTTTATACTTTGGTTGCCTCAACAATTGGATTAAAATATACTAATTAATTATAGATGAACATATCATACAGTTTACCCTGGCCATAGATCCATCATCGTCAGTATCATGGTGATGGTGAAACAGGTTTATCCTACGGGATTTGCATGGAGTGCATATTGTTGAATATGCAAGGTTTTTCCCCTAGCCTAAAATAGGAGGAACCTGAGTACCATGGATTAGGATATGTGATGATGAGCATGATGTGTTCATGACTTGGATATATGTACTAGCACCTGTGTCAAGGTGAGTTAGAGATATGGGTAGCTTGCGGAGCAGACCCTAAGGCTGAGGCCATATAAGCATGAGACTGCAGTCCTACTTTGGTTTTCATGCACTAACCATGAGAAGGTGAGGTCATGGAGTCCGACTCTCCCATTGACCTTGTATGGCACCGGTTTTTGGGCTTTGCAGCCAAAGGTTGGATTTGAGCAGGGACAACTCACTTCCTCAGGGCATAATAAAACGTAATCCAACCGAATAGTATATCTTGCTTAGAGTAAAACACGGAACATTGGTTGAGGTCTTGCTTATATAGCTGATCTAGTTATACCTTGCAGTCATGTGTACGATCCTTATATTTTGTGATAAGTTCTTATAAAGCTTATCTTGTCAATCATGTTCCATAAAGGAAATCTGGATATATGCTTCATGAATATCTTGGTAAGAATGATGGGAATAATGGTCTTGCTCACCATACTGCTCTTGTTACACGCTTTATCAATTATCTGCTTTTATTACTTTAATCTTCTGAGGTTTTATATTTTCAGTGGGGAGTTATGTTTCTCACTGGGACTGTATGTCTCACCCCACTGGTTTAAAACCTTTTTAGGTGATCGCTCTAGACATGGTTGTGGCCGTGAGGTTGCGGCCGAGCAGCAAGAAGAGTAGTAGAAGGCAAGAGATGGACATACCGCTATTTTGGTGGTTTCGTAGTAGAGTCCTAGAGTCATCCTTGTACTCTCAGGTCCTCTGAGGTGTTTGATGATGATTCACGATGTCTAGCTGTTGTAATTTTGTATATCCTACTGCTGCACGTACGTGGCCCGCTATGTATGTATAAGTAGGTGATGAACTCTGGTGCTGACAGTACAATTGGCTTCGATAAAGCTATAGGCATATATCAAAGCTTGTAATATTTTTATAACATGTTTCTCTGTAGGATTTGGATGCACAAGTTCTCTTATGTATGATTTCCACAATCGGTTTTAATTAACCCGTGTTTTCAGTAATATGTGGTTCCACACGTTTTCATGTGTCATCTCGCTGTCTGTGTGATGGCGGGGTGTCATAAATCTTGTCATGTATTAAAATGACAAAAATGGTAGCTTTGATGTAAAAGAGGCTTAATGGACTTAATTGATGGCTAATTGTGCCTTCAAACTGAAATTAAGGTTATATGTTGTTAAAAGGTAACCTTAATATATTTCGTGAAGAATAGATGAGATAAGTAGGGAAGATTAGGGTTTAAAATAGTAAAAATGAATTAAAACCCTAATTGCGATGGAAACCCTAAAAGTTGACTAGAAACCCTAGGAAGTGAGCTAGGTTTAATAGATCTTGATGGCATGATCAATAATAGGAAATTGTATGCACATTTCAGGATCCCATTGCGTGCTTGCCTGCCTATTTGGAATTCTTGATTGATAGGATTATTCTGTCTCAAATCAGCCTAGCATGTATGTGGTTACGTTTAAGAATAATCGCATTAGTTTCATGGAGATTCCCAAACATTTTTATCGGTTGCCTGAAAATAACTACTTGGATGATTTTTATTTCATGCAACTACAAAGTGACTATGATAATCACCATAAATATGTGTACATGACTGGCCCAGATTCTAGTCCTCCTATGTGGCTTTGCTAATGATGAAAAGGGTAATCTGGTAAAAGGGTAAACCTGTTAAGTGAGACCATCAGGTTATCAAGAGTTAGGGATTGGGCTACCTATGGGTAGTGCCATGCGACTCTTAGCACACCATGAGTTAGGGATTGGGCTACCTATGGGTAGTGCCATGTGACTCAACCCTAGATATTGATCTACCTGTTAGGTAGGATCATGCAGGGTTTAATGGGGATCTACCATAATGAAGGTAGCATCCAGGTCCACTGCATGGACATCACAGAGGCTAGGGTATGTATGGATTGAGCAGTCATGTTTAAAACGTAAATTTGTTTGTTAAATTGTAATTGACTGCAATATGTTGATATTAATTGCATAATTATTGTTCCCCCACATACCAGCATAATTCATTTATGATGACTGGTGTTTTGTTTGTTGGCATTTTAGGTAAAAATGAAAAGGACAAATAGTAAAGTGGCATATGTGGAATTAAATGATAATTAAAGTACAAAGGAGGATTAGTTAGAATAGACTACAAATGTGGATAGAAATAGATAACCAAGTTTTGGAAAAGGTATGCAAAGTTTTATTTTTTTTACAGCCTTTCAGTTTAGTTAGTAGAATTTGATATTTGTTATTGATTATTTGTTGAACCTTTGATCCAGAAATTGGGATAATAGCTCTGACCTCTTAGTCTCCCTTAATTGGGGGTTACTAGGAGGCGGGGTCGTTACAAGTTCCTTATGTAACACACTCCAACCTCTTTCCACAACCCCCTTCTTCTAGTTGCATACCCATTGGGATAGGAAACATCAAATTAAGACCCTCATTTATCAATTGAGATAAGTGGATCATTTGGGGTGGATTCACATATAAGGCTGACTATGTCCAAGTGAAACAACATTGCTAGCTGCTTTGATCAATTCCAAATATGAAACAGTTTACTCAGAGCTTTATGAATCCTATAATGCTTGTATTAGTTCGATGCCTTATATGGAAGTCTATGCACTATGTCCATTGATTGCATTGCTTATGTGATAGAGTAGAGGAGAGAATCAGATCATAAGTATGAATTTATGTTTGATCTTTCTTAGTCAATAATAATCTTCTTCAATGCATTTGTATTTCCTAATTGATTGAATCACAAAGAGAATTCATTGTCGTACACTTAAGGAAAAGTATGTTTTAAGATCCATGTGGTGATGAAGCACTTAATTGGGTCTTCATCTTGTGCCACTTTGATCTTCATTCAAATCTAGATGTTCATAATGGATGTTTTCCCCAATAAGCCATACTACTATCAAATGCACTTATGGATGCCTTTTTTGCATGTTTTATACATACTTTAACCACTAACTAATGTAAGGGAAAGATGGAGGTTGATCCGAGGACTTCCCCTATTTTGAAGGAGTTAAAAGTGAGGCCAAATCACCAACCTACCCCCAAGTGATCAAAGGATGCATTGAAGCAAAGAGCTCGATTTATGATCAAGTTGAAGACTCAAGTGCAAGAAAAATCCCTCAAAATGGATGTGATATGTCACCACAATCGTGCTACACATGCCCCCGTCATAGGACAATTATAACAAAATCTAAGAGGATATGACATCGACACATGCATTCTAAGGACAATGATTGTGGTTGGAGGCCACCATGACCATTCCACCAGCCATGACCATGGCAGTCATTTTCTCCACTCCACTTCCAACTCCATGTCTTTTAGCCTTATAGGAGTGAGAAGGATGAGCTTCTTGATGCCAGATCTAGACATTGAATCCCCTACATCATCATACATGGCTTCTATTTCTTCTTCTCCCCTTTATTTTGTGTTTTTTCAAATCATGTGTAGCTAAGTCCCTTTGGTGAACTATTTCAGGCATAATATGATACTTTAATACCATTTAATCAGGTATTATTCAAGCGAAACCCTATATATTTCTTATTGGTGACATGTTATGCTTGTTCTCTCTCCTATCTCTTTCTTTGGGTGTTTGAGATATTGAACCACATAAGGCATAGAGAAAAGAGTTATTTTGGTATTTTTGTGGGGGAAAATCATACGTTCCTTAGAGACACCCTACCTACTTTTCCTTCCTTCCCAATATACTTATATTCTAGTAGCCTTAGGTGTGAGATCTATGTATCAAGTATGTATCTTCCCTCTCTCTAGGCAAGGAGAATATCTAGAGCTTAGATAGGGGATAATAGGTGGTGAAACATCCTCCTCATATCCCTTATACCACCCCATGCCACCAAGTGTATGAGGATAACCATGTCTAGAAACCTAGTAGGGTTGACCTAAGTCTAGGATTACATATCCCCTAGACAATTGAGCCTCGTAATGTTGGATAGGAGGTGACATGGACTAGTTCCCCTACTCACACCCTAAGTCATCCATGGCCATCTAGTATGATAACAATCATGAACTTATCTCTCTATGCTTGTTTGGTTTGACTATACTATTATTGGATGCACAAATGAATGTAAACCCCTATCCATAGTTGATTAATATCATAACCCCAAATGGCCCACTCCCTTAATCATTTGTTAAAACATTAATTGCTTAATGCTAGTATCTTTTCCCACTTTCTTTTTTGCTTAACTAGTAATTTATTAGTGAGTGGTGAATTGCTTTTGTTAGGGTTACTTGGTCTTAATGGTATTTATACTAGTTTGTTGTTTGATTAGTTACTCAACTTAGCCTTAGTTTTCTTGTTTTAGTCAATTGCTTTGTTTGGTTAGTAATTATGATTTCTCATGCTAGTCTAGTGTAAGTAATTGTTCTCTCTTTCTAGTTTAGTGTAATTGTTTGTTCTTTCTTAGTGTAGTGATAATTGATATCTTGTCTAGTTCACTAAAGCTAATCAGTAAGAGTAACTTAGATTTCAATATAGTTTCTCTCTTAATTGCTTGACCCTTAGTCTAATCAACCTAATCAACTTTATGCCATTAAAACCTTAAAATTTTGCTTTAGGAATCTAAGAAAACAACCTAGGTTTAGTGCCTACTCTGCTCCCTATGGATTGAGCCAACTTGCCACTAATCCCATACTAAAAACTAAAACTGTGTGCCAGTGGATCATTTTATCGAAACTGTGTACATATTAGGCCCTATAAATATTGAAATTTCCCAGTGTGTGTATCAATATGCATCGATTAGTTTTAGTAGATGTAATTATCTAGGTTGAAGTTAGTGGTAGTATAGGTGAGGGGACCTACAAGTGACATATTTGACAATGAGAATGAATGTCTTTTGATTTCTCCATGCTAGATGTAGTGAACATGAGGTTTACACCCAAAAACTAATAATGTGTTGTGTTTAAACTAAGGGTGAAGTTTGATCCAACCATGGAAACTCTTCATAGTTGAAACCATGTTTGGGTTATTACCAGACCCATGTCATGTTCTATCTCCTTTAGCACCACAATAACACATAATTCAAATATGGTGGAGTGCTTCTTTGGGTAAGATTCAATTGAGTTGGGATTGCACTGAGTGTGCTAGTCTGAACAAAATACTCTAATATATAATAGTACTTCTTAAAATAAAACAAGGGCAAGCCACTTTAAATTTGGATTTGTCTTATTTGCATAGACCTTAATATTACATGTGCCAATATTCCAATCCAGTCAATTGGATCCCGATCTGCAACTTGTAATAGGAATGCTTCTGGACTAGAATTGATGGAGTTACCAAATACTTAACATGGTACATTTGTACTGTTAACTCACAATATCTGAATCAACACAAGAACTGGAAGTGTATTTCCATTGTTCATCTTCAAGAAGAAGTTTTTTACGAATCAGGTATGAAAAGAGAGGCAACTAGTCATGTTCATTTATAATTACATCATAGGAGTTGAAAATTCTATTCATTTTGTTGGACACTCATAAATAGTATTGTATGTGAAATAAGGCACAAAACAAAACCCAAGGATTGGTTTACTACATGTGAAAATACTATTCAGAGATTATAGACAAAAACAAACATACATTTTTCACTAGAATAGATAATTTGTTAGAAATCACACTTGGAAACAATTTTATATCAATTTGAATATAAGGTTCAGACCATTACACATTCATGTGACTAGAACTAGTAATATATTTGATACATGTGAGCCTTAGTGGGGTCATTGAAAAGAGCCTAAATGTGTAGTTGTAGAGGGTATTATATTAGACCGTTAAGGAACATGGAATGAAGGTTTTTGCTACGTGATTGGAATATGTTCTACTTAATCATATAATTGTCGTGACATTGATCACATTTCATGTGTTTCATGGGAGGAATGATTCAAGTGAGTTGTTTAAGAAAGGATTTCAAAAAAATTCTAGATTTTATTTAAGGAAACATGATAGCTAGCAATGGTATCAAATTAACTTTCATAAATGTGTGCTAACAAGGTAGTGAACATTGAAATCATGCAACTTCTGGAGAAAACAAGATTTTATGGATGATAATTGGTATGACTCTTATTAATTCTACAAACAGTGATCAGATTTTCTTATATCTTGTGAAACTAAGATATCTATCTCATACTATTGACTATAATAGGGGATAGTTGAAGTCTATATCCAAGTTAGTCCTTAAACATTTGTACCTACAAGTAGAGTGTGGGTTGTTGGGCATCTTTGCAATCATCTGAGAAACTTTTGCAATGATCAACCTAATTTAAGATAATTATGGATCTATCACATGAAAAAAATCTTGAGTAAACACAATGATATGCTTCTACTATTTGGTATATGTAAATCTCTTCCTCTGGATCATATTGTGGAGGAAGGTTCCCTTCACATCAAGTTGGTCAATATTGTTCATGTTAGATGCCAAGACTAAAACATTGTGGATGACAATCATTAACACCATTGGAGAAAATATCTCATAAAATTCAATCCCATTGTTTTTCTCAATTCTTTCACAACAAATTTGGTTATGCATATCGTGTTATTGTGATTCCCAACTTTCTTTATCTTGAAGGCTCTCTTGTTCCTTAAGGTTGTTCTTCCTTCAAGAGGTTTTCATATCTCATATGTAACATTTGTCTTCAACGAGTTCACCTCATCTTTGGTGCACTAAATCTAATTTGAGCTATTATTCATAATTTTCCCTAAACTTGAGCTCAATTTTGATTGGGTCCTTTTTCCAACTTGAATGTCATGATTTTGACTGACTATCATGTCCCTTGATAAAAACTAACCTACTTTGAAGTTTATTGTGCCTAAATATATTATCGTTCTTCATTGGAGAGGGAAAAAATTAGCCCCTCATTTGTGTATCATTTGTTCACCACCTCGGCGGTGGACATCTTCATGGTTGGCATCATCCATGGCTTGACCAGCATCGGGTAGCGCCCGATCAACGATCCCCCCAACCACCACTTCATCCTAGGGCCTCGAGACTCTCAACACTGAAGAGAATACCTCCTAAATTCTCATGAACACAAAGAATAGGGTGGATAAACTTCAATCTAAGTATGGTGACCTGAAAGCCAATCATAAGAGTCTACCACAGACTAACAAGTATGTAGGTCAGTACTCCATCCCTACAATTCTGTATTCTATATTTTTTGATTTGAGTTCATTCATTAGGACTAATCAATGAATATAGTTTGAGATGATAATCACAATTTAGAATCATATCCCACCAACCCCTAGATTACTTTGGACCATTCACATCAAATGAATAATGGTACATAGATAGATAATCAATCCTTCAAACCAATATTCATGTTTCTTTCGACCATTGATTCCAGAAATGTTTATCGGATTGATATCATAGTTCAAATAACTATTTACCATAATGCCAACCTATTATCATATATCCCTATTATACCTACATGCAAAATATATGCATATTAGAAATATATGTATGCATATTTAGTAGTAAGTATACATCTTAGTAATACGTGGTAATCACAAATTAACAAATTATGATAATAAATAAGTATACATCTAACAATATTCTAGGAACATAAATTAAGGAATACAAATTAACTTGGTCGACTCATCACAAATGACATGTTTTGATATAAACATATTAGATTAGTAAGATTAGTAAAGAGGGAATCTACAATTACTAAGAATTACATTAACCATGCTTGTAACTAAATGCTTGACATAATTATGATTAGGTTCATATGTATAATTGAGATCTATTTTGAGGAAAATGTATATTATGCTATATGTAAGATTGACTTTGAAATATTTAGACTTATATTGATGAATAGAAATTTTAAAAATAAGATATGAATATTCTATACTAGATATAGTCAATGGATAAAGAACGGATAACAAAAACCCCTATATCTTATGATGAAAGGAATAATTTAAATATCATTATATAATATCTTCAATGCAGGAAATAAGTATATGTAACATTTATCCCATCTATGTATTAGTAATTGAATATATGGACGACATTTTGTAACCAAATATTGTTCAATAAATTACTATCAAATTCAACATTCACCTATACAGTTAGTAGTAAATATATAAGTACTCATATGATCACACGATAGCAACCCTAAAAGGGGATAATGAGAAATATGAAATATGAATCAAATATAGTAAAGCTTATTCTAAGAAAAAAATCTTGATTCTAAGCCAATGATCATATAGTGACAAAATATCTTGTCCTTCTAGATCTTGCATGATCAGAGTATAATCAAATATTGAGTGGTGAAAGATCTTGAAATTTTATCTCAAGTGAAAGGTACTAGATTCTCTATTTACTTATTGAGTTATTTTGTTTCCCTACTGAATTCAATGTACATTGTTTGGTGGTGAACCCTAAACTTTTTGTGAGCCTTTCCTGCCTTTTTAAAGTTTGCCACCCTTAAATTCATTATTGTTGGATTTTGAAATTATTAAGATAAGCACTGAAATTGAATTCTTGGAGTTTTAACTCCCTGAACTTTGGTCCTTTTGGGCTTTGGCCCTTTTAGAGATTTGGTTACAAGAGGTTGGGTACGTCCTGCCGCCCTGTGTACATGTTGTAATGGATTAATGGCCACCCAGTATACTGGTTACAATAGCAGGCTACTGTGTCATTCTCTCATAGATGATTGAACACATGGTATTGTAGTCATTGATAAAGAAATGATATGATAGTGCTTAATATTGGTATTTAAAGTTGATTATTGGAAATATTCTTGATATTTTGATACCTTGAACTTGGATAATTTTGCATAATTGTTTGCCTTGTGGAATTTCTATTTTGAGTATTGAACAATGAAACATCAATGCTTGTTTTTCACATTTTGTTGAACTAAGTTCACCAAATAGTTCCCTAAAAAAATTGATTTCATACCTGAATCGTACTTTATACCTAATTTTTAATAGCTCAATAAATGGATTTAGTACCAACCCAGCTGACCTTTATTTTTCCCTTCAATGGGGTCCATGTGTGGTTTTGTTCTTTTGAGAACTCATGGACAGGTGATACAAGGATGGACTAGAAGAGATGTGTAGGAGCTATCCTCTGTTGAAGACTAGATAGGAATAAAATTTATTTTAAAATTTGTAATTTTGTTTAAAGCTTCCATGACTCTGATGTAAAAGTATGATTGTAATCAAGATTGTTTATATTTTTGATATGATTTTGTAAATATTTGACCGTAAAGATCATGTCTTTACAACATGGTATCAAAGTGATAAATAATGGACACTCATGATGTCTCATGGAAATTAGGATTACATAATTAGTACACCTATAACTTCGACAAGAAATTTACAACCAACCCTAGTCATGCTAGGCCTATTCACCTAAGACAGAAATGGAAACATAGGTGAAACTAGTGGTCTAATATACCCTTTATTAACATCACCTTGCAAGTGAATTGAGCTAACATTCTATGGATGGATGTTCAGTGAAAATTTAGGCATAATTACTCCTGATCTACTTTGGTGGTGGTGGTGTTTCCTCTCTTTGCATACTGACCTGGTCAAGGTGATTTTTTAATGCTTGGGAAAAATCATGAATCCTAGACATTATTGTCAACCGAAATTAGGATGCAAATGTGTAGGGTATGTGATTTCAACTATTGAACAAATTAATAGTTGTAAGGTGAATAGTGGGATTAGAAATCCTAATTTTGAATTTTTGAGATTCCTCTTTTAATAGAAAACAATACCTTCCTCCCTATCATAGTGAAGTTATTCTAGTGACCCTTAGGTCCATGTTCAGTCAAATAGTTAGTATGGTGAATGTTGGCAAAGGTGACTGTGACTTACTCATCGCATTGATTTTGGCCACATTTAATTTTGTATCGAGAAGTTTTCCATCAAAAGAATTATTTTCATTATAATATTATATGTACAAATAATGATTTTATGGAATTTTACCGATGATTTTTTGAGATAAGTCACAATCAAATAGGTATGAGAAGAACTTAGAGGAGAAACCTAGGTTGGTGAAGGAAATTATATTGTAGTTGGAGTGCCTACATAGATCTCTATTTGAACCTTTTACATGGTGAAAATTAGTACCTAACTAAGATGATTTTGGGGGGAAAATCCTCTTTAAGGAGTGAAGAGTTGTAACATATAGAAATTTGATGTACTAAATCTAATTTGATATATTATTCATAATTTCCCTAAACTTGAGCTCAATTTTGATCGGGTCCTTTTTCCAACTTTAATGTCATCATTTTGACTGACTAGCATGTCCCTTGATTCATAATTTTCCCTAAATATATTATCGTTCTTTATTAGAGAGGGGAAAAATTAGCCCCTCATTTGTGCATCTTTTATCAAATTTTGAGATCATCTAGTTCAAGTTGATAATTTGTGCCTTGCTGTGCTATTAGACCTTACATTATCTTTCTTTCACATAATGGCTCAGAATCAAGTTTAATAAATATTCTTAGTCTAATTAATTTAAATTATATATACATACTCATCTAAGTGAACGCATGTATAGAAGTATTAACATTGGTAGCGCATGATTTACTAGAAAGTAAACAGAATGGTCAAATCAGAAATACAATTGATGTTATCGTTTTGAAGTTATAAAGTTTTGAAATAATTAGTAAATAGTGGTTATATCATTAATTATGATATTCATTACATTCATTGGTAAACAAGAGACTGTCGCCTCTCTTCCATGTAGCATCGACACTACATGTCAACTATTAATACAAGGGGGTAGTTTCCCTTTACACCCTAATATCCATTCATCTACAACGGATGAGTCGGAGAGTCCACACATACTTAAACTCTAGCCGCGATCATGACCTCTTCTCGTCCATGGAAATGACAAGGAAAACTGGAAATTACTTTGCACTTCATCTTGACTTAGTCCATGTCGTTACCTTCCCTAATTAAGGTTCCTCAAGAACCGCACCACAACCTCCTAACATACAGATATAAACTACATATCCAAAGATCATTGGGATCATCTTCAACCCCAGATGTGGAAAGTACAAACCAACAAATCCTAAGCATTGTCATGACGGTGCCACCAAACACCGCCTTTCCAACCTTCAGTACTCAAGTTGACCCTCCTCGCCTCCTCATCTTGTACCATCTTCGCGATACCTACAACTAACCCCTCCAAGAATCTCCAACACCTAAGGAGGAAGCAATCCATCCCCTCCAATTCGTATGCCACACCAGAAATATCAGTGTATCAGTAGAACATGGCGGCCAAGCTTTGGGAAACATGCCTCAGGTCGACTCTGTCCTCGCAACCATGTCCCATCAGAGTTTTTTTCCTCATGTGCGAGCGCTACTACAACCTTGCCACAATTACCGCAGACCTAAATCCCAGATCTGAGATCCACAGACCTGCAAACTTGAAACTCCTAGAACCAAACATTGCCACCGATCCTTGACCCTGATCCTCACTGCCTGCTGTCACCACATGCACTGATGTGGTGCCTTCATCTCTGACTCCTTCCACATCCACACAGAATCCTCACCAGTAATGGTTTTCCCACTTCACCACCTTGACGGCAGACATCTTCAAGGCTCACAACATCCATGGCTTGACCGACATTGGGTATCACTTGGTCTATGATCCCCCCAATCACCGCTTCATTCTGGGGCCTCGAGACCCTCAAAACTGAAGAGAATGGCTCCTCAACTCTCATGAACACAGAGAATAGGGTGGATCACCTTCAATCTAAGTATGGTGACCTGAAAACCAATCATGAGGGTCTAGCACAAACTAACAAATATGTAGGTCAGTACTCCATCATCCCTACAATTTTGTATTCTATATTTTCAAATTTCAGTTCAGTCATTAGGACTAATCAATGAATATAGTTTGAGATGATAATCAACATTTAAAATCATATCCCACCAACCCCTAGATTACTTTGGACCATTCACATCAAATGAATACTAGTACATAGATAGATAATCAATCCTTCAAATCAATATTCAAGTTTCTTAGGATAATTGATTCCAGAAATGTTTATCGTATTGACATCATAGTTCAAATAACTATTTAACCTAATTCCAACCTATTATTGTATATCTCTATTATACCTGCATACAAAATATATGTATATTAGAAATATATGTATGCATATTTAGTAGTAAGTCTACATCTTAGTAATATGTGGTAATCACAAATTAATGAATTATGATAATATATAATTATACATCTAACAACATTCTATGAACATAAATTAAGGAATACAAATTAACTTGGTTGACTCATCACAAGTGACATGTTTTGATATAAACATATTAGATTAGTAATATTAGTAAAGTGGGAATCTACAATTACCAAGAATTAAACATGATTGTAACTAAATGCTTGACATAATTACGATCATGTGCATATGTATAATTGAGACATATTTTGAGGAAAATGTATATTATGTTATATGTAAGACTGACTTTGAAATTTTTAGACTTATATTGATGAATAGAAATTTTAAAAATAAGATATGAATATTCTTCACTAGATATAGTCAATGGATAAATATTGGATAACAAGAAACCCTATACCTTATGATGAAAGGAATAATTAAAAATCATTATATAACATCTTCAATGAGGGAAATAAGTATATGTAACATTTATCCCATCTATGTATCAGTAATTGAATAGATGGATGACATTTTGTAACCAAATATTGTTCAATAACTTACTATCAAATTCAACATTCACCTATACAGATAGTAGTAAATACATAAGTACTCATATGTTCACACGATAGCAACCCTAAAAGGGGATAATGAGAAATATGAAATATAAATCAAATATAGTAAAGCTTACCCTAAGAAAAGTAAACAATATTTGATTCTAAGCCAATGATCATATAGTAACAAAATAACTAGTCCTTCTAGATCTTGCATGAACAAGGTCCAATCAAATATTGAGTGGTGAAAGATCTTGAAATTTTATCTCAAGTGAAAGGTACTATATTCTCTATTTACTTATCGAGTTATTTTGTTTCCCTCTTTAATTCAATGTACATTGTTTGGTGGTGAACCCTAAACTTTTTATAAGCCTTTCCTACCTTTTTAAAGTTCATCACCCCTAAATTTATTATTGTTGGATTTTGAAATTATTAAGATAAGCACTAGAATTGAATTCTTGGAGTTTTGACTCCCTGAACTTTGGTTCTTTTGGGCTTTGGCCCTTTTAGAGCTTTGGCTCCTAGAGGTTGGGTACGTCCCGCCCCCCTGTGCACAGGTTGTAATGGATTAGTGGTCCCCTAGTATATTAGTTGCAATAGAAGGCTACCGTGTTGTTATCTCATAGATGATTGAACACATGGCATTGTAGTCATTGATAAAGAAATGATATGACAATGCTTAATCTTGATATTTAAAGTTGATTATTGGAAATATTCTTGATATTTTGATACCTTGAACTTGGATAATTTTGCATAATTATTTGCCTTGTGGAATTTCTATTTTGAATAGTGAATAATGAAACATCAATGCTTGTTATTCTCATTTTGTTGAACTAAGTTCACCAAATAGTTCCCTCCAAAAAAGAATTGATTTTATACTTGAATCTCATTTTGTACCTGCTTTTCAATAGCTCGCTAATTAGATTTATTGCCGGCCAAGCAGACCTTTATTTTTCCCTTCGATGGGGTCCATGTGTGGTTTTATGTTGACCTAAGGTCAATTAGGTCAATGTTGACTCACATCTAAATTAACTAAACCCTTGTTTTGATGATGACTAACCATTCCAAATATTGGTGTTTAATGCTTCTATTTGAGTGTTTTTAGATTAGGTATAGACACACTCCAAATGCCTTTACTTGCGCATAGCAATTTGGAGAAGTCAAAGTCAATACAAGTGCATGTTTTTGTAATATGATGTAAATCCATTAGAATCATGTTGTAAATCACTTGTAATGATTGTATGACTTGTAATTAATCTTAGAAAAAATCATGAGAACCTAGATCGAATGTTTAAGCACTCAAAAGCCATTTTCCAAAATTCATATCAGGATGTTCATCGGTCGAGTTGCAAACTCGACCGATCCTGATTGGATCTTGAAAATGACTTTTGATCAGTCAAGTTTACACTTCATAGAACTCGACCGATCCATCTACTGACCAAAACTGATTTAAGTGAATCGATTGAGTTACCCATGGACAAACTCGACCGATGGCCTAAATTGGTCTTGTCTTTTAGTGGGATCGGTCGAGTTAGCTTTACAGAAACTCGACCGATTATGTAATGACCCTGACCTGAGTTATGAGGTAACCCTATTTGGTTTGGCTAAGTAAGTTGCTTAGAAATTTAATATAATCCTCTAAGAAGTTTTGTTATCATGTGGCACACTTATGTTTTAAGTTTGGTCTTGATTGAATGTTGTTTGAGCAATGTTCCTTTGTTTTGAACCAAAGTGCAATTTACCCAAGATGAGGGGTTATATTGCAATATGTCACATGTTGAACGTGCATTAAGTTTTTTAGCATCATAATAGAGAGAATGATGCTAAGTGGTGGCTTGTGGAAAGCCTAAATTCCAAGTTTGAACTTGTTTGAATAATGCTAGTACCTTGTGCACCAATTTTGGTACAAATTATAATTTACCCAAAACATAGGGTTGATATGCAAATTAAAACCTCTATAGTATTCCTACTTCCTCTATGTATCATTTAGATGAGATAGAATGAATGAGACACCATGTTTGAATCATTTATGAGTGGTAGTATTCTTGATGATGAAAAGACCAAGAAAGTGGTTGAATGAAAACCCTAATTTGAGCTTGTATTAAGTGTATCGGGTTGTAGTGTTAAATGGGAGTCCCTATCGGCCAAGGATCCAAAGAGGAAACCCCCATATCGTGTTTTTAACTCTTTGACTTTTCAAAAACGAGCTAAGCACCTCAATAAAGCAATGGTTATCAGCTTGCAACTTTCCTTGGGAAAGTTTGCATTGATTTGTGAATATAATAATAATGTGAGTGGAAGTGGCTTGTCCTAGAAGATAACTGAAGGGGGCCGACCCTTATCCCTTGAATTATCCTCAAATTTTTATTTTGCATGGAAATATAAATATGGAGTGCATGCATGTACATGTGTCAATCCTTGCATGGCCATGTGGCACCTACTAGTAGTAAATTGATGACACCTCATATACACACTTTTTCATGAACCTCAAGTATATATACCCTTCCTTTCACCCCTTAGTGAAAATTTTCGAACCCTACCACCTTCTTTCTCTTACATATAGTGCATAGAACCTTGGTATCATGCATAGGTGATGTGGTATCGTGCATAGGGTTTGGGTATCAACCATAGCAAGTGGTATTATCCATAGCATGTTGATATTGGCCATAGCATGTTGATATCGGCCAAGTGGAGTGTTTTTTTACCACAAGTGAGGGGGATATCATCCACAAGTGATGGCATATCGTGCATGAGTAGTGAGGTATCGTGCAAGGTGCTAAGTATCAAGAAGGATCTCGAATCTTAACCCTAAGGTAAGGCCATGATGATCTTCAACCTTGGATTGAAGCATGGATCTAGGGTTATGAACTTCCTTTCTTTTCTTCTTCACCAATTGCTTATCCATGGTGATTCTTTGCATATAGAGGAGTTGTGAAGTTCATCTTAATCCTTAGGAACGTGAAGCTTTAGAGCTTGGATCTTTTAAGTTGTTCTTGAGGCAAGTTATATAATTTGAACTCTATCATGTTATTATTCATCACCTAAATTGCTATACTTAATGAACTACTTTTAATTCTGAAATTTTCTGAAATAGTTGACATTTTGAGTTCTAGTATTTGATTAGACCTGTTGACACAAACTATAACAACTATAACAAAGGTCTAGAGCTTGAAGATGATGGTATCACCTTATAAAGTGATATCAGGTTCAAGTACACAAGCAGGCACCTCTAACCCGATACAGTGATGCATCTACTCCACTAAAACGATATGGATATGATTTTATACTTTCTTGCACGATATGGTGGTGTGGTATACACCTCTTGCACAATAGGAGGTCAAGCATACACCTCAAAAATGATATTGAGTTAAGCACACACCTCTTTGCTCGATATGGTGTGAAGCACACACACACCTCAAGAGTGATATGGAAGCACACATACACCTCCAACACGATATGGAAGCATACATACACCTCAAGAGTGATATGGAAGCATACATACACCTCAAGGTCAATATGGTAAGCACACATACACCTTTAGGTAATATGGGTAGCAAGTATACACCTTTAAACTGATATTGGGTTAAGCAAACACCTTTTGGACGATATGGTGTTGAGCACATATCTCTAAAATGAGATGGTGGGTAACCCAATACACTAAATGATAAGAGTGGCAAAGTGGTTGATACCCTAGTACATGTGATGGCCAATACACTAAAGTAGGGTGTAGCCAATATCTTCAAGTGAGGTGAGGATGTTACACACATGAAAGGTGAAGTTGATAACTTAATTTGTAAGGGTATGAGGGATATGATGATGTCTAGTTCAATATACACCTAACCCAATACATGTGTTGAACTTGACATACATGATTCAATCTGATGCACCTTGTAAAGGTGAGGGTAAAACACTCTTAGGAGTGATGAGTGTAACACGAAGTAATGATGTGGTTTGGTTAATACCTTGATAGGTAAAACACCTAAAGTGGTTGATAATGGTATATCAACAATGCCTTAACTGGAGATGAGTCTATATCACTTGATGATAGTTGGGTAATTCAAATGTGTGACTTATGGCCAATACAATACATGATAAATGTGATGTGTTAGTGCATAAAGTATTAGGATGGGATATACCCTAATACAAGACAAGTTGATAAAGTTAAGTAAGTTAAAAGCAATGAGGGAAGTGATACATCAAGGCATGATAAATACCACAACCAACACCTTAAGGTTGATGCACCTTGATGCACCTTAAATCCAATATACTTGGGTGAGTAACACATGAAGTCTGTCATGTCAATTGTTTCATTGAGATATAAGGCACTTTGATAAGTAGGCTAACATACCTTGAGAAAGGGTTAAGCCAAGACAATAAAGTATGATGTAATTAATATCCTAGAGAGGATGAGAAAGAAACACATACTTTGTGTTGATAAACATTTCATGATAAATGATGATAATAAATAAGTATGATTGAATACTTATGATATCAATATATGCTCCTAGTTGTGTGGAGCAATGAATTAGGGTTTGGATTAATAATATGAACATGAAACCCTATTCGGCTATAAAGAGAAACCCTAACCCTAATGATGGGAAGGTTGTATTTCTCTTATTGCATAAGCCTTGTAAGGCATGTTAAATACTTGTATAATAAGTATAATGAGTAATGACCTTGTGATCCATGTGAATAAGTTGTTGCTTAGTGAGAGGTGACAAGATATGTAATGGCCTTGTGAGCCATGTGAATAAGTTGTTGCCTAGTGAGAGGTGACAAGATGTGTAATGGCCTTGTGAGCCATGTGAATAAGTTGCTGCCTAGTGAGAGGTGACAAGATGTGTAATGGTCTTATGAGCCATGAGAATACTTGTACAACAAGTGAAATGAATACCTTGGTTTGAGGACCTAGAGATAATGGTTACCTGTTACAGAGGTAACAATGCTATGCTATGATCTAAGGGTTTGAATACCTGGATCCGGTAAACATGATGATGATGATGATGAAGGGATGAGAATTCCCAGTAATTTGATAAGGTACTGAGATCCCAAGTATCATGGGTCTTAAAGATTTGAAAAGTACGCGATAGATGTATTACACCTTTCTTTGTAGCATTTGTTGTGGTTAATGATTATAATTTGTTTTATGCTAAAAGAATGTTGTAATGCACACAATATATCACTAGAAACCATAAAATGTTGCCCTGACCATAGATCCATCAGCGTCAGGATTTGCTGAATGGTGAAATGGGTTCCCCACGGCATAACCTGGAGTGCATATTTTTTAATATGTGGGGGCATAAGTATAAACGGATGACGGAACCCGGAGTGCATATTTTTGAATATGTAGGGACGTAAGTATAAATGGACGACCATATATGAGCCGATCCCCTAACGAACTCGAAATAAATGGGGATTTGTCTATATGACATATCCTGGATCGAGTGCGACTTTGGTCGTAGACTCTATGTTGAGCACGGTGAATTGGCCCGTGGCTCAAAGTATGGTGCTTATGTCACCATGACTCAGTAATTTCATAACTGGGGATAGTTGTTAGTAGATGTTCCCCTAAGAGAGTGCAATTGATGCTATAGCTCTGATCGAAGATGCCTTGTACCCTGACACGCTCTGTATGTAGATTGACACGAGATGTCACTGTCAGTAGTCTCATACTGACCGAGATAGGTGAGGTCATGGCAACCGACTCTCCCATTGACCTTGTATGGTACCGACCTGTGAGAAGTTTGTGGTCAGTTGGAGATATACGGGGTATACTTCATCTCCTCAGGGCATAAGTGTGATTGTAAAATATGTTCAACCGAGTAGCATATGTGCTTAAGGATCGAATACGAGAAACATTGTTTGATGCGCAATTTAGTTATACATCTTAGTTAATAGCTGATATTTATGTTCCTTTACATTACTTGCAAAGTTGATAGATGATTTATAACTCTACCCTGGGTAGATGAAATGTTCTCCTTAAGAAAGGAGATTACTTTATTATGTTCATACAGTGATTTATCCTGCCTTTTAATATAAAAAGAACCTTTGTTTAGTTTATAAATGCTTAATCTGTGATAATAATATGGTTGGTGGAGAGTTATATCTCTTGTTGGGACAATTATCTCACCCCGTGGGATCCACAATTTTTAGGTGGATGTGTACGAGGCGGTGGAGACCTTGCTTCAGAGGAGGAGCAACAGTTGAGGCAGCAGTAATAGCTCAGGTTGAGTGTACTATCTGTCGTGTCTTGTAGATATAAGTCCTATGTGTCATCTCTGTACTCTCAGGTCCTTGGAGTTGGTTCGTGATGATCTAATGAATAATTTGAGATTTTGGCTTGTATGCCTTGAGGTTTTATGTTGCTCCAGTATGTGTTTTGATAGAGCAAATGTTTTATGTTGTCCCCGAGATGAGACAAAAAATGTTGTACAATGTAACACATGATATGTATGAGTTTTGGATGTTTTAGTAAGAGTTTTTTGGAAAAGGATTTCCTTTCAAAATTGTTTTAAATTTTAGTGATTTTTGTTAATTTGCTGATTATGTTTATTCCACTAATTAGTAACAATTGGTTTGTCAGTTTGTTGACAGTCATTACAAGTTTGGTATCATAGCTTAAGGTTCGCTGAGTCTACAGAGACATAGGTCTAAGGTGTTGAGTCTGTTCTAGTGTCCTCCAGTATACTCTATAGTGACTTCTGCTTTTGTAGAAGAAAAGGTGAAGTTTAAAAATGACTGTAGAACACGAGGTACACATTGCTGAGGGCAATGTTGTTGCACCAGGAAAGGGTGCAAGGGATCAGGCAAGAGAAGAATGAGTGCCTGAGAATTCCCATATTGACCCAATCAGGGTAGAGAATCCTATTTTTATGCTCTTGTTGGGCGGGTTAAGACAACAACAATGCATATAGTACACTGGATACTAGCATTACAACCTAGGTTACCAGTCCTCAATGTACACACTTTGGGTTCTAAAAGGGTTCCTGAATGACATAGTCATGTTAGAACAGTGGAAAACATGGGAAGGATTAACATATGGCGAGAAAATAGACTCTGCCATAAGTATAGACAGATAGTACATCTATGATGGTAATGCCCAAGGAGGGGCACTAAGCTGAGAATTACGGAAAGGTCTCTACAATTCTAGAGACATTTACCTAGTTATTCTAAAAAGACAAAGTTTTTGGTGCCACCAGTACAATAAATGCCTAGTGTACCAGGGCAGTCATCACTAAGTAAAGGTAAAGGTCCTAACTTTCCACATGTAAGAACTTATGGCTTAGCTTCTACATCGGTAATAAGACCGATAAGACCATGGTACGAGGACAAGACATGTTATAGATATGGACATGTTGAGCATACTAAACTCTTTTATTTAATAAGAAGGGAGGAAATGACCCAACAACCGAGGCAAACTCGGCATGGCTTACAAAAGTTACAACCCAATAGTGTAAAAAGTCAAAAGCAACAACATAAAACAACTAGACTATATGTGTTGATTCAAGCGGTAGATGACCGCGTGGGGTAACAGTCAAATAGAGCTTTTTCATTTTGATATACCTTCTCTTGATTTTATTTGATAATCATAATAAGGATTGATGTTGTTGACTTTCTTTTGGTTGCCCTATGGGAACATAGGGAAGAAATGATGGGGACTAGAACTTATATTCTGTTTAGTATTATTTAAATGCTTTATAATTACTCTTATCTATGTGAAAGAGGATGAGATATAGAAGTGATGCCTGGAGAAAATGTAGGAATGCTAAATCCTATGTTTGTAATGATACAAAAAGTAAGGAATGTGATAGTATACGAAGTGCATACTACCTAATCTTAGTACTTGTATACCCTGGCCAGGTATTCAACTATTGATGATAAGGTGAGTATGGAACTCTTAGATTGTTATCTTTCTGATTACTCTGATCAAGTAGTCATTCTAAGACAATCTAGTGAGTATAATGAAACTGGAAATATGGTACGGACATTTGTATCACATCCAAAGTGTAGTAAATGGAATCTGAGATGATTTCAGATCAATATGTGTGCATGAGGAAGTAAAAGAATATAATCCTCATGATAAGAGAATGAGAACAAGGGAGATGATCCCTGTTTGATAAAGTCTATGTGAATAGTAAAGATCTTTTCCATAATGTGGAAATGGGAAATGTGATAAAATCATAAAATGGTCATGAACATGTTAGACAATAATAGAGAAAGGAGTGATGACATGTAATCATCCTTATAATTACTATGCTGATGGCAAGGAACCTAGGATGAAACAAGAGTAAGTGACTCATGAACAGTTGAAAGTTCATGCAATAATCATAGGAGATGATAATCTCTTCTCTTTGATAAACAACCCTGGGTGATGATGGGGTGATAAGAGGAATATGTTTCTTTGTGTTCTCTCCTTTTAGGGACATGGCAATCAAGTGAGTACTATGACACTTGATGTGCATGGATTAGAAATAATCCATTGATGGATACTTAGAAAAGTATCAGTTTGTATTGAACTTTGGTTCCAAGATAAAGATATGTGTACTAAATAATGTCTCAAAGATGAAAGAAAGATCCTTTTATATGTGTGGCTTTGGTAATAACAATAGAGAGATGGAAATAATGAGGATGTGATGTGTTTTTAACACATGTGATGGATACCAACGTAAGGAATTATGGTATCTAAGAAATATCAGGTGGTATGGGAAAGTAAAAATATAACTCCTAATTAGATGATTTATGTTGCTTACCTAGAATGGCCAACTGTGAAATCAATCTAGTTACATAAAATAGTATGTACATCATATGTTAGGGGTTTATGCTCTGCATAAATATAACATCGATAAGGATGTACTAACTGAAGGAACAATTGTAAAATCATTGTGAGAAAAGCTTATCAAGCTAAAAATAATTCCTTAGAATACCCCTATCTAGATCTGTTAAGGCAACTTATACATAACATCTAAAGATACCTTTAAGATAAGTTCTTAATTGATAAGTAACCTCTCCTTATGATAAGAGAATGTACAACTAATGAGATAGTTGGTACAATTAGTAAGAAAGTTTAGTATTGTATCAGCAGGTTAGATGGCACAACATATGTATGATAAGACTTGTAGTCCCAAGTGGGTGACAGAACGTAACTCTGGTCTTTCCTTGGAGTGAAATGCTAAACTGAAAGGGGAGTATGGAAGACTCCCCAGAATCAAGAATCTTGTCACATAAAGTTGTAAGTTGAGAAATGTGAAAAATCAGTGAGGTTTGACACCTGAGTTAAATAAGGTATGTATAATGTTTCTCTGACTAAGAAAAGTGTTACCTGACACAAAGTTGACTCTACAGTCAATAATGAAAAAGACAATGGAGCATGTGTCATGTGTGATAGATTCTATGAGAATCATGTACGGAAGAAATTTGTGTTGATCAAAGTTCTATGGTATCTCCATGACATTAAGATATTATGTGGAGACTTGATGATATGATGAATGAATAATATATGTGTTGTTACATCCTGCCATCACAAAGACAGTGAAATTCCACTCAAAAACGTGTGGAACCACCTTAAACAACATATTACCAAAAACACAGGTTAATTAAAACTGATTGCGGAAAACATCATAAGAAAGGAACTATCACAATCATATCCACATCCTGCAAAGAACATGATATATATATATATATATATATATATATAACACATAGGATCCAGCTGTTCCATATTCATCAAGGACACATCACCTGTTTATGTACATAACAGGCCTTACCAGGGCCAACAACAAGATACAAGAAACCATACTAAGATCATACATCGTGAAACCTCATCAAAACACATCCAAGGACCTAAGAGTATAGGGAAGACTCTAAGACTCTACTACAAAACAACCACAACAGCATCATATCGAACCTTGCCTTCTACTGATCTTCTTACTACTCAGCTACAACACTACGATCACCACCACGTCTAGCTCGATCACCTAAATAGGTTGAAACTAGCGGGGTGAGACACACAGTCCCAGCGAGAAACATAACTCCCTACCAAACTATAAAATCTCAAAAAGCTAGAACAGATAAAGCATGTAGAAGATAACCAGATCATGTATGAAATATAAAGAACAAGATTATATATGTAACAACTTACCATGATATCTGAGAGGCATATAACTAACTGCAAGAAATACTTAAAGCATGTATATAAGACAATCATACATTATGCAAGGCCTCAACTAATGTTCCTTGTTTTTCCTAAGCAGATATACTATACAACTAGATTACCATTTATTATGCCCCGAGGAAGTGAGCCATACCGCTCAAATCCAACCTTTGGTTGTGAAACCCAAAGTAGGTGCCATAACAGGTCAATGGAAGAGCCGAACTCCACGACCTCATCCTCTTCGTGGTCAGTGCATGATATGCAAAGCAGGACCACAGTCTCTTGCTTAAGTGACCTCAGTCACAGGGTCAACTCCCGCAGGATACCCTTTCCTCTAGCCCCCCTTGGTACAGGTCTCGGCGCTAGCATACCTTGAACCACATGCATGTTCACCATGTTCCTGAGCCATGAATGCATTCATGTTCTATCACACTGAGCCATGGGCCTGTTCACCATGCTCTTATACATATCCTGAGTCTACAACTGAAGTTGCACTCTATTCTTCCTATTTTTGACTAGGAGAAACCCCACATATTCAACAATATGCACTCCAGGTTAACCCATTACGAGAACCCGTTTCACCATCACTAGCTCCTGACGATGATGGATCTATGGCCAGGGTAAACTACATGAAAGGTTCATATGTAATTAATTAATACATTTTAAGTGGATTGTTGGATCAACCAAGTTTTATTATGGAAACCATAAACAAGAGTAAACAACATAGATTCCATTATCTTGTGTCACACTGTTACTGCTATTCGCAGTGACATCATTACCATCATGATCCATCTCAAGGATCCAACATTACATGTTGTCACTTGGCCTCTTTCCAATCATCATGATCCATCATAAGGATCCAACATCATAGGGATTCTATCCCACTTTTAAGCACATGTTACCAATACATGGGCAACACTCATCATGTTCCATCATAGTTCCTATAGCATATAGTGTTCCTCATTATCTCAATATCAAGAGAATGTCACCAATGACATCATTATAGCTCATACCTGATTACACATCTCAATTAACGAAACATGCATGGTTAGTATGCTCGAGAGTAGATAAACACTTCATCGTCGATATATATTAGTGCAACATTAGATGACCATGCATATACATAACATCCACATATAAGCATTCCAAATGATATTAGGGTTACAAACCGATTATAGAGCATGACCCTCACAAAAGCTTATCGAGTAAGGGATAACCCTCACCAAAAGGCACAATGACCCTCACCACAGGTATCAGTTACAACCATACCCTACTGATGTCGTCTAATAAGAAACACCTCAACAAGCACAACCTACCATATCGGCTAACACCCATATCGGGCAAGCCTCAAGCAAGCTGATATCGGGCATCACTCTAAGAACCTACCCGTGTCGCCCACACAGTCAAGGCATCATCATATCAGGCAACACACCTACATGGGGTAACGAGCAACACTACCCAAGAGGGTATCATGCAAAGCATTAGCAACGCCATGTCGCCCAACGCAATGCCCTAACTCCCCACACAACGCTCTATCGCCCAAGAACTCGAAACCATCCAAGATCCATATAGGCCAAGGGTTACAACCCCTATCACCCAACAAGATCATCACAACGCCGAGCACCCTATCGGGCAAGGCATTACTTAGCAGGGTGTCAGGAAGCACCATCTAAGAGGATGTACTGTAAGGCACCAACAAGTTGTAACGTCCAACATAGACCACCTATCGTCTAAGGGATACAAGCCTCATAACGCCCAAGCTAACTCAACCCTTAAGCACCATATCGGGTGAAGGATCAACAAGGCATCTGCCTACTGAATCGCTTAAACCCTAACTCAAAGAAAGAAGAGGAATATCAGGTAATATTCTCGAGGAACCATATCGTGTAACTAGGGTTAGGACAACCCTATCGGCAAACCTCACCATATCACCCAAGGTATCAAGAGTATTGGCTCACCTCTCAACTTGAAGAGAGAGAGGGGTCTTGCACAATCTCCAAGCATGTCAGGTAAGAGCTAGAGCTCACCTCACAACTCAAGGAAGGAGGGGTGTTGCTCAAAGCCCACCGTCAAAGGCATGGCCACACCCCATCGCCCAAGGTACCAACTAAGGGTTTAACCCTAAAGGCATATCGTGCAACTAGGGTAGGAAAACACTCTATCGGCCAAGCCAACTCATCATGTCGCCCAAACATCTAGAGCATAGGCTCACCCCTCAACAACAAAGTGAGAGAGAGGTTTTACCTCAAGGACACACTACCATACACCTTTGGGTCAAGAAACCCTAAGCTCACCTCTCAGCTAAACGAGAGAGGGGTGTTGCTTGAGATTCCATAATCCAAGGGGTCATCCAACACAAGGGTAACTATCACTTATCGTCCAACCTGATCTAGGGAATATATAGGGCAGCAACGTTACCAACTAAAGCATAAGCACTACTAGCAAGATATGTATAGACGATCAAAATAACATATCAAAGCAACATGTAAAGGAGATAGAATAGTTAGGTTAGAAGTTATGTAACCTGCCTTAAGCACAACTTCTCCAGGCTCCAAGCTCCAAAGCACCACCTACAACCTTTGGTCACCTCAAAGAAGAGAAGGGAAAGTAACGTCAAAAGAGAGCCAACTATGGAGGGGAACCCATCACTCTCCATGGCCAAAAGATAAGGGAGAAGATGACACCAAGAGAGACTTACCAACTAGAGAAGAAGAAAGCAACTACAACAAGGTATATTGGCCACCACCTCTTCTCCTTCTCCTCTTCTACTCGGCCACCAAGGAAAAAGAGAGCAACTAAGGGAACTAAAGGGACTACTAGCAAGCAAGGTGGGTGTTATATATACAAGAGGGTAAAAGGGGAGAGCAAGGCAAGGTGGTGTCAACTAAGGACCACTTGTCCAAGGGCCACGCCACATGCTAGCACCCCAACACCACTTGTCCAAGGTCTCACCATTTTCTAGAAATACGCATCATGTGTCCAAGAGAGGGTGACACAAACAATGTTAGGTGGAGGGGTGTGTGTCGCACAACATAGCAACCTGACACACCCACCAGCACTCCTTGGCCGATACACCTCCTAGACGATACTCCACCTATATGACACACCCCATGCACATCCTTGCCTAACACACCAAGCATGAGGGAAAGGCACCAAGCCCAACAATAAGCCCAAGCTTAAACAAGCAAGCCCAAACGAGGCCCTAACGGCTCAAGCAAGGTGCCCAACTCATCCTCTCACCCTAGAGGATGCAAAGAGATATAAAGAGATCTCTCAAGGTGGTAAACTTGCACAGAAACCTTAGAACTTGGGTAGATTGCAAGTTGCACCTCAACCCCACAAAAACACAACAAACACTAATCACACCTCAGGTGATTAGGCAAGCCTCTAAACACAAGGTTCAGGCAAAGTAAACATGGTAAGCCTAAAATGAAGGTCAGGGTCCTTACAAGCCATAAACCCCTACAAAAGGATTCCTCGCCTGAAATCTAAAGAGAAAAGCGAGGGATAATTCCTCCTCATCTCTTCCTCAAACTCCCAGGTGGCTTCTTCGATGCCACGGTGATGCCAAAGAACTTTCATAAGAACTAGGTCCTTCCTCTTGAACTTCTTCACCTATTTGTCAAGGATCAACACCAGACCTTCCTCATTGGTCACATCTTCATCAAGTTCGACCTCAACTGGCTGTATCACTATCTCTGTTCCTGGATGACTTTTCTTTAGCATACTAACATGGAACACTGGATGCAACCTGTGCAGCTCTGGTGGTAACTCCAACTTGTAAGCCACACTTCTAACATGTGCTATCACTGGATAGGGTCCCATATACCTGGGAGCCAACTTGCCTTTCCTTCCAAACCTTAGCACACCTTTCCACGGAGAGACTTTAAGATACACCTTATCTCCCACCTAGAACTCTAAAGGTTGACGATGATTATCTGCATAAGACTTCTGTCTGTCCTGTGCCGCTTTCAACTATTGTCGTATCACCTTGATCTTCTCGGTCATCTGCTGCACTAACTCAGGACCCAAAAGCTGATACTCGCTAGACTCATACCAAAATAAGGGAGATCTACACTTCCTATCATATAAGCCTTTATAAGGTGCCATGTCGATACTTCGTTGGTAGCTATTTTTGTAACCAAACTCTATCAAACTGAGGTGCACGTCCCAACTTCCTAGAAACTATAGAACACAAGCTCTTAGAAGATCTTCCAAAGTCTGAATAGTCCTTTCAGACTATCCATCTGTCTGTAGATGAAAAGTGGTACTGAACCTCAACTGCGTTCCCAACGCCTTATGCAATTGTTCCCAAAAATGACTTGTGAACTGAGGACCTCTGTCAAAGACTATCATTGTTGGCACACTATGCAAACACACTATCTCATCTACATATACTTGTGCAAGCTTCTCTGTTGTGTACGTTGTCTTTATAGGTATGAAATGTGCAGACTTCGTCAATCTATCCACTATCACCCAGATGAAATCATGATTCCTAGATGTCCTCAGAAGACCAACTACAAAATCCATGGTTACATGATCCCACTTCACTATGGTATTGGCATGGGTTGCAACGTACCTGCCGACTTCTGATGTTCTGCCTTAACTTGTTGACAGACCGCACACTTAACCACAAACTCAACTACATCTTTCTTTAATTTGGGCCACCAATACAGATCCTTTAGATTGTGATACATCTTAGTGACACCTAGATGCATAGCATACATAGACGTGTGCGCTTCCTCGAGCACTAACTTCCTTAGATTATTAGCATCAGGAACCATCATCATGTTATGGTCACAAACTAGTCCATCTTCGGACTCATGGAAACCATCACACTTCTCACTGTCGAACTCTGATCTGATCAGTTGTACTATAGCATCGCCTTGTTGTGCTTCTTTGATCTATTGTCTCAACATAGGCTTTATTTGCATCTGTGCCAACAATCCTGTCAACAAAGAGACTTCCAACTATACATTCATCTACCGCAAAGAGACGAACATATCCTGCCTATGGCATATCAAAGAACTCAACTGTGCCTTCCTCGTGGGAAGAGAAGAAGACTTCCTACTAAGCGCATCTACTACCACATTCGCCTTACCTAGGTGATACTCAATGGTGCAATCATAATCACTGATTAAATCCATCTAGCGCCGCTAATGCATGTTCAACTCATTTTGTGAGAAGAAGTACTTCAGGTTCTTGTGATATGTAAAGATCTGACACACTTCCCCATAAAGATAGTGTCTCCATATCTTCAACGCATGAACCACTGCTGCCAACTACAAATCATGTGTCATATAGTTTTCATCATGTTTCTTAAGTTGTCGTGAAGTAAAAGAAACCACATGATCTTTCTGCATCAGCACACAACCTAAGCCCTTCTTGGAAGCATCACATAAAACAACATAGCCTTTCCCTGGTTCAGGCAACACTAACACTGGAGCACTTGTCATCTTCTCCTTCAAGTTCTGAAAAGCTTGCTGACACTAACAATCCCAAACAAAAGGTACATCCTTCCTAGTCAACCTCGTTAGTGGCAATGCTATCACACTGAAGTTTCTTATAAACCTTCGGTAGTATCCTACTAAGCCCAGAAAACTACAGACTTCAGTCGGCATCTTCCGTTGCTCCCACTCTGCTACTGGCTCCATCTTCTTGGGATCCACCCGGATTCCTTCTGCAAAGCTCACATGACCCAAGAAAGTTACCTCTTCAGCCAGAACTCACACTTACTGAACTTGGAATACAACTGATGTTGTCGAAGAAGAGTCAACGCTTGTCGAAGATGATGTTCGTGTTGTTGGTTGTCTCGACTATAGATCAAGATGTCATCTATGAAGACTACAACAAACTAATCTAAGAATGGGAAAAACTCTCTATTCATCAGATCCATGAATGATGCTGGCACATTGGTTAGCCCAAACGACATAACCACAAACTCATAGTGCCCATACCGCATCCTGAAAGCTGACTTTGGTATGTCATCCTCCTTGATCCTAGGCTGATCATATCCAGACCACAGTTCAATCTTTGAAAACATTGTTGCACCACGCAACTGGTCAAATAGATCATCTATCCTTGGTAAAAGATACTTGTTCTTGATCGTAACCTTGTTCAACTGTTAGTAATCTATGCAAAAATGCATAGATCCATCCTTCTTCTTTACGAACAGAACTGGACCACCCCAAGGTGATGTGCTCGGCCTGATGAAACCTTTATCAAGTAGCTCTTGCAATTGTTTCTTCTACTCTATCATCTCTGCTGGAGCCATCTCGTACAATGTCTGAGCAATAGGTTGCATCCCTGGTACTAGATTGATCTCAAAATCAATCTCTTGAGGTGGAGGAACATCGAGAAACTCATCGGGAAACACATATGCAAACTCTCTGATGACAGGCACGTCCTGAAGGCTAGAACCTTTTGCCTTGGTATCCATATCATGAGCCAAGAATGCTCTACAAACTTACCACAACAACTTCTCCACCACCATTGCTGACACCAAACACGTCATAAGAATCTTCCTATCTCCTTGGAAGATCCACTTCTCACTGCCGTCAGCAAACACCGCCTACTTGGAACCACAGTCCAACACGACCTTATATCTTTCTAAGGTATCCATCCCAAGAATTACACCGAACCCATGCATATCAAGTGGTATGAGATCCACTTGTTTGTTGTGTCCCGAAAAAGATAGAACACAAGATGGATACACTTCTCGAAGCATCACAAGACCAACAAGAGGGGTTTCTAACAACAAGCTATCTTTCTTACAACTAACAGGTAAAAGACAGATATCAAGCATACTACATGTGATAAAAGAGTGTGTAGCACCCAGGTCAACCAAAACAGATACAAAACAAGAAGAAGACAAATCAGAATGAAACAACTCCATCTAACATGCCATCACTTGCGGGTTGACTATCACCTCTGGCTGACTCATAGCATAGAATCGAGCCATTGCTTGATGTTGTCCACGTCCTCTGCTTCCTTAAGCAGATGATCCCACTTGTGATGCTTGGCCGCGTCCTCACCCTCTGGTGCCATTAGACTGCTGTCTATACAATCCTTACTGACTCTGCCTTGGTTGTTGCGTCACCTCAACATCTCTTCTCGGGCAATTCAACTTTAGATGCCCTATCTGTCCACAGAGAAAGCATGACCTATCCCCTGACGGTGGCCTAGACGGCCCTTTCACTACTACTGAAGCTGTACTATAGGCTCTAGATGGAGAAAAAACATGCCCTGTTCCTTTGCTTACTGACCATTGTGTCGGCGCATTGGAACTTTACATCATAGAAGGTGCAGAAAACCTTGGCTTCTTGGGGCCATCAAACCTCTATCACTAAAATTGAACGTCTTTTCTGGGACATGGCCTCTCTCTTTTCCCAGACCGACCGTTCCATCCTCCGAACAGACTCCACAAATGTGGAAAACTGCTCCCAATTTTCCAAAGCAGCAGTAGACATCGACAACTCGACATTCAAACCTTTCTCAAACCGTCTGATCCTCTCATCATATGTCGCAGCCATGTGAGGACAGAACCTCAGCAGTTCCATAAACTTGGCTTCATACTCGATGATGTTCAGAAAACCTTGGCACAAATGCTCGAACTGGCTGATCTTATTGTCCAGATACGTCCTCAGGAAGTATCGACTGACAAACTCCTTCTAGAAAACATCCCAACCGATCACCTCACCAGGTCGCTTCTCCTCCTCGATGGCCCACCTGTGGCTAGCACTACCTTTCAAAAGGTAGACAACGTGCTTGACTTTGACTGCCTCAGGGATGTCGAGGATCCGAAAGGCCTTCTCAAGACCTGTCAGCCACAGATCTACATCCACTGGATCAACCATTCTAGCATAATTTGAAGCTCCAACTCGGAGAAGCTGCTCGAAGGTCTTCCCAATACCTGAAGATTCACCATGGGGAATTGGTGCTCTTGGCGGAGACACAAGTAATGTCTCCCCCATGTGATTCATCATAGCCATTAGCTGCCCCATAAGGTGTTGGTAGGCAGGGTTCTTAAGAATAGCTAGGTCAAAGTGGGGGACCTCAGGCACCTGATCTTCGTGTGCCTACGCACTAGCTCCATCAACAGATACAGCAACACTGCTCTCGACAACATGTTCTTCATGATTCCCAGACATCTTATAACTTTATCTTCTGCGGGGGGCAGAAGTCGTTATAAGAAAATCTAGAAAAATCACAACAACAGAAACAAGCCTAGTTCTAGATCCCTGTAGACTTCGTGAACCTATAGCTTTGATACCAAACACTATTGTGACATCCCACCATCACAAAGACAGTGAAACGCCACGTGAAAATGTGTTGAACCACCATAAACAACATATTACCAAAAACATGGGTTAATTAAAACAGATTGCGGAAAACATCATAAGAAAGAAACTATCACAATCAGATCCACATCCTACAAATAACATGTTATATATATATATGGGTGTTCATTCATTGCCCACACGGGTAGCCTGGATTTTCACTACCCGGCAGCCAAAAAAGTAACTCTCCTGGCCCAAAAAGTAACTTTGCTGTCAAAAAAGTAACTATGGTGAACAGAAAGTAACTACATGAATAAAAGAGTAACTCTGTACAAAATATACAACATATATATATAAGGATGGGTTTTTTTTTATTTATAGAGGGGCAAATGATATTATTTTTGGCTAAAATTTTTTGGACACCTAGACAAAATAGTCCTCTACAACTGCAAATTTGTTTTTTGAGAAAAAGTGGTCGTAAGGGTGGGCGGGTAGCTACCCGCGCAGGCAATAAAGATGGGCCCTATATATATATATATATATATATATATATATATATATACATGATATATGTCCACCAACACATAGGATCCAGCTGTTCCATATTCATCAAGGATGCATCACCTATTTATGTACATAACATGCCTTACCAGGGCTAACAACAGGATACAAGAAACCATACTAAGATCATACATCGTAAAACCTCGTCAAAACACCTCCAAGGACCTGAGAGTACAAGGAAGACTCTAAGACTCTACTACAAAACAACCACAACAGCAACATATCCAACCTTGCCTTCTACTTATCTTCTTGCTGCCCAGCTGCAACACTACGATCACCACCACGTCTAGCTTGATCACCTAAAAAGGTTGAAACCAATGGGGTGAGACACATAGTCATAGCGAGAAACATAACTCCCTGCTGAACTATAAAATCTCAAAAAGCTAAAACAGATAAAGCATGTAGCAGATAACTAGATCATGTATGAATTATGAAGAATAAGATTATATATGTAACAGCTTACCATGATATCTGAGAGGCATATAACTAACTACAAGAAATATTTAAAGCATGTATATAAGACAATCATACATTATGCAAGGCCTCAACCAATGTTCTATGTTTTCCCTAAGCAGATATACTATACGGCTGGATTACCATTTATTATGCCCTGAGGAAGTGAGTCGTACCACTCAAATCCAACATTTGGTTGTAGAACCCAAAGCAGGTTCCATACAAGGTCAATGGAAGATTCGAACTCCATGACCTCATCCTGTTCATGGTCAGTGCATGATATCCAAAGCAGGACCTCAATCTCTTGCTTAAGTGACCTCAATCACAGGGTCAGCTCCCGCAGGCTACCCTTTCCTCTAGCCCACCTTAGTACAGGTCTCGGCGCTAGCATACCTTGAGCCACGGGCCTGTTCACTGTGCACCTGAGCCATGAATGCATTCATGCTCTATCACACTGAGCCATGGGCATGTTCACCATGCTCTTATACATATCTTGAGTCTAAAACCAAAGTTGCACTCTATTCCTCCTATTTTTGGCTAGGAGAAACCCCGCATATTCAATAATATGCGCTCCAAGTTAACCCATTTCACCATCACCAGCTCCTGACGATGATGGATCTATGGCTAGGGCAAACTACATGAAAGTTCATCTATAATTAATTAATACATCTTAACCAAGCTTTATTATGCAAACCCTAAACAAGAGTAAACAACATAGATTCAATTATCTTGTGTCACATTGTTACTGCTATTCTCAATGCCATCATTACCATCATGATCCATCTCAAGGGTCCAACATTTCATGTTGTCAGTTGGCCTCTTGCCAATCATCATGATCCATCACAAGGATCCAAAATCATAGGGATTCCATCCCACTATTAAGCACATGTTACCAATACATGGGCAACACTCATCATGTTCCATCATAGTTCCCATAACACATAGTGTTCCTCCTTATCTCAATATCAAGAGAATGTCACCAATGACATCATTATAGCTCATACCTGGTTACACATCTCAATTAATGAAACATGCATGGTTAGTATGCTCGAGATTAGATAAATATTTTATCATCGAGATATATTTGTGCAACATTAGATTACCATGCATATAGATAACATCCACATATAAGCATTCCAAACAATATTAGGATTACAAACCGATTATAGAGCATGACCTTCACAAAATCTTATCGGGTAAGGGATAACCATCACCAAAAGGCACAATGACCCTCACCACAGGTATCGATTACAACCATACCCTACTGATGTCGGCTAATAAGAAACACCTCAACAAGCACAACCTACCATATCAGAAAACACCCGTATCGGGCAAGCCTCAAGCAAGTTGATATTGGGAAGCACTCTAAGAACCAACCCGTGTTGCCCACACGGTCAAGGAAGCATCATATTAGGCAACACACCTACATGGGGTAATGGGCAGCACTACCCAAGAGGGTATCATGCAAAGTAGTAGCAATGCCATGTCACCCAACGCAATGCCCTAACGCCCGACGCAATGCTCTATCACCCAAGAACTCAAAATCATCCAAGATCCATATCAGCCAAGGGTTACAACCCCTATCGCCCAACAAGATCATCACAACGTCGAGCACCCTATCAGGCAAGGCATTACTTAGCAGGGTATCGGGAAGCACCATCCAAGAGGATGTCATGTAAGGCACCAACAAGCCGTAACGCCCAACAGAGACCACCTATCATCCAAGGGATACAAGCCTCACAATGCCCAAGCTAACTCAACCCTTAAGCACCATATCAGGTGAAGGATCAACAAGGCATCTGCCTACTGTATCGCCCAAACCCTAACTCAAGGAAACAAGAGGAATATCGGGCAACACTCTCCAGGAACCATATCGTGTAACTAGGGTTAGGACAACCCTGTCGTCCAACCTCACAATATCGCCCAAGGCATCAAGAGTATTGGCTCACCTCTCAACTTGAAGAGAGAGAGGGGTCTTTCACAATATCCAAGCATGTTGGGTAAGAGATAGAGCTCACCTCACAACTCAAGGAAGGAGGGGTGTTGCTCAAAGATCACCATCAAAGGCATGGCCACACCCTATCGCCCAAGGTACCAACTAAGGGTTTAACCCTAAAGGCATATCATGCAACTAGGGTAGGACATCACTCTATCGGCCAAGCCAACTCATCATGTCACCCAAACATCTAGAGCATAGGCTCACCTCTCAACAACAAAATGAGAGAGAGGTTTTTCCTCAAGGACACACTACCATACACCTTTGGGTCAAGAAACCCTAAGCTCACCTCTACTCTAAAAGAGAGAGGGGTGTTGCTTGAGATTCCATAATCTAAGGGGTCAGCCAACACAAGGGTAACTATCACATATCATCCAACCTGATCTAAACCATAAGCACTACTAGCAAGATATGTATAGCCGATCAAGATAATGTATCAAAGAAACATGTAAAGGAGATAGAATAGTTACATTAGAAGTTATGTAACCCACCTTAAGCACAACTTCTCCAAGCTCCAAGCTCCAAAGCACCACCTACAACCTTCAGTCACCTCAAAGAAGAGAAGGGAAAGGAACGTCAAAAGAGAGTCAACTATGGAGGGGAACCCATCACTCTCCATGGTCGAAAGATAAGGGAGAAGATGACACCAAGAGAGAGATTTACCAACTAGAGAATAAGAAAGCAACTGCAGCAAGGTATATCGGCCACCACCTCTTCTCCTTCTCCTCTTCTACTCGGCCACCAAGGGAAAAGAGAGCAACTAAGGGAACTAAAGGGACTACTAGCAAGCAAGGTGGGTGGTATATATACAAGAGGGTAAAAGGGGAGAGCAAGGCAAGGTGGCGTCCACTAAGGACCACTTGTCCAAGGGCCACACCACATGCTAGCACCCCAACACCACTTGTCCAAGGTCTCGCCACTTGCTAGCAACAAGCACCATGTGTCTAAGAGAGGGTGAGACAAACAATGTTAGGTGGAGGAGTGTGTGTTGCCCATCATAGCAACCCGACACACCCACTAGCACTCCTTGTCCAATACACCTCCTGACCAACACTCCACCTGGCCGAGACATCCCAAGCACCTCCTTACCCGACACACCAAGCAAGGGGGAAAGGCACCAAGCCCAACAACAAGCCCAAGCTTAAACAAGCAAGCCCAAATGAGGCCCAAATGGCTCAAGCAAGGTGCCCAACTCATCCTCTCACCCTAGAGGATGCAAAGAGATACAAAGAGATCTCTCGATGTGCCAAACTTACACGAAAACCCTAGAACTTGGGTAGATTGCAATTTTCACCTCAACCCCACAACAAAACACAAATCACACCTCAGGTGATTAGGAAAGCCTATAAACACAAGGTTCAGGCAAAGAAAATAGGGTAAGCCCAAAACAAAGGTCAGGGTCCTTACAATCTATCTCCCTTTACCTGGGATTTTGGGGACGAAATCCTTGTTAGGGGTTTATAACTTGTAATGACCCTCACCTGGGTTATGAGGTAACCCTATTTGTTTTGGCTAAGTAAGTTGCTTAGAAATTTAATATAATCCTCTAAGGAGTTTTGTTATCATGTGACACACTTATGTTTTAAGTTTGGTCCTGATTAAATGTTGTTTGAGAAATGTTCCTTTGTTTTGGACCAAAGTGCAATTTACCCAAGATGAGGGGTTATATTGCAATATATCACATGTTGAACGTGCATTAAGTTATTTAGTATTGTAAGAGACATAATGATGCTATTGGTAGCTTGTGGAAAGCCTAAATTCCAAGTTTGAACTTGTTTCAATATTGCTAGTATCTTATGCACCGATTTTGGTACAGATTGTAATTTACCAAAAATATAGGGTTGATATGCAAATTACCACCTCTAGAGTATTCCTACTTCCTCTATGTATAATTTAGAGGAGATAGATCGAATGAGACACCATGTTTGAATCATTTATGAGTGGTAGTACTCTTGGTGATGAAAAGACCAAGAAAGGGGTTGAATGAAAACCCTAATTTGAGCTTGAATTAAGTGTATTGGGTTGTAGTGTTAAATGGGAGTCCCTATCGGCCAAGGAGCCAAAGAGGAAACCACCATATCATGTTTTTAACTCTTTGACTTTTCAAAAATGATCTAAGAACCTCAATAAAGCAATGGTTATCGGCTTGCAACTTTCCTTGGGAAAGTTTGCATTGATTTGTGAATAAAATAATAATGTGAGTGGAAGTGGCTTGTCCTAGAAGATAACCAAAGGGGGATGACCCTTATCCCTTGCATTATCCTCAAGTTTTTATTTTTCATGGCAAGATAAATATGAAGTGCATGCAAGTACATGTGTCAATCCATGCATGGCCATGTGGCACCTACTAGTAGTAAATTGATGACACCTCATATACACACTTTTTCATGAACTTCAAGTATATATACCCTTCCTTTCACCCCTTATTGAATGTTTTCGAATCCTACCACCTCCTTGCTCTTATATATCGTGCATAGAGCCTTGGTATCGTGCATAGGTGATGTGGTATCATGCATAGGGCTTGGGTATCAGCCATAGCAAGTGGTATCGACCATAGCATGTTGATAGTGGTCATAGCATGTTGATATCGGCCAAGTGGAGTGTTATTTACCACAAGTGAGGGGGACATCTGCCACAAGTGATGGCATATCGTGCATGAGTAGTGAGGTATCATGCAAGGTGCTAAGGATCAAGAAGGAGCTCAAATCTTAACCCTAAGGTAAGGCCATGATCATCTTCAACCTTGGATTGAAGCATGGATCTAGGGTTAGGAACTTCCTTACTTTTCTTCTTCACCAATTTCTTATCCATGGTGATTCTTTGCATATAGAGGAGTTGTGAAGTTCATATTCAACCTTAGGAACATGAAGCTTTGGAGCTTGGAGCTTTGAAGTTGTTCTTGATGTGAGTTATATAACTTGAACTCTATCATGTTATTATTCAGAACCTAAATTGTTACACTTAATGAACTACTTTTTATTCTGAAATTTTCTGAAATAGTTGATGAGATTATGAGTTCTGGTAGTATCTTAGACCTATTTCCATGAACTATAACTGATAGAATGAAGGTCTAGATCTTGAATATGATGGTATCACTCTATAAAGTGATATCGGGTTCAAGCACACAAGCAGGAACCTCTAACCCGATATGGTGATGCACCTACTCCACTAAAATGATATGGATATGATTTTATACTTTCTTACATGATATGGTGGTGTAGTATACACCTCTTTCACGATAGGAGGTCAATCATACACCTCAAAAATGATATTGGGTTAAGCACACACCTCTTTGCCCAATATGGTGTGAAGCGCACACACACCTCTTTGCCCAATATGGTGTGAAGCACACACACACACCTCTTTGCCTGATATGGTGTGAAGCACACACACACCTCTTTGCCCGATGTGGCGTGAAGCACACACCTCTTTTCCTGATATGGTGTGAAGCACACACACACCTCTTTGCCCGATATGGTGTGAAGCGCACACACACCTCAAGAGTGATATGGAAGCACACATACACCTCAAACCCAATACGGAAGCATATATACACCTCAGGAGTGATATGGAAGCATACATACACCTCAAGGTCGATATGGTAAGCACACATACACCTCTAGGTGATATGGGTAGCAAGTATACACCTTTAAACTGATATTGGGTTAAGCATACACCTTTTGGATGATATGGTGTTGAGCACATATCTCTAAAATGAGATGGTGGGTAACCCAATACACTAGATGACAAGAGTGGCAAGGTGGTTAGTACCCTAGTACATGTGATGGCCAATACACTAAAGTAGGGTGTGGCCAATATCATCAAGTGAGGTGAGTATGTTACACACATGAAGGGTGAAGTTGATACACCATATGAATGGTAAGGTTGATACCTTAATGGGTAAGGGTATGAGGGATATGATGATGTCTAGTTCAATATACACCTAACCCAATACATACGTTCAACTCGAAATACATGATTCAATCTGATGCACCTTGTAAAGGTGAGGGTAAAACACTCTTAGGAGTGATGAGTGTGCCACCAAGTATTGATGTGGTTTGGTTAATACCTTGATAGGTAAAACACCTAAAGTGGTTGATAATGGTATATCAACAATGCCTTAACTGGAGATGAGTCTATATCACTTGATGATAGTTGGGTAATTCAAATGTGTGACTTATGACCAATACTACATGATAAATGTGATGTGTTAGTGCATAAAGTATTAGGATGGGATATACCCTAATACAAGATAAGTTGATAAACTTAAGTTAAAAGAAAGGAGGGAAGTGATACATCAAGGCATGATAAATACCACATCCAGCACCTCAAGGTTGTTGAACCTTGATGCACCTTAAATCCAGTATACTTGGGTGAGTAACACATGAAGTGTGTCATGTCAATTGTTACATTGAGATATAATGCACTTTTATAAGTGTAGGCTAACATACCTTGAGAAAGGGTTAAGCCAAGATAATAAAGTATGATGTAATTAATATCCTAGAGAGGATGAGAAAGAAACACATAGTTTGTGTTGATAAACATTTCATGATAAATGATGAGAATAAATAAGTATGATTGAATACTTATGATATCAATATATGCTCCTAGTTCTGTGGAGTAATGAATTAGGGTTTGGATTAATAATATGAACATGAAACCCTATTCAGCTATAAAGGGAAACCCTAACCCTAATGATGGGAAGGTTGTATTTCTCTTATTGCATAAGCCTTGTAAGGCATGTTAAATACTTGTATAACAAGTATAATGAGTAATGGCATTGTGAGCCATGTGAATAAGTTGTTGCCTAGTGAGAGGTGACAAGATGAGTAGTGGCCTTATGAGCCATGTGAATAAGTTGTTGTCTAGTAAGAGGTGACAAGATGTGTAATGGCCTTGTGAGCCATGTGAATAAGTTGTTGCCTAGTGAGAGGTGACAAGATGTGTAATGGCCTTGTGAGCCATGTGAATAAGTTGTTGCCTAGTGAGAGGTGACAAGATGTGTAATAGCCTTGTGAGCCATGAGAATACTTGTACAACAAGTGAAATGAATACCTTGGTCTGAGGACCTAGAGGTAATGGTTACCTGTTACAGAGGTCATAATGCTATGCGATGATCTAAGGGTTTGAATACCCAGATCCAGTAAACATGATGATGATGATGATGTGAAGGGATGAGAATTCCCAATAATGTGATAAGGGACTGAGATCCCAAGTATCATGGGTCTTAAAGATTTGAAAAGTACATGATAGATGTATTACACTTTTCTTTGTAGCATTTGTTGTGGTTAATGATTATAATTTGTTTGATGCTAAAAGTATGATGTAATGCACATAATATATCACTAGAAACTGTAAAACGTTGCCCTGACCATAGATCTATGAGCGTCAGGATTTGTTGAATGGTGAAATGGGTTCCCCGTGGCATAACCCGGAGTGCATATTTTTGAATATGTGTGGGCATAAGTATAAACGGACGGCCATGTATGATCCGATCCCCTTACGAACTCGAAATAAATGGGGATTTGGCTATATGCCATATCCTGGCTTGAGTGCGACTTCTATCGTAGACTCTATGTTGAGCATGGTGAACTGGTCTGTGGCTCAGAGTATGGTGCTTGTGTCACCATGACTCGGTAATTTCATAACTGGGGACGGTTGTTAGTAGATGTTCCCCTAAGAGAGTGTACTTGACACTATAGCTCTGAGCGAAGATGCCTTGTACCCTGGCACACTGTGTTTGCAGATTGATACGAGATGTCACTGCCAGTAGTCTCGTACTGACCGAGATAGGTGAGGCCATGGCAACTGGCTCTCCCATTGACCTTGTATGGTACTGACTTGTGAGAAGTTTGTGGTCAGTTGGAGATATATGGGGTATACTTCATCTCCTTAGGGCATAAGTGTGATTGTAAAATATGTTCAGCAGTGTAGCATATCTTCTTAAGGATCGAATACGAGAAACATTGTTTGATGCGCAATTCAGTTATACATCTTAGTTAATAGTTGATATTTATGTTTCTTTACATTCCTTACAAAGCAGATAGATGATTTATAACTCTACCATGGGTAGATACAATGTTCTCCTTAAGAAAGGAGATTACTTAATTCTATTCATACAGTGATTTATCCTACCTGTTAATATAAAAAGAACATCTGCTCAGTTTATAAATGCTTAATCTGTGATAATAATATGGTTGGCGGAGAGTTGTATCTCTAGCTGGGACAATTGTCTCACCCCGTGGGATCTACAATTTTTAGGTGGATGTGCACAAGGCAGTGGATACCTTGTTGTAGAGGAGGAACAATAGCTGAGGCAGTAGTGACAACTCAGGTTGAGTATACTGTCTATCGTGTCTTGTAGATAGAAGTCCTATGTGTCGACTCTGTACTCTCAGGTCCTTGGAGTTGGTTCGTGATGATCTTGTGAATAATCTGAGATTTTGGCTTGTATGTCTCGAGGCTTTATGTTGCTCCAGTATGTGTTTTGATAGAGCAACTGTTATATGTTGTCCTTGAGATGAGACAAAAAATGTTGTACAATATAACACATGATATGTATGAGTTTTAGATCTTTCAGCAAGAGTTTTCTAGAAAAGGATTTCCTTGCAAAATGGTTTTAAATTTTAGTGATTTTTGTTAATCCGTTGATTATGTTTATTCTGCTAATTAGTAACGATTGGTTTGTCGGTTTGTTGATGATCGTTACAGATTGCATTGTATGGAAAAGTGCAGAAAAGTGTTTCTAGCCATTGTGGAGTTACAACAAGTAAAAATATATCTGTTGCAAGCCACAAAATGGCTACTTTTTGTTCTCAAGTGTTCTCAAAGTCTAAGAGGCATCCCTAGCTATAAATAGGAGCCCTTGGGCTTCATTCCAAGGTTGAGCAATCAATACAAAACTCTATGTGAGGTTCCTATTCTATAGTTGAGTGCTTCCTATAGCCTCCTCTCTCTCTCTCTAAGCTTAATCACTTGCTACATTCGTTAGAGTGAGTAGGAAATCTGTAAGAGAGCTAGTCCTACATGTATATCTTATGAGGCTCTCACTTCCACCACCTCCCTATCTCTCTGTTCAACCATGAAGATGAAGGTTCTCTCTCTTGGCTAACAGAGGTGAAGAAGAATAAGTGAATGAGTCCCTTGGTGAAGATCAAGACTGAAGACTTGGACCAAGAGTGGGTAAGCCCTTGGTGAAGGCAGAAGACTTCTTGCTCAAGTGGGTAAGTCCTTGGTGGAATCTTCTCTAAGTGAAGGTGAAGTCAAAGGCTGAAGATCCAAGAAGAGTGGGTAATTCCTTGAAGGATGAAGACTTGTGCAAGAGTAGGTAAGTCCTTGGAAGATGGCGGAAGACTCTTGCAAAGTGGGTAAGTCCTTGGTAAGGTTGAAGACTCTTTGTATTGGATAGGTAAGTCCTTTGGTTGGTCATGTATTGTATCTCTTATAATGAATATAATGAAGGTGCAAGGTTAACAAATCCTAGAGGTTGACCTCTCTAGGTAAGTGGATGACTCACTTCTAGTTTGAAGTGTGGAACCACTTTAAATAGCTTGTCTACTTGTGTTTGCTCAATCTCTCTCATCCTTGCTATGCATGTTTTGCACTCAAATTTCCTATTTAGCAACCTTATCTTGTAATATATCTTGAAGGTCTAATGAATTTTGTTTAAGTGCATTCAGCTCTATTCACCCCCCTCTAGAGCATCTAATCACACGTCTAGGATCCAACATTTTACTCTTTCAGGAACTCATGGACAGGTGATACAAGGATGGACTAGAAGAGACATGCAGAAGTTGTCTTATGTTGAAGACTAGATAGGAATAAAGTTTATTCTAAAAGTTGTAATCTTGTGTAAAGCTTTCACGACTCTAATATAAAAGCATGATTGTAATCAAGATTGTTTATATTTTTGATATTATTTTGTTTTTATTCGACCGTAAAGATCGGGTCTTTACAAATTAAGCATTTGTACCTACAAGTAGAGTGTGGGTTGTTGGGAATCTTTGTAATCATCTGAGAAACTTTTACAATGATCAACCTAATTGAATATATGATGGATCTATCACATGAAAAAAAATCTTGAGTAAACACAATGATATGCTTCTATTATGAGATATCCTTTCTTCAACATAACTGAATCAAACTTCTTATACCACTATCTGGGTGCCAATTTCAACATGTAGATACTTTTCTTCATCCACAAACCATGCGTTATTTAACTTTCACTACAAATCCTTCTTGTTGGTATATGTAAATCTCTTCCTCTGGATCATATTGTGGAGGAAGTCTCCCTTCACATCAAGTTGGTCAATATTGTTCATGTTAGATGCCAAGCCTAAAACATTACAGATGACAATCATTTTCACCATTGGAGAAAATATCCCATAAAATTCAATCCCATTATTTTTCTCAATTCTTTCACAACAAATTTGGTTATGCATATCATGTTATTGTGATTCCCAACTTTCTTTAATTTGAAGGATCACTTGTTCTTTAAGGTTGTTCTTCCTTTAAGAGGTTTTCATATCTCATATGTAACATTTGCCTTCAATGAGTTCACCTCATCTCAATTTCTTACAAGAATTAATGTTTATCGATGAGACTTGGCTTCCTCATAATTTTGAGTTCCCTATCTTTTACGACAATGACCATTCTATATTAGAATATCTGGTAGAAACCCTTTCCTCTCTTGTAAACCTCCTAAAATGTGTCTCTACTGGATCTACATGTTAAGGCTCCTCCCCCTTCTTAAGAGCCTCCAGGACATGGAAGACATCTACATCAAGATCATCCTCTTCCATATCATCACAAGGGATTTCATCTTCCTCAATCTTCTCTACATCAACATTCTACTATACTGGGAAGGAACTCATTTATTAATTAAAATATGATCTACTACCTTCTCAGGATTTGTCATCACAATATCAAAATACATACAATCCTCAAATAAGATCAAATCTGTGCATTTAATCATCATCTTCATATTTGGGTCCTCGATCTTATAGCCATATTGCTCATCACCATATCTAAGATAATCACATGGAGTAGATATTTCATCAAGCTTCTTCCTCTCTTCCTATTGAACATGAATAAATGCTTTGCACCAAAAATCCATATAAAAATCTAGAATCCATGTCTTAACACTCTCTGGAGTACCAAAATCCAAAGGAACTAGTGGTGACCTCTTAATAAATTATCAAGTAGTGTTCACTGCCTCTACCTGAAACTCATTTGGTAATTTCATTCTTCATCATGTATTCAACTCTCTCAATAATGGTTCCATTCATTCTTTTAGCTGAACCATTATGTTGTGAGGTGCCAATACTATTTTATTATGACAAATGTAAGACCCTTGACTGTAAGATCTAAATTCCCTAGAATTGTATTCACCTCCATTATCAGAATGAAGACACTTCAACTTATTACCAATCTCCCTTTCAATCATGGCATGAAATTTCTTAAAAGTACCAAACATTTGATCCATCCTCTACAAGAACTAGACCCAAACATTTATAGATGCATCATAAATAAAAGTCACAGAAAATGAAATTCTATCAAATGAGTTGACTTCCATGGAAGCACAAACATAAGAAGTGATTAGGTTTAGTACATTAGACTTCTTCTAAATTTGGATAGTGGATAGAATCCAATGTTGCTTCTGAATGAAATAACAAACATGGACACACAATTACACTCTTTACACACGGATCAATAATTTCTTTGTAAGCATTTATAGTCCTTTCTCACTCACATGCCCAAATTATATCTTCCACAAATATGAATAACTCGAGCTATCCAAAACATTGATATTATCAATGTAAAACTGTGTATATGTCATATACAAAGTGCATCAATATTTGCCTCTAGTCACAACCAGCTATCATTTGGTGAGACTGACCTCAAAATCACTGAAGTGAGAATGATATATCAATAGATCTAGTCCATGGCTGAAGATGAGGTTATAATCAAGGTTTAAAAAAATATCATTTTTTTCTTCAAAAAGAGGGTGTAGCCGGATTCGATTTGTATGCAAATATCACAAATCTAATGTGTTCTTTCATAGTGTTATTTTCCATACCAAAGTCACTAGACTTGTAAGTAGCAAAAGAAGTGTGTGTTGCGAGTGAGTGTGGTAAGAAGCACTTCAATCAAGAACAAACTCAGTGCTATCACGACCATGCATAGACAACATCCCATGGAAACTCCACATGTGAGTACACCTCAAGCATCTATAACAACTACAATTATTTCTAGGATTATTTGTCACTTTAAATTTTATCTATAATTTCCCTTTTATGTTGCCTGTAGAATTAATTTATGTGATAAGACATGTTGTAGTGATGACAAGCCGCTATGCTTTTAGACTTTTACTTATGCGTTGACTATCCTATGTCACCACCCTAGACTCAACTATAATGTGTTATATGACATAAGGTATAATGTCAATTCCCGTATGGAGAAGAGTTGCTAATAGAAATAACTAGATTCTCTCAATTTTTAGGTAAAGAACCAAGAAGTATAGGCGCATGCAACTCATCACCAAGTAGCAGACCCATTAATTTACCATGCTTTTAAAATCCATTCAAATGATTCAGAAATGCAAGGAAGTGATACTTCCTCCTTTGAACATCAAGTTCGTAAGCTTTTTAAGGAAATATTCTTTATTCCTAGCAGTCTCAAGCTTCTTCCAAATAGAGTACAATCTGGTCTCATTGGCGATGTGGTAGAGACCGACTTGACCCAACGATGGGTGAGTCTCATGACTTTTTTATTTTATCTTCTGCAATCCTCCAGTTTCATGTCTATGACCTTTCTCGTAACTACTTCTACTGGCTTGTACAGATCATTGTAGTATAGAAGATTATCCGTCATCATCTTCCGCATTCGCCAGTTAGACATCGACAACTTAGCCATGTTTCTTGTACCTTGAATCTAGTCCATTTACCTGACATGTTTTGATGCCACTTGAAGGGAAGGTAGGTCAAAGATGCACATATCCCATCACACACAAACACAGTGGAAGATTCTGCATGTGTAGACTATGCAAATAATATCTAATTATGTATACACAATAAAATGGTGCAACACGAGCTACGTCCCTACAAGTCGTGAAAAATAATTATGGACAAGCAACAAAAAATGAAAAATCATGATTTTAGTGGAGAACTCCCACAATGTGTAAGGAAAAATCACAAGACTGGCCGACTGAATCCTACTAAGAAATTCACTATTACAAAGAAGGTATAGAGTTTCGTCTCAAGTTTTGACCCAACACTTGAGACATACAAAATAGTAGGAATAAACACATAGATTACCCTACTTGGGTACGTCACCATACCAAAGTCCTTCAAGAAAAATACTACATTTCAGATAATACTTGGGGCAGAACATGAATGAAAGTGTGGTGGAGAATGCAACAAAGAGAACCGGAGCAATATTGCCCTCTTTCCTTCTTGGCTCCTTGTTTTCTTAGTGTTACAACCAACATCATCATCAACAGAGGATGCAACAATTGCTATTCACTCGTTCTCAATGTTCCTTGAGCGCTAAAGAGTTAGGGATACAATTTGATCCCTGAGACTTGTTATTGCCCTAACGTGCCAGGTTCTGATATGGACTAAAATGAAAAATGAGAATAAATCCAGTCCCTTATTGTTAAGCCATGCATGCATGAATTTAGTTAAATATCATCTACTTGTAGAGAGTGCACTTAATTATAAACGATTGCGCTATTTCTTCAATTGCCAATTGGTTTTGGAATTGAACCCTAAACTGTGTCATATGTTGGGCCACACCTTCCCTAATAGTTTCTCCCCTAACATAAGTTGCAGAAAAAAGTCTCTCAAGTTTCCTAAAAAGACAGTTATGTCTATCGATACAGAACTATGCCCATCCACGAAACAAAGACGCATCTCAATTTGCCCAGCCCAACCAATACACACGTAAGTGCTGAAGTGGGACGCCTATTCTATAGGAGGCTTTTTATAGAAAAATAGTAGGAGGCTTCCTATTCTACCAGTTTTGGTTGAAGTGTGTAGTCTATATTTATTGTTCCGGATTTGTTACCTGTTACAATTAATCCGTGCAGTGAACACGTCCTAATAATTTTTTTTAAAAATAATGAATTTTTTAAGATATGTGTGTGGTTAAGATTTACTGGAATAGTATTCGTAACAGTAAGCCAGTGAATCTCAATCCAGCAACATATACATAATTCCAGTGTAGATTCTACTCCGTAGCAATTATAAACTGAGTAGCAATGATGGTGATGCACGCACTGACGCGGACTCACACAATTATCAAATTTAAAGAGAGCGCAAGCGTCAACGCGGATCCACTTCTGCCGGCCGCCTGCATGTATAGATGTTGTTGTCACAATGACAGGCGACAGTGATAACTAGCTAGCTACGGGCATGTGTTTGGTTTGACTTTGGAACTCTCATTCGAGTGATGATGCAGACAAGTCGACTGCCGAATGGTGAATAAGAGGCCGGCATGAAGCAATTGAGTGTTGATTCTGAATTACGGAAGGTGAAAGGCACGCAGAGCCAACCGTGGGAGCTCGCCGGCCGATGGCATGCAGTCTATGATTACAGGACAACTGCAGTCCCATATGTTGCACGAATGATTTGTATCTGCAGCGCGGTCTCGGGGACCATGGATGAACGGAGAGAGGTATTTGTTGGTACAGTGCGGAAGTGGATCTCCACTGCGAGGGTTTTCTGGCCTGCTCGACTGTCGTTCTGAGAAGCAAGCTATCGATTGCAGCTTATGAACTGAAGTACCAGACGGCGGTATGGATTGTTGAATTCACAGGACAGAGGAGGGTCCGCTCCAGCACCGAGAAAAAAGACGGCACTCAATGGCCAGCGGTCCACAGCACTCAAACGAGAGAACCTAGGACCCCCCTTCTCATTATACCCACAATTGCAGCATCACGCAAAAGCGCCTACTTTTAGAGGTGGCGCTGGTGCAGCTCTGCCTGCCCAAAAGGCTCCAGCTTTAGTTCTCATCTTTCTACAAATTTCCTTTACTTTTCTAACCAAACACGCCCCACCAGTCCATGCACCCAACCTTTTCTCATCAAAGATCATGAGCTTCCCTTGATTTGATGAGTAAATAAAGACGAAGGGTTCACTCGGTGCTTGATTTGGTGTTTGACTTGACGTGGTAATACATTCCTTTAATGTTTGAGCTTGTCAGAGGTCCCTTTGGAATGTGTGTTGGTTTAGACATGTGGGGCATGCAGCCTTAACATACACACTGTTTGTTTCTGTTATGTGCTTACTAACAATTAACAAGGCGAATCAAGTCGGAGAAGCCATATCAAAGCAGCTACCCTCGGAAAGACGCATTTATTGGGTTTAGTTTTATAACAGAGAGATTCACCACCACAGCCAAGTTGGAGAGGTTATGATTGAGATCAATAAACAAAAACTATTATTTACTTGCTGGAATTGGTCATACGTTTAGACAACCCTTTACTCCATCAAGAGAGTCACTATCTTCGTTACTCTTTGTACTAACTACAAATGCCTCCGCTGTATGCTACACCTAGCCGCCACCACCACGATTAGTCTCTTAGACCACATCACAATAAACAACATCATTCCGGACAACTCTATTCTTTTTCTATAATCGTTCATGATAATATATAAATAAGTAATCCCCTATATAACCACATAGATGTGAATGTACATAACATGTTCCAACATATGCTAGTAGTAATCACCTACGGTGTCTACGAACATTAATTAGAAGAAAAGAGACCATAACAATAAGTAGAGTTTGTCATAGGGTGGGGTATCCCTTTAAACATGCCCCTCAAACATAGTACTAAACAAGGTCTCCTAGTCTCATCTTTCTCTTCCAGAATACACTTCATAGTGGTGATATGTTGTCCATTATTGTTGCCTTATTTATATGGAGTGGTTTTGATAACAGGAGACGTCTAATACCGACTTCATTTGCAAAGAAGATGGTCGTTATAGATAGTGAGCACCATCCTTATAAGTTGATCTCTAGTAGTGTTGCTATTTTCATGAAATTGTTAGTTATTCTCTGTCCTTTCATATGGTTTTCTGTTATAGGCACATCTCAGATGGGTAATATCATTGTAAAACTCGTCTTTCATATTGAGCCTAGTGCATGCCTTGGTAGTGATGGCTGTAGTGTAATGCGACCATATGGATTTGGCCATATGACATGCGAAGAAAAAATGTTGATTGGTTTCTTTATGGACAATTCTATTCTATTTTCCTATGATGCTTACTCTTCATCAAACCCACACTAAAAAATTCTATTAGCGGAAAGCATATACTATGTATCTTCCAAAGCATCTCTCTTATTAAATTAAATATGAAAAACCATCCTTATCAACTTCATACACCCAACACATGACCTCAACACCTTTGCACACATTCTACAATATAGCCTTGACGCCTTTCCCACTATATACCATGGGCTACCTCTAGATCCTACATCCCTCAAACCTTCATATGGAACCCAATCATTGACAAACAAAAATCAAACTCCCTAATTTGGTCAACACCCCCTCTCAATAGTGGGACACATTACCCTTATTAATATGGGTGCATTCCCATGCAGAACATCGGTTGTATTTCCATTTCAATAAATTCAATGCATTTTCTATAAAAAAAAATGTATACAGTTGCTTGGGACACTAATTGTCTTCTCAAATTAGAAAGTGGTGGGACATCATCAATATTTAAATTATGGCTACATGTTTGTCATAGAGAATTTTCATAGAACTCATGACAAGTCACATCTTCCTTTGTGCACAATTGTACAAGAAAATACTACAAGCTCTTATGGTACCCTTTCCTTTGCTTTCCTATAGAAGCTTGCTAATCCCCATCACATGTTAGCATCTGAATTCAATCTGAACAAATAAAATCCTTGTTTAGATTAATATTCATTATGAACCAACAATAATACATACAATTTCAATATAAATATTTTATGAATGAATATCATTGTTACATTTAAAATACATCTATGTGTCATTTAGTTCTATATCTGTAAAAAAATAATATACTTTGATAATAATATATATATTTACTTTTTCCCTCTCCCGCTCATAATCAAATCGCCCTACTCGCACGGGAAACATTCATATTCATGTGAGACATATCAAAGATAACCTATGCACACCATACATGATGGAGGATGATGACACCTACACCAAGTAGGTGGCAATAGTCGAAACAACTATTGTTGAGCAGTTCATTTGTGACATTGACACCCAAAAAGGGGTCGTCGTCCTTGACATGGGTGGTATCGCACAAGCAAATCCACTAGGGTTGAAATAACTAGAGTTTACTTATACCAGTATGCAATATTCACCATTTGCAAGTGGAATGATCTTATTATAGTATAGTTCATGATTGAACCAAAAGGATAATATTTTAAGGATTAACTAACAAACTAGCCACATAAGAACTAGTATTTATCACAAAAGGTTGATTATTGATTACTATAAGATTGTAATGGTAAAAAATAAATCAAGGGTTGATAAATCAATGGATGTAAAAACTAGGGTGGAATGAGTTTTACCACACTACATATCACTCATCATTTTAAGCATAGGAATATATATGTTTGAGGCTAGAAAAATCCCCCTTTCAACTTTAGGATTAATACCTAGATAAAAATTACTCTAACCTCTCTATTGCATTACCTAGTGATCATACATCTATTGCCTTAGAAAAAACCTATATAATATCCTCATCGAGGGTTCAATATGAATCATTCAATATCCTAGATCCTAGGTTCAAATCTCTCTACACCTAACCTATGATAAATATATAAACTTGATGATCAAGCAAGAGTATAAGAAGAAAAATGATTGATTCCAAACATATAATGGTTCATACAATAAAAAGAATATAGTAAAGAGAACAAAATCAGAAAGCATGGCTACTCCCTACACCCTAGTGAGGGGACTACTTGCTCATGATAGTAGATACAAATACAATAGAGAAAAAGAAAGAGAAGGCCATTGTTGTAATAGAAAAAGATAAAATCACAACCATGGTGTGAGGGAGCTCATCTTCAAACTTGGGGACAAAGGTTTTGAGCAAGCAGTAAGGACAACTCCTAGACGTTCGTTGGAGGTACTCTGTTGGGTCATCAATGTCCCTTTTCTCTAGGACCTGAATCTGTTGTTATTGGGGCAAAGTAGGTGGAAATGATGGTGAATCAATGGAAGAGGACGTACTTGGTATAACTTCCTTTAAAGTCTAAATCTTGGATTCAAGATGGAGGTTGGGATCTCATCGATTGGTAGAATACAAGTAATGGAGGGGTCGACAGAGGCTGTAGGAAGATATTATGGAGTGAATTCGACATCTTGATGGTGTTGGAGTGTATTCTTTCTATGGTGACAATGGCTTTCTATTTATAGGTGGGGACTAGGGTTTGAAACCCTTCCCAACCACTTTATACAACCTCCATAAATATGAAAGGTCAGCTGTTGGTGGTAGACGAAGGGTCATGACCTTTCAGTACTGTAAATGCAACAATACAATCTCGTCTGACACAGATCCCTTCAGGTAGGAATTTCATCGGGGTTAGTGCCTCCTCAAGCATCAGAGCATGTCTTAAGGCTGTAGTGTAGATTTCCCATCAACATCGGGTCTAACTACTTGTCGATTGAAGGTGCAGATTTCCTATCGACCATCGATGTGATGAGTCTGGTTGGCCGTCGTTGTAACATACTGAATCTCAGGGTCCTTTATGCAATTTGCCCACTTTTGTACTTTTCTTTGCCTTCTAGTCCTTTTGGACTCTTCTGATAAATTTCCCATCCTTTTGAGCCTTCTTGGGCCTCAATGTTGAATTTGAGCCTTCCTTGAGGTATAATTCACAAATTACCTACATTTATGTTTATGTAGGGGGTTTTGCACAAATAACCCATCTTATGAGATAACTGAGGTCTAATCATGAAATTTGACCATTAATGAGACAATATAAGTATATAATGTTAATTTGGAGCTTTTTGGATAAATATACTAGTAACAATGTATTTGAGTTAATGTATAGGAGTAATTAACCCCTTTACTTTCTCTCTCCTCCAAATAGGGAAATAATGCACTAATAAGAGTATTATATGTTGAAATATGACTCATAATGTTTATATGTGACTAATATCTCGAGATATACCTTATTATGTCATTAAAAGATATTCTTTATATTAATTGCTCTTTTTATGCATTATTATATGCTTTAATAGTCTATAAATTAATTAGGGACCTAACCATGTGATTTTAGAGAAAATAATGGCATATAATCGTTCTAGGTGTTATTATAAACCTATGGTTAAAATTTGAGGTCATTTGGACTTTATTTGGGTCCAAATAGATTTTACAAGTTCCCATATAGTTTAACTATAGTAGATGAATCGACATTGTATTCATTGCATTTATTTCTTGTGTCACATGTCCGACCCCCATTGGATCTCGATCCAATAGATATGGGGTCATCTTCAACCTCCAACCCACAGACCAAGATGACGCCTAGGCTCCTCCACCTCGTTCTCCCTCTCCTCTCCACCGTTTTGCAAGATTTAAGTTACGTTGGATTCGTCTCCTCGAGCCGCACCGTTTAAGCATTGGAACGTCCACCGCCGTGCACCATGGCCGAAATGCCTAGGGGCACCAGCCATTGATTCTACTCTCCCACAACATTTTGGCTCTTCGCACCTCCGCACCTATATATATCACCATGCACAACTCCTCCGGCCTCTGTGCGAGCTTCCTCAATTGCTAATTTGGCCCGAAACCCCCTCGTTAGCGACAACCACCTCCACCTTCTCCCTACATTACGGCCCTTTTTCTGGCTTCTCAGTGATAGCAGCACCCCAATAAAGCATACGGGTGAGTTTCTCTCATCTTGAGCTTCGTTTCGAGTACCTGTACGTCCGTTTTGGTTAAGAAATGTGGAAATGCCCAAATGAGCAAGCTTCTCCTCCGCGGCCATGGCTCGCGTGCGAGGTAGAAGAAGAATGCTCACTTTTTACGATTTTTCCCCACACGCCCATTCCCTTCTTCTTTAACGTGAGGGGTATTTCTCTCATCTTCTCCCTTGTTCGCTATGAGGCCTATGGGCATTTTCTTGCAATCTGATTGGTCCAACTTGCTTAATTCATAGTAAATTGGTCTTTGCTCAGAAAAATGCAAATAAATACTCGTTGGAAAGGATTTTCATGTAGAATCTGATTTTTTGGTTTTTGAGACCTGATTCCCAATGATTTTTCAAAGTTTACCTTGAGTTTCATTTTGAGTATGTTAATGTTCTAAAAATCATATTTAATTCATTTTAACTCCAAATAGAGAAATAAAATATCTTTTCTTAATCAGTGAAACCTAAGTGAGATTTTAGTCCTAGTTTTGAGTCCTAAATTAGTGGTTTTTGAATAAGGTCTAAAATGGGTATTTTCCTTTATACTTTATGCTTAATAAATGATAATTTATGTGAAATGTCTGTAACTAGGGTTAATGGATGTTGATACAATCTAATCAGTGATAATGATGGGTATGAATCTCCAATAAGGTATGTGAGCCCTATTTAGTTTGTGGATCCTATTTATGTATGTGACTCCTATTTATGTATGTGAAGCCTATTTATGAATATGCTATTGAAAGATTGTGCAAATAACCCTACTCTTCAGTTGGACTTTTATCCATACCCCAAGTTCCTAATGAGGTAATTGCTAGCCTTGATATCTCTCTAATGCCTTATTTGGCTCATTACTTATTTGATTCCTCTATTGCCTATGTTGGCTTATTTACTTGACATGCTTGGATCTTGAGTTGCCAATGTTGGCTTACTTATTTGGGTTACTTGTTGGGTTATATTCCCATTTGCTATGATGCAACTTTACTTATATTTTCACTATTGCCAAGTGAACTATTTAGCATGATTTATTATTATTGGCCAAATGACAATGTAGTGTACATGAGTACAAACCACCCATAGTGGGCATGAGCCCAGGGGAACGTTAAAATTCTCCCCATATTATATATATTTGGAGGTTAGGGGATGTTGAAATTCCCCCTCTCCTCTAGGTGTTGGTCTGGTAGGTGCCACACCCTGCATTGGTATGATTTTGTGTCATAATATTATTCATGCTATGTTGATTATTGTGGATTTATTTACTTTGGCATATCTCCCTATCTCATTTATTATACTTGCCTCATACTCTTGAAATCTTATAGTATAGTGGATCATTATATTATGCAATATTGTACTTTATTAATTATTCTTTTCCTTTTGATTGACACATACTTTTTATCTCTCTCTTGTTGGATGATCCCAACCACCCATGTATAGGATCAGAGTGCGCAGTTGAAGCATGGTGAACCAGCCTAAGGCTAGGGATAAAGAGTTCAACCTTGTATCTTGGACATAGTTTCCTATATATAATAAGTTGTTCTTGATTAGAGACAAGTTGATTTGGTTTTATTTTTCCTCTACCTAGATCATGTTGTTGTGTATAAAGCAGTACACCCTTTTGGGAAATTTTGTAATGTACTCTTTATACATTTGAATTTAGTCAAAGTTTTAACTTCCGCTGCTACACAATTGGTGTTTTGTTTGCCATGATTCTTTGGTAGACACTTTGTGGTCTTTACAGTATGGTATGAGAGCATCAAGGTAGTGAGAGTCTTGACTAATTCAATTTGTCTCCTAGATAGAAACCCTAACCTTATATAGTTCCCATTAGTAAGTTTTTCACCTTAGAGTGGACCTATGATGAAAGATTGATTTAGGACATAATAATTTCATACTAGAAATATAATTTGTCAACTTTTTGGTGATTAGTCTTTTAGTTTGCTACTAGGGCATAAGTTGAAGCAAAGGTGTCTAGAAAGGGTCAGGGTCTGGGGGCTGGCAATATTTTCTTCCGCACTACTAGCTTGGCTTACGAGGACTCCCAGATCCATATGACGTCGGCCTGGTCTGAGCTGATACTGACCGTCCCAAAATAGCATACCTTTGGACAAATTATCTTATTATTGAGTAACCTTTTGAACCTAGTATATGATGTCTTGGTTAATCATGTAGAATCCCCTTATGTGTCCTTAATTTCCTTATAAGATCCCTAGATTTCCAAGTTGGGAGTATCCTACCTTATGTTGGGCTTGAAGTTTGTAATGGTGTTTAGTAAAACAACTAAGTGTTGGATCTCATGCATAGCTTTACCTCAACCCTTTTTGAAAAGTGGCCTTAGTAGTAGTGCTTTTATACCTTGATAGATTTTGGAGTTTTTTTATTTCAAGGATGAAATCCTCTTTAAGGGGGTGGAGTCCCTTAATACATTCGAAATCAAGTTACTATGGTTTAGAAACCCTAACTCCTTAGATAAGAGATTAGTAAGTTCATATGTTTAGTGTTGAGTAAACAAATTATAATTATAATTCATCTTGTTTGTTTATATACAAATGAATATATAATAAGTCATGTAAGGGGATAGTTCATATGCTTGAACCTTAACTTATTCTTGATGCACATAATAGTGAGTTACTAATCACTAATTGTGGATACCCTTAATGTTTACCATGTCACCCTAATAGTATGGTTAGTAACATTAAGGGTCTAGTCCATGCTTGGAATGCATAATATGTAATGGTCATGATGACCTAAACCCTAATGTGTAATCATCTAGCCTTGACAATAAATACATATATATCTTTGATGCCTTCATGATACATTAGTGACTTAGGTGTCATCATCAGTTATCACACTTGGAGAATATATATGGATTATAATCACCTAGTTATATTGGAGACCAAGTTATCAATATAAGTAAGGCATATCACCTTGTTCCCTAATATACATCTCATTAATCACCTTTTCACGATTTAGTATGTAAATCAATTAATTAATGTTTGTGTTTCATATTGTTCACTAAAACACATTTAATGACACAAATATGATTATGAGTATTGGATTCACATAAGTTTGCATTAATGCCTAATGTGATGTAAAATATGTATAATTCATATTATGGAGTATAATAGGAGAAAATGATGTCATTAACTTGAGTATCTAATGTTAGTTGGCAATATGTGATAATATATGTGACCTTATTTGGGATTATGGTAGGCTTAATAATTTGTTGATAATATTATCTTTTCTTACAAAATAATATGTGATAATTCCATATGATGGTTCTAGGAGGTTAAGGAGATTAGATTCAAGTTATTAGGTTTGTGACCTAATACATTATTAATGATGAGATTTCTTAGAAAACCCTAATTGTACCTAAAACCCTTATAAGGAAGATACATATGTTTTGATGCATAGTGATGAGTTATAATCTTTGCTACCACCATGTGAGTATAAGTTGGCACAAGTGCTAGTATAGTATGGATGATGCCTTTTCATGATATAGACTATGCTAGTGAGCCATTATGTTATGTTTTGGATGAAAAATTATATATATAGTAGAAACCTTAGTCAGACTAGGCTTATGTGTAGAGCCTATGAATTACCCACCTTAGTTACCCAATGTTGGGATGTGGCACACTCACCCTATCCCTTTCCTCTTACAATGATTTCGGGGACGAAATCCTCTTTAAGGGGTGGAGTGTTGTAACATACTAAATCTCAGGGTCCTTTATGCAATTTACCCACTTTTGTACTTTTCTTTGCCTTCTAGTCCTTTTGGGCTCTTTTGATAAATTTCCCATCCTTTTGAGCCTTCTTGGGCCTCAATGTTGAATTTGAGCCTTCCTTGAGGTATAATTCACAAATTACCTACATTTATGTTTATGTAGGGGATTTTGCACAAATAACCCATCTTATGAGATAACTGAGGTCTAATCATGAAATTTGACCATTAATGAGATAATATAAGTATATAATGTTAATTTGGAGTTTTTTAGATAAATATATTAGTAACAATGTATTTGAGTTAATGTATAGGAGTAATTAACCCCTTTACTTTCTCTCTCCTCCAAATAGGAAAATAATACACTAATAAAAGTATTATATGTTGATATATGACTCATAATGTTTATATGTGACTAATATCTCGAGATATACCTTATTATGTCATTAAAAGATATTATTTATATTAATTGCTCTTTTTATGCATTATTATATGCTTTAATAGTCTATAAATTAATTAGGGATCTAACCATATGATTTTAGGGACAATATTGGCATATAATCGTTCTAGATGTTGTCATAAACCTATGGTTAAAATTTGAGGTCATTTGGACTTTATTTGACCCTCTAAATGGATTTTATAAGTTCCCATATAGTTTAACTATAGTAGATGAATCGACATTGTATTCATTGCATTTATTTCATGTGTCACGCACCCAACCCCCATTGGATCTCGATCCAACGGATCTGGGGTCATCTTCAACCTCTAGCCTACCGACCAAGATGATGCCTAGGCTCCTCTACCTCGTTCTCTCTCTCCTCTCCACCATTTTGCAAGATTTAAGTTGTGTTGGCTTCGTCTCCTCGAGCCGCACCGTTTAAGCCTTGGAACGTCTGCCGCCGTACACCATGGCCGAAACGCCTAGGGGCTCCGGCCATGGCTTCTCATCTCCCACAATATTTTGTCTCTTCGCACCTCTACACAAATATATATATCACCATGCATAACTCCTCCGGCCTCCGTACGAGCTTCCTCAATTGCTCATTTGGCCCGAAACCCCCTCGTTAGCCACAACCACCTCCACCTTCTCCCTACATTATGGCCCTTTTTCTGGCTTCTCAGTGATAGAAGCACCTCAATAAAGCATACGAGTGAGTTCCTCTCATCTTGAGCTTCGTTTCGAGTACCTGTACGTCCGTTTTGGTTAAGAAACGTGGAAACACCCAAATGGGCAAGCTTCTCCTCTACGGCCATGGCTCGCGTGCGAGGTAGAAGAAGAATACTGGATTTTTACGATTTTGCTCCCGCGTGCCTATTCCCTTCTTCTTTAACGTGAGGGGCATTTCGGTCATCTGCTCCCTTGTCGGCTATGAGGCCTATGGGCATTTTCTTGCAATCTAATTGGTCCAACTTGCTTAATTCATAGTAAATTGGTCCTTGCTCAGAAAAATGCAAATAAATACTCGTTGGAAATGATTTTTCATGTAGAATCTGATTTTGTGGTTTTTGAGACCTGATTCCCAATGATTTTTCGAAGTTTACCTTGAATTCCATTTTGAGTATGTTAAATGTTCTAAAAATCATATTTAATTCATTTTAACTCCAAATTGAGAAATAAAATATGTTTTCTTAATCAGTGAAACCTAAGTAAGATTTTGGTCCTAGTTTTGAGTCCTAAATAAGTGGTTTTCGAATAAGGTCTAAAATGGGTATTTTCCTTTATACTTTATGCTTAATAAATGATAATTTATGTGAAATGTTTGTAATTGGGTTAATGGATGTTGATACAATCTACTCAGTGATAATGATGGGTATGAATCTCCAATAAGGTATGTGAGCCCTATTTAGTATGTGGATCATATTTATGTATGTGACTCCTATTTATGTATGTAAAGCCTATTTATGAATATGCTATTGGAAGATTGTGCAAATAACCCTACTCTTCAGTTGGGCTTTTATCCATACCCCAAGTTCCTAATGAGGCAATTGCTAGCCTTGATATCTCTCAAATGACTTATTTGGCTCATTACTTATTTGATTCCTCTATTGCCTATGTTGTCTTATTTACTTGACATGCTTGGATCTTGAGTTGCCAATGTTGGCTTACTTATTTGGGTTACTTGTAGGGTTATATTCCCATTTGCTATGATGCAACTTTACTTATATTTTCACTATTGCCAAGTGAACTATTTAGCATGATTTATTATTATTGGCCAAATGATAATGTAGTGTACATGAGTACAAACCACCCATAGTGGGCATGAGCCCAGGGGAACGTTAAAATTCTCCCCATATTATATATATTTGGAGGTTAGGGGATTTTAAAATTCCCCCTCTCCTCTAGGTGTTGATCTGGTAGGTGCCACACCCTGCATTGGTATGATATTGTGTCATAATATTATTCATGCTATGTTGATTATTGTGGATTTATTTACTTTGGCATATCTCCCTATCTCATTTATTATACTTGCCTCATACTCTTGAAATCTTATAGTATAGTGGATCATTATATTATGCAATATTATTCTTTATTAATTATCCTTTTCCTTTTGATTGACACATACTTTTTATCTCTCTCTTGCTAGATGATCCCAACCACCCAGGTATAGGATCAAAGTGTGCAGTTGAAGCATGGTGAACCAGCCTAAGGCTAGGGATAAAGAGTTCAACCTTGTATCTTAGACATAGAGGCCTATATATATTAAGTTGTTCTTGATTGGAGACAAGTTGATTTGGTTTTAGTCTTCCTCTACCTAGATCTTGTTGTTGTGTATAAAGCAGTACACCCTTTTGGGAAATTTTGTAATGTACTCTTTATACATTTGAATTTAGTCAAAGTTTTAACTTCCGCTGCTACACAATTGGCATTTTGTTTGCCATGATTCTTTGGTAGAGACTTTGTGGTCTTTACAGTCGTGTATGGAAGAAGGATGCTCATCGATCAGGATTGTGGGTAGGTAGAATTCTCATCGGGAGTTGTGTTTATGTTCGCGTCTCTCTAGGCTAGTCGTATGGTAGAACTCCCATCAAGCCAAATGCTTGCCTGATCATTGGTTCATGTGCTTGCCCAACCATCTAACTAACTTCTTATCGAACCGACAAGGTTCCTGGGTGAAGTAAATCCACCTAGAGAGGTTGTTAGTGTGGGTCGCCAGGGTTGCATCAATGGACTTCTGACTGATAAAATGTGTGGTGTAGCTGATGGGACCAACCACCTCCTACACTCTCACCAAACAATGAGGCTTGAAACTACCATGTAAACTAAGAATTTGGACCTAATATTTATAAATTAGCATAAATAAAGGAAATATAAATGCATGCTAGTTTTAGGGTAAATTGATGGAAATGAGTGTAAAACTAGACTAAATTTGCGGGTAAAACTCGGATGAATATGCATTCATCATTCCTCCACACTAATGCTTCTTCTTTCCCACCTAGGTAACTCTCTACATTTGATGACATCCCCCGCTCCTGCCCATCAGCCTTCCCCTGCCATTTTGTCTATCTTTCTGGCCAACACAAAGCCCTAGTCACACCTAAGCATGAAAAGAGGTAAACTACCATGGAATCTTTTAGAGTGTAACTTCCTTGATAGGTATGTTGTGCCACACTCAAGACTCTTAGCATTCAAGAAGCACTAGAGTCCTTGATTCATTGCTCTACATCTCTCTCTTCCCCTTATGAACGAGATTAGTCTTCAAGGATCTCTATTTGAGTTCTTTTCCACCTTTGAGAGGAACCACAACAGAGACCATTAGTTTAGTTGCTCCTTATGTATGTTCAAAAAGGATAACTTCCTTGATGACACCAATGTCACCATTCTCATCTGAGATGTTGTTAAGGAGAGAATAAACAAGTGCAATGAAATAAAACACCATTAGTACACTAAGAAGTTTGTTTCTGACACAATTTGGGTAGAGATCACCAGCTAGATCCCCTGCTTCCAACATGGAGCAGAGGCATCATTCATTCACAACTCAGTGTGCTATTTGTATTGCATTCTCACATGCACCATTTTTTTCCAGAGGGGCACGTCTCACATTGTCACCACCATTGATCTTTACAGTCTATCGTGCATGTTGAACAACGAGCCGTTAAACTAGGGGAGCATGCTCATTGACCATATACACATTTAGCAACAATAGAACAACAATATCACATTTTATCTGGGTAGAATCATCATATCAATCTCCTCCTAACTTTTCTACACTGACATCCTTTTCACAACATACACACCACTACAACCACCTTACTTGATTAACATCAAGTATTTGGTGATTTTGACATTTATCAAGATAGTCAAGCAGGATGTCATCTACTACCAAACATTCCAAGACAGCTCATTCCATGTTTATGCTTCCCACTCATGCTTATTTTGCGACAACATACCTCATGTATGACCTTGAAGATCTGAATGTGCATACCCAACATCACATGAGGGAGAATCCCATGTTGGTGAGATTCTGAGCCTTCATATGGACAATGTTATGATTCCATGGAAACAAATGGTAAGTAGTCTGGGCCTTCACCACCAACGTAGGGACATCACATGAAGAAAAGTGGGACAACATAGTGTAGGACCACCATGGCCATTTTATTTATCCAACATGCAACAACAACTGGACCACATAAACGCTACTCAAACCTACCTGGAGTGGGAGCAGTAGTGATAGGGTCACCAACTCAACCACATGTACATGATGAAGTAGGTACATGACTAGTTTCATGTAGGCTGAGGTGACTACATATAAACCTGGTATTATAAGAGGAATACAGTGTTGGCCAAACTTACCCTTCCCCCACCTCTTAATATAGGAAAAACTAGTACACTAAGCCTTTACAATACAAGAAGCCACCACGGTCAGCCATGATCTGAGATTGGTTTGACCGACCATCCTAGGAATCTTTTTAGGGCCAACTTCACCCAACATGCCTCAACAATAATCACCACCATCAGGTCAGTGTGATGTTTGATGGCCATTCCAATAGTTCTCTTCCCTTTCACTTTTGATGTAGAGTTTTCTCAAGGATGAGAAAAGTTCTAAGATGGGGTGGAGGGTGGGTGGTATGTCTTTACTCCACCCACTCCATATTCATATTTTTTTGCTTTCATTTTAGGATTAGCATATGCCTTTTACTTTTTTCTAGTTATTTCTCAAATTTTCTCATTCGAGTTACTTGTAATCGGTCATCATGTAGTCAACCTACATTCAATTTCATTTTATGTTTTTTTTTGTGAATCAATCTTCAATGTACCCATCTAAATGAAGTGAATCTTTTGTAATGATGAATCATGAGATGCCAATCCTAGAACCCATTCTTTCACTAATGACATCAATTAACATCATTTCTTGGAAAAGATTGAAGGTCTTATGGGATGGAGAGGAAATAAATGCAGCATGTCTCTTGATGATTATAAAACTTCTTGTAGAAATGACATTACCTTGAAAGTCATATATTATAGTTAAATTGATTGTTAATATTGTTTGAGTGCTTTGAATGCAAAAAATATGAGATGTACAAGTTCCCCTCTTTTTCTATCATCTTTTACGCTGGCATTCTCCCAAAAAATAGAAATATCTATCAAATTCCATGTTTGGGTGGCACACCCCCCTTTGCTCCATTCCTTCCATACCCCGTGCATATAATAAGGTCGTACCACTAAATAAAAATTACCAATGTGCATACCAAAAAGAAAAAAAATGCAATTAATAAAATTTCAGTAATAATAAAGCAATCTTGAGTCGAATAGAGGAGAGATTTGTAATTCTCCCTTCCATACCTTCACTCAATCCATTTTCTTCTCAAGGGTAGCAAATCACTCCAAAACATTTCATCCACAACTGGACACTATTCTTATGCAAATTTCATAGTGAAATGTAGAACTTTCTTAAACATCAATGTATTATGTTTGTGACTTTGTCGGTTGTGACGTGGAAGTAGGTTTGTGAAAGTAAAGTCAAGACTAGAATTTGATTATGTACTTTATGATTCCAGGTCTCTGAGTTGCTTGGTCATTTTTGGTTGTAGGGATCAAATGATGGTATGAAGGAGAAGAAGACAAATAAGTGGTATTATTTTAAAAGGTTGCTTTGATTATGTGTTTCCTGAGGATGAGGACCGTTCAAGTTTGGAGTATTTTGAATGCATATTCATTACATTTCTTTGCACATTCTTGACTACTTTTTCTCATTTCATTAGTTAATTCTTGTTAATTTTCCTTGTTTTGTTGTTATTCTTTTGATCTCAAATTGTTTGGATTTTGATAAGATTTCTCACTAGTATGTAAGGAAAAGTACCACTCATCTCAAGATCAGAAAAGTGTCCCTTCCCCAATTTCATATCTCAAGTTTGGGGGGAAATGATGCAAAACGAGGCAATTCAATATTTTCAGCTAGGCCAGTTGGGTGACTATATTCCCTAGTCGGCTGATTGGCCCGACCAACCAAAGGTGCCTCCCAAGAAAAGTTAAATGGCCAACACACTTCACCACTCATTTGATTGAAATTCATGCCTTCCAAGATGTCTCTGATGACATTCCAATCCATCAATGCACCTTACCTATCGACTTACTGGAAATTAATCCTCTAAAAGTTAGTGACCAATAGAACACTTGGTGATTCTCCAGTAAACCAACTGGGTCTACCAATCAACTGATTGGAATTCACTTTCAATTTCTTCCCAAGTTAGTACCCATCAATGTTGTTTGAAGCCCACCATTTGGCCAAATTGCCTCACGAGACAGACAACTCAACTCACTATTCAACTGACATGCCTGTAAAACAATGCCCATGAGAAGAGCCCAGTTGACTGGCACACTTCACTAGTCGTCCGATTGGAAATCGATCCCAATTGTCCCTCAAGTCAGTAGCAATCATAGTTTCAAGAATCCTTCCAGTCGGCCGACTTGGCATCCCAAATGATGTGCTGGAAGTCCGACAAACGCATCACCCAAAGGCTAGTCGGTTGACTAGATCTACCAGTCAGGGGAATAGTGCGACAAATAGTGCATAGAAAGGCATCCACCAACCCAAGAAAATTTCATCTGGTGGGTTTGGGGCCATCCATAAAACAAACTACTGACATAGCATTAAAGGGGTCATCCACACTCAGTGGAAGTCTCATTTATTGTTGCAAAAGGTGATGAAAAGAGTAGGGAACATCATCCTCTTCACAGAGTTTTCCAGACCTACTACTTCTAGTGTGGAGTTTGTATTCAGAGACCACTGGCCATCTTCTTCACCATCTTCAGTGACATTCCCTCTTCTCTCCTTTTTGTATTCATGCTTTCTCTATGTCTATTATCAAGTAGACTTCATTGCTAGTGCATCAAAAGTATCCCCACCACCCATACTTTTTCCTAGTTGCTATCAAACTCAGTTTTTAAGATAATTGGATTGTTTTTCATTCTTTTATTTGCTTTCTCTTTAAAATGATCATTGTATTTACATATTAGATATAATCCTAACCATAGAGATCCAAAACTTAGGATTAGATCCTTGAATGAATGTGTAGAACTCTTTGTGGGATCACAAAAAGAGTTCTACATGACAATTGGTTTATAGTTTGTGGCTAATGAGACCTCAAATCTAAAGAGAATTCAATTATTGTGCTAATCTATGTTTTGGAAGGAGACTGATTCACATGGTCGTAGTCTAATTAGCCATGCTTGGTGATCTATAATAGTTATGATAATCACATAGGTGATGATGGTGAAATTCAAACGTCCTGTTGTATTTTAATCATTGTTGTTGATTCCCCATTCAATCATTTCCTTTCCAATTACAATCATTAGTTTAGTCTGAGTTGACAATCACTCTCAAGTATACATGCTAAATTATTTTCAACAACTTGTTTGTAAGCTATTTCTTAACTAAGTTTTCATTTTGGTCTACACTTTTAGCTATACTATGATTGACGTGTCTACTTGTAGGTGAGTGATATTGCATATGGGAAAAGATCTAAAACTGGGGTTAGTTTACCTTATGGATTTTTATAGTGCATTAGAACTCACATCAGTGGACAACTTGCCCTCTACAACCTATTTTATTTATCATCAGATGTACACTTGTATTTTTTAATGTCACTTTTATGGTGAGTAAAATTTGTATGAGTTATGTTGTAGCTTGGTAAGTAGTTATGTGGTTTTTCTACTATCATTCAACTTTCTCTTTGATAGATGTCATTTGAGGAAATTAACTAAATGACCTCCCTTCCTTCTTACATTGTAATATTTTGGATTTTGATGACTTTATTCCTCAATTTCATGAGGAGTGGATCTCCTCTCAGACCCCACACCTTACACCCTAAAATTTCATCCATAACCATTCTATAAAACAAATGAGATGTTGTGTTGTTTCCTTGATACATCTTTCCAAACATTTATTGAGACTGTACCTTTGGAAAATGCCAAGGAGCACGACATGCCTAACCCAAGGGATGATGTGCAACCTCATGTAAGTGAAAACATAGAAAGTTTAAAAAGAAGTTGTGTGAAGGTATCATAATTGGGTTCTGTCCAAATTTTGGGAAATGAGAGGATGCTAATTCATAAGGTGACTCAACTCTAGAATAGGGGTGATAAGAATTTGTTAATAGCTGATTAACAGAATGGTTAATTTTTTTGGACAATTTTGAAAATTTATTTTGGTCAATTGGTTAAATGATTAATTTTTTGGTTAAAATATAATATGTTTGGTTAACCAATTTAATCAAATAGTCTCAATGTATTTAAAAAAGTATCCTAAATATATATACCTATACAATTATATATTTACTTTAAAACACCTTCACATTTATAATCTAATCAAGTTTTGATGACCAATATGTTGTTATATTTATATACAATACTACTATAATATAACAATTGTTCAAAAATTTATAAGTATTTTTCAAACAATATTATTAGAAGAGTCTTATTTGGGTAACCATATTAACTAATTGAATTATCCATTAACCAATTAAACATGACGAAACTAACCAACTCTAATTCAGTTAGGTTATCAGTTTAAATTTCAAATCTTAAATTAACCATTTAACCGAACCAAACTAACCATAGCCGACTAAATTAATTGAATTCTCACTCCTACTCTAGAATAGATTAAAAGGAAGAAGAAGAAGGCTCTATAGGTGAGTTTCTCTCTCTCTACTTGAGAAGCTTCAAGTACAACTCCTTGGTAGAGAATCTCTCCTATACTAGTATTGTATCACATTTATCCTTTGCTACCACTCTATTTTTCTTCCTTTGCACCATGAAACTTGTTAGAATCATGGTATACAACCCTTCTTGTGGATGACCCATGAATATCGGGAAATGTTCTTTTGTATTTGGTACCTATATGGAATCTATCATTCATGTGATTAACAACTTGTTTTTATATTACAAATTTCCCTTGTTGTATATGTAATTGTGGTTAATTATTTATGGGAATCAGGTACCCATGTTTCTTACTTCCCCAAATTCATATACCCGTGAGGGATATGAATTTAGTGGAGGATAAATAGGGATCTAATTCTTAATATGTGAAATCATCTAGGAATTCTTATATGCTAAGTCTCCTTATTTATGTAATGAAGACGGGGATATGATTCTCATTGGAGAAATATAGAAGAACTTACTATTTCATGCTAGGTATTAGTTTTAAGACAATAATCTAGCCACTTAGATGATTAATAGGATTGAATAATAAATTGTAATGTATTCTGAGACATGTACAAGAGGAATCCAAATCTTTTGTGTATGAATGTTCATCATGTGATTGATACATTTCATGGAACCAAATACATTTGTATTAAATTGATCACTTAAGAAAAAATTCATGACAACCTTTACTTTAATTAAGGATTTAAAGAAAACAACCATTTTTTTAATTGCATGATTCACTCAAACTATTTTGTGTTGAGTTGCACTGGGTTCCTGTGGATGTAACCTTAAACTATGTTACATTGACCCATCCTATTGCATGTCTCATGTGTGTAAGTTTGATTTTTACCATTGTTTGAATAACCCTCATGAGGAAACCCATCATCTATGTTTTATTACCACTGCAATCAAAGTGCAAGTCTGTAAGGATTGTGTGTACATGAGGTCAACTATCACACAAGGGATATCCAAGTATGCATTATTGTGATAAGATGCATCATTAAACTCATCATCAAAAACTATTCAAAACCTTATAGGAGAGGCATTGAAATACATTCTCATGTTTGTGTGATTAGTTATATGTTGTATAAAATTTGGATTGTGCTACCTCTTTTGAAGAGTATAGTGGAATCCAACATTTTCTTATCAACATGTTTCATAAACAACTGGAGGTCTAACCTTTCAAATGTAGAATTGAATAATAGTTGAAATATGTCATAGTTTGGTCTATGTTAACCATCAAGTTATCAAGTTTCTTCATTTCATCTAGTTCCTTCTCTATTTGAGTCTTCAGATCTAGTTGTTTCTCATAGTGGTACTTTGCTTATGGCATAAGCATTGGAATTTCTTTACGATTCTCGAGAGGTAGGGCATGAACCAAAAGTAGAAGGTGTGGAAACTACTTTCTCAAGTGTAGGAATTGTAGGTGTATGACATGTGGGAACATTTTCATGTACTTCCTTAATAGATGAGGTTATACTCGAAGGACCCACTTTGTGATGTTTTTGTGTTGTCATCTTCTTCTTAGAGGATTCCTCTTTAATGTGAGGTATTGTGTTGTGGAAGTATCTTTCTCAAGTGGAAAGTCTTGATGATAAAGTCTTGTGGAATTATCAAGTCAATTCCTATTTCTATCTACAATTGTCTTGACTTTAAGATCAGGTGAATAGACCCCCTTAAAAAAAATTGTACCCAAATGAAATAGAGTCGTGACGGAAACTTGCTTGACAATTATATACATGATGTGTATTGAGGATGAATGTAAATCAAAATAGCATAAATGGTTTAATTTGGTTTAAACTTTACAAATAATCCTTACATCCATCCCTAGTTGCTCATTGGAATTGATAAAAAAATCTTTATTCAATCCAAATATACTATTACACAGAACTATAAAACATCAATTGAAAAGAAGAATTGAATTTCTATATTCTTTTGCTCACTAATAATCACCAAATTGTTTCCTTTCTAGTTCTTGATAGAAAATCACACCACCCCCTTTCTTGTTCCTGACAAAAGGAGATGACGACATCTCCTTTTCCAGTCTCAAACGATCACCTCATCCTATGGATGTCGTCCTCTAATGATATCTAATAGGTTGTTGTTTCCTTACCTTAGCACCTTTAGATATACTTTGACGAGCAAGTGTGGAAGAGATGGAAATAATATTAAAATGGATCACAAGGAAGGTGATGATGAGTGAAAAACTCCTAGTATAAGAAGAATACTTAAATTTGAGCACTGAATCAATTCTAATTATAAATTACAATGAAAACAACTCTCTATAAAACTCTAAGGCTCAAGCGTGATCACCATAATTGAATGCATATTCATCACATTTTTTATTTGCAATTTTAGATTTAGTTTTGTATATTTTTCCTGAATTATAATCAATATTTCACTTGTTTTAGGATTTAAATAGTTTATGTAAGTTATTTAATATTTAATATGTTTTCAATATTTTATTTGATGATTGATCCAAGTTCAACAGAGAAGTAATTATCCTCCTCAAATGCTCAATAATTTACCAAAGATTGCATACCCTTACTCCTCAACTCCAATAATAGGAGTCAAAACCTCATACAATGATTAAAGACAAAGCAGTACTTCCCTGGGTAGCCAACTGGTTGATAGGTTTTAATAGTTTATGTAATTTATCTAAAATTTAAAGTATGTTTGGTTTTTTATTTGTTGGATTGATACAAGTTCAAAAGAGAGGTAAATATCCTCCTCAAAGGACTAAGAATTTATCAAAAATCGTGTATCCTCACTACCCAACTCTGAAAATTGGAGTGATAACCTCATAGAACGATCCAAGACAAAGTAGTACTTCCCTGGGAAGCCAACAAGTTGATTGGTTATCCAACTAATCGGTTCAAATCATAAAAAGTGGACCATAACCCTCTTCCCCCAAATTCTACAGCTGGCAAACCAGTCGACTGGATTTCCATTCAATTACCTAGATTGTAGATTTATCCATAGTTCCTGACATATATCTCCCACTAAAATGGCCATATCTTTTGCATCATATGGGAATTTGTCATCTACAAGAAAAATGTATTTTCAGACCACTCTGAGATTTGAGACCGTCAAAATAGTTTGCCCAAAACTCTGAATCTAAAAATCTATAGCAAAAGCAAAGCAACCAACATATTATTTTGGATGGATCTGAAATTAAGACCTCATGATATAAATATCCTTGGTGAATATCCATGAAAAAATGGTTCATACCTATTCTCTCCCACCCACAACCCTCATCATTATTAAGGGATGACATATACGAAAGTCACAGGTTGGATGTGAAGACGCATTCTACTCGTAGATCTGGATTGGAAATTGAAGTTATCATTTGGGAGTTGTGAACAGGTAACTAATATTCTCCTCTACGTTACTACTTTCTTCGTGAGCTTCTTATTCTCTCTCTATTTTTATATAATGAACAACATGAATGAGTATATCTCATTACTGGGACAGGGGGTACATTCCCATTGCCCATACTTTGTTCTAGTTGTTGTTAACTTTGAGAATTCTATTCATTTGCTCTCAACACTTCCTTTATGAATTGATCATAACATTTCTTGTTTGCATAGAGACCATGAAACCTAGTATTAGAAGATTGAATGAACGTGTAGAACTTCAATGATATCACAGAAGGAGTTATATTGAAAGATTGGATAATAGTCCATGGGCACACAGATTTTGGGTCCATGATAAATTTGATGCTTGTGAGATTTGTGTTCTATAAGGATTCAATCCACATGGTCCTAATTTAAAATTTCTTAGCTTGAAGAGTTTTATTGGTTAGACTGACTGATTATATAGGGTATGGTAGTGAACCCCATTGTCGTAGTAATTTTATGCTAGTATGAAAAATCATTTTTTTCATAGCTTGATTTCATTTCTTGCATTGTTAATTTAGTTAATTAATCAAACCACTAATTTGATCTATCTTTTTAAATACTTTTTCTTAGCTAGATTATAGTCCATTTAGTTCTTAAAAACATCATTTAAATTCGATCCTTATCTATACTATGATAAGACTCATCTGTTTAGGGGTGGTGATTGTTAAACATAATTTAGGTAAAATTCTGGAAACGTGTCCCTAGGTGAACTTCTTTTGCTATAATCTATCACATCAAATTGTGACATTATTTTTGGGGACAATAGAACATTTGATGTTTTAGTCTATTGAGATAAAATTATCATTTTTTCTTTCTAGATTGTTTTTTTTAATTCTTAGTTTTGTTTTATAATTTCCTAATTTTTTTGTAATTTTTAGTTTTGTTTTATAATTTTTTTTTGGTTTCATACTTATTTGTGTATTTTGTAACTTTTACTTTGGTTTTGTTATTTATCTTAGTTTTTTTTCATCTTAGACATTTGTAAATTATTGGTTTTGTTCTTCGATAAACAAAAGAAAATTGTATCTTCACTCATTGAGTATGTTCTCTCTTGAGCCTAACATCCATGTCTCTCTATATTTTAGACATTTATCTTAAGTGGAGTGGTCAATGTCAGAATGTAGGTCCTTCAAACCTGATGTGTGGGGCTTTCAGGAACATACTTTAAAAGTTAAAGTTTAAATGTGCAAGGTTTTGTGCACACACAATGTTAGAATCAACACTGAGCATAAGTTTGTCCTAGATTATCTCCACAACCCAAAGCTACCATTTAGAGGCTCAACATCCAACATAAGGTTAGGCTCCTAAAAACAATTATGAAGAAGACTACAATCAACTATATTACGAGGGACACTATGAGGGCCATTCTATGCAGATGATTATTCTGATGAGACATGTTAAAATCATCATTCTTCTGGGAGCTATGAGGAAGAGACTTGCTATGTAGATTATTACCCACCTAAAAAATATGAGAAGATGGAGGCCCTCAAGATGATAAGATGACACTTATGTCTCCCTACAAATTGCAATGGGTGATTCAGAGACAATGACTAAGCCTAAAGAATTGCAGTTAGAGATTGAAATGTACACTATCATTCCATCATACTCTGTATTAAGGGTGTTAAAACCCATTTTTGGGCTTATATGGTTTGAAATGCAATTTCTCCAATAAAAAGTATGATTATGAAAACTATATGATTTATGTGTAATGAGTGGATTTCTTTGATAATATTTCCTTTAAATGTATGATTTCGAGGACCCTAATGAGTTAGTAAGTCCAATGTGATAAAAAGGAAAGAAAAGTTGAATGAAATCAAATAAAGCATAAAAAGGAAAAGAGATTAAGATATTGATGAGAAATATACAGAATTCTCTAGAAAGTTGTATGATTGATCATCATGGATTAGATTTCAAATCCACTTGGTTAATAATGGTAAAAGGAATCCAAATAAAGGAAATAGAAAGGAAAGAGAGAAAATATGAATAAAATATTCCCTTTTAAGTGATGACTTGCATATGAATAAAAGTCTCTCATACTTTCAAATTTAGTCCCAAACTCAAGACACAAGTAGTTTAAGTCATTATGGACTTTCCTTTCAAATTTGGGATTGAAAGGATAAGCATATTAGGAGATATGAATTTTGTAAGTTTTCCTAAAGTGAGAAGGATAACATTAAATGTCACAATTATTTCCAAATCAATTTAGACTGTTTCTTCTAGCACGTGGCATGACAACCATTATATCTGAGATCCAATGGCGGCAATACCTACACTCACCGCAATTAGGAATAGGAAGGAAGGAACAGGAAAATGGGATTTTGGGATTGATTTCCCTGCTGACCGATGCATGAGCATCTATGGGAACTATCCCATTGTGATTGGGATCCCATTTCAAGTAGAACGATCCTAAGTTTGGATGGTTTTAGATAACAACACAAGCCTTCCCCAATTTTCATGGAGAAGCATACTCCACAGCTTGAGGGATTCCCCTAATTCGTGCCTATATAAGGCACCCTATCTATACTGGGCAAGGGTGTGGGGTTCTTCTGATTCAAGAGGATGATCCCCTACCTCCAATATCCCACAATCTCTGCTCCCATCCTCTGGCTCTACTCTTCTTCTCACCAAAGCATGTACTTTGTCGTTTACCCTGCTCGGAACCAGCATGGAGCAATTGGAAACCACTGAAGAGTTTGACAGGTCAAGGTGAAGGAGAGGCAACCTTCACCGGATGTTGGGGAGGCAAGGTGCCCAAAGTCAACCCCTGGGTTGATCACGGCTGGGCGCTACATCGTAAAGCATCACGAGGTTGAAGATGAATTCCGTGGAGATGACCTTTTTACCCCCGAGGTTAATGAAGAGAAATCGGGGTAAAGTCATCTTTTAATTATGTTTCTGACTCAACCTCACTGGGACGAGTCACTGAGATGGACACACACCATTGGCTGCATAATACTCTCGTGGGAAAGGAAAAGTGGCTCAGTTAGCTGACGTCACGCTTTTCTATTGGCCCAAAGGTAATTTACTTTGCAAAAATCATAACTAATGATTGGTAACTCGGATATGGACAATTTATATATGAAAATTGATCAAGAATATGCAATGAACTCAATAAATATATAATTGAAGCCTAAATCTGTCTGCAATTCAAAAAGTATATAAAGTTGTCACCTTTAATGCATTTATGAGTAAGAAACCCTATTTGTGAGGTTAATAAGATTTCATAGAGTTCTTTGATGATTTAAGTTGATATTAACCTATTATTAATCAAAAGGATGTTTTAGATCTAAAAAGATGATCTTTGTGATTAATTGGCCTAATCTAGGGTTTCATGTATTTAAAGTGCATTAATGGGCTTAAAAACCCTAATTTAGGTGAATATGGCTTTTAATGGTTTTTGTTTCAAAAACCAAAGTATAAGACAGAGATATGATGTTATAAAGCCAAGTTGAGTACAAAAGATCCTTAATGTGGATAATTTGATTAATTGCAGTTTTTATAAGTAGAAAAGTTGTGTTAGGATTTGTTGACCTAAAAAGGTAAACTTTGAGAAATAGATCTAAGAAACCCTAAGGAACCCCTAATTCAACCTAGAAACCCTAGAAGGGATTTCCAAGTCAATAAAATGAGTTATGATGAGTATGTTGTAATTATGTCATACATGCTTTTCAGGGTTTAGTTGTGCTTGTGTGATTGGCTTGGTTGGTTGATTGGATTACCTGATTGGATTGGACTTTGTTTTTTCTTTGAGATCTCTAAATCAGGTATGTGGTTATTTTATGATTACTCACTTTAGTTTCATGGTGATTCCTAAGGTTTCATTGATTACATGAAAATAACTGCTTGGATGACTTTGCTTTTCTGCAATCTATAAAGTGACTAGGATTATCACAAAGTAAATATATATATGACTTTCCCGAACCTACATACCATCTCTGGATGTAAGATCTAAGAGGATCAAGCCTTGGAGGGAAGGTCAAAGGTGGTCAAGCCCCAAAGGGAAGACCACAGGGCACCCAGATTGGTGACCCATAAGGTACCAAGCTTAGGATGGAGAAGGTAGCTTAGAGTCCAAGGTAGCTTGGAGTCCATTGCATGGACTAAACCCTAAGAGAGGGTATCCCAGAGGATGAGTACAAGTGGTTGGGAAGTTATCTTGAAAACATAATCTTGGATTGTTAACAACTATTTGATGTAATTAGGTTGTTATGAAATATGTGCATGTTATTGGTTGCCACCACATACCAGCATATTCTTTATACTGATCGATGTTTTGTTTGTCAGCATTATAGTAATACTTGAAAAAGGACAAACAGTAAAGTGATATTCAAAGAATAAAGCTAATTAAAGAAACGAGGATTTAGTTAGATAGAACTCTACATTGGGTAAAGTTCCATTCCTATATTTGAAAAGGTATGTGAAAAGCAAAAAAAAATTATCTACTTTAAGCTTAGTCTTTGGTAGAATTTATTAATTATTTTTAATTATTTACAAAACCATTGATCCTATTTTGGGGTAGCGTCTCTAGATTCTTGGTCTCCCTTAATTGGGGTTTACCGGGAGGTGGGATCGTTAAAATTGGTATTAGAGCATGGTTTTTCAGTTAATCTCTAATAATTATTAAACTTTACAAACTCTTTAGAACCCAAGGGAGTTATGACATGATTTTCCAAAGATGGAGGTGTCTAGAAAAGGATTGCAATATGGGGGCTGGCAAGATTTTCCTCTGCTCCACTAGTTAGTCTAATAGGACTCTTGAAATCTGTGTGACTACCTGGACGAAATTTGAGGATTTGACTCAAAATAAGATACCTCTAGGTCTTCTCATCTGATTTCATCCCTTCTTTATCTCTTTTTCACAAAACAATTAAGTGCTTAGGGTTTCTCTCTCTCCACCCCCTCCTGAGTTTTGGGTTAAGAATAATAAGGAATAAGGAATCCTCCACCAAATAATAAAAAGCATATAAGAAAGATGTCATGGACATAAGTATAAATGATGAAACTTAGACTAAGTTAGTTACATGCTTAGGTTGCATGGCCTGTGTTGTTGTTCCCTCAGGAGAACATTGAGGTTAGACCATCTTGTAGCAAGATGAGGAGAGGGATAGCCTTAGAGGAAGAAGCCTCCAAGAAGAGGCCGACAGAGACCTGATGCATCCTCTGAGGACGATGCTCAACCCAAAACCTTAAATGGTGGATAGAGAAAGTGAAGACACAAAGAATTAGATATCATAGTTAACCATACAAGTATGTATGTGGGTTAGATGTTCATGCTTTGCAACAAATTTTTTAAGTATGCATGAGAAGCATAGACTATGTGTGGTTGCTTGACCCCTAGTGCCTTGTAGTGACCCGGCCTTGGGTGGGTTGTGCCTTTTTAGGGTGAGGGATAGCTCCCTCCTTGAGACGGTTAGTGGTGACCATATAGGAACCCTAACAGGCATATATGGGGAGAAAAGAGGCATGCACCTACATAGAAGTGAGTAGAAGCAAGGCTGGAAGTAGGTTTTAGACCTAAGCCCAGAGGGTTATGCCTGATAGTTTATGAGATAGGCATGTAGAGCTTTGGATGATCTTGGCCAAACATAAGTTTTGATAGTATGTTTCACCCAGGTAAGGATAGATGTGTATCCTTAAGAGCTTGACCCATCTTCTGAGAAAGAACCTCCAATGGTAGGACCAGTTATAGGGTTAGCTCTAGAGAGAGGGAGAGACCCTGATGAAGAAGGTTGGATACCTAGACTCTGAGATATAAGGAACCACACAAAGGTTTGGTATGGTATCGCCTAGAATTGATGACCCTGAGTAGATGTATGTCGTTTCCTTATGTGCGATCCTTAGAGGCTTGTCGTACCTCAGATGCCTTTAGAGGAACCAAACCCTAGAAAAGAGAAAGAGGCTTCTGGTATAGATATACAGATGATATAAGTGTCAATCTTTTAGGTGTAGGAAGGAGAGTTCCATATACCATGAATTGGTATGGTAACAAGTTGTGAGGTCTCACACCTAGTTGGTTGTCCTTGTGTAGGACTCTAAGGGTTGTTCACGTGGAAGAGTGTTAGGGAGTATATGCCATATCTTGTCTAGGTTTGGTGCATGGTTGAGCAGCTGAGCATGCAGTTAGACAGGTGATGCATAAGAGGTGAACATGGGGTTCCTGGACCAAGGGGGAAGTAGCAGTACCTGGTGCACATGATGCTCACGAGGCTGATTGAGTTCATAGGAATTAAGCATGACACCCCTTCCCATGTATTAAAACAAAAAGAAACCCCACTTGAACTGAGGTATATATTTGATGAACCACTCACACAGGTTGGTGACATATGCATGTATGAGATTGGTCCAACCTTGAGGAATGATGAACAAGTATGACATACCAAGGAACTTAGAATTGTTTAAAAGGTTGTCTACTTTCTAGCCACATGCATAGGTTGCATGATAGGATCTATGCATATATATATATATATATATATATATATATATATATATGTATATATATGTATATATATATGTATATATATAGAGAGAGAGGTTTTGGATGCAAGGATGTTTTGTGACCTCTATTACTACCAAGTGATAATTTTCTCCTATCTTGGGAAGGGACCCTTCATGTTGGAGTGAGCACCAACTCTTGTTTAGGTTAGAGGTAACCTTAAGAGGTCACTTATAAGAGCTTGATGAGCTAATTGTACGAGCACATAGTATGAGCATGAATCTATAAACCCATGTGTGACCATCTCCAAGGGGCATGATGATATGTTGCCATAGAGGTAACATGTATGGGGCCATACCGAGTTAGGTTGGTCGCCGTGATTCCTATGAAGGAATGTAAGGTTAACCATGAGTGCCCAGAAAGATTATAGAAATTTGGGTGAGGATTCAAGGATGAGATGTGCTTGAGTATCAACAAAGGCCACGAGCTACAGTATAATACTAAGGTCAAGTAGGAATAAGACCGATGGGAGTAGGAGTTGTCTATTCCCTGAATGCACCAGACCATAGGGTTGGGAGGTAACAACTACCATTTCCTGAGGACCATGGGTTAGGAGGTTGAACACATTCATGAGTTCACGGGGCCTAAGGGGTAAATGTAAGACACACTCCCTAGATGCATAAGGGTAAGATTAACCCAAAAGTACTGGCACCCTAGAGACCTTGAGGATACGACTAAGGATTGAACATAAGAGTGATGATTAGACCTAAAGGTGATGGGAAAGGTCTTCCCATGGGCGTAGACATAGAGTTGGGATCTTCATAGTGTGGAGTGAGGAGAAGTATGTTTCAACTTAAATTGGAAAGTGTAATGGCGATGTGTGGTGCACCATCTCTACTCTTGGAACGGGATGAACTTTGTATTTGGACTACAACCAAATACTTATTTCATCTTGTTTTGGGAGTGGGAGATAGGACAATACACATGCCATATACTAAGAGTAAAGGTGATATGATTTGAAACATTTCTTTGATGACTAAGGATAGAGAAAGTACAAAACCCTTTTGGGAAGTATCTTGGAATGATGGTATGGAAACATAGATGAACTAAAATCATCACACAAGGACATACTTGTCAAGAGCAGTTTGAATTTTATGAGTTAGAGATTTGGGTATGATAACCAAGATGATGGATGCAAGAGCTTGAAGTTTACCTGACTCAAACAAATCTAAACCCAAGACAAGGACGACGAGAGGAGTATATGGAAGAGTATGTCTTTACTATCATTCAACATACAAGGAAGCTAATGCAGTAACAAAATGTTCTCAGTGGAAAATAGCTCAAGTGTACATCTGTCTTGTCTAGCCAGTAGAGAGAGATGAAAGAGGTTTCTAGGTGGACCCGGTGACCATTATAAGACTAGACATGTGTGGCTAACATCCAAATACAACCACACATGTTGGTTGAATTGGTGGTTGCGCATTTAGCCAGCCCAGAGCTTGATGAGATAAAAGGATTGTTATAAGAACCTCAGACACACCACTCAAGAAAAGTAGGTGGTGAAATCCACTACTAGAGTGTTTTAGGGTTTCTCAGAAATCACCCTAGAAGAATCATGCAATGCAAGAAGCTCATGATTCTTAGTACACCGCACACCCTGGTACTACCAAGATAGTTAAGGTTTGCAGCGGTACTTGGAATGAGGAAGAATATAAAGGTGCATGTAGCCAGTGGCCATACATGCCAGAGGGTGAAGGCTAAACACCAGTAACTCAATGGATTGTTACATATAATGAGGAGTCCCTGAGGGGAAATGGGATCAGATCACCATGGACATTGTGGTGGGTCTCCCCTAGACCAAGAGAGGTCATGATGCAATATGGGTTATGGTAGATCTCCTTACAAGGTTAGCACATTTCCATGCCTGAGAGAGCATTGACAATACGATAGATCTAGTTGAGCTATATATTTTGAGAGGTAGTTTTGACTACTCAATTATCAGAGTTAGAAATATTCTTGAACATGGCCATAAGTTTGTTTCCATGTTGTGGAAGTAAGTACATGAAGGACTCGATACTAGATTGAAGTTTAGTACATCATATCACCCCCTGACTGATGGACACTCAAGAGAGTATGATCCAAACTTTAGAAGATTTGATGAGAACATATGTGCTCATTCAGGGTGATTCATGGGAGCAATTCCTGCCCCTAGCAAAGTTTACTTGGTATGACACCCACCAAATCTAGTATCGAGATGTATGAAGCTCTTTATAGGATGACGCATTAGTTACTTCTTCACAAGGGTGATGTCAGTGACAAAACCTTATAGAGGTTAGAGAAACCAAAACTATATGTTGAGAAAGTTACTTCGATTGAGCAATGGCTAAGAAAGCCCAGGATTGGTAGGAATCACATGTTGATGTGAAGTGGACTGACTCGCACTTCACTATGGGTGAACATGAGTTTTGGAAATCCGACCGCTATGAGCTATATCTAAGAATAGAGGAAAGTTGAGTCCCTGATATATGGACCTATTTGAGGTTTTGGAATGGATTGGTGAAGCTACTTTTGTTTAGCCTTACCCCCTCAAGATAATATGATGTATGATGTGTTCCATGCGTCCGATCAAGAGCACTATGTGATGTACCCGAGCCATGTGTTGAGCATTGAACATATTGAACTCCAAGGGAGGCTAACTTACCCTGAGTCACCTATGAGGGAATGAGATACCAAGGTGAGGGTGCTCAGGAGTAAAGGATAGAGATAGTAAAGGTTCTTTGGAAGCATCATGGAGAGGATGAAGCCACATAGGAGTTGATGATGGACATGGAAAAGTCTTAACCTGAATTGTTTGTATGTTTGGTGGAATTTTGAGGGAAAAATTCCTATAAGAGGGGAAGGATGTTACAAACCCAATTTTGGGCTTATATGGCTTGAAATGCAATTTCTCCAATAAAAAGTATGATTATGAAAATTGTATGATTTATGTGTATTGAGTGGATTTCTTTGATAATATTTCCTTTAAATGTATGATTTTGTGGACCCTAATGAGTTAGTAAGTCCAATGTGATAAAAAGGAAAGAAAAGTTGAATGAAATCAAATAATGCATAAATAGGAAAAGAAATTAAGATAATGATGAGAAATTGATAACATCTCATTTTATGCTTTTTTATATATGTTTTATGCCTCTCCTAACATACATTTTATAGACTTTTTTGCTTATTTTAGTACTTTATACCAAAAATCTCAATCGCACACCTCTTTCACCTTTGTAGGGTCATACCAGGACACGGTCATGGTTAGCACCTCGACCGCGGCTCATCGACCACTAGAGGGCCCTCCCACCACGGTCGATGTCCTCATAGTCATACCGACACTTCGCGACTGCGGTGCCTCGTGCCCCTTTGGTCGCAACCTATATTTCACGCACCACGACCACGATCAGGCCTTGAATGAGGTTTGTACCTTGACCTTGATATTACACCCCAACCTCAATCATGCCTCGATCGACCTCAGTGGCAGCCTCGACCGAGGTGCTTTCTTGACCGATTGTAGTGGGAGCATCAAGCGCGATCGAGCCTCGATTGAGATCAAGCCTCAACCACGGCTTAGATTGTTAAGTCAGTGGGGAGCACCTATAAATAGGCCACCCACCTTGACTTATCACATCATCAAATCATCAAGGAAAATGAAGTGCTACCAAACTCCATAGCCACTCACATCCATCAGATCAATCTTGGATCTCCGAAGGCTGAAGCTGGAGGAGAGAGAAGGATGACAACCCTCTTCCTCGAAAGAAGGAGAAACCTTTGCATCGTCTGTTCCGAGTCTAGATATGAAGGAGTATATTAGTGTATCGTCATATTCTCTCTCCATTTAGATCTATCATCTCTGTTACGTTGTACCTCCCTCCCTCTTCATGGTTGGGATGTATCCATCATTTTGTAATGTGTTATGCTACCCATTAATATGTGTGGCTAAACACTTAACTTGGGTTGGGAGTAGCCACTAAGGCTCTCCCGACATGTACATTCTTTATTCCCTTTGAATACACACACACACACAGATATATATATATATATATATATATATATATATATATATATATATATGCATGTCAAGATTATCTCCATACACTTGTTCTTAATGCTTCACTTATATGCTTAGCTACCATCTCGTGATGTTTGATCATTGGTACCTTGAAAGAGTAGTATCTTCTTTATCTAGTGTTGTGGAGTAGTATGAATGCATGAGAATGTTGGAATGTTAAAGCTTAAGTCCATATGGTTTGCTTCATTGTTGTAAGGTGGTTATCTCGAGAGGGAGCCCACCTTAGACCTTAGATCTATCCTTATATCGAGAGAGGAGGGAATCAATGCTTTTTTATGACTGCTTGTAATCTTAATAGGAGTATACGAAGGGGAGTGGGTTTTTCATGTTGACGAGAGGCCTTGGTAGGTGAAACCCAATCTGAGTTTTCTTCCATCTCTCTATTTCTAATAGTTCATACTCATTTTCACTTGTTGATTTTATTCCTTCCTTTACTTTTCCTAGTTTTGATTTGAGCACCATCGCTCCTTAGGGAACACCCTTTTTAAAACCATCAATTTGTCCAGAGTGTATGAGCGTGAGACCCTGCGTACTTAACACCTACTGACCTTGTCCTTGTGGTTCGATCCCAATTACTACATCAGACCCCGTAAAATAGTTGTGGGGGATTGAGTGTCGGGTTATACTCTTAAGAGTCAGATTACTTTGGGTCTGCTCCATTTTGGATGCGCGATTTAGTCCGGTCAACTTTTTGGTGTTGTTGTCAGGGATAAGGCAAAATGACACTATTAAGAACTTGAGTCCACTCATTATACTTCCATGCCTCAAGCTTAGTGATAAGCTTGACTGCACAGAAACCTTAAATTTGCTACCATGTGATTATGTAGAATAGTTCATTTTAACACGTCTAGTTCCTAACTCGACTGTGCGGTCTATTCAGGGAACCTAGAGGGAAGAAGATCCATTCAATTTTTCTTCCTTAAACATCGTGTCACCATGTTGCCTCGTGTGGATGACAGCCTTACTGGGAACGATCAGAATGCAAGAGTTCAACATGACCCCCCACCACATGAGATAGATGAAGATTGAGATGGTCGTCACTCAGATGGTCATCAATGTAAGGAAGAATGATGTGACAAAGAATGACGTCACCATCGTCATAGAAGGCACCATCACAGTCACTGTGAAGATGAACATGAGCGCCATGACCAGAACAGCGAAAGTGAAGATGATGAAGAAGAAAAAACTCTTAGAGAGTTGGCTGTAACTAGTGCCAACGAATCCATATGCCCTATTGTAATCCCACACTTCAATGTAGCAAACTTTGAATTGAAACTAACTGTAATCTCAATGATCCAGAACAAACCTTTCCATGGGAATTCAAGAAGTGAAAATCTGTACCATCACCTTGATGCCTTCAAAAATATCTGTGATACCATTAAGATGAGGGGAGTTCCTCAAGAAGTGATATATTGTAAGGGATTCAATTTCTCCCTTAAAGATAAGACTCTGTCATGGTACCTCAATCTACCCCACCAATCCATAGATGGATGGAGACCCCTTGCAGATGCCTTTGTTATTAAATTTTATTCTACTTAGAGAACTATTTGTAATATGCAAAAGATCACTTCTTTGCACAAAAATCAGGAGAAAACCTTCACGAGGAATGGGAACACTTTCAAGAGTACCAGAGAGATTGCCCTCACCATAACTACAGTAAGGGGTTCCTAGTGATCACCTTTTATAATGGGTTGACTCCTACTGAGAGAACTTCGCTGAAAGCAGCTGCTGGCAGTGACTTTCTTGGAAAGAAGCTGAGCAGAACTATGAAGGTAATTGAAAACATAGTTGCACTACAAGAGGGCATGGATTATGTCAAAAATGATAGAGGATCGATGTAGAAAGCAGGATCTAAAAGACCATCAATCGAAGCCAAATCCTTAGAGACTATTATAGCCCAAATTTAGAAAATCATCACCGATGTCAAATAGTTACAAGACACTGGGGCCAAAGGCAAGAAACACACAGAGAAAGCCATGAAATGAGTTACCTGTGGAGAAGGAGGGCATGGAATTGACAACTGTATCTATACCCGACCAGAGGAGAGAGAAGAAAGTGAAAGTGAAGAAGAAATTGAGAATGTCTCCTATGTCAATTTCAAACGACAAGATCATCATGGGTTTTACTATGTCAACAAGGAAGCTGCGAAGAACGTACATCAACTGAACAGTTCGCCTAAACCTCCTTCAAGATTTAAAAAGAAAGGAGGGCCGACTCAATACACCAAGACTATAATTACCAAACAAACAAGAACAACTATTAAAGTCAAAATAAAAATGTGAGTCGATAAGGGCAAGGACAAGGCCCAGGGCCAAGCCAAGCCAAGGACAACAACCAGAATGACATGATTGCTCAACTATTTGACTTCGTGAAAAGGAAAGCTTCAGTGAATGACCCACTTGCTCAAAGTGCTATCACAAATTCAAGAGTGCTAACTTCTATGCAAACTCAAATGGCAGATATGCAAACTCACCAAAGGAAGATTGATCAATAGCTTGCAACTAGCTGAACTCATAAAAACCCTTCAGGGAAGATCCCATCAAATACTAAAACTACAAAAATAACCACTCTCTGATTTGGGAGAACGTTGGAAAATGCTAATACTAACAACACCAAAGAAAGGGAAATCTGTATTACCAGCAATCTAAGAATGAGAAGGCAACAGAAGAATTAAAAGGGAAAGAACAAGTTGTAAGTGGCAAAGAAGAAGGGAAACACAAAAAGAAGAAGGAAGAAGAGGAAAAGAACTCAAATCCTATAGGAGAAGTTATTTCAAAGAAAAAACCCTACTCCCCAAGAGTTCCTCCCCTATAAACTGATAAAAGCACACTTGAAGAAGAGGTACAAAAAGTTTATGGAAGTCGTAAAGAAGCTACACTTGGATGTACCCTTTCTCGATGCAATCGAAGAAATGCCAACCTATTCAAATTCTTTAAAGTCCCGATCACAAAGAGAAGGAGAGGAGACCACGTCGAGATTGTCCAGTTAGAAAAATTGTCAAGTGCCTTTATTCAAGCTGAGTTACCAACCAAGAAGAGGGACCCCAGAGCATTCAACATACCTTTCTGCATCTGAGACAATATAGAGAGAAAGCGGTTAGGAAACTTGGGAGCAAGCATCAGTCTAATTTCCTTGACCCTAAAAAAAAGGCTAAGACTGACAGACACGGTAAAAATGGGGATGAGAATTGAGTTGGCCGATCACACCTTTACAAGACATGTAGGAATATTTGAAGATGTTCCGATACGGGTCGGGCAATTTTTCATACCTTGTGATATAGTAGTGATAGACACAGTTGAGGATTCTAAATGCCTAATGATATTTGGGAAGCCTTTCCTCACAACCGAGAGAGCCTTAATAGATGTAGCAGAAGGAATCATCACCTTGTGAGTGGGGAATGGTCACCTCAATTTCTAGGTACAAGACGCCATGAGGGGACCTTCTCTATATGAGTTAGTCTACTCATGGATAGCTACAATCAATATTGTGAAGAGGTACAAGAGGACAAGGAAATCGTCGATCCCCTCATGTGAGCCTTAAATAGTCAGGACCCTACAATGGAGGGCCAAGAGGTTGTAGAGATCTTGGACTACCTGAATCAACCCAAAGAGGAATTTAGCGACGATGAAGAGATATTCAAGATAGTGAAATATGCTTTTCTAGAGTAAACAAATGAGGAGAAGGAATCACCAAAGCCAAAACTAGAATTGAAACCTCTTTTAGAGGGGCTAAAATATGAATTTCTGGACAAAGAAGAAAGGAATCCAATGATCATTAATGCCAACTTAACAGATGACCAACTGGAGAAGTTGCTAAATGAGCTCAGGCTGCATAAAAGGCTATAGGGTATTCTGTAGAAGACATCAAAGACCTTAACCCGGCCCTATGTATGCACAGAATCCATTTTGAAGAAATAGCTAAGCCTCTAGCTCAACCATAGAGAAAGCTAAACCAAATGCTAAAAGAAGTCGTAAAGAAAGAAGTTATAAAGCTGCAAGACGATGGGATCATCTACCTGATAAGTGATAGAAATTGGGTTAGTCCCATCCATGTGGTATCCAAGAAGGGTGGAATGATGGTTATACGAGGGGAATATGGAGATGAAGTAGCAATGAGGATAGTAACAGGCTGGCATATGTGCATCGACTATCGCAAGCTAAATACAACTACTAAAAAGGATCACTTCCCTTTGTCATTCATAGACTAGGTCCTAGAGAGGCTAGCTCACCATGACTACTTTTGTTTTTTGGATGGATATTCAGGATTCTACCAAGCACCGATTCATCTTGACGATCAAGAAAAGATGACTCTCACCTGCATTTATTGGACTTATGCCTTCAGAAGAATGTCATTTGGTTTGTGTTATGCACCTGTAACTTTTCAGCGTTGTATGATATCCATGTTTTCACACTTTATGGAAGACATAGTAGAAGCCTTCACAAATGAATTCTCTGTATATGGGATAGATTTTGAATCTTTCCTAAGAAACCTATCTTTAGTGTTTCAATGGTGTGAAGAAAAGCACCTTTTCCTAAATTGGGAGAAATGTCACTTCATGGTTCAAGATGGTATCGTGCTAGGTCATAAGGTTTCCATGAAAGGAATTGAAGTGGATTTAAGTAAGTTTGAAGCCATATCCAAACTCCCGCCACCAAAGTCAGTCACAAGAGCACGAAGTTTCTTGGGACATGCAGGATATTATTGAAGATTCATAAAATATTTCTCTAAGATCGCCAAACCATTATCAAATCTACTAATTAAAGATGTTGAGTTTGAGTTCACCAGTGAATGTCTAGATGCCTTCAATACCCTCAAAAGAGCATTAACGGCAACACCTATCCTGCAAGCACCAGATTGGGAGCTACATTTCGAGATCATGTGTGATGTCAGTGATTATGCCATTGGGGTAGTCCTTGGATAAAAGAAAGATAAGAAACGTCATGTGATTTCTATGCAAGTAGAACCTTGGATGAAGCCCAAGTAAACTACACTACAACTGAAAAAGAAATGTTGGCTAATATATTCACTTTTGATAAGTTCAGACCGTACTTGGTGGGATCAAAGGTAAAAGTGTACACCGATCACGGGACGATAAAATACCTAATGCAGAAAAAGGACACAAAGCCAAGACTTTTGCGATGGGCCTTGCTACTGCAAGAATTCAACCATGAGAACATTGAAAAAAAGGAAAAAGAAAATGTGGTCACAGACCACCGGTCGAGGATAATTTTTTATGAAGAAAACCAATTTCCAGTGAATGACAACTATGTCGACGAAGCTCTTTTGATGGCTCAATTGGAAGAGCAGAGCCTGCCTTGGTTCGCATATATTTTTAATTATTTAGCATGTGGACAACTTCCACTGAAGATAATGTATAATTAGAAAAAAGAAGTTATTCTCTGAGATGAAAAATTACTATTGGAAAGACCCACTACTATTAAGAGGTGCTCTGACAACCTATATCGTCGATGCATACCAGAAGAAGAGGTACCTTTAATCCTCAAGGAATTCCACTCCTCACCTTATGGAGGATAGCACAGAGGAGAAAGGATGGCTGTAAAGCTTCTGCAATTAGGATTTTACTGGCCAACGCTCTTCAAAGATGTTGCGTCATTTGTCAAAACATGTAAGGAATGTCAGCTTACATGAAATATTAGTAGAAGGAATGAGATGCCAATGGCAAATTGGGTGGAAGTTGAAATCTGCGATGTATGGGGGATCAATTACATGGGATCTTTTCCATCATCAAAAGGGAACCCGTACATGTTTCAGTCTATTACGTTTCCAAATGGTTTGAGGATGTTTCTAGTCAAACATGCAACTCTAAGGCAATCATTAAGCTTTTTGAGAAAACTATCTTCCCACGCTTTGGAGTACCACACACTATTATCAGTGACGGAGGGTCGCACTTCAGTGAAAAGCAGTTTGAAACTCTGTTGAGAAAGTATGGGGTGAAACATAAGGTTGCAATGCCATATCACCCCCAAACAACGGATCAGGTCGAAGTATCAAATAGGAAGATTCAATAGATTCTAGAAAAAGTTGTCAGTCGTATAAGGAAGGATTGGTCCATGAAACTTGACGATGCACTTTGGGTGTACCACACAGCATATAAGATACATATAGGTACGACGCCTTATAGGTTAATTTATGGGAAGTCTTGTCATCTATCGGTCAAACTCAAACACAAAGCCCTCATAAAATTCAAGTCATGATTCAGTGCTATCAAGTTTTTGAACATGGACCTTGATAAGTCTAGTCAGAAAAGATTCCTTCAACTCCAAGAGCTCGAAGAGTTGAGACTGCATGCTTATGAGAATGCAAGGATTTATAAGCAGAGAACAAAGGTACGTCATGACACCCATCTTAAGAATAAAGATGTTCATGAAGAAGATAAGTTCCTTTTATTCAACTCAAGTATTATGTTATTTCCTGGGAAGCTGAGAATAAGGTGGTCATGTCCTTTTTCTATAGTGAAAATATACCCATCAGGGGTAATGGAGATAGAAGGAGACTGTAACATACTGGAATCCATGGTCTTACCTACAATTTAACCACTTTTGAGCTTTTCTTTGCCTTCTAGTCCATTTGGACCTTTTTCATAAATTTCCCTTCTTTTATATTCTTTTTGGACTCCTTGTGCAATTTGAGCACAATTCAAGGTTGAAATTACCTTTTCCCCCATTTATACAAATAAAGGGGTATTTGCACAAATAATTCACTTAAGGTAATAATTAAGGGCTAATAATGCAAAATGGAGTTTTATGTGAGAATATAAGCAGATAATATTAATTTGGAGCTTTTTGGATAAATATATTAGCAATAATGTGTATTTGAGTGAATGTATGAGAACATTAACCTTAATTGTTTCTCTCTCCTCAAAATATGATTTTAATTCATGAAAATATGTTATTTTGTTGAGAAATGATTATTGAAATCTTAATGTGTTTAATATCTCAAAATTCACTCATGTAATCCATTAAAAGAAGACTTTTCATATAACTCATTCATTTTAATATATTAATATACACTTTAATGAGCAATATAGTAATTAAGGGCCATATTATGTATAAAACGAGAAAGTAATTGCATAGCATTGTTCTAGACTTTAATATGAGCTTATGGTCCAAATTTGGTGGCTTTTGGACTTCGTTTGAGCCCTCAAATTGATTTTATAAGCTTTTAATAAAGTGTAACTATGGGATTTTAATTGATTTCATTGATTTAATGCGTAACGCCAAAGTCTGGTGATTTTTCTTCTGTCGTGCGCCCCGACCCCGATCCAACGGCCATGATTTTCTTCCCACGTGATCCAACGACCCTCCCACCGTCTTCTTCCTCCGGCCATCTGAACAGACATGCCGCTCTAGCTCCTTCGACCCGTTCTTCCTCTCCTCTAAACCATTTTGCGCGATTCTTGTCTTATTGGATTCCTCTCATCACTACGGTTCATTTGATTCCTAGCTCCTCACCTACTATGGCCCATGTACAAAATTCCCAATGGTGACTTGCTTCTCGTCTCTGCCCGATTTTGCAGATGGGCCTTAGGCTCCTCTTGCGCCCATGTAAGGACCGTCAAAAGCACCCTTAGCTCTCGAAACCCCTTCCTCCTTCCTCAATTTGACTGCTATCACCCCTGCCCTCCCCGACCTAGTCCATCTTCATTTCCGACGACCTCGACTGAGGGTCGGCACCTCCGAACACCTCAGGCCAATTGGACGCTAGGTAAGCAACTCCAGCACCCGCTCTTCCCCTCTCTACTCTCTTTTTGTCTCGAGATAGCCCCAAACTCCGGGTCCTGTAGACCATGATGTCGACCTCCGCATGTACCTTTGTTTTTTAGCTTTATTACACCTCCGCCTCTGACAAATGGTGCTTTGGATCGCCCCGACTCCGCCAGTTTGCTGACGACCTTATCTTGGGTCTCTCTTCTCATTTTCAAGCCTTTTGATCGATTTTGTTTCCCCTGCTCCTTGGTTGTTTCTGGTGAGTTTGTGAGCTACTGAGGTCCCCGCCCTGTGGTAAGGTTTCCTCCGGCTTTGTCTGGTCTCAGAGGACCCATTCACATCGTCCCTTGGTTGAGCTTTGGCCTGGTGAGGCGAGGTAGTGCTAGAGTCGAAGCTCCAAGAGACACTTCTCACACCATGGCCTGGTTGAGGAAGAAGCCAGGTCAGTAAATGACCAGGGCAACCCTCACCCCTCTGATCATATGATTTATGTCACAAGGGCAGAAGTGTCCTTTCACACTCTTGTTGTGTTTTCTCGCAAAGAGCAATGGTTATGTCTTCATGCCTCTTTTGTCCTTGACGTTTTAATTGAATCAATTAGCCGATGAAGGGTATTTTGGTCATTTCACCTGTTATTTACATTGAATTGTATTTTCATTTAAATAACTGTCACGCTATGGTTTTCTTGCATTCTGATTGGCCGATTTTACTTAATTCATAGTAAATTGATCCATGGTCATAAAAATGCAAATAAATAGTCAATGGAAAGGATTTTTCATGTAGAACCTGATTTTATGGTTTTTGAGTCATGATTTGGATTCCTTTTTCGAAGTTTGCTTTGAATGCATTTTTAAGTGTATAAAATGTTCTAAAATACATAATTAATTCATTTTAACTCCAATTGGTAAAATAAAATATGTTTTATTAATCAGGAGAATATGAATAATCGTTTGGTCAAGGTTTTGAGTCACAAATCGAGTTTTTGTTTTGAAGGTAGAAAATTAGGGTTTTTCCTATGCTTTATGTCTTTATATATATTAATACATGTGTAATAATGTAACTAGGGAAATATGGAATGGCGATACAATCAGATTGGTGTATGTGATGGTAATTAATTAAAATAGGTATGTGAAGCCTATTTTAGTATGTGACACCTATTAATGTATGTGCCATCTATGATGAATGTGAGATCTATGTGGAATGTATTGTGCAATCAACCTACTCTTCAGTTGGGCTTTTATCCATCCCTACCTTCATTATGTGCTATCCTTGTTATCCTTCTACATGACTTTATTTGGCTCTTTACTTAGTTAATGCTTCTTTTGCCTTTGTGGCCCATTCATTATATGAATCTTGCTACTACATATGTTGGCTCATTTACTTGGAAATATTGTACATTGACGTTGCCTATGTTGGCACATCTTTTTGAAATACTTGGATAATGTTGTTGCCTATGACGGCCCATTTATTGAGATTATTCCTTGGGTTTTATTCCCAATGCTATGTTGCAATGTTGTTATATTTCTCACTACTGCCAAGTGATTATTAAGCATGATGTATTTTAGGCCAAATGATAATGTAGTGTACATGAGTACAAACCACCCATAGGGAACTGAGGTTTTAGTCCTCCTGTCGGGCACTGGGGTTTTAGTCCCCCTACCATTTTATATTAGGCATTGGGGTTTTAGTTCCCCTGCCACTTTTTATAGGCACTGGGGTTTTAGTCCCCCTGCCACTGGTGAGGTCCGGTAGGTGCCTCACCCTACATTGAGCTGACTTTGTGTCTTAATATATTCATGCTATGTGATTATTATTGTGGTGATTGATTATGGCAATTTTCTCTCTCTTATTCATATACTTGCCTCATTTCTTTTGAAATATCTTATTGTAGAGAATCTTTTATATTGCAATGCTTTAGATTATTTAATTGTCCTATTTCTCTTGAATAACACATACTTTTTATCTTTCTCTTGTTGGATGACCCCAACCATCCAGGCTAGGATCATAGTACGCATGGAAGCTTGGTGAACCTAAGGCTAAGGATAGGATAAGAAGAAAAGGAACATATAGCTTGCATGATCATAGTTGCTTTTATGTATTAAGTTGTTTTGTTTGGAGACAATATTGGCTTAGTCTAAGTCTTCCTCTACCTAGATCCTATGTTTTGTATAAAGTTGTACTTCCTTTATGGAAATTTTTATAATGTACTCTTTATACATTTTGAATAAAGTCAAGTTTTTAATTCTTCCGCTGCCATACATTAGATGTATTTGTTTATCATGTTTAATAGTAGAGACTTGGTCTTTACAGAGACAAGACATGAACCTTCAAAGTGAATGGGCAGAGAGTGAAAAGATACTATGAAGATGAAGCTTTTGTAAGAAGGAAAGAACTTAGTTTAGGGGAAACCAGCCCAGTAACAAGAGGAATGAATGAGGAAGTAACTGCACCTACTGAAGGAAAATGAAGACAGATGATAGAGAAAGTCAAGATAAAGAATTTAAACAAGTGCTTCTTGGGAGGCAACCCAAGTTTTTGCTACTTTACTTATCTCAAACTTTAGTATTATGAACTATGTACCTCTCATTTTCTAATATTTCAGATTTCCACATCTAGTAGGATTGTAAATATGGTATGGATTTTAATCTTTCTCTACCAAAGAGGCTCTATTGGGAAGTACAAGTTTTTGCTTCAATTGGTTTGGAAGGACTGCAATCACGGCATGAGCTGTAGTTGAAGGGTCTACCGCAATCATGGTGCCTGCTCTTTGCTCGCCAGGCTTTGGTCATTGAGGTCCTTCTGCCATGGTCGCGGTGACCCAAGGCTATATGTAGTTAAAACCCTTCGATATCAGGGTTCTTCTTTCGCTCATTGCTCTTTGAGATTCCCGAGCCATCGAACTATACTCCTTGATGCAAGTGCATGAGATGATGAATGAGCTCAATTTATAACTTCACTCACGGAGTCACATTTCTGTCGCAACAACACCCCTCAAGCTTCCACCTTCACAGTCAATTTGAGCAATTTAACCTAACTGAGGTACTCGTTAGACGCTTTCTCCACCCCTGTTGATTGTGACTTCCCATTTCTCTTAGGCTTTGTCATCTTTTTTGTGCATTTAATGGCCTATCGATTGGCGTAACACCACGACGACCGCCATGGATCTACCTTATTTAGTTTGATGATGATTGTCGACATTTTTCCCAAACACAATTCATCTATCATTATTTAACTTAGAATTAGGTTTAGCACTGCAATTCGACTCACGGGAGCCCCTCACTTTATCCTTGGCCGATGGACCCTCGAATGGGACTTGGACCGCAATTACCATTTCTTCAATCAAATAGGTATTGATCAGCCACAATCGCGACATTGTATCCTTGGCTACGGTCGTGACGCTCCTTAAGTGTGAAGATCGATCGAGTGATGACTGCGGTCGCGAGACTTGTCACAGTTGCAGTACTGGTGCTTCTTTGCCATGGTCGCATCACCTCTTGATTGCTTATAACCCTCCACAGTCGCGGTGCCTCCATGTCACGATCACGGCAAGCCATTTTGATGGTTCGATACATAGGCTAAGTGGTGCCATGGTCGCGGCACCTGCCACGGTCGTGAACCTTTCTCGACCGCGGTACAACTTTTTGGTTAATGGTGTTGAACGAAAATATATATACACACACAAACACACACACACATATAATAAAATAAAATATATACTGATGAATTAAAGGCTAATACAATTGTGCTAACAACAAAATTAATGTTTAAACTTTTAGAATGTCGACTTCAATTGAAGACACATTGATGAAGAAGGCAACCTCATTGAAAGGGAGTAGATGAAATCTTAGAAAAAACAACACACACGTTGAAGGATAACCTGAACCTCTCCCCAACAAAAAATCTTCAGTTACAGCTGATGAAGAAAAAGTACGACTACATTCTGGCCCACAAAATGCCAGAAGAGTCATAGGAGTCCTCGAACACATCCTAGACGGAGACTTCTGAATACCACCCTCCCGAAACTGAGCTAAGGAAACTAGAAAAGAGGAAAACTAAAACTAGGGAAGCAAAAAGCAGTAAGAAGAGGAAAGTGATTGCTGTAGAGAAATTAAAAGGGTAGGAGAGAGAAGCAGCCTCTGAGGAGGTAGAAGAGAAAGAATAGATGGCCCTTGATCAGAAGAGGCCAACATTTGTGCCAAGAGATCAAACACACCAGTCACAGTTTGACTAGATATCACAAACCAAGGGTTTCAAGCTTACAAGATACTTAGACGTCGAGGACTTCAAGAAGATGGGAGTCTATGAAAGGGTAATCAACTTCCTGGAAGGTGCATATCTGCACACCCGATGCACCTCAAAAGCCCCTCCCTAACACAACTGATGGTAGAATTCATGTCGCCATTAGAGAGGTTCCCAGTCAATGATAGAGAACGCAAGAAGGGTGGAGACAACTTCAAAATAGAAGTGAGACTAGGAAAAAAGTCTCACATGATCACGGAGGCCATGCTTAACACAATCTTCACCAGAATAACTAAAGAAGCACAAGCCTGCTCTGTCACGCCTGGACAAAAGGACACCATCGGGTACAACAATCACAGAATGTGGGAGAAGTTGATGGGATATCAAGAACACAATTCAAAGAACTCAAAGACGACTCTCATCACCTCATGTTTTATCAGTTTGGTATAGAAGATAACCGCTAACGCTATCTTTACAAGGTTAGAAATCGAAAGTGGAACAAAGGGTGACCTATTCATAATATGGTCAATGCTAAATAAGAAGCCAGTAAATATAGAATAATCCTTATTGAAAGGCTATCAGCCGCAGTAGGAGGGGAGGAAAAATAGACAAAGGAGTTCTATATGGGAGGTCAGATTACAAAGATAACATATCATTTCATGGATGCAGACCTATTGATGAAGTACAAGAAAACAAAGAGGCATACAAAGATCAATATAAAGTCCCTCATCAACATGAGGATCTTGGCGTAGAAAGGAAATAAACTCTTCTACAAACAAAGATGCTCTAAGATGCTCCTTCCCCTCCCAGAAATGACATATTATGATGCCCACAAGCTGCGGTCCACTCAAGAAGATGTCAATAAGATATACTTAGGAGCCATCCGCACTGCCGCAGACCAGTCATCTGTAGCCAGTGATAAAGATGCAAGAGCTAAATCTCCAGAAATAGAGATGAGGAAGCCAGAGGAAAGGAAGAAATTGGCAATAAGAAAGAAAGAGAAAAAGACATCAGAAAATCCCATTATCCCGTGCCTGCCCTTGCCGCGCATTCCAGCCGAGACGACAATGAGTGAAGGGTGCTAGCCTGAAATTGAAATCATAGAAGGAGGCGACTGTCACACCCAGATCCCACGATTACCACTAATCATAAGATTAGGGCATGACTATGAGGATTACACTTAATACAAAGTTCACTCCCGACTTTTCTTTTTATTTCAAATCTTTGTTTTCTCGCATTCAATCATATAAACAAACTTTATAAGAGAATTAAACTTTTATTACTCTAATATGATCTCAACATTAATGATACACATACATACATTCATTATGTTTCTCACACTTCCATGTACATATGACATGATAATCAGATACATTCTCTCTTATCAAGGAAACAAAGATACAGAACATCATTTATAACTCTCTCACATCTATAGTAGGGCCTAGAGTGACAGGGACCGACTGAACTTAACTAATCTCATACTTAACTCATGTGGTAGATCTACCCTGATGCTTTTACCTTTTTCAAGTCCACGTGGTTTCCCTAAAAATTTTGAGTAGAGGGGTGAGCCTACTCACTCAGTGAATGAGTACTTCAAAGAAACAATCTATAGCACTAACATAATTACATATATACCTTTGAGCAACTGATATCAATTATAACAATAGTAATTACTACACTGAGCAGATCTAAAACAATACATTTAAAATAACAGGGAATGTAAATATTGTATTTAAAGAACAACTACTATGAAACTATACTCAAATCTTTCTTAACTCTTTTTATTTATAAGAAACTCTTTAAACCTATATGATCATATTTTATCTTATGCCCTGATCATATGCAGTGTACTCTACATATGAAGAATCGTTGTGCACTACGATCACACCGTACAAGACTTAGATGACACCCCGGGATGCTAAGCCTGACTACGTCACTAGTCTGCAATAGTGTAATGGCACTCTGGCCTCTAGACTCCTCCTCTAACCTGAGCACATAGGCAGAGAGTCAAGCTACCTATTGTCTTTTCTGTACTCTAGTGCCACCAAGATCTCTGGTCGATGTTGGACACTACATACTATATTTTTAGGAGACTTCCACTAGGGCTTCGTCCCCCGTACCATCTATTAGTACGTTCTGACCCCCATATATTGGACACTACCAGGGTTAGGTCGTTTCATCCCTAAGGCGCATACCTCTCATAGGGATTCTATGGTGTTTAGGGCTCCTGAGTCTATTATAACTTGATTATATCTTTCTCTTAGACTTATTTCTTTTAAATATGTATCTTATTGACTTCTTAGACTACTGAACTAAATTCACTGATAATACTGAACTGAATGCTTAACATATTGTTTACCCTTTTCTTAGGATTTCTCCTTACTCGTGCACATATAGCATTTCTCATATATTCAAACATATATCATGTCTACTAAACAAGTATTCTCATTCAACATTTCACACATATATGAATGACATCAATAACATCCCAATCTAGGGCATGTCATATTTCTTTACTCGCAATAGCATAATAACTTATCATTTCATGACAAGTATTTGAATTAGAGAATCTGAATATCATAAACAAATCATACATGCATATAAGATAATATTCATCTAAAAACCCACAATATCACATTAATCAACTCAATCAGCTATTTAATACTAAATTGGGTATGTATACTTTTAGAAGCATACTAGATTGGGTTTCCACCTTGATTACTTGCTATTCATGGGATATGTATTATGAAAATAAGAAACTCTATTGTCTATATATCAAATCAAAGAGATCAAACATGTAGAATTTTAATGCACTAGAAACATGTAATTGAACTATTAAGCATCACCACATCTCATACTAATAACATTGATATCGCAATACTTGATTCATTGAACACCCTTTCCTTATGGTTTCATTTAACTCACTTGCTTATCACATGGCTCTCATAAGGATTTCATATGACATAAACATTCACTGAATAAAAATTGCTTAAATCATATACAATCAATATATGTATGAAACCTTGGAACTGAACTGAATTTAGGTTTCCATGCCATTCACTGAGATATCATGCATCAAGAATAAAATTGAATAAATAAAGTCTATCATGTCAAGAAAATCTCTTCAAATGAATTTCACGATATCTATTTGTAAATATCCAACTTTCCTCGCATCTAGGGTTTCACCCTCTTTACTGAGATATCAAACAAACACTATTCACCTTAAATGTAATCCAAGATAGTATCTGATGTATATGTACTATGAATTCAGATAAATAATCATTCATAACCATGGGAATCTAGATAAACAAATTTCTCTATTAAATTATATAGCAATTTCAGTCATAGACAAATTCCCTATATTTCAGTTTACTCTTATAACCTTTGTGAATACTTAGGGAATTATCATTAGTATATATTTTATACATTTATAATGTGATTTTATCATCTAAAATTCATCCAAATAGAGGAAGAATCCATTTCATACCATTTTGCAACAACTTAGATCAAACAGACAATTCAGGGTTTGTAGTTGCATCCTAAGCAATTGAAGATTATGGATGATTTAACAAATTTTCATGTAATATATTGTTTAAAGGAAGTTCCCACTCACCCTAAGGTGTGAAAACACCTTAAAAACGTAGCTCATCCCTAAAAATCTCGATCTCATATCAAATCCCTAGCAATTCACCCAATTCTTCTTCCTTTCAACTCGGAAACCCTAAAAATGAGGGAATATGAAGAAAGAGTGAGAAAAGGGGAAGTTTTGATACCATTTCAGATCAAATCAGAGGAGGGACGAAATATTGACATGTGAGATCAGATTCACCATGAAAGGCTATGCAAAGAAGCTAAACTTACTTGATTTCATCATATCCCGGATAGAAAAACCCTAAGTCAGCAATTCCACCACTTTCTCCTCTCAATCCCTAACTCTCCCTCTCTCTCTAGGATTTTATTTCTCTGGATTGAATCACAAATTATGAGAGATCCTAGTGTGTTAGGTTAACCATATAGAGCAATTGAGCTACTTGGGACAATTGCACATTGATCCCTCACTAAACTTTTTCTTATTTCAGCAGATTTTCTATCATAAAAAAGTTATTGTAATTCGTGTATTTTAGAGAAAAAACCTTCTCCAAAAATTATGAAAATTTAGCATGTTGTGTGTAATTGAGCTACAAAGCTTCAGTTAAAATTTGATATCATTCTAAGGTTCTATTAAATAATTCAAAATCGAATAGTGCACTGCTATTTAGAATTCTACAGAAATGTCAATTGAAGAGTAAATGCCCCAAAACGACCATGCTAACTGCCTTGTTAACCATGCTAACCAAGACTTGATACCATTTTCATTTTCCTTTACTTGCCTCTCTCATTCCTCTCCAACATTGTCTTGTAGGGTAAAAACCCTAATTTCAGCCGACTAGGGTTTATATTACTCAAACCCTAATTTCTCAAGGCAAAAGCACACTAAAAGTTCTTGTTAGATTTCAAACATGATAATTGAATTATCATTCATTAATTAGATTTAAGAAATGTTCGATCCAATTAAGCATGTAATCATCAAGGTAAACCCTAGTTTACCAATTAAGCTCAGATGCGGTCATAACAGCGACCATGCACACCTTGAAGCTACAACAAAAGAACAACATGTTGAGATCGAGTGAGAAACCAACCAAGCATGCAAGGACCCCGAGGTTGTACCCAAACCCATGATCCCTGATGTGATACTACAAGTGTCAGGACAATCAAATGCCCAAGGCCATTTGTAAATCCCGAGCCCACTACCCAAGGCTCTAGTAGGGTTTCAGGAATGACGATTGTCCCCACAGACCACCACTAGCCTTAACTGCACGCTTTGTCCTCACTCACGTGCATGCCAGGATCAACTTCCCGATAGGTCACCCATCCCAGTACTACTCCAAGCTGAGCACGCTTAACTATGGAGTTCTTAGTGATGGTTTCCAGAAAAGGAGGTGCACCTTGGTGATATGGGTAGTCCAATCATTCCTTTTAAGAGTGTTTTATCTGAGGCCTCAAATCCTGGGATGTTACAATCTCCCCACTTAGACTCTTGATGTCCTCGTCAAGGCTCAACTATATGGCCTCATAATCTGACCCCATTTCAGTGCAGACCCGCAATGGCCCATGGACACCCAGCTCCCGATCACGGAATATCAGCGCAAGGGTGGCTACGTCAACCATGGACAACCCTTTCCTACATGTCTGGACCGCACGGCTCAAGACTGGCATGCCTTGCCCATGTGGGCCCCACCTACTGGAGGGGTTATGGCTCTGATACCATTTATAATGCCCGGACCCATTTCCCAAGGCTCTAGTAGAGTTTCAAGAATGACGACTGGCCCCACAGACCACCACTAGCCTTAACTGCGTGCGTTGTCCTCAGTCACGCGCATGCCAGGATCAACTTCCCGACATGTCACCCATCCCAGTACTACTCCAAGCTGAGCATGCTTAACTATGGAGTTCTTAGTGATGGGCTCCCAGAAAAGGAGGTGCACCTTGTTGATATGGGTAGTCCAATCATTCCTTTTAAGAGTGTTTTATCTGAGACCTCAAATCCTGGGATGTTACAACATGCTTCCTCGAGCCCTTTGATCCCTGACAAAGATGATGATGATGTGGGGGAAACCGGTGCCGGAGCAGCATCAAAAGATGAAAGTGCTAATGTGAAGACTTTCCTGATAGTAGAACCATAGGCAAGGGAATCACCGCCGCAGTCAAGCACTCATCAGGACAACAAAACAAAGAAAACTAATATGTTATCAAGGGCTTTTAATTTAAACAACAACCCAGAACAATATAAGGTTGTGCTAGAGGATCCCAAACAAGTCATCATCGCCAGAGCAGAAAGCATCACGACAGAAGATCTAACATCACGAGAAATAAGAGATCTCAACAAGTTCTTAGATGACTTGACATTTGGGATGGATATCTGCAATGACTTCCTAAAGGACCCAGAGCATTATCAACAAGATGATTCTTCTATGACGAAAAAATGGCCACGATGTTACTCAATGCTACAGAACTAGATCAACTGTCAGAAGTGAGTCATCCAACAAAAGACATAATTATAGATATATCCACAAACGATGAAGGCAGGGCAACAACCCAAACACAGATTTGAAACAAGGGTTCAGCCTCCTATCATAGAAGTATTGCTCACAGAAACACGGGCAGTAGAAGAAGGCACCTCAGAAGATGAGGAAGGTGGTCTCACCTCTTTCTTCACAAACAAGCCAGTCAGAAAGCGGAGCATGCCAATCAAACAAGTACAATTAGGTGTGGCTCCTCCTATGCCCAACAAGATGGCGGGAATGGACATGACCACATTATCAAGGATAACATGCAAAGATGTCCATATCCTGGTAGACATACTAGATGACAACCTGCCTGGAACTAATATTGTCTATCACAATAAGGGTAAGTCGCTTAACAGAGACCACTTTAGAGGGATTTTCCTGAAATGAGCACACGTACATAAGAAGCTATTCAAAGTATTGTGTGCCACTCTAATTGAAGAGTTCTTACATCATGATAAAGTACAACCAGTATTCAACGACACCACACAGCTAGCAGGGCTTCTATTGGATAACAACTACAAAGTTGTTGATGTGATATAGATACAACGTGTAGTGGGTAGGGAGAAAACAAAATTTGTGGTCTTGCCCATAAGGACTGTAAAGCACTGAGCATTGATTATTGTCAACTTATAAGAGAGGTAGACAACAGTGTTCAACTGCTGCGCAGCTAAACTGGACAACACCTCCCTGTTTTACAAAAACAAAGAAGCAAGGGATATCCTGAAGGTGTCATTACATCTACAAAGATCTATACAATTGGTAGACAAAAGACATAAGGGGATGTGTAAGTAATTCTCCATCTGCAAAAAAGTTCCCCAGGAAAAGGATGAAACAGGAGGCTACACCTTTATAGTGCTACGAATGATGGAAGTCATCAATAAGGGAGTCCCGCTGGAAGACCTCTGCATAGAAGATCTGCATGGGTTGTGCGGTATCTATGAAATTCCCCTCTCTAAGAAGAATACATATAGAGAGGAACTTAAAACCCTATGGATCAATCCTACAAAACCCGCTAGAGCGGCAGGTTGGAAGGAAGGTTGGGCAGTCGACACACCTGGCAAAGCAAAAAGAAAACCCAAACATGAGCCCAAGCAGCCTCCAGTGGAAGAAGAGAAGGACGAACAACCTCTAGCGGGCCAGCCAGAAGAAGAAAAGATAGAGGAAGATGATCAGCCTGAAGTAAACTAGATGGCCCAACTAGAGAAATAGTGCCAACTTTCAAAGATTTCAACATGTGGAGCTGCGAGCCTACCTTTAGAATCCCTAAATATTATAATGAAATATTTGAAGGAAGACGGCATGCCAGGAAAGGAGTTCGTTGAAAGGGATGGCATTTGTGTGTTGAAGGATGACCTCCAAGATATATTAAAAATAGGAGGGTACCTCTCAGTAAGCACCATGCCAGCTTACCAAGCTCTACTAAATGACAACATGCCAAACGTACACATGGCCTATTTCCTTTTGGTAGATGACATCCTAAAAGATAAAAGGTCGGGGGAAAAGGAACACCTACAACAAAGCCTAGTGATATCTCTCCCAGACTACATCTTCCTGCGCATCCTTCATGATAGTCATTGGACTTTTCTAGTAGTCAGTGTCATTACAAGGATTGTAGTACTTTATAATAGCTCAGATGCAGCGTTCACACTGAACAAAAGAACAAACATGACTACTGCAAAGACACCTATATAAGCAAAGTCAGTCACATGTGACGAGGCAATTGTAGGAATTCTAAAGAGTCACCAAAAAGGGTACAATCATAAAGAAGGTAAAGACTTCAAGAAGACACAGCTCTACCATAGAAGCCCTCAACAGGTGCCTCTGTCAAATGAATGTGGCTTCTATTGTCTGGCCTAGACCAAAAAGGGTACAATCATAAAGAAGGTAAAGACTTCAAGAAGACACAGCTCTACCATAGAAGCCCTCAACAGGTGCCTCTGTCAAATGAATGTGGCTTCTATTGTCTGGCCTAGATGATGGCCCCAGATACGATGAACACAAAGGTGGAGGGTATCTAATATGAGAAATACCACCCACTACGCAGAGTGTATGCCGGCATGCTCCTCGAGTCAAAGTGGGCCACCAAAACTATTTAACAGAAATAAAGAAAGCGTGTTTATACATCTAACTCCAATTTTAACACCCCGAGTCGGGGTGAATGATAAGTTTGGGGGACGAGTTATAATTGAGCATAAGAGGTACAATTCCATCCTAAATTTTCAAAAATTTACTTATATTCTCGTTCCCGTCAAACTGATTTTGCAAAAATTTATACTATAAGGAAATTTTGTTAAGAGTCATAGTTTTGCTTAGCTGCCCTTGAATTTTTCTGTCCCCTACTAAATGTTGTAGTACTTCTATTTCTAGAGTGGAATAAATGAGCAACTAATGCATATAACAGTAAAACGAGAAGCATAACAATACGGTTCTATCTCATTCTTATAATAAAATGTTGTGTGAGTAACAATCTTAAGCTTTTGAAACCCCTAGAAACTTGAGGACTTCACCGAGCCATACTCCCGACCAACCACCCTAACATGACGGTTCCAGCCAGAAAATCCTCATTTCCCTCGAGAAGGAAACAAATACCCCTTTTGAGTTTAATTATCACAACTTTGGAATGAAAATAGGTTTGGCCGCCCAGAAGATCGTATAGAAACCCCCTTACCCAAACCTGAGAGGAGATATGAAAAGCCAAAAGAAAAAAAAAAGAAAAAATACATAATGAGAGTTGTACCCAAAATACGCTGAAGGATCCCACACAGACGGTTTATTTCTGCACTCATAAATGCTGATATGTCACACCTGTAAGTGGAATGTTGAAGCCAAATTTATCCACCTACAATCCTAAATGACCCTCACACAACCACCTGACTTAACGTTAGGAGCCCTTGGGGGTGAAACTGTCTTTACGATAGTTTGTAGGTGAGGGGAATTTAGGAGAAGAGGAAAACACTTAAAGCCTAAAGCCTACCTGAGCACACCAGCATAGGGCCAACTGAAAATAAAAAAAGAGTGTGAAAGCTACCCCTCAATGAGATGTTGTACCAGTATGGCTAGCAACCTAATGTAGGAAGGGATAAGTGTAACATACTGAATCTTAAACCCTACCCTAGAACTTTGACCTTTTGGGTTTGACCAAACAAGGTTGAGGTTAGTATGATCCTAATAATCTAATGCATGAATAATGAAATATATAATATGACAAATAATTCATTTGGGGATAATAAGATGATAAATAACTTAATTTCATGCATAATATGGTTAATGGGCCTCTAATGGGCTAGATGACAAAACCCATGTAAGAAAGTCTCAAACTAAATAATAGACTTCAAATTCGTAATCTACACATTAAAATAAGCCTACATGTCAATTTTCATTTAATTTGGACAACCTTGATAAAATATGATAAGTTAAAGAGAGAGAAACTGCCTAAAAGATGTAAGCAATAATTAAATATAATATATGACATTAAAATATGGAAATAATGCCAAATTCGTATTCAACATATCAAATATAACTTAAGAATGAAGTTTCACCTAATTTGGATAATTCTAATATCATAAATGTAGAAGGAAAGAGAAAATGATATTTGATATATTTAACACATTAAAAGTTTCCAAAAGGCAAAACTAAGTGCATAATCAGAATCTACATGCCTTTATTGGCCTCTGTGCAAAATTTGGTTTAATTTGGATAATGTTTGGACCCTCAATTTGCTTTGGAAAGAAAATTTATCAAACCTTATTTAAATGCAAATATAATTTCTCATTTCTTTGTCACGCTTGCTTTCCTATTTTAGATATCTCAGGTTCAATTCTGACCCTTAGATTTTGATCGAGCGACATCTGTTTCTTCTCCTTTCTCTGCTTTCCCTCTTCTCACGATTTTGTTTCCCGTTTGAACCTGTTCCTTTTTCCCTCGATTTCTTCTCGCGATTTCTTCTCTTTTCTTTCCTTTCTTCGTCTCTATGTTCCCCTAGCTTTTCTGCACCGATGGCCCCTATTTAAGTGGTGGTTCTGCGAACGATGCTTGTTTCTCACCCGCCGCCTGACCTGCTCTGTTCCTTCCCCTGTTCCACTTCTTCTTCGCTGCTACAGGTGCTCGGGCCTCTGGTTTTTCCTCCCCTCACCTTCGTGGTGACCCCCTGCATCATCCTCTTGGGCTAGTTCAAGCTCCTTCAGCCCCGAGTGCTTCTCCCCATCTCGTCGTATGCAGTCAGTGGTCATGGTGATGGCAGCAGGTCCCTGTGGTTCCATGATGGTTTCGGGGCTGGTGAACCACTTCGTGTCCTTCCTCAATGTCTCGTGTTGCGCCCGACATCCCCAATTTGGCCTTCGCAGGTAGGAATCGTTTTCCCATTTTTTTCTGGTTTGTAGTTGTTGTCTCGCCGGCCATGGGCATAAAGCTTGGCCATGTGTTCTTCGCGACACCTCTTTTTTGAGGTTCTGAGTTCATTTGGGGCGCGTCAATCCGTCGATAAGAACTTCAACGCTTTCTAGCACTTGTGGTTTTGGATTCGATTTCCTGATCGGTGTTGTAGCCTGGACTTCTTCGTGTTCAGGATACAGCGGAGAAGACGATCCTTCATGGATTGTCGAGAATACCCTCCATCGTTTCTTTACCTCTTCCTTTCCCTATCAGGGGTATTTTGGTCATTTCCTTATGTTTTCTTTTGCTTTGGTGCGATCCAACTGAGTAGCTGACTGCCGATTTGTCCAACCCTGATTGGGCCAAGTCAGCGGGTTGGGCCACCCTCTTGCAAGTTTTCTTCACGTATGTGGATTTTTAGATTTATCTAATTGGTCGAGCTTTAAAAATCCATAACTAATTATTTACTGATCAGAAAAATATAAATATATAGTCGTTGGATTCAGAAAAATGCAAGATTTCGTTTAGTATTTGTTTTGTTGCCTGAATCTGATGTTCTAAAGATGTGATTTTTATGGATCTAATTAAATAAGAAATAACTTGTAAAATTCATAACAAAATATATAAAAGTTAGAAAAATATAATAAAATATGTTTTGAACTCAGGAAAATATAATCTAAAATATGGAATTGTTTTGGAAACCTAATTCATATATTAATAAAAAGGTGTTTTTAGGGTTTATGAAATCAATATAAAACCTAACCCTAATTCCACATATATGCTTAATAGGTTCTTTGGAAGCCTAGGCTTGGACCTAGATGTGGCTTCGGATCTGTTTGAATCTGTTGTTGAGGTATGCTTGCATCCCATATTATTTCTATATTGAGCAATAGCCTATCTTTATCATTCTTTTGGTCCTATGGACATTAGCCTACACATTGTCTTGTTCTTTTGAAATCATGCTTCATGTGAAGTATCTTATTTTGTTATTAATCTTGTGATCATAGATATTCTCTTGGCATCTTATCTTGTTGCCTTGGTGCAAGTTGGACTTTTGATACTATATGCCACTGTGATGTGGATTTTACTTATTGATATATGCCCACTATGATGTGGATGTTTATATGTTTGTGTTGTCCATTGTGTGATGGCAACATTACTTATTCAGATTATACTTTTCTACTTGCCTCTACATTTAAATGCTATGTGATTCAGTAGCACTAGAGTAGTGTAAGTGCATTGGTTTGTTTATAGCAGATGTGTTATTTCCTGCTCTTTTGGGACGGCAAGGAACCTCGTACCCAGGGCAAGATGTGTGTCTTGACCCATTTTATATTTGGGAGATTGGCAGTATTCCTTTCTCTTTCAGGCTTCAGCTTTATGGGGGTTGGCCGCCAATTGTGTTTATATTGTTCTAGGGCTATGCTTGTCTCATATGCATGCAGGATATTGATTGTGGGGTGTGTGCCCTACTTGTGCTTTGTTTCCCACCATGGTAGTGGATTTATTTATGGCACAATCCTTTTATATGTTGTTTTATGGCAAGTATCCCTTTTTGTTATAATCTTTTCTCTTGGTCCCCGATTAGGTAGTCCTTATCTCTTGCATGGGAAGCCTTTTATTTTGATGTCCCTATTTCCTTAAATTGCTCAATTTGCTTTTTAGTATGCACATACCAGCCTTTGCTGATGTCTCCTTTTTGTTTCTCTTTTGCTGGGGTATGCTTCCAACCCTAGGTGGAGGACTTGGATGCATGGCATGGTGACCTGGACTTAGTTTGTGAAGCTTGGAGACAATCTTGAGGTGGTTTAGATTTCCTCCACATGGATCCTTATGATGTAAGTTTGTAACCCTTTGATTTATAATTGAATATAGTCATGTTTTTCTTCCGCTGCTATACATTGGTCTTTTGATTACCATTATATAAAGATTTGAAAATTTTACACCCACTCCATCATACCTTCTGAGTGTGTTTCGAATGGAGGTTTTATTGTTCAAATTTTTAGTAAGGAGGTGGTTTTACTTCCTTACAGCATGGTATCAGAGCCCATGGTAGTCAGAATCGACTATTTCAATTTTGTCTCCCCATAAGAACCCTAGACTTTTCTAGTTAGCTCTAAGTGAGATGTTGACCTTAGAATTGATCAATGATGATCTTTGTATGCAATAAGGTTGGTTTTGAGGATGAGAATATGTTAGGAGATCTAAATATGGAAATATTGTGACTTGGTTTCCGCAATTGATTTTGGATCCACATTTTGTTTCATCTCAAAAAAGTTTTCATCGCCAAAAATTATTTTCAATTATACTACTATATGTACAAAAGTTTTCTCAGATTTATCGATGTTTCTTGAGCTAAGTCACAATGAAGAGAAGCTCTAGTTTGAGTAGAATCTAACCCTAGTTTGTGACTAGGTTTTATATAATGGTGTAGTTGACCTACCCTATGACTTTTGGATGATCATGTAGGGTTGATAGGTTAGAGACACAAGGACCTATAACTCAACCCTAAATGGTGACTATTACTTGGATACATGAGAAATATTAATCTCCAAAAACTTTCACAACTAAGAGATGTGGGTAGCTCTAAAAGTTGTTTAGTTTGACTTGTTAGGTTGAACCCTTTAAGGGGTGGAGAATAGTTGATAGTTAATGTTTGAATCTATAGATTTTGAGGACGAAATCCTTTTTGAAGGGGTGGAGTGTTGTAACATACCGAATCTTAAACCCTACCCTAGAACTTTGACCTTTTGGGTTTGACCAAACAAGGTTGGGGTTAGTATGATCCTAATAATCTAATGCATGAATAATGAAATATATAATACGACAAATAATTCATTTGGTGATAATAAGATGATAAATAACTTAATTTCATGCATAATATGGTTAATGGGCCTCTAATGGGCTAGATGACAAAACCCATGTAAGAAAGTCTCAAACTAAATAATAGACTTCAAATTCGTAATCTACACATTAAAATAAGCCTACATGTCAATTTTCATTTAATTTGGACAACCTTGATAAAATATGATAAGTTAAAGAGAGAGAAACTGCCTAAAAGATGTAAGCAATAATTAAATATAATATATGACACTAAAATATGGAAATAATGCCAAATTCATATTCAACATATCAAATATAACTTAAGAATGAAGTTTCACCTAATTTGGATAATTCTAATATCATAAATGTAGAAGGAAAGAGAAAATGATATTTGATATATTTAACACATTAAAAGTTTCCAAAAGGCAAAACTAAGTGCATAATCGGAATCTACATGCCTTTATTGGCCTCTGTGCAAAATTTGGTTTAATTTGGATAATGTTTGGACCCTCAATTTGCTTTGGAAAGAAACTTAATCAAACCTTATTTAAATGCAAATATAATTTCTCATTTCTTTGTCACGCTTGCTTTCCTATTTTAGATATCTCAGGTTCAATTCTGACCCTTGGATTTTGATCGAGCGACATCTGTTTCTTCTCCTTTCTCCGCTTTCCCTCTTCTCATGATTTTGTTTCCCGTTTGAACCTGTTCCTTTTTCCCTCGATTTCTTCTCGCGATTTCTTCTCTTTTCTTTCCTTTCTTCGTCTCTACGTTCCCCTAGCTTTTCCGCACCGATGGCCCCTATTTAAGCAGTGGTTCTGCGAACGGTGCTTGTTTCTCACCCGCCGCCTGACCTGCTCTGTTCCTTCCCCTGTTCTACTTCTTCTTCGCTTCTCCTCGCTGCTACAGGTGCTCGGGCCTCTGGTTTTTCCTCCCCTCACCTTTGTGGTGACCCCCTGCATCATCCTCTTGGGCTAGTTCAAGCTCCTTCAGCCCCGAGTGCTTCTCCCCATCTCGCCGTATGCAGTCGGCGGTCATGGTGATGGCAGCAGGTCCCTGTGGTTCCATGATGGTTTCGGGGCTGGTGAACCACTTCGTGTCCTTCCTCGATGTCTCGTGTTGCGCCCGACATCGCCAATTTGGCCTTCGCAGGTAGGAATCATTTTCCCCTTTTTTCTGGTTTGTAGTTGTTGTCTCGCCGGCCATGGGCATAAAGCTTGGCCCTGTGTTCTTCGCGACACCTCTTTTTTGAGGTTCTGAGTTCATTTGGGGCGCGTCAATCCGTCGATAAGAACTTCAACGCTTTCTGGCACTTGTGGTTTTGGATTCGATTTCCTGATCGGTGTTGTAGCCTGGACTTCTTTGTGTTTAGGATATAGCGGAGAAGACGATCCTCGTGGATTGTCGAGAATACCCTCCATCGTTTCTTTACCTCTTCGTTTCCCTATCAGGGGTATTTTGGTCATTTCCTTATGTTTTCTTTTGCTTTGGTGCGATCCAACTGAGTAGCTGACTACCGATTTGTCCAACCCTGATTGGGCCAAGTCAGCGGGTTGGGCCACCCTCTTGCAAGTTTTCTTCGCGTATGTGGATTTTTAGATTTATCTGATTGGTCGAGCTTTAAAAATCCATAACTAATTATTTATTGATCAGAAAAATATAAATATATAGTCGTTGGATTCAGAAAAATGCAAGCTTTCGTTTAGTATTTGTTTTATTGCCTGAATCTGATGTTCTAAAGATGTGATTTTTATGGATCTAATTAAATAAGAAATAACTTGTAAAATTCATAACAAAATATATAAAAGTTAGAAAAATATAATAAAATATGTTTTGAACTCAGGAAAATATAATCTAAAATATGGAATCATTTTGGAAACCTAATTCATATATTAATAAAAAGGTGTTTTTAGGGTTTATGAAATCAATATAAAACCTAACCCTAATTCCACATATATGCTTAATAGGTTCTTTGGAAGCCTAGGCTTGGACCTAGATGTGGCTTCGGATCTGTTTGAATCTGTTGTTGAGGTATGCTTGCATCCCAGATTATTTCTATATTGAGCAATAGCCTATCTTTATCATTCTTTTGGTCCTATGGACATTAGCCTACACATTGTCTTGTTCTTTTGAAATCATGCTTCATGTGAAGTATCTTATTTTGTTATTAATCTTGCGATCATAGATATTCTCTTGGCATCTTATCTTGTTGCCTTGGTTCAAGTTGGACTTTTGATACTATATGCCACCGTGATGTGGATTTTACTTGTTGATATATGCCCACTATGATGTGGATGTTTATATGTTTGTGTTGTCCATTGTGTGATGGCAACATTACTTATTCAGATTATACTTTTCTACTTGCCTCTACATTTAACATGCTATGTGATTCAGTAGCACTAGAGTAGTGTAAGTGCATTGGTTTGTTTATAGCAGATGTGTTATTTCCTGCTCTTTTGGGACGGCAAGGAACCTCGTACCCAGGGCAAGATGTGTCTCTTGACCCATTTTATATTTGGGAGATTGGCAGTATTCCTTTCTCTATCAGGCTTCAGCTTTATGAGGGTTGGCCGCCAATTGTGTTTATATTGTTCTAGGGCTATGCTTATCTCACATGCATGCAGGATATTGATTGTGGGGTGTGTGCCCTACTTGTGCTTTGTTTCCCACCATGGTAGTGGATTTATTTATGGCACAATCCTTTTATATGTTGTTTTATGGCAAGTATCCCTTTTTGTTATAATCTTTTCTCTTGGTCCCCGATTGGGTAGTCCTTATCTCTTGCATGGGAAGCCTTTTATTTTGATGTCCCTATTTCCTTAAATTGCTCAATTTGCTTTTTAGTATGCACATACCAGCCTTTGCTGATGTCTCCTTTTTGTTTCTCTTTTGCTGGGGTATGCTTCCAACCCTAGGTGGAGGACTTGGATGCATGGCATGGTGACTTGGACTTAGTTTGTGAAGCTCGGAGACAATCTTGAGGTGGTTTAGATTTCCTCTACATGGATCCTTATGATGTAAGTTTGTAACCCTTTGATTTATAATTGAATATGGTCATGTTTTTCTTCCGCTGCTATACATTGGTCTTTTGATTACCATTATATAAAGATTTGAAAATTTACACCCACTCCATCATACCTTCTGAGTGTGTTTGGACTGGAGGTTTTATTGTTCAAATTTTTAGTAAGGAGGTGGTTTTACTTCCTTACAGTAAGTCGTTGACACAGAGAGACCTTTACTACCAAAAGGTAGTGGCAAGATTTTGAAGTCATGTAACTCTAGTTATGAAGGGGGAGAAATGGAATCTTAGGATTGAATGAACATGCCACAAGAGTTCTGCTATAAGAATGAGATAACTCGATAATGTTAAGTTTTTTTAGAATTTTTTTTTTCACACTTTGCTCTTCTCTCTATGATTTTGGGCCTACCCTTAGCCTGAGGATAGGCTTGATTATAATTTTGAGGGAGTTGATAACATCCCATTTTATGCTTTCTTGAATATGTTTTATGCCTCTCCTAACATACCTTTTATAGACTTTTTTTGCTTATTTTAGTACTTTATACCAAAAATCGCAATCGCACACCTCTTCCACCTTTGTAGGGTCATAACAAGACATGGTCATAGTTAGCACCTCGACTGCGGCTCATCGACCACTAGAGGACCCTCCCACAACGGTTGAAGTCCTCATAGTCATACTGACGCTTTGCGACCGCGGTGCCTCACGCACCTTTGGTCGTTACCTATGATTCGCGCACCATGACCACATTTGGGCCTCGACTGAGGTCTATACCTCGACCTCAATATTACACCCCAGCCTTGACTAAGATCTAACCTCAATTGACCTCAGTGGTAGCCTCTACCGAAGTGTTGCCTTGACTGACCGTAGTGGAAGCCTCGACGACGATCGAGCCTTGACCAAGATCAAGCCTCGATCATGGCTCAGATGGTTAAGTCATTGGGGGATCACCTATAAATAGGCCACCCACCTCGACTTGTCATATCATCACATCATCAAGAACCACGAAGTGCTACCAAATTTCGTTGCCACTCACATCCATCACATCAGTCTTGGATCTCCAAAGGTAGAAGCTGGAGGAGCGATAAGGTCGACGACCCTCTTCCTCTAAAGAAGAGGAAACATCTGCATCATCCATTCTGGGTCTAGATCTGAAGGAGTATATTGGTGTATTGCCATCTTCTCTCTCCATTTAGATCTATCATCTCCGTTACATTGTACCTCTCTCCCTCTTCATGGTTGTGATGTATCTATTATTTTGTAACGTCGTTATGTTGCCTGTTAACATGTGTGGCTAAACACTTAACTTGGGTTGGGAGTATCCACTAAGGCTCTCCCAACATATACATTCTTGCTTCTCTTTGTATATATATATATATATATATATATATATATATATCCATACGTTTGTTCTTAATGCTTCACTTGTATGCTTAGATACCATCTCGTGATGTTTGATCATTGGTACCTCGAAAGAGTAGTATCTTCTTTATCTAGTTTTATGGAGTAGTATGAATGCATGAGAATGTTAGAATGCTAAATCTTAAGGCCATATGGTTTGCTTCATGGTCGTAAGGTGGTTATCTCGAGAGGGAGGCCACATTAGACCTTAGATCTATCCTTATCTCGAGAGGGGAGGGAATAGACCCTTTTTTTGACTACTTGTAATCGTGATAGGAATATACGAAGGGGAGTGAGATTTTCATGTTGGCGAGAGGCCTTGGTAGGTGAAATATGATCCGAGTTTCCTTCCATCTCTCTGTTTCTAACAATTCGTACTCATTTTCACTTGTTTATTATTTTCTTTCCTTTAAATTTCTTTGTTTTGGTTTGAGCACCATCGTTCCTTTGGGAACACTCTTTTTAAGACCATTTGTTTGTCTGGTGTGTATGAGCATGAGACCCTACACACTTAAGACCTACCGACCTTATCCCTGTGGTTCAACCCTAATTACTACGTCAGACCCCATATAATAGTTGTGGGGGGTTGAGTGTCAGATTATAATCTTAAGAGTCTGAGTACTCTGGATCCGCTCCATTTTGGACGGGCGATTTAGGCCGATCAGAAATATGTGGAATTCTCTAGAAATCTATATGATTGATCATCATGGATTATATTTCGAATCTACTTGGTTAATAATGGTAAAAGGAATCCAAATAAAGGAAATAGAAAGGAAAGAGAGAGAAAATATGAATAAAATATGCCCTTCTAAGTGATAACTTGCATATGAAGAAAAGTCTCTCATACTTTTGAATTTGAATCCCAAATTCGATGCATTAGTAGTTTAAGTCATTATGGACTTTCCTTTAAAATTTGGGATTAAAAGGATAAGCGAATTAGGAGATATGAATTGTGTAAGTTTTCCTAAAGTGAAGAGGATAACATTAAATGTTACAATTATTTCCAAACCAATTTAGACTATTTGTTCTAGCACGTGGCATGACAGTCGTTGGATCTGAGATCTAATGGTGGTTGTACCTTCACTAATAATGATTAGGAATAGGAAGGGAGGAACCGGAAAATGGGATTTTGGGACCGATTTCCTCAGTGACCGATGTACGAGCATCTATGGGAACTCTCCCATTGTGATTGGGATCCCATTCTGAGTAGAACGATCCTAAGTTTGGATGGTTTTAAAGAACAACACAAGCTTTCCCCAATTTCTATGGAGAAGCAGACTCCATAGCTTGAGGGATTCCCCTGATCTGTGCCTATACAAGGCACCCTATCTATACTGGATGAGGGTGTGGGGTTCTTCAGATTTAGGAGGATGATCCCCTACCTCTAGTTTCCTACAATCTCTGCTCCCATCATCTAACTCTACTCTTCTTCTCACCGAAGTCTTTCCTTCATTGTTTGCCCTGCTCAGGTCCAGCGTGGAGCAATTGGAAACCACCAAGTAGTTCAGTAGGTCAGGTCAAAGGAGAGTCGACCTCATCGGCTGTTAGGGAGGCAAGGTGCCTGAAGTTAACCTCGGGGTTGACCATGGTTGGGCACTGCTTCATAAAGCATTGCGAGGTTGAAGAGGAACTCCACAGAGATGACCTTTTTACCCTCGAGGTTAATGAAGAGAAATAGGGGTAAAGTTGTCTTTTAATTATCTTTCTGACTCTACCTCACTGGGATGAGTTTCTAAGATGGCCTTGCGCCATTGGCTACATAATGAAAAGGAAAAGGAGTCTGGTTAACTGACGTGGTACTCTTCTATTGGCCCAAAGGTAATTTACTTTGCAAAAATCATAACTAATGATTGGTAACTCAGATATGGACAAGTTATATATGAAAATTAATCAAGAAAATGAAAGGAACTCAATAAATATATAATTTGAAGCCTGAATGTATCCACAATTTAAAAGGTATATAAAGTTGTCACCTTTAATGCATTTATGAGTAAGAAACCCTAATTGTGAGGTTAATAAGATTTAGTAAAGTTCTCTAATGATTTAAGTTGATATTAACCTATTGTTGATCAAAAGGATGTTTTAGATCTAAAAAGATTATCTTTGTGATTAATTGGCCTAATCTAGGGTTTCATGTATATAAAGTGCATTAATGGGCTAAAACCTTGATTTAGGTGAATATGACCTTTATTGGTTTTTGTTTCAAAAATCCAAGTATAAGATAGAGATATGATGTTCTAAAGCCAAGTTGAGTATAAAAGATCCTTAATGTGGATAATTTGATTAATTAGGGTTTTTATGAGTAGAAAAGTTGTTTTAGGGTTTGTTGACCTAAAAAGGTAAATTTTGAGAAATAGATCTAAGAAACCCCAAGGAAAGCCTAATTTGACTTAGAAACCCTAGAAGGGATTCCCAAGTCAATAAAATGAGTTTATGATGAGCATGTAGTAATTAGATCATACATGTTTTTCAGGGATTAGTTGTGCTTGTGTGATTGGCTTGGTTGGTTGATTGGATTACCTGATTGGATTGGACTTTGCTTATTCTTTGAGATCTCCAAATCATGTATGTGGTTATTTTATGATTACTCGCTATAGTTTCATGGCAATTACTGAGGTTTCATCGATTGCGTGAAAATAATTGCTTGGATGACTTTATTTTTTCTGCAATCTATAAAGTGTCTATGATTATCACCAAGTAAATATATATATATATATATATATATATATGACTTGCCCCAACCTACATACCATCTCTAGATGTAAGATCTAAGAGGACCAAGCCCTTAAGGGAATGTCAAAGGTGTTCAAGCTCCGGAGGGAAGACCATAGGGAACCCAGAGAGGTGACCCATAAGGTACCAAGCTCAGGATGGAGAAGGTAGCCTAAAGTCCATTGCAAGGACTAAACCCTAAGAGAGGGTATCCTAGAGGATGAGTAAAAGTGGTTGAGAAGTTACATTAAAAATGTAATCTTGGATTGTTAACAACTATTTGATGTAACTAGGTTGTTATGAAATATGTGCATGTTTTTGGTTGCCACCACATAGCAGTATATTCTTTATATTGACCGACATTTTGTTTTTCGATGTTTTAGGAATACTTGTAAAAGGACAAATAGTAAAGTGATATTTTAAGAATAAAGCTAATTAAAGAAAGGAGGATTTAGTTAGATAGAACTCTACATTGGGTAAAGTTCCAATTCTTATTTTTGAACATGTATGTGAAAAGTAAATTTTTTTATCCTTATTTAAGCCTAGTCTTTGGTAGAATTTATTAATTATTTTTTATTATTTGCAAAACCATTGATCCTATTTTGGGGTAGTGTCTCTAGCTTCTTGAACTCCCTTAATTGGGGATTACTGGGAAGTGGGGTCATTACAAAGGGACTTGAAAAGTCAATATCAAAAGCATATGCATGAGAGCCACCATTACATGCCAGTAGTTCTAAATATTTCATCACCCATCCCCTTTCTATACTTGTATCCAGACAGTTACAAAGATCAACCAACTTGGGTTGAATATATCCTAGAATATGAACTACCAAATTTTATTACATATCTAGTTGTTTTTTATGATGAAGTATATCCCCAACAAGAGGTATACATTCCACCACCTCTTCATTTTTCATATCCTATGTAGTTATATTTCTTGAGAATCCCATGAAGGAGTTGGGCCTATTCCATATGGAGGACCCAAAGCTACAATGAGACATTATAAATGACCACACTATTTCTATTACTTTTGACGTGGATTGCATAGTAGACCGGGAGCAATAGTTGCACAAACATATTTTTCAAGATGATTGTACAAATGAGATAGTTCCTCCTATGCCACCACCACATGTTCTTCATGCAAATTTAGGATATGAGCATAAGCCAAAGTCAAATCCTCCACTTGATTTAGCACAGTTGGCAGCAATGGTTGAAGATTTGTCACATACTACCTCAACCACATAAGAAGGTAGTCCACCTTTAGACTTCATGTAGGAGAAAACCTTGAGCTCACCAGACGAGCACCACTCTCACATCATGTTGTTTGTTTTAGATCCACACATAGCTACTACACTACCTCTACTAACTAAGGAGTTTTTGTGAATCCTATTAGATGGCCTACAGGGTGAAAACAACATTAATTCAAGCATCCGTATAACCCATTCGAGCTACCATGATCACCAAATCATATATTGAACTATGGAGATCTCATGTACAAGGTCTTGTCCCTTGTTCATATTCTATTTACTTGGACCCTTTTTGAGTTTCCACGAGCACCTGGATAAGCATCGATCATTTCTTCCCTTTCATCTTGGGTTTGGTGTTTGCTCGGGACAAACAAATTTCTATGCTCGGGGTGAAGGTTGGGTGGTACGTACACTTTTCCACCCACATTATCTATTTTCCATTTGTGTTCTATTTCAACATGTTGCCCCATGTTTCTTTTGTATTTAGATCACTTGCATTGCATGTAGCTAGAAACAATTATTATTTCAATTCTTAGTTGAAGCCATTATATAGTCGACTTAGTTGCATTGTATAAACATCTTTCATAATGTGACCCTTAAATGAAGTCAACTTTTGTGTAATGTTATATGATAAATTTCCAATGCTATAACTTATTATGCCACCTAGGACTTCAATTAATTTCATTTACTAGAAATGATGGTCAGTTTCATGGAATTGGGTGAATCAAATACATCATGTCTTTTAATTATTAGCATATCTTCTTATGGAATTATAATTATTCTGCATGTTACATGATGTATTTCAATTGCTTATTAAGATTCGTCCAGTATGATAAATTCAAAAAAATGAGATGCGTAAGTTCAGCCTTTTATAGATATCTTCTATTATTTTATTAACCTTACATTCACTAAAAATAAATAAATAGCCAAAAACAATGTTGAATTTCAAGTTTTGGGTGGCACATCCCTCCTCCCACTACCATTTCTTTCATACTCCTCGTATGTAATAGGGGTGTACCACTGATAAAGAAAAGATGATCATGTACACACATAAATTCCTTCCACACCTCAATTCTCTCTATTTTCTACCCAATACCATCTCCCCATTGTCAAAACCTATTCTGGAGTAACTCTCATAGAATATCTGAAATGATATGAAGCATCAATGGTATTATGATTGTACCATTATAATTTCAACATAGATGCATGTTTGTGAAAGAAAAATCATGACAAAGAATGTGAAATGTTGTATTGGGTGATTTAAGGATATTGAGATTGCTTGGCCATACTCAGTAGTAGGAAACAAAATGATATTGAGAAAGAGAGAGAAATGTTTACATGTTGGTAGTGTTATTTGATGATTGTATGTGTTTCTATGTTAGTCAATGAGCAACATTTAAGTTTCAAGTGATTTATTGAATGCATATTCATCACGTTTTAGTTACAATTTTAGATTTCATTTGCATATTTTGTTTACATTCTAATCAATATTTCTCATATTTTAGGGTTTTAATAGTTTATGTAATTCATTTGATATTTAATGTATTTCTGGTGTTTTATTTGTACGATGATTAAGTTCAACAGAGAAGTAAACATTCCCAATAATTTACCAAAGATCACATATCCTCACCCCAACTCTGACAATTCAAGTGAGGACCATATACAATGATTCAAGACAATGCAATACTACCATAGGAGGCCAATTGGCTAGCTAGTTATCCAACCTGTCGACTCAAATCATAAAAAGTGAAACGTAACCCCTCCAACAATATTGTGCTACAGGAGAACCAGTTGACTGGCATGTAGATTTTTTTATAGCGTCTATCACACCAAAATCTCCATATCTGTTGCATGCAAACTTAAATTTTTTAATATATGTTAGAAAGAAAATTTTATTATAAGAAAAATATATTTTCAGACTACTTTGGGACTTGTAACTGACCCAAAGTTTGTCTAAATATCCAGATTCAAAATTCTATGACTAAAGATAGACAACCATCAAATTAGTTTGGATGGATCCATTATTAGACCTGATGATATGAATATCATCCTCAAGGGATATCCAGGGTAAGGAAGTTCAGATCTATTATTTCACACCCACAACCCTAGCCGTCACTAAGGGAGGCAGAGGATGAAATTCATCGATTTGACATTTAAGACTTGTTCTACCTATAGATAGAGACTTGAGAGTACAATTATTGCTGGAGAGTTGTGACAAGATCAGTGATATTCTCCTCTATAGTGGTACATTCTCCATGAGCTTCTTCTTCTTTCTGTGTTTGTACCATGAACAACATAAGAGAACATATCTCATTACTGGAGTACAAGATGTATCCCCATAGATCATACTTTGTTCTGGTTGTTATGAACTGTGAGAATTTGGTCTGTTGGATGTGTTCCATTCATTCTTTACATTTACTCTATGACTTTATCAATCATATTGTTTTTTTGTTATAATCTTTAACATTGAGACCACAAATCCTAGGATTAAAACATATAATTGTTGGTAAGGTATGCCCATAGAGACAATCGTATGATGATTGACATGACATAATTACCTAAAAGGATATGATTAAAAATAATTACAAACATATAAGCAAGCTTTCAATTCATATGTTTCACTCAGTAATGAGATAATGAGGATACATAGTGATATGTCTAGAGAATTATATTACTCAATGATGTATGTTTTTAAGTTACTAACATTGTGGATGAGATCATACATATATTAAGAGTACATATACATATTCTCATTATGTCCCTGATCAGTTGTTATTGTGGAAGGTTGATAGACAACAATAACTCATAAGATTAGAGTGTGAGTTTGTTGATGATTAAATATCATTAGTCATGATATGGAAATATAAACCCAGCACACAGATACATGTTAGGGAACAGTGTATTAGACAGACCCACCTTGAGAGTGATACATGGTTTTGCAGTCACAATCATCTCTCATAGTGAAGGTGGTGATTGTGATTCTTAGACCTAAAATCATTGCACTCGTCACATGTCGTTGGGTACACTTTGACATCATCAAATGTAGTCCTAAAACATGGGTTGTTATAGAGGTGATGATTGAATGACTTTGATACATGGGGATAGACTGTGAGTGACAGATATGAGATTTTTCCCTCCTAATGGAGTATGATATCATGGCCACTTGATAAGCAAAACTAAGAAACACATGTGAATATACATGTGAATCAATATATGATATTGAGGTCACATTATCTCAGACAGTCTACTCTTGGTTCAAGAATCATAGATTGAATATTGAGAGGATGTCCAACCATCCCTCAAGTTCATCCTAGATATCAGAGACAAAGGAATTATATAATCACTGCAACACCTTACATATATTGTAGGTTATAGTTGTTCTCTAACTTTCCATTCACTTGGGTAGCACTAATGTGCGACTAAGCACCAGTCTTTGCTTGACATTCACAGCCAACGTGACATGGGACATATAGGGTCACACACATAAAAACTCATCTAGAATAGGAGTTTGATCTTGAATGACAATTGAATTGATTATTGAAGTATTTAGGTATTCAATTCACGCAACTGATTGCTTTATTAGATGACTAGGTTTGCTAAATGACCATCTCATTGAGTGAGATGACCGTTTGGGCAGCCAGATGGGTGTCTCAAGTAGTTGAGACGACCGTTTGGGGGTTATGTTGATCGAAGTGCGAATTGGCTTAGTTCTGCCCTTTAACCGATCGGTTCATTATGACTGAACCAACTAGCTCATCTCAACTCACCAGACAGCCGTCTGGGTGAGTGAGACGGGCATCTCACCAAGGTGAGACGGACTAGGTTGGGGACGTACTAAGGTTTGGATGTATCTTGAATAGTTTTGATTTCACAAACTTGATGTGAACGTAAATTAATATGAGATATCAATTGGAATCAAAATTGCCAAATTTGTGTGTGATTTGAGAAACTATCAAATGGTCATTTGGCAATGCAAGATGGTCGTCTCGCACAATAGACGACCGTCTAGGTGTGTGAAACGGTCATTTCAGCTGACGCAAGTTACAAAAGTTCAAGTTCTTCCGGTCCTTTCCGCTCCCACACGATCCCATATAGACTGGGAATCCTAACTCTAACCTCACCTATAAAAGGAGGGGTACTAGAGACTTCCCAAGACACAACACAAACAACTAAGAATCAGTTCCTCTGACAATTGTTGTCTTCTCTAGTTGTGGTAACTAAGAGAGCCCTGAAAAGTCCTACCCCACAGGGAGTGATAGCCAAATGGAGAGAACAACTGATAGTTGTCGTTGTGGGAGAACATGTTAGTGACTAGTATATCGATGGGAGGGACAACTCCTTCATGTCCATTCTTAGTGAACGACATGAGTTCTAGTTGCTCCATCTAGACTACTCTAAAGACAAGAATTTGTTGACTGTTGCTAGGAGGACAACTACAGTGTGCAGTCTGTGGCCTGACCACGTGAGCTATGCAGAAGTTATTTTGTTCATTGTTCATGGTGAAGACCAGGAGCTGCACAACCCTCATCCAAGAGTAACTTGTCAGCAGTAGCATAAAAGCAAGTTTTGTCGCAGGACTTGCTCCAAGACCAGGTATAATTTGCTAAAATCATCCTTTCTATTTCATAGTAGTTGACGTGATCTTACTGTTATGAGAATACGGATAGATAAGAATTTTATTTCTGTTGTTATACTCTGTGTCTGTATTTTCAACAGTAATAAATACGTAAAATTCAGGATGTGATTCCAAAAGGAATTTTATTAGACAATTAGATAATGATCTATGAGCACCGAGATCCAAGGTCAGTGAGAAATTTGATCATTGAGATATTTGTATTTTGTAAGGATGCAACTCACATGGGTCGTAATATAAACTTGGTTAATTTAAAAAGTTATATCATTACAATGATTACGTAGGCTATAATGGTGAATTGTGTCGTCCTAGTAATTTTATCCTAGTGTTATAATTTGATTTTATTTGTCCCTTTGTAAATTTAGCTAATAAATCAAACCACGGAATTTATCTATCCTTGTGAAATATTTTTTTCTTAATTATATTAAAATCTAATTAGTTTTAAAAAGAATAATGTCCTTTAGGGACGATTCTTAGTTATACTACGATAAGACCCGTCCGCTTACGGGTGGTAATTATGATATGTAGTTCGAGTAAAAATCTGAAAACTTTTTCTTAAATGGTTTTTCTTTAATGCAATCTACCACATCAAATGCACAAATAGAAATAGGTTAATTTTTACCTAGGGGGACATCTTGGAGGGTCTATCCCCCACAGAGACATTGAGTACAATCAAACTTAGCATCTACCAAATAGTTTTGTATATTACAATTTTTCTTTGTTGAATATGTACTTGACAGAGATATACGTTAGTCACACTGTGACCTCGAGCAAAGTTGTGTAAAATGAATCATCACTTGCATAAAGGCTAAGTATTTCATCGCAGCAATGTTTTGAATCCACCCATTGATCTTAAGGTTCAGCCGAGATGGTGCTTGGTCGAGCTCAGTGTCTGATTGGGAGTAATTTTTGACTCACTGATTTACTGTTTCATTCCCTAATGAACGTAGCGTTCAGCTCACCCTAAATTCCAAGTAAAATTATGCATTCGACCGAAAATCAGTTCATCTGCTAACTTATCTGAAATGAAGCTTGGCTCTAGCAATTTTCCAAATGAAAGTTATCTTCCCGACTGACTTTCTGAGGTCATAATTAAGGGAAATGAAGGTCTAAAGCTCAACAACGTGTTATTAAAAAAAAAGTACACTTTTTTTTTAATTGCATTCCAAATAACAAATCTCGTCGGTAGTTTGTAGTTTGCCCTCATGAGCTTCGATTCTGGCTTCAAAAAATCTAGCTCCTTCTGAGAGAGGAACATTGGATTTGCCAATTCGTGTGCATAGAAGCTAATAGACATACATACGGTCTAAATCTAATCAAGCTTTAGGCAATAAGGCATGCACTAACTAAGTTTCTTTTAATGTATGAATGCCTTTTAAAAAAGAGAGTGGTGTACTGTCTGGTGGAATACTGAGTTGGGCTTATACTGAAATGTGGTTTTGATGAACTCTGTAGGAGGGTTTTTGTTAGTCTGATTTTCACTTATTTTGTAATCTAGGCTCTTTTGGCTGGGATGAACAGATCTCACTCATTTTAGAAGTGACGGACATTTTTTTAGTGGACCAAGGCGTTGAATCCGAACCACCCCTGATAGCAGCCATCTATAGAGGACGAAATGGATATCGGATGAGAGTGAGCTTTACTGTTCACCTGACACCAGACATGCAGTATGCTCCATATAATAATTGGTTGGGTAACAAGTTGCCAGAAAAGTCAGGATACAACTCCTTGAATGTCAATGTCCATCCCCCGACATGCATTAACTAGGATTAAACGCCAAGAATGGAACGATTAGAAGCAGGTGCGAAGTCTAAACACAGAATTTCCGGTTGCTTGCCTGCCACCCACCGAGCACCATCAAGGCATCCGTGCATTTACATTTCGGTGGTCGACTGCGACCTTATAAGCACCAACACAGCTTCAAATGCTATCTTGCTTTTTACTCTCACTTCACCCAAAAAGCCTGGCCAGTGGTCAAAGTAAGGTAGGCCACAGGGTACGGAGAGTTTTTAGGTCCAACCACACGGAAGAAGTAGCCAATCCAGGATTCATCACTTCTTTTGCTAATTACATAATAATAATTGTGATACACATCTCCTCCTATCCCCGATTCCATACTCAATTTCTCAGAAAGGGGATTTTCTCCCTGCTGCGTCCGTATTGAGAGTTTCAGGAGAAAGAATGAACTTCTTAAGAAAAAAGGCGCACCCCACACACTGTCAATAGAGAAAACAAATTCTCAAAAGTGGAAATATATACATAAATACATTAATATTAATTGATTAGAATTATTTTTACTTAGAAGAGAGAAAAAGAAAGTATCTAAAGACATCATGGCATAAATTATCTTTAACAAAAGTACTATAAGAATAATGTCGTATTCATAAATAAATAAAAATACAATAAACAAAAGATTACACTAAAAAAATGTGCTCATGAATAAATAAAACAGTACAATATAACATAAACATTACTAAACTACTCAAAAAATACTTATAAATAAAATACAATGATAAGATACACACATAAGTTAGGGGTGGTCGATAGCTCAAATGGTACGACTTGGTAACAACAACGGAGTTTGGAGGGGTTCCTCGTTATCAAAAAAAGATACAGACATAAGTTATAGAACAACAACAACGAGTTCTATGTTTACAAGGCTTGTTGAGAAACTGTTGCAAGATCTTCAAAGTGGGCAACTTTTTCTCGAAGCAAGTATGTGTGTACATTCAAGAACAAATCAGGGTTCTATCCTCGCTGTCTCAAATTGGGGGCATCTGCACCACCCTCCTTTTGGAAGCAGATTTGGCGTGTTTTTCTGCAAATGTCGGAAAAGGGGAACTTTCATTTTGGGACTCTAGATGGTGCGAGCTGCCGCTCACAGATTTTGCCATCACAACCAATGACAAAGAGAACGATTTCAAAATTAACGACTTCTGCATTGAAGGAATTGGTTAAGATTGGGTCGTTCTCCAACACATTCTTCACATATATCGAATACAACTCATCAGATCCTCTTGAACAGCTATCTCTACAAATGAGGACGATAATATGGTGACCTAAAACAAATGGAGTTTTCTCCATAGATTAGCCAAGAAGAAAATATTTAATGTTGATGCAACTTTCCATAGATCGTGGCTTGATAGAGTATGGAAGTTAAGCAACTAGAGCCAATGAAATCTTATGGAAAATCATTCATCAAGCTATTCCCACATATGACAACATTATTAGATGTCGTATTCCGTTAGTCTCTCAATGCTCTTGCTGTGAAGTGCCTGACACGGAGTCTATGCAACACCTTTTCCTCTCCAGCCAGTTCACAAAAGTTTTCTGGCAGAAGTTTGAATCCATCACTAGTTATCCAACACCCGAGACGTTTGATGAGCTCTTGAGCAGTGGCGGAGCCAGAAACTAAAAGTGGGTGAAGCCAAGTGTAACCAGAAAAATTCTAATGTCAATATCTAAAAAATAATGAATTAACACTACAAAGGTTGAAAATGATAAAAAAATCTACGAATTTTCATAAATGAAAGAATTCACCAATTAAATGTAAATGAAAAAAATTAAAGAGAGGCGGACCATGTTTCATTGCCTAGAAGTGTTCAATAATTAATGGTTTCTACAATTATATTTTTATGCTAGACTCTAGGACATGTCTCCCTTAGATTAAGTATTTGTCCATATCATATGAATGAAGGATGATGATCTATATAATAAGAAAATGATTATCAATTTGAAGCGTAAAATTAATAAAATCATTAAATGTATAGTACACTGAGAAAAAAAATCAATACAAAAGAATATCTTATAATACGTACATTTTATGAGATTTTAACATTTAATTGGAAGATTTTTCTCATTGTGTAATAAATAATAGAAGTGAGTTAATATGCAATATGTATTTAAATGTGTTACTTTCTTTATTATAAATTTATATGTAATTGAGTTTGAATATGCTTAGGACATATTATTAAGAACAAAATATCACAATTAGAAGCCATAGACTCCTTCATTCTTATAAATAAATTTGAAAACCTATCTACTATGATCATATCTTGATTTGATTTATTAAATTAGTATGGATTAATGTGGTCTAACACACGTTCCTTATTATTTTAAACTCTCTTTTTGTTAATTCTCTTGTTTGTTACTTTTTTGTTTCACATAGTTTCTTTTCCAATATAAGATAGACTCTTTTCCGTTTCCAATTCATAATTATTCATGGATCTTACGTTCTCTTCTATGTAACTTGTTCAATTGGTGACATAGTTATTTTATTTATATCTGTTATTGAGAGGGAGAGATCTATCGTTTGTTCTATATTAAATATTCCATGCAGAGTGACTACCCAACCTTTTGTACCAATTGATTACAAACTGATGCATTAATTCCTCGTGTTTTAATTATTGCATGCAATGACAATGGATTGAGAAGGAAAGTCCATCCGTTTCCTTCGTGGCCTAGCTGTTTATCCGACTTTTCATATATGACGATTTGGAACTGTTGATGTTAATTGTTTTTTTGAATTGTAATGACGGCGGGTGAGGCCAAAGGCTATTTTGAGCAATAAAAGCAGATGTAAATGCGAGAATTTGATGAGGCCGTGGCCTCATGTGTCCCTAGTGTGGGCCGCCACTGCTCGTGAGGCGATGTGATAGCTCACACTCTACCACATCTGCGAAGAAGTGGATCGCAGGAGAAGTCAGTGCCCATATCATCTGCGTGACCTGGCACATCTGACGTGCTTCTAGATTTGAAGGACGAAGACCCTTCTTACAATCTCATTGGAACTGTATTGTACTGTCTTTGAACCGAGCAATGGTGAAGAATAGATTTACCAAGATTGTGTTGTATTTCATATTCTCAGTTAAACTTTTATTCCATATTACTTGCAGCAGGTGCCACACAGCTCCTTATATATACTAGTGGTCCCCAAGAGGTCATGACCTCTAAAGGACATGGGAATTTAACGCTGATTGGCTAGGCTTGTGTACTTCTCAGAATAAAATATAACACACACACGAGCGCGCGCGTTGAATCGCTCACTCGCTCTGCCCGGTTCGGTTCGGTGCGGTGCGTGGATTTATTTTTTTACGAAATATTTTATTTGATTTTACTTCTCGAAATTACATTTTGTTTTCTATGTTGCGTCGTTTGGAGTTCGGTTGACAGCGTTTAAGACACAACAATAAACCTCTCTTGACTACCTGTTAAGCCGACCATTAAAGCGATGTTAAATACGCACGTTGGAGAGACCAACAGGTGCGGGCAATTACCGCGGCGGCTGAGACGCACTCCATATAAGGAGGCGTCCGCTCTCATTGAGAGACAACAAACCTACAACAGAAAAGAGATACAAAGAGAGATAGAGAAATTTACCCGATATACAACGGTTCCTTTACTGCTGTATCGCGGTTCTTTTGTTGTTGTATTGCGGTTACTTTACTGATGTAATGTGGTTCCTTTCCTTCGGTACAAAGTTGTGGTTCCTTTCCTACTGTACTGAGGTTACCTTCCAGTTGTACCGTGGTTACCTTCATGTTGTACCGCGGTTCCTTACACAACCACTCTTTGTTGTTGTTGTCTTTACGACCAAGGACTAAGGAACCAGTTCAACACTACAACTGTATCTAACATTGAGGAACAGGCTTGAATCTCTCTGTATCTAACAGATTGAATCTCCAGACTTCTATAGAAAACTAGGAAAGCACTACATTGAGGAACTATAATCAATGATTAAGAGCATCAGGCTTGTTCGCTGGCTATCCCCGGACGTAGCCAACCTGAATCTCAATCTTACGATAGGAACAGGTGTGGATTCACAAGGTGTTCGAAGAAGATGGACAACTGGTATTGTCCGCAACTCTCACAGCTACGTGGGATTGGCCTTCAGGGTATAGCTTCAGGAAGATGACTACACCTCGGCGTACATTAATGCCTGTGGGACTGCCCTTAAGATCACAGATGAGAAGAACGTCAACGCATCTATCATTGAGGTGGGTGACCCTCATGTCTTTAGGATCTTGTGGGGAGATTCGAAGGAATCATGGAAAGATATGATTTTCACCACGGAGATTTGTGATGTCTTGAAAAATTTCACCATTATTGGCTGTCTTGTTCCCAAGCCCTCCAACTCCGCTCGCAGGGAGCTTGATTTCTTGGGATACCATCTAGAGGATCATTGTATCTGCACTGTACCAACCCCAATGCCTATGCGCCTGCGAGGTATCATTATCCTTGAACGACGCGATACCCCATACCTGTACATCTGATGGACATATGCATAGAGGACCATGTGTTGCTTTCTTCACGGCGTTGTGATACTTGTATGATGCTTTTACCTGTGTGATAGAAGGAATATAGGGTGGTTTAGTCACCGCGACCTTATAAGCGCCAGCTATAATCCTTTTTTTGTTGAGCATGCCCACATGAGAGTGGGATGAATAAGATGATAGCCTGACTTTAAGTAAAAAAATATAAGTTATAGAAGTACCAGACATTAAATATTATTTATAAATTAACAAAACAACATGACAAAGATAAAACATATAAAGATACGAAAAATAATCTAAAATCATATTCATAAATCAAACTTCCCTCATTATCTTCAATGAATTATTTCATTCTTTTCAAAAGTTAAGAGAATATTGTATAACTAACTTTTTATCCCTTCCTTCCACCACCCCTTCTTTTTTTTGCTCTAACAAACTTTTAGCACCAAGCGTTGGCTCCCAAAATAGTTACATCCATTGCTCTATGAGAGACATGTGGTATGTTTCTGGAGGTGGATGCGATGATACCTATTTTTTCCCTAATTTTAACCCCTAATGCAAGGATGACCCCTTGTTGCTTCTCCGCCAAAAGGAAGAAACAAAACACAACCAAGAAGAGGTAATATGTTTTGGACATCACTTGTTTCTGCTCTAGACTAATTCTCCTTTATCCTATAGTTGGAAGATAATTTAGATGTTGAAATCTAAACTATAATGGTATGGACGATGTGACCGCCCTAGTGACATAGTTAGATCCAGAACTCCGCCTAATTGTGGTCAAAATCAAACTTTTTCCCCATCGATGTCCAAACAAATAGGCTTATTCATACGAAATTCTGACATTTCATGCCTTAGTTGATGGTCCCAACATCCATATTTTAACTTGAACTCTAGTTTAACACTTTCCAAACACTTGGATAAATGATGCCACAATCACATCAGACTATTTATTAACCAAAGACAAGACTATATCCTATTTAAATTTTGATCCAAAGAGGGGTCTCATGAACGATACAGAGAGAATAAACGTCGTCACCGTGTTTACATTCCAACATATCCAATGGAAGGTCAACCATATACTTTCTAGGTTCCCTAATACTTTCAAAACAAGGATGGAGGATGATGTTATTTAATAATCTGTGTACCTCTTTCTGCTATCTTATATTTCTAAAGTTTTGAGTCAAAACTCAAGATCAAACAATTTATTATTATAATACTATAGTGGATTTTCCAGTAAGTTAGCCACGTAGTATATTCACATAAATCAGGTGTTCTACCAGTGTACTTTGATTTTCATGTGTATGTCATTATTTTTTAGACTTGCTTGGGACATCACTCACAAAACATTGTGCTACACCTCTTTATTATAATATATTGTCTGGTTCACAATTTGCATATGGTTTCGTCGTACTTGACACGTGTATGTACACATCTGACATGCAACTCCCTTTAAGTGGCATCTTATCATACCATATTACTTAAAACTTTTGATAAATTGCAATTTTCTAAAGTATGGTAGAACAAATATAATTACAACAAAATAGAAGGCAGGTGAGCAACAACTTGTCCACCAACCCCTTTTGGATGGCAAAATCAAACCTCTGAAATACTTAGACTAGATGTACGGATTAAACGATATGATAAAATTAAATATTTCTGACAGGTCATTGCTGAAAATATAAGATTAGGATATTTTACTATAATAATCTCTATGAGCTAGTTTATAGAGAAATAGGTACACCCAAAAAAAGAATGACTAGAAAAAAATGAACAAAATTTTATGAGATCATCCATCACTGAAACCATTGCACACTCTTTAGTGCAACTTCAAGCCACTATATGAGAAGAAGACAACTTGAAATAAAGTGTTCTAAACTAAAATGTTGATCAACATGAATTTTATAATATAACACCATTTAAAACACATGAATGTATATAAAATCATGATGAATACACTAGACACTATGGTGGTTATAGTTTGTTTTAGTTTCTGGCACCACTTAGAATACAAACTAAAACATATATATTGGTTACAAAATTTCAAAATAAATCAAAACATGAACCTCTAAATCAAAATTAATGAATTAATTAATTATCATTTGATTTGATTTAATTTGGTTACCGTATGTTATTTGATATATTGTGAAGTTGCTTATATAATTATTGAGTGAAAACTCCAACCTTTTTGCACCATCTTTAGCAATTGATCTAACATGATAACACACTCAAGTAAACAATGTTTTGTATAGGGGAAAATAAAATGTATATAACTAAATTGTATAGTGCAAATAACTTGATAAGTATACATGGCATGGCATAGTTTAGTTTTTTAATATTGAAACCTTACTTTTATTTACTTAGCATTATTATAAATTTAACTTGCATAATCTATAAATTATTATATAATCAATCGTAGATGATTATTTTTACATTATATAAGTATACATAAAATTAGTATGCAGAGATGTCTATCAGTTTAGTTTGGTGACATACATCCTTAAATTAAATGAAACAATTATAATGGTTTGTATTATTTTGAACGAAACTTAATTTTCAGCTCACTAAAGCTACAACGAATTGGTCAGGTTGGTTGGTATCTACGTCTAGTTTGGTTATCTTCCCAACCCGACTAGCATAATGTATTATTGAAGATGAGTTGCATAAATTTATATTTCTTGGTTCTTTACATGATATCCAAGATACCTTCACAATTTCTATTAATAACTCTGCTCCATTCAACAAAGTGACACTAAACTTGGTGTCAAATAACTTAATGCATAGGGAGACTAGATGACATAATTCTACAGAACAACTACTTTAATCATCCTTCCTACTAAGGAGAATGAGAGGAGTCAGAGGCGATGTCTAGGTGACAGAGAAAAGTCAAGATCATTTCAACATCCAAAAGTAGAGAGATTTGTCACCATTGTATCAAGATTGATCACATAAAGAACCTAACATAAATAAAAGGGAAGTTATATTATGAAAGTTAAAAGTGATAGACAATGGTACCAACATAACTATAGTGGTTAGGGTGCTTTGGAAATTGTCACATGTGGAGTGGAACATGATCTCCATTAGCAAGATGGTGACAAAAATGAGTGTGTTCTAAGTTTTAGTGATCCTTAACATGCTACTCTCGACATGAACTTGTTATGCTTCAACAACTCTGTTGAAATTCAAAAGACAAAAATGAATACTATAAGCTATTAAAAAATACACTACGATATGAGCATGCATACAAATGTTGGTTATACCATACTATTGACAGATATAATACATAATGCTACAGTTCATATGAACCTCATATAAAGCTGCACTTTAGATCTACAAGGATATTATACTCACTTTTTTGGCATGTAAACCAAGGTTACTAATGGACAATTGGTTTCTACCAAAGGAAAATCTTGTTGTACTTTTTAAAAAATAAATATAAGAGATTGTCTGTAAAATCCATGACCTAGGTTATGTTTTAACCCTAGATGTTTTGTTTAAGAAAGATAATTAAATTCTTGCTCTTATCTTTTGAAAAGTAATTAAGGCTCATGAGGAGCTTATGTTTCAATTTTAGTCCTTTTTGAATAATGTTGAAAACAATGTTTTGCTCATTTTGGACTAAAGTGCAAATTACCCAAGTTGAGGGGTTAACTTGCAAATGTTACGTGATAAAATGTTCCTCAAGTGTTGAAGCATCATAAGAATTAAAATGATGCAGAGGTATGGCTTGTGGTAGCCTGAGCACCAAGAAAGAGCTTATAAAGCAATGTTGTGCGTTAAAACCTAGTTTTGGTGTAATGTGTAATTCACCCAAAACCTAGGGTTCAATATGTAAAATACCACTTCTAAAGAGTCCCTAATGTTCCTTGGTATCAATAAGAGATAAGAAAATTATCACTACTACAGAAATGGCTTATAAAATCACTTTTCAAGGTGTCGGTTGTATACAAAAACGGACACCTAAACTCTACAGTGTCGGTTAATTAATAAAAAACCGATACCTAAAATCAACCGCCAAAACCAAAATTCCGGTGAAAAAATTACCTCCAAAATTTGACAAATGTCATCGGTTCATAAATAAATAACCAACGACTAAAGGGTATTCGTGAGACAGGAATAGGTGTCAGTTGACCTTTAGTTAAAAACCGACGACTATAATATAGTATAGGTGCCGGTTTTTGGAATAGAACCGACACAGTTGGTTTATTTGTCGGTTTATTAGAATAACCGACGCTTATTGTCAACTTAATAGCTCACCAGCGCGAGCTTCTCTTCCCCTTTCCCAGTTTCATTCCCGATTTCAGTTAGGTCCGGCGATTTCTTGCTCGCCCCCGCCGGTCGTTGCTCCTCCGCCGCCGCTCCGTGCTCCTGTTCCTGCCCTCGCCGCTGCTCCGTGCTCACCGGCGGCCGTGCTCCTTCTCCTACTCATGCTCTCTGTGCTCACCGGTGGCCGTTCGTGCTCCTGCTCCTGCTCCGTGCTCACCGGCGGCCGTGCTCCTTCTCCTACTCATGCTCTCTGTGCTCACCGGCGGCCGTCCGTGCTCCTGCTCGCCCCCGCCGGTCGTTGCTCCTCCGCCGCCGCTCCGTGCTCCTGCTCCTGCCCTCGCCGCTGCTCCGTGCTCACCGGCGGCCGTGCTCCTTCTCCTACTCATGCTCTCTGTGCTCACCGGCGGCCGTCCGTGCTCCTGCTCCGTGCCCTCGCCGCTGCTCCGTGCCCTCGCTGCCGCTGCTCCGTGTCCTCACTGGCGCTTCTCCTCTCTTTGCCGCCGCCTCCGCCGGTGGTTTCTATGCTCCGGTCGCTGCTCTCCTCTGCCCTCAAGGTATGCCCGCCCGCCCTGCCTTCTTCCTTCTTCCTCTACTCTGGCGGCTGCTTGGGCGGTGCCAAGGCACGCCCAAGCAGCTGATTTTATGCTTCTACTGAGTTGAATCCTCTATTGTTTATACAATACATGTAATTTTGATCAAGTGATGATATGTAAATGTAGAAATAAGTTAGTAAGGTATCAATGATAAGTCTGCTGTAATGTGATGCAAAATAGTTATTGTATCATGCATATCTTAATACTTTTTTATTTTATAGTTGTATAGGGTGTTTTATGTGTGACAAGTCTATTGTTTTATATATAGTTGTGCATACCTGTGAGTTATCAGGAATACCTAAATGAATGTCTAACACCTAAATGAATATCTAGTTGTGTATTTTCCTAGTATCGTGAAAGATTCTCAATCGTGTGTATCACATGGGATTCTTATCTCAACACAATGGACTGCAATATATGCATCTAATGCCTTAAATGGAAGACTGGAATGTTATAAAATCCCATCAAAGTAGGTAGAAACAACTTATATATATTCAGATCTTAATAATTCCATGAAGTGCACATTATCTTACTCAAGAAAAGTATGTGTATAATGAAGGATTAGTTCCATATAATGGTTCTATTTTAGTAAGCACCTAGAAACCCGTCCAAGATTTACTCATTAGGAGTAAATCTTGGATAGTCCCCGGTTTGGGACTGTTCTTGAACACCTAATCTCACTTAGGATGTAAGTGTATAATGTGTATTGGGTTTTCGAGAAAATTTCGGTAGCATTTCCTCGTTTGTTCTCTAAGTACATATGTAGACTTCTTTTCAAGCTATCATGTCTACCACAATAAAGTTGGTTATGACAAGCAATAAAAGGTTAACTGATGTTATATACCTTTTTCTAAAAATATATAACATCGTTATATGTACTTACACTTTGTTAATACTAATATTATGCAGTCTCTGTCCACCCATAACAGTCACTATGAACTGGGCCTCTATGTCAATGTTAACATTCCCTATTGAAGAACAATTGGACATCATCCTAGATGATCGTTCCTTAAACTAATTGGTCATACCCAAACATTGGCATTTTCTAAAAGGAAGACACTACATGCCTGGTAAAGTGACCCTAACTTTTGGCAATTATTCACATGTTATCGAGGTTGAGTATGATTTGGCGGGAAAACTTGTATCAAAATCCGGTTGGCGTGATTGGATTGGAGAGATGCATGTGGTCTGTTGCAACAGGCTTTTTCTCCGTCCAGTTGGCCATAATTCCATCAAAGTTTGGATAACCAACAGCAACTGCGAGACCCCCGATCATCTACTGCGGTATGAGCGCACGTCGTCGCATATCAGCTCGGACGAATCTGAATCTGAGGCCCCTGTCAGTTCAGATTCGACTAAATACAGTGAGGAGCTTCGTGACACAACTTCATCATCAAAAAGACCACGGTAAGTCCAATTAACAAATATAATTGTCAACACAAAAAATTTGTGTTTACACTTTTTGTTTGAAAGCAATCAATACTCATAGCTGCTTTCTATTCTGAACTTCAGGAGAAGATCGCCACAATGATAAGTCCTCGAAGTTACTGATGCGGGACCATGTTGGTGTAGTATTTAGTTGTCTATCTATCTAGACTTGTCTGTATTAATAGTTTTTTTAAGTTATGCACATGTTTAGGGGTACACCAACCCCTTTGTTTAGTTACTGTTTAGGGGTGCACCCCTGTGTGTGGATGTAAAAAGAGATTAATGAATGGAACTGAAAGTTGCTACATGAATGCTTATAACTGAAGTGTGTGTTCCCATGAATGTTCCCATTTGCATGATTACACTACTATTTTCTCATATTGTATAGTCTATTTTAATATGACATACTCATATAGTATATGTTGGGTAAGTTTACTTTACTTATATCTTTAACTTAAGTATAGTATATATATGCATACATGTGCATTTTTTTATAAAATTGTATAGAAAATCAAAACCCATTCTTGGTGAGAATCCTAATCACCCTTCTTGCTTAATGATGAACTGTAAAGACATCAATAATCACCCTAACTTGAAGAACTAGGATTTTAGGTATAAGAATGACAACACATTATTTGTTGGCCTAGAAACCCGTCCAAGATTTACTTGTTAGGAGTAAATCTTGGATAGTCCCCGGTTTGGGACTGTTCTTGAACACCTAATCTCGCTTAGGATGTAAGTGTATAATGTGTATTGGGTTTTCAAGAAAATTTCGGTAGCATTTCCCCGTTTGTTCTCTAAGTACATATGTACTTGGAGAACAGCGGGGAAATACTGCCGAAATTTTCTTGAAAACCCAATACACATTATACACTTACTAGTGAGATTAGGTGTTCAAGAATGGATAGGTGGTACACATTTATTATATATAATAATGACATCACATGTATTTGTTAACCCTAGACCCTAATCTTGTCCTAATATATACTTATTTTATCTTTGATCATAGAATGGATAGTTCATGGATGTCCATTCGCAATCGCTGCACCCCAGAGTTTATTTCTGGTCTTGACTAGTTCATTAGATTTGCCGAGGAACATAGGAAACAACCTGGAGATAGGTTCTACTGTCCATGTAGGCATTGCGGTAACAACTTGAAAGTCAACACTGGTGACAAAATCAAAACTCATGTCATGTGCAACGGGATTATACAAGGCTATATAGAATGGCACTGGCATGGAGAGATTTCAAACCCAAAACCAGTGGATGTCGATAGCAGTGCTTGTATGGAAGAAGAAATTGCCTACAATGACGTAGATGTGAATGAACCAGTTCCAGTAGACATCGTTGATGCGATGCTGGATAGTTGTGGGGTAGAGCACACCGATCCACCTCCCATTTTTAGAAACATTGTGCATGATGCTGAGTTGCCATTATACATAGGTTGTACTAAGTTTACGAAACTTAACGCTATGTTGAGATTGTATAAGTTGAAAGCTAACAATAGATGGAGCGACAAAAGCTTCACGTCATTGCTATTTTTGTTGAAAGAAATGCTTCCTGAAGGAAACGAGCTGCCAATCTCAACATACCAGGTAAAGAAATTGTTGTGCCCAATGGGAATGGATGCCAAGAAGATACACGCATGCCCGAATGATTGTGTATTATTTCAAAAGGACTATGCGGATTTGAAAGATTGTCCAAAATGTGGTGCGTCACGGCATAAATTGATGACTTCGGGGGAGTCCAAAACTGGTTCTCCTGCCAAGGTGATGTGGTATCTACCTATAATATCATGGTTTCAACGCTTGTTTGCCAATCCTATAGATGTGAAGAATTTGAGGTGGCATGCAGATGTTAAAAAAAATAATGATGGGATCCTACGACATGCGTCTGATTCCCCACAGTGGAAGAAGATTGATGTATTGTACCCTAAATTTAGTGAAGAAGTCAGGAATCTAAGACTTGGGCTTTGTACAGACGGGATGAATCTGTACGGGACATTGAGCAGCCAACATAGCACTTGGCCAGTCATGCTTGTTATATACAATCTTCCTCCCTGGTTGTGTATGAAAAATAAGTACGTAATGTTGTCGTTGTTGATATCAGGCCCTAAACAACCTGGAAATGACATCGATGTTTATCTTCAACCTCTGATTGATGACTTAAAGAAACTCTGGGGTGAAGGTGTGATGACCTATGATGCTTCACGAAGAGAGACATTTCGTTTGCATGCTATGTTGCTTTGCACTATTAATGACTTTCCAACAAATGGGAATTTGTCTGGATATAGTGTCAAAGGAGCTAAAGCGTGTCCTATATGTGAAGAGAACACTGATTCAACAAGACTAAAACATGGTGGTAAGAATGTATATCTCGGTCATCGAAGGTTTCTTCCAAAATTCCATCCGTATCGTAGGAAGCGCAAAGCATTCAATGGATTGAATGAGGAACGCAGTGCACCTAAACCTATACCAGGGGAGGTTGTTTATGAAAGAGTAAAAGACTTTGTCAATGAATTTGGTAAGAGATCACAATGTACTACACGGAGTGACAATTCTTCATTCAAGAAGAAGTCAATATTTTGGGATCTTCCTTATTGGAGTTCTTTGATAGTCAGACATTGTATCGATGTAATGCACATTGAGAAAAATGTCTGTGATAGCATCATTGGTACTCTGTTAAATATACCAGGTAAGACTAAAGATGGGATAAAATCCAGACTAGACCTACGTGAAATGGGAATAAGGTCAGAATTAACAGAATTACGTGAAATGGGTAATAAAAGAACATACTTACCTCCCGCTTGTTACACGTTGTCTAGAAAGGAGAAGAAAGCTTTTTGTGAATGCTTGGTAAATGTTAAGGTGCCACATGGTTACTCATCCAACATCCGTAGATTGGTATCAATGAAAGATCTGAAGTTGATAGGTCTTAAATCTCATGATTGTCACACTCTAATGCAACAAATATTGCCCTTGGCAATTCGATCTATATTTCCGAAGCATGTAAGGTTTGCAATCACCAGACTTTGTTTCTTTTTCAACAGTCTCTGCAGCAAAGTTATTGACCCTGAGACTCTCGATAATTTGCAAAGAGAAGTGGTTGTTACCCTATGTCAGCTTGAGATGTATTTCCCTCCTTCGTTCTTTGATATCATGGTACATCTTGTTGTCCACTTGACTAGGGAAGTGAAAATCTTGGGACCGATTTTCTTGCATTGGATGTATCCCTTTGAACGATACATGAGCGTTTTTAAAGGTGATGTTCGAAACCGTTATCGGCCTGAAGGGAGTATTATTGAAGGTTATGTGGCGAGAGAGGTTATGGATTTCTGCAATGACTTTCTCAGTGGTAATGACACTCCTAATAATGACAAGAATATTGACGAGCTATTTGGCAAAGGAATTTTGGGATCACGTGTGAAAGTAATCAGCCGTGAGCAGTTGGAACAAGGTCATTTGTATATTTTACACAACATGGACGAAGTGAACGTTTATATCGAGGAACATACCAATTTCATCAAAAGACAATATCCTCGAGCCAATACAATGTGGCTTGCTAGAGAGCATAACAATACTTTTATTAAGTGGTTTGAACATAAAGTCTTACATCAACTATCTCAAACACCAGATGATATTACTGAAACTATCAAATGCCTCGCCTTTAAACCAAAGTTGACTGTTATGTCTTATGAAGGGTATGACATTAATGGATTCACATATTACACAAAGCGCCAAGATGATAAGAGTGTCGTCCAAAACAGTGGGGTCACCCTTCAAGCATCGACTATGTTTTTTGCAAGTGCAAAGGATAAGAGTCCACGTGAAGCTAAAATGTCATATTACAGTGTCATTGAAGAGATATGGGAATTTGACTACATAGATTTCAGAATTCCGCTCTTCAAATGTAATTGGGTTGATAACACCAAAGGAGTTATAGTGGATGAATTGGGTTTCACTTTAGTGAACTTTGAAAAGATTGGCGAGAAGGCTGAACCATTCATATTGGCATCACAGGCAAAACAAGTATTTTATATCGATGATCGTGCAAATGATAAATGGTCGGTTGTTCTTCATGGTAAAAGACAGTTCATTGAAGATCCTATAGATGAAGAAGAGTACTATGATAAATATGATGACTCCATTCCATTCTCAGTTGGGTTGCCAACTCCACAAAATATTGAAGCTAATGATGACTTATATGTGCGCGGAGATCACAATGAAGGACTGTTAATTGATAAAAGATCACAATTTTAGAGGCATGCATGTTTATATTTTTTATTGAAGCTAAATGTTTACTTTCTTAATATCAATATCATTTTCTGATTTGATGTTTCATTATCTTCTAGTTAATACAAATGCTAAACATTGTGGGAGGGTGCTAAAGAACTATAGGACCAATCTCACCCGAGATTACATACGCGATGCTGAGAATAGGTTCTTGATTGATTCCAATTCTAGACATTGATGAGTATTTCACTAACTCTACACTAATAATTTTTGTTTGTATTCTCTTTGAAAAATAAATATAGGAAGAAGGAAGCCACACAACAATGGAACTACTTGGACCCCAAAGACTGGGAGGAGTTTGTTACCCAAAGAAAAACAGATGAATTCAAGGTATTAAGCACCACTCCCAATTTAATTAATATACATTTTTATGTATTCACCTATTCAAGATTAACCTTTATTGTTACTAACCAAATCAATGTGCTAACTAACTAGGCTATCAGCGATGCTCAATGACAACTACATGTTACGACCACACAATGGGTCCAAGAGGATATGCAGGCGTTCGCCAAAGGTTATATAGATATATAGGCAGCAAGCCATGAAACAGCAAAAGAAGTCCCAATGAAGAGAAGTAGGATACAGATACAATACATAAAGTGCATCACACACAAGTGCTTCAGATTCATATAACAACATGACAGACTAACACATATATAGTGCATAACAACAACAGCTCCGAATTTACATACAACACTAGCTTAGTACATATATAGTGGGACTAAGGTGACGATCCTACCTGCTAAAACAGGTTACCGACAACTACATGTTATGACTGGGAGGTCATGATTCAGCAATTGTATGCATTAGCAGGTGGATCTGTTTGTCCTCCTGCTAATGAATATGGTTGTTGAATCACAACCTCCCAGTCGTAACATGTAGTTTTCGGTAACCTGTTTTAGCAGGTGGGATCGTCACCTTAGTCCCACTATATATGTACTAAGCTAGTGTTGTATGTAAATTCGGCGTTGTTGTTGTTATGTACTATATATGTGTTAGTCTGTCATGTTGTATGGACATCGATTGTATTGCTCAGGTATTATATAGTCTCATTAGATAATATGAAATATATCAATCTTATTTATAGCTCATTAATTATATATATACATCATTCTCTTTACAGGTGTTCAAAGCTGACCCCACTACAGGAACGGACTTACCAGATGTACATGCTCCCTATACGATGGGAGAATTAAATGAAGTAAGAGAAGAATGGGCAACAGCCATACAAATAGTGGGGGTTTTAAAATATAATTGGGATGTTGATAGCGAATAATGACTAAAGAATGATATTTTGTAAATGAATTTCTGAATTATAATATATGTGTGAATGTTTCTACATGTCTAGATGTTTCTACATGTGTCTGAGTGAAAATGAATGAAAGTGTTGGTTGCTATATGAATGTTTCTACATGTTTGAATGTGAATGAATGGAACTACAGATTGCTAGCTACATGAATGTTTCTAAATGTGTGAAAATAAAATGGAACTACAGGTTGTATTGCTAAATGCATGTGTGAATATTTTTGTTGTTAAATTTGCAGGTTTGTGGCCTGTTGTTGGCTGATATCAATGGATGTCGTAAAACCTGCAGTTAACTACAGGTTTCTCATCCTGCGACCAGCCACAGCAGGTCTGCAGACTGACAGAAAAAAAACAATAGGCGTCGGTTATTTGTATAACACTGACACACAAAGTTATAGTGTCGGTTTTATATAAATAACCGACGCCTGTTTCCTGTGGCGCTAAGGTATATGGCGTCAGTTTATTATCTAATAACTGACGTTGATAGTGGCCAAGATGGCGCCCTTTCTGTGGCGCGAAGGTATATGGTGTCGGTTTATTATCTAATAACCGATGTTGATAGTGGGCAAGATGGCGCCATTTCTGTGGCGCGAAGGTATATGGTGTCGGTTTCTTATCTAATAACCGACGCCTATACCTTCATGCCACAGGAAACAGACGTGATTTCGGTGGTGCGTGAAGAGTTTGGGCGTCAGTTTTGGAACCGACGCGTAATGGGTGAGCTTTTAGTGTCGCCCACATAGGTGTCGCTTAGAAACCGACACTAAAGGCCTTAAATAATCGACACTAAAGGTAGGTTCTATAGTAGTGTATAGGGGCATCTCATTTGAATCTCTTTGGGGGAGAGAGAATCTTGATATTAAAATAATCAAGATTTAAGCATAATTGAAATCCTAATTCAATTTAATGCAAAAATAAATATATTAATGGAAGTGCCCTTCAACAAAAAATGTGATGGTTGAATTTATATAAGTATGGATGTCCTTGTGCCTTTCAATGGCACCAAAATATCTAAAGTGAGTGGAGAGCCCACTCACATTAGTTAAAGAAAAAGTAATATCCACTAATTTTTGGATATTATTATTATATTGATTAAGGTGCTTAATTGTTTTCTTTTAATTCATGGATAAAGAAGAGGATTTCAAAGGGGAGGATGATGGCTTCATATGCAAGGAAGTGAGGGGGATAAGTGGCACCAATTTAGGGAATTAAAGGATTTTTATAACACTTCCTCTCTCTTGAATTTTCCTTATATACACTCCATTCTTTCACCCACATGAAAGGTTTTTTTTTACTCTTCTTTCTTTCCTTGCTTTGGCAGAATACAAGGAGCTTAGGAGCAACAGGAGGACGTACCCCAACCTGTAGGTGAGCTCCTTAATCATTTTCAACCTTGATTTCATGGTGGAAATCAAAATTCAATGTTTATTTTCTTCTTTTCTCCATTCAATCTTCAACTTTATCCATTCTTTTCACTCAAAGACTTAAGGACGGACCTTGGGAAGTTGAGAAAGATTCATTCACCATTAAATACGTGAAGCTTGAACTTTGGATTCAACTTTGAATGCGGGTTATATAACTTGAACCCTTAAATGTTATTATTGATTTCACTTCTTCATCATATGTTGAATCTTTCTTCTTTCCCGAAATTCCTTTTGATTAGTTGATGAAATCACCATAAGAATCACAGTAATTTTCGAAGGTTTGAAGCTTGAAGATGATGATGTCATATTAGAACACACCTCAATAAAAATCATGAGCAAACGGTTTTCAATTTTGATGACCAAACGGTCTCAAGACCGTTTGGTGATCAAACGGTCTCAAGACCATTTGGGGTCAATTGATGGTATGGGTGGATGAAGATATAATGGTTCAAATTCATCTAATCACAATGGTTACAGTGATAGATGATCCATTGATTACAAACCCTAATCGATTGATTGAAGAAACCCTAAATTGATTCAAACGTTTTCAAGGTGGAATGGACCAAACGGTCTCAAGACCGTTTGAGGGCAAACGGTCTCAAGACCATTTTAGGGCAAACGGTCTCAAGACCATTTGAGGGAAAACAGTCTCAAGACCGTCTAAGGTCAAACGGTCTCAAGACTGCTTGAGGTCAAATGGAGTCATGGATGGATGGAGATCTAAGGGTTACATTTTCATCTACTCTCAATGGTCCAATTGATGAATGATTCAATGAAGCAAACCCTAATTGATTGGTTGAAGGAAACCCTAGATGATCCTTTTGGTTTCAAGTTAGTTTGGACCAAAGAGTCTTCAAATCGCTTGGAGGGCAAGCGGTCTCAAACTGTTTGGGGGTCCAATCGGTTTCAAGGTTGATTTATCCAATCGGTTTCAAATGTTGATGGGTCCAATCGGTTTCAATGTACATATGATCAAACAGTTTCAAGGGTTAGATGCCCAAATGGTTTCAAAACCATTTGGAGGGCAAACGGTCTCAACCCTAGATGCCCAAATGGTTTCAAAACCGTTTGGAGGTTGAGGGATCAAAACCGTTTGGAGGTTCAATGCAACCAAAACTATTTGAAGACCTAATATGATGAAAGATCAATTAACCCCATGATTGTTAATGATGTATATCAAATATAATTACAATGGTTGTACCTTTAAGGTACTAGAGTGATTAGTACCCTTAGAGGGGTTAACCTTATATGCTTATGGAAGTAATATCTCAATACACTATGCTAACCCTAAATGTATGTACTTGAATGAAGGGTTGATCTAATCTAATCAAGCTTGAAGTAATCAACATCCTAGAGAGGATGAGAGAGAGAGGAATTCATACATGTATAATAATCATGTAGTGGTTAAGCCTCAACACTTTCAACATGAATAAAATATGTATTTAGGGTATGATCCTTGATAAAGAGATCATGAAACCCTAATCGAGAAGGTTGATGAGCCCTAACCCTAATTTAGGGAAATGATAGGTGAAACCCTAATCTAGGGTAAAGGTGTAACCTAATCTAGAGTGATGATATGAGAAATCCCAATTCAGGATAATATAATGAAAAACCCTAATTTAAGAGAATACCTCATGAAACCCTAATTTTGGGTAAAGTTACATGAAACCCTAATTTGGGGAAAAGTTATAAGGAACCTTAATTCAAGATAATGATGTGTGAAACCCTAATCTAGGGTGATGTTATGTGAAACCCTAATGCAGTGATGTGATTTGAAACTCTAATCCAGGGTGATGCTATGTAATGCTATATGAAACCCTAACCCTAATATAGGGTGAAGGTATGTGAAACCTTAATTTTGGGTTATAGTGCATGAAACCCTAATCTTGGGCAATATGATGATAAACCATAACCCTAACTTTGGGTAATGAGATGAGTATCCCTAAATTGACATGAATTTTGGAAACACTAACCTTAATGAGGGAATAGTGATGCTACCATTACATTGCATAGTGTTGATATGTAATTGATATAACTGTTATCATGAGTATTAACCATGCAAGTATCATGAGATGTTGGGCATAGACAGGTATGAGTTATGATGTTTTATTATTGAAATTATTTTATGGGCCTTGTGAGCCATAATATGCTTTGTTGCCTAGGAAGAGGTAACAAGAGATTAAATGGGCCTTAAAGCCATGTGAGATGCTTGTGTAGCAAGTATCATGTTTACCTTGGTCAGATGACCTGAAGGTATTAGTTACCTGATAAGTGGTAACAAGTGTTCTTTGATGAACTGAGGGTTTGAATACCCATATTTCATAATCATGATGATGAGATGTTAAGGGATGAGAATGCCCATGATGTGACAAGGTATTGAGATAGAAATGTTTTATAAATCTTCAAAAAGTACTTGATAGAAGTATTACACATTCTTTGTAGCATTTGTGATAATAATTTATGTTTGAAAACCTGACTGATGCTAAACGAATATGGTAATGTACTTAATTAATCAAGTGAAATCTATCATGTAGAGCCCTGACCATAGATCCATCATCGTCAGTAGTTGGTGATGGTGAAACAGGTTTTCCCACGGGATCTCCTGGAGGGCATATTGTTGAGTATGTGGGGGTTATGGGTGCGAATATCCTTACGCCCTAATGTGGGACTGATGTGAGATAAACATTAAATCTCTCAATCCTTCATTATATGTACCGGGATGGATGTATCATGAATCTCCCGATAATGTTAATGTCAAATCAATGTGAGATAAACATGAAATCTCTCAATTGCGAAGAGAGTACAGCTGCCACTGTAACTATATAGCGAAGTTGCCAGTATACCCTGGAAAGCTATTTAGCAGAGACACAAGATGTCCTGCATTTTTGTACTCACACTGACTGAGGAGGATGAGGTCATGGAAATCCGGCTCTTCCTTGACCTATGTATGGTACCGATTTCGACTTCGCAATGGTCGTTGGAGTATGAGCGGTATACCTCATCTCCTCAGGGATTAAGTATGATTCTAAAATGTAATCAGTTGTGTAGTGTATTTGCTTAAGGTTGAAATACGAGGATCATTGATTGATGTTACCTTGCTTAGTATATCCTAGATGGATAAATGTTATACATGTTCTTCAATTCCTTATTGGATAAGTGATATGCTACTTTATCAAGTTATAGCTGAAGTGATTTGAGTAAGAATATTGCTCTAATCTGTTTAGACATTGATTTATCTACTATTGAATATATATGATTCATCTTCTCAGTTTTATTCTATTAAACTACAATAATAATGTTTTTGGCAGAGAGTTATATCTCTTGCTGGGATTGGGTCTCACTCTGTTGGTCACCAACACTTTTTAGGTAGACGTGAAAGAAGAGGCAGAAACCCTATAGTAGGGGAAGAGCAGCAGTAGAAGCAACAGGGACAGCAGTGATATTCCATGTGGAGGCACTGGTTGTCATATTTTGTATAGAGAGTCCTATGTTTCATCTTTGTACTCTCAGGTCCTCGGAGTTAGTAGTTAGTACTTTTAATGAATCGATCTGAGATTTTGGCTTGATGCCTCGAGGTTCTTATACTGCATGTGTATAGTTTTAACAGAGCAGTTGATGCTTGTAATCCTCAAGAAGGGATGGTACAGGATATGTACTTATGAACCAGGATGTAAATAAAATATATTGGTTCTTGATAAAAGAGTTTTCCTGTGTTTGGATCTCTTTGTAAATGGTTTTAATTTTTAGTGATTTTCAGTAATCCGCTGTTAATAATCACTTCCTCTTAGTTAAAGACATTTTGTTCGAATGGTGCATCACAGTTTAGTTGGTATCAGAGCTCTAGATTCGCTGAGTCTACAGAGACATAGGACTAAGGTTGTTGAGTTTGTTCTAGTGTTTTCTAGTTTATCTGATAGTGTCTTCTTCTCATATAGGAGAAAAAGAACTTAAAGATGTTTGGATCACACGAAGAACATGCTACTGAGAGCAGCATTGCTACACCAGGAAGAGGCGCAATGGACCAGACTAGGGAGGAACCAGTACCTGAACATCCCCATCTTAACCAAGTTGCATTAGAGAGCCCAGCTTTCCATGATCTATTTGGGCGGTTCATGGCAACCATGGCGCATATGGCGTATAGGATGCCACCACCTGCACCTAGGGCATCAGCCCATAGAGCGTGGATTTGCTACTCCTGCTTTTGGCAGGAGTACGCTATTCCTTCAATCAACTCCGTCCATGTATAATTACAGATGATTGTAAACTGTTTTGATTAAATGTTGTAAATACGTGGCACCATCCACAATACGGAGTAGCCTACTCCTTTGAAAACTGGGTACAGCAAATCTGCTTGGCAGCCATAATGAAAGACAGGGAGCCGACAAGACTTTCGAATGACTTCGCCGAGTTGGAGCCACAGATTATGCTGGTACATCTGACCCAGCAGATGTTGACTTGTGGTTGAATGAGTTGGAGAAGGCCTTTAGAATCCTCAATATTCCTGAAGCAGAGAAGGTGAGGCATGTAGTGTACCTTCTAAAAGGGAGTGTTGGCCACTGGTGGATAATAGTAGAGGGCAAGAGGCCAGCTGTTGAAATCGGATGGGAAGAATTCTGACAAGAATTTGTCAGTAGATACTTCCCCAAGACGTATTTAGACGAGAAGATCTCTTAGTTTGAGAGGTTAAGGCAAGGACCAATGAACATTAGCGAGTGTGAAGCTAAGTTCATGGAGCTTTTGCGGTTCTGTCCGCATATGGCAGCTACTGATGAAGAGAGAATTCAGCATTTTGAGAAGGGGCTGAATGTTGAATTGACCACTCCTGTGTCTGCCTTAGAGAATAGGGATAGGTTCGCCACCTTTGTGGAGTCTGTGAGATGGATAGAAAGGTTGGTGATTGAGAAGCGTCAGACTAAGAGTAAGAAGGTGTATACTCAGTTTCAAGGACAGAGGTCCGAAAGTTTCAAGAAACTGAGATTTTCTGCACCAATAGCACCACCAAGATTCAATACCCAGACGCAATAGACATCGAGTAGGGGTAGAGGCCATAGTTTATCACTAGAGGGAGCCCACATCTCAGCATCAGTAACAGTAACAGGACCACCCAAGCCACAGAGGGAGAGCAGAGGCTATTTTATATGCGGAAAGATGGGGTATTTGATGAAAGATTGTCGAGCTAGACATGTAAGTGTGACTCAACCTCCGAGGCAGAGTCAACAAGGCTCTCAAAGGTGATATTTTTTGAGTGGCGCTAGAGGATGTGGACAAGAATCCCAAGATGGTTTGTCGGCACCCAACAACCGAGCACAGGGTCAACAGCAAGCAAGGGTGAGATTCTATGCGATGAATCAACCTGAACCAGTAGTCAACCCTCGAGTTGTGACAGGTCAGATGGAACTATTTCATTTTGATATGTCTTCATCCTACTTCATATCTGTTTTGATTGATCTGGGTGCTACGCATTCCTTTATCACTCGAGAAGTGATTCATGACTGCAATATGATTGTTAGCCATAGAGCAGATAATCTATTGTTAGAAACCCCTTTGTTGGGATATGTAGTGTTGCGGGAGGTGTGTTCTCCCTGCATTCTTTCCTTTTTAGAACATCACATTCAGGAGGATCTTATACCACTTGAGATGCACGGGTTCGATATAATTCTTGGGATGGACACCCTAAAAAAATATAAGGTTGTCTTAGATTGTGATTCCAAGCAAGTTGTGTTCTCAAATGACGGTGACATATGGATCTTACAGGGAGATATAAAGATTCTTCCAACCTGTCTAGTATCGGCTATAGTAGTTGAGAAGCTGATGAGACAAGGATGCTTTGCATTCTTGGCACATGTGGTAGATACCACAATGGAGAACCCTAATCTTTCTGAAGTTCCGATAGTTAGGGAGTTTGAAGATGTGTTCCCTGAGGAACTTCTAGGTGTTCCTCTGCCCCGAGAGATTGATTTTGAGATTAATCTAATCCCAGGCACACAACCAATAGCACAAACATCGTATATAATGGCACTTGTTGAGATGGCAGAGCTCAAGAAACACCTGCAGGAGTTGCTTGAGAAAGGTTTTATCTGACTGAGTACTTCACCATGGGGTGCTCTGGTTCTCGTTGTTAAGAAGAAAGACGGGTCTATGCGATTATGCATCGACTATAGACAGCTAAACAAAGTAACCATAAAGAACAAGTATCCTCTGCCAAGGATTGATGACCTGTTTGATCAATTTTGTGGTGCAACTATCTTTTCTAAGATAGGTCTAAGGTCGGGATATCATCAGTTGTGTATCAAGGAGAGTGACATACCTAAGTTTGCCTTTAGGATAAGGTATGGTCACTATGAGTTCATAGTTATGTCATTTGGACTAACTAATGCACCAGCTGCATTCATGGAACTCATGAATAGAATCTTCCGGCCTTTTCTTGATCAGTTCATAGTAGTCTTCATAGATGACATCTTGATATATAGTAGAAATGCTCAACAGCATGAGCAGCATCTCTGTCAGGCTTTAACTTTGCTAAGAGAGCATAAGTTGTATGCTAAGTTTAGCAAATGTGAGTTCTGGTTACCAGAAGTTTCTTTCCTAGGACATGTAATATCTGCCTCAGGTATCCGTGTTGATCCTAAGAAGGTAGAATCTATCCTGCAATGGGAACAGCCAAAGACACCGACGGAGATATGCCATTTCCTAGGACTGGCAGGCTATTACCGGAGGTTCATTAAGAACTTCAATGCTATAGCTTTACCCCTAACCAATTTGACTAGGAAGGAGATTCCTTTTGTCTAGAATGATAAGTGTCAACATTCTTTCCAGCTGTTGAAAGAAAGGTTAACAAGTGCACCTGTGCTGGTGTTACCTGAGCAAGGGAAGGGGTACATAGTTTTCTGTGATGCATCTAAAAATGGTCTAGGATGTGTGTTGATGCATGATAATCAAGTGATTTCTTTTGCCTCTCGACAGTTTAAGAAACACGAGGAGAATTATCTGACACATGATCTAGAGCTAGCTGTTGTGGTCCATGCTTTGAAGATCTGGAGACATTATCTCTATGGAGAAACATTTCATATTTTCACAGACCATAAGAATCTAAAATATATCTTCTCACAATATGAGTTGAATATGAGACAACGCCGCTGGATGGAGTTAATCAAGGACTACAATTGTACAATTGATTATCATCTAGGGAAGGATAATGTAGTGGTTGATGCACTAAGTAGGAAATCATCATCACCAGCCTTAGATAAAGCACAGTTGAACTCCTTAGTGTGCTTTAAAAGAGATATGCTTATCTCCTTGAGGCAAAACAATATACAGCTTAAGGTATCATTGTTAGTTGGGTTGTTAGCTGAGATGCAAGTAAAACCTACTCTGAGACAGCAGATTAAAGAAGCACAACAAGTTGATATTGTGGTTTAGCAGATCAGGTCAGAGTATGGTAGTGAGAAATGGGATGGCTTTCATGAGTTAGAGGATTAGGTAGTCTGTTACCATGGTAGGATGGTAGTACCTGATGCCAATGACTTAAGGAAGTTAGTCTTGGAGGAAGCTCACTCATCCATGTATGCAATGCATCTAGGGAGAACCAAAATGTATCATAACTTGAAGGATATGTATTGGTGGCCAGGATTGAAGAAGGATGTAGCTGAGTTTGTTATGTGGTATCCGGTGTGTCACCAGGTTAAAGTTGAACATCAAAAGCCCGCAGCAACAATGCATCCTTTGCCTATACCACAGTGGAAATGGGATCATGTGACCATGGACTTTGTGGTTGGTTTTCCTAGAATAACCAAAGGTCATGATTCCATATGGGTGATAGTTGATAGGTTGACTAAGACATCACATTTCCTTCCTGTCAAAACAACCTACACTGCTGAGAAGCTTGCACAGATTTATATAGATGAAATAGTGCAGTTGCACGAGGTTTCAGCTACTATTGTTTCTGATAGAGGTCCCCAGTTCACGAGTCATTTTTGGGAGTGGATCCATAAAGCTTTGGGTACACAGTTAAGGTTTAGTATTTCCTTTCACCCACAGACAGATGGACAATCTGAGAGGACCATACAAACCTTGGAGGATTTGCTTAGGGCATGTGTCCTTCAGTTTGTAGGAAGTTGGGATCTACAGCTGAGCTTGATAGAATTTGCTCAGTATTGATATGGCACCATATGAAGCATTATACGGTAGACATTGTAGATCTCCTTTATGTTGGTATGAAATAGGAGAATATCAACTTTTGGGTCCTGAGCTAGTACAACAGATAACTGAGAAAATTAAAGTAATACAACAACAATTAAAGACTGCACAGGATAGACAGAAGTCGTACGCCAACAAATGATGAAGACCTTTAGAATTCCAAGTTGGAGACAGAGTATATCTCAAGGTCTCACCTTAGAAAGGTGTCCTTAGATTTGGAAAGAAGGGAAAGTTAGCTCCTAGATTTATGTGGCCTTATCCAATCATTGAACGGATTGGAAAGGTAGCCTATAAGCTAGAGTTGCCACCTGAGCTACATAAGTGGCATCCAGTGTTCCATATCTCCATGCTGAGAAAGTGTCATCCTAACACAGAGTTAGTTTTGCAACTTGTGGAGGTAGAATTAAATGATGATATATCATATGTTGAAGGACCTGTGATGATCCTTGATAAAAGAATTAAAAAGCTGAAAAAGAAAGACATATGTCTTGTGAAAGTTCTCTGGAATCTCCGTGGCATTCAAGAAGCTACATGGGAGCTAGAGGAAGAGATGAGGAGGAAGTACCCTTCTCTTTTCTCTTCATGATTTCGGGGACGAAATCCCTGTTAGGGGTGGATAATTTATAACATCCCTGACCTGGGTTATGTTTTAACCCTAGATGTTTTGTTTAAGAAAGATAATTAAATGCTTGCTCTTATCTTTTGAAAAGTAATTAAAGCTCATGAGGAGCTTATGTTTCAATTTTAGTCCTTTTTGAATAATGTTGAAAATAATGTTTTACTCGTTTTGGACTAAAGTGTAAATTACCCAAGTTGAGGGGTTAACTTGCAAATGTTACGTGTTAAAATGTTCCTCAAGTGTTGATGCATCATAAGAATGAAAATGATGCATAGGTATGGCTTGTGGTAGTGTGAGCACCAAGAAAGAGCTTATAAAGCAATGTTGTGCATTAAAACCTAGTTTTGGTGTAATGTGTAATTTACCCAAAACCTAGGGTTCAATACGCAAAATACCACTTCTAAAGAGTCCCTAATGTTCCTTGGTATCAATAAAAGAAAAGAAAATCAGAGGGACGTCTCATTTGAATCTCTTTGGGGGAGAGAGAATCTTGATATTAAAATAATCAAGATTTAAGCATAATTGAAATCCTAATTCAATTTAATGCAAAAATAAATACATTAATGGAAGTGCCCTTCAACCAAAAATGTGTTGGTTGAATTTATATAATTATGGACGTCCTTGTTCCTTGCAATGGCACCGAAATATCTAAAGTGAGTGGAGAGCCCACTCACATTAGTTAAAGAAAAAGTAATATCTACTAATTTTTTAATATTATTATTATATTGATTAAGGTGCTTAATTGTTTTCTTTTAATTCATGGAAAAAGAAGAGGATTTTGAAGGGTAGGATGATGGCTTCGTATGCAAGGAAGTGAAGGGGATAAGTGGCACCAATTTAGGGAATTAAAGGATTTTTATAACACTTTCTCTCTCTTGAATTTTCCTTATATACACTCCATTCTTTCACCCACATGAAAGGCTTTTTTCGACTCTTCTTTCTTTCCTTGCTTTGGCCGAACACAATGGAGCTTAGGAGAAATAGGATGACGTACCCCAACCTATAGGTGAGCTCCTTGATCATCTTCAACTGTGATTTCATGGTGGAAATCAAAATTCAATGCTTATTTTCTTCTTTTCTCCATTCAATCTTCAACTTTAGCGATTCTTTTCACTCAAAGACTTGAGGACGGACCTTGGGAAGTTGAGAAAGCTTCATTAACCATCAAAGACATGAAGCTTGAAGCTTGGATTCAACTTTGAATGCGGGTTATATAACTTGAACCCTTAAATGTTATTATTGATTTCACTTCATCATCATACGTTGAATCTTTCTTCTTTCCCGAAATTCCTTTTGATTAGTTGATGAAATCACCATAAGAATCACAGTAATTTTCTAAGGTTTGAAGCTTGAAGATGATGATGTCATCTTATCACACACCTCAATAAAAATCATGAGCAAACGGTTTTCAATTTTGATGACCAAACGGTCTCAAGACCGTTTGGGGTCAATTGTCGGTATGGGTAGATGAAGATCTAATGGTTCCAATTGATCTAATCACAATGGTTACAGTGATGGATGATTCATTGATTACAAACCATAATCGATTGATTGAAGAAACCCTAAATTGAATCAAACATTTTCAAGGTGGAATGGACCAAATGGTCTCAAGACCGTTTGAGGTCAAATGGAGTCATGGATGGATGGAGATCTAAGGGTTACATTTTGATCTACTCTCAATGGTCCAGTTGATGAATGATTCAATGAAGCAAACCCTAATTGATTGGTTGAAGGAAACCCTAGATGATCCTTTTGGTTTCAAGGTAGTTTGGACCAAACGGTCTTGAGATTTTGAGTCCAAACGGTCTTGAGACCGTTTGGGATCAAATGGTTTTCAAACCGTTTGGGATCAAATGGTTTTCAAACCGTTTGGAGGTCCAATCAATTTCAAGGTTGATTTATCTAATCTGTTTCAAATGTTGATGGGTCCAATCAGTTTCAATGTACATATGATCAAATGGTTTCAAGGGTTAGATGCCCAAATGGTTTCAAAATCATTTGGAGAGCAAACAGTCTCAACCCTAGATGCCCAAACGGTTTCAAAACCGTTTGGAGGGCAAACGGTCTCAAAACCATTTGGAGGTTGAGGGATCAAAACCGTTTGGAGGTTCAATGCAACCAAAACCGTTTGAAGACCTAATGTGATGAAAGATCAATTAACCCCATGATTGTTAATGATGTATATCAAAGATAATTACAATGGTTGTACCTTTAAGGTACTAGGGTGATTAGTACCCTTAGAGGGGTTAACTTTTGATGCTTATGGAAGCAATATCTCAATACACTATGCTAACCCTAAATGTATGTACTTGAATGAAGGGTTGACCTAATCTAATCAAGCTTGAAGTAATCAACATCCTAGAGAGGATGAGAGAGAGAGGAATTCATACATGTATAATAATCATGTAGTGGTTAAGCCTCAACACTTTCAACATGAATAAAATATGTATTTAGGGTATGATCCTTGATAAAGAGATCATGAAACCCTAATCGAGAAGGTTGATGAGCCCTAACCCTAATTTAGGGAAATGCTAGGTGAAACCCTAATCTAGGGTAAAGGTGTAACCCTAATTTAGGGTGATGATATGAGAAATCCCAATTCAGGATAAAATAATGAAAAACCCTAATTTAAGAGGATACCTCATGAAACCCTAATTTTGGGTAAAGTTACATGAAACCCTAATTCGGGGAAAAGTTATAAGGAACCTTAATTCAAGATAATGATGTGTGAAACCCTAATCTAGGGTGATTCTATGTGAAACCCTAATGCAGTGATGTGATGTGAAACTCTAATCCAGGGTGATGCTATGTAATGCTATATGAAACCCTAACCCTAATATAGGGTGAAGGTATGTGAAACCTTAATTTTGGGTTATAGTGCATGAAACCCTAATCTTGGGAAATATGATGATAAACCATAACCCTGACTTTGGGTAATGGGATGAGTATCCCTAAATTGACATGAATTTTGGAAACCCTAACCTTAATGAGGGAATAGTGATGCTACCATTACATTGCATAGTGCTGATATGTAATTGATATAAATGTTATCATGAGTATTAACCATGCAGGTATCATGATATGTTGGGCATAGCCAGGCATGAGTTATGATGTTTTATTATTGAAATTGTTTTATGGGCCTTGTGAGCCATAATATGCTTTGTTGCCTAGTAAGAGGTAACAAGAGATTAAATGGGCCTTGAAAGCCATGTGAGATGCTTGTGTTGCAAGTATCATGTAATTACCTTGGTCAGATGACCTAAAGGTATTAGTTACCTGATAAGTGGTAACAAGTGTTCTTTGATGAACTGAGGGTTTGAATACCCATATTCCATAATCATGATGATGAGATGTTAAGGGATGAGAATGCCCATGATGTGACAAGGGATTGAGATCCCAATGTTTTATAAAGCTTCAAAAAGTACTTGATAGAAGTATTACACATTCTTTGTAGCATTTGTGATAATAATTTATGTTTGAAAACCTGACTGATGCTAAAAGAATATGGTAATGTACTTAATTAATCAAGTGAAATCTTATCATGTAGAGCCCTGGCCATAGATCCATCATCGTCAGTAGTTGGTGATGGTGAAACAGGTTTTCCCATGGGATCTCCTGGAGGGCATACTGTTGAGTATGTGCGGGTTATGGGCATGAATATCCTTACGCCCTAATGTGGGACTGATGTGAGATAAATATTAAATCTCTCAATCCTTCATTATATGTGTTGGGATGGATGTATCATGAATCTCCCGATAATGTTAATGCCGGATCGATGTGAGATAAACATGAAATATCTCGATTGCAAAGAGAGTACAGCCGCCACTGTAACTCTACATCGAAGTTGCCAGTATTCCCTGGAAAGCTATTTAGCAGAGACACAAGATGTCCTGCATTTTTGTACTCACACTGACTGAGGAGGATAAGGTCATGGAAATATGGCTCTTCCTTGACCTATGTATGGTACCGATTTTGACTTCGCAATGGTCGGTTGGAGTATGAGCGGTATACCTCATCTCCTCAGGGCTTAAGTATGATTGTAAAATGTAATCAGCCGTGTAGTGTATTTGCTTAAGGTTGAAATATGAGGATCATTGGTTGATGTTACCTTGCTTAGCATATCCTAGATGGATAAATGTTATACATGTTCTTCAATTCCTTATTGGATAAGTGATATGCTGCTTTATCAAGTTATATCTGAAATGATTTGAATAAGAATATTGCTCTAATCTATTTAGACATTGATTTATCTATTGTTGAATATATATGATTCATCTGCTCAGTTTTATTCTAATAACTACAATAATAATGTTTTTGGCATAGAGTTATATCTCTTGCTGGGACTGGGTCTCACTCCGTTGGTCACCAACACTTTTTAGGTAGACGCGGAAGAAGAGGCAGAAACCCTATAGCAGGGGAAGAGAAGCAACAGCAGCAACAGGGACAGCAGTGATATTCCAGGTGGAGGCATTGGATGTCATATTTTGTATAGAGAGTCCTATGTGTCGTCTCTGTACTCTCAGGTCCTCAGAGTTAGTAGTTAGTACTTTTAATGAATCGATTTGAGATTTTGGCTTGATGCCTCGAGGTTCTTATACTGTCTATGTATAGTTTTAACAGAGCAGTTGATGCTTGTAATCCTCGAGAAGGGATGGTACAGGATATGTACTTATGAACTAGGATGTAAATAAAATACATTAGTTCTTGATAAAAGAGTTTTCCTGTGTTTGGATCTCTTTGTAAATGGTTTTAATTTTTAGTGATTTTTAGTAATTCGTTGTTAATAATCACTTCCGCTTAGTTAAAGATGTTTTGTTCGAATGATGTGTCACATTGTCAAACAACATTAATACTCTACACATCTCTAGTTATCCATTTGTGTAGCATACATGACTTGGTCATACATTTGTGAGAAAGGGCTATGTGTACTTAGAAAGAAAGACTTGATCCCCTATGTGAATACTATAACTTTTAGATCATGTGCCTCTACTTTTCTTAGAAAGTTACATGCGCTCCAAGTCAGATCTTAGTCTAAAAAGAAACAAAATCTTTTAGACTTGATTTTACGTGATGTTTGTGGTCCTATGGAATCTGAATACTTAGAGGGAAATAGTTTCTTTTACAATTACATTGGTGATGCATCCAGAACATCATGTATTTAATATTTGTTGTGGAAGTATCCGGTGTTTGATACTTTCTGAGTATTTCCTTACATGGTAAAAGGAGAGACAAATAATAAGTTGAAATGTCCATCAAGAATTGCTAACAGAGGTGATTCTACAAAGAAGTTTTCCTTTTGTGAGTATCTTTCTATATTGATTTTTAACTGAGGAGTCATGTATATCATTTTCTGTTGTGCTATAAGGGAAATTGTCGGGGCTAGACATTTTTTGTGTTCTAGTTCAATTGGCCTTTTTGTTCTTTTTGCCCTTATTTATGCACCAAACAAGGAACATAAGTGGAACTACCTTTTTTTCCTCTAATGTGTTGAAGAAGAGAAACTACAACCTTCCCTTCTTTGATGTTTTGCCATTTTGATGGGATAAGGGATAAAGAAAGAGCATAAGTGAAATTAAAGATGATGAATAAGACTGAGGTTTCTCCTACTTGAGCTTTCTCCTATTAGCCATTTCAACGTCCTAGAAACCAAGGACTGAAATAAATTTATGACAACTTAGTTTCTAAGATTAGAGAAAATAACCATCAAGATAAAAATGAGTGGAACCCAAACATATTTTCATCATATAAAAATTTACACAAGATCAACATTTCCTACATCACTTACATGACCCATGGGTCTAACAAAATCCTATAAAATAACTAACCCTAGTCTAGATAACTCTGTCAGGTTCTTTCATGATGGTCAAAAAAATATAACTTAAATTCCTATAATATATTTAACCTACGGTAAGAAAAGATTCCATATAGACCAAATAGAAGAAAATGAAATTAGAAAAATGTCTACGCATGATTTATTGGAAAGAAATTTAAAAAAATGCAATATGTCAAAAAAAATATTGATGAATTACAAAGTTTATAAGTTCAAGAGATAAAATCATCAGATATATTAGGAGTCATTAATTTGATAAATGACTTTAAGAGTACAACTTTTATAGAGGGAGATTCTTCACCTTGGGATGAATGGCCTACAACCAATATAACATACACTTAGCTAAGACTTGAAGGAACATAGAGATTTATAACACATGTAATCACTTTGAAACCTCGAATTACTCATGCACACTGCATGGAAACAAATGAACCAGATTAACCATGCAAAAAATTATCACCTCCCATGACCAAGAGAGGGTACTCCTTTCATAAATTGTCACTTGGAGTTTCATTAGTTAGTCTAATTTATATTTGAAGGAGACTATCCCCATTACTAATCGATCATTCCTAAGTTTGCATGGCCAACCCAAGTGTGCACCTGAATATTGTCGAGACACTATAATCATCCATCTCTAACCCCAAAGGCCTTGGATTTGGTTCCTAAATTTACAAAACCCCATCCAAGACATTGCAAGAGCTTTTCCAAACACATATCCCAAAAAAATGGGATTAACAACAAGATAGATATCAAAAAAGGACACTAGGGTCACAATATATAGAGGTTAAAAAGATAGTTGTCATGAAACCCTTGTTACTCCAACCCCAATTCCATTGCCAAGACAATGGTAGAGGGATTGAAGCGCCCATCCCTGATTGGTCTGACTAATCTCACAATCATATACATGAAACAAAATAATAGATATTTTATTCTAAAATGAATCATAAAAGTTTTACATGGTCTGTGGGCAATGAGATAGAAACTTAATAGGAGAGAAAACTAAATAGACAAAAAGAAAATTTGTACAACTCAATTACATATTGTTCTCCCATGTAGATTTAGTGATGTTGCTTATTATCTTCTAATTGAATCTTGGAGGTAAGGGGCATGAGTAGAGTATTTGTTGTTTTCCTAAACAAAAAATCGTGACACAATTTTACTGCAAAAATATTATTTACCGTTATGAAGAAACATGAAACAATATATGTATATTTGAGAAGAAATAACCACTTGGCATGTTTATAAGAAATACAATTTACAAAGAGAAACTTTCAAGTGACAACAAAGAAAAGTTTCCATATTACTTAACAATATACTCTGAATAAGACTCAATCACCTCACATACACGAGAGTGGGTGGAAAGACTAACAAAGTGTCACTTAACTCTAAGGGAAAGGCCAAAGTGCCACTTAACCCTAAGGGAAAGGCAAGAATCTTCACTCAACCTCTAACAATGACAAGGGGAAATGCTCAAATGATTTATAGTGAGGTAACTAGGGGGTATATTGCAAGTTCAATGGTAAAATAAAATAGCGAACAATATATATATATATATATATATATATATATATATATGTATATATATAACACTAGTATGTATGGGATGTGGCAGCTAATGCAAGTTATATGGCCAAGTGTTTTAGTCATAAGTGTTGGTATTTATGCCCAAAGAGCCAATCATATGATGATTGTAATGAGGCATCATCATATACTTCATTTAGAAATAATAAAAACTAATTCCATTTATTATGTTTATCTCATTCATGAGAGGATGACACTATATATGTCTAAAAACGATACTAATCAATGACATATGTCTTCAGGTTGAGGACCTGAAGAATGAGATCATATGTATGATGAGAGTATGTACATTCTTATTATGTCCCCAGTCATACATTACTGTGGAAGAAAAATGGATGATAGTAATACATAAGACTTGAATGTGTGCTAACTGATGACAGAGTCTCATTAGTTATAATATGAGATATCAAATCAAACAAATAGGTACTTGTTATGAGCAAGTATACTGGACATATACACCTTGAGTGTGATACATGGAAGCCAATGATGGTGGGCAGAATCACATCTCAATGTGATAGTGGTAATTTTTGTCCTTAGACCTAAAGTCACTACAATCATTGCATGTTGTTCAATGTGCTTTAACACTACTTAACATGACCTTATAAAGGGTTTTTGTACATGTAATGCTTAGGTGCTTTGTGACACATGTGGATTATTGTGAGTGACATAAATGGAATGTGTCCCTCCCACTGGATGATATCCTGACCACGTGATGAGTGAGACTTTTAAAGGCACGACCATGCTCATGTGAGATAATATATGATATTGGTCTTATGTGTATCTCAATAGTCTACTCTAGATCAAGGAAAACATATTGAACATTAAGAGGATGACATTTTCATGCCTCCAATTCAATCTAGATATTAGAGACAAAGGGATTATACAATCGATGTAACAATGGTCCAAATACTATATTAAGTTGTTCTTCAACCTCTCCAAATACTTAGGTAGTAATGAAGTCTTGCATCTATCGAAATTTTTGTTGAAATTTCAAAAAATTTCATTTTCCATGCTGTCAAAATTGGATATTTCATTCCTTACTTCTATGACGGGTCCCATTGTTCTTATTGGGGAACTAGTTCTACACTCTTATGTTTTTTTACTTTGTAAGTGACTTAGTAAATCTATTTTTTTCTATGGTTCCTCTTGCTCCAACAAAGTATATGCTTGATAACCCCAAAAAACTAGGTTAGTGTTCTTTTCGACAATAAGAACTATCTGGCCCCAAATAGATCTATCGACATCTATGTCGTCTTCCAAGATAAAATATCACTAATCTTGTGCCTACTCTACCTGCTATTATACTTACATACAATGCTAATGCCAAGAACAAGTGTGATCATAATCATATTACTTGGGTCAAGTATGACTCTTTGGTCATGAGTTGGATTTTCAACCATGTTAAACCTTGCTTGCCAAGGAATAAGGATATGTGGGATCACTTGGCTAGTGTCTATGATTACAAACAAAATCCTAATAAACTATATGAAATATACGAAGTAATGACAAAACTTTGGTTTACTTCATATGCTGACAATGACAAGACTTTAGTTTACTTCATATGCTAACAATGATGATCATTGTGCCCACTTTAAACTCTTTGTGATAATTTTATGATGTATCGACCTCTATCAAGAGATGTTAATGAAATTCAAAAGAAACACTATGAGCTTCAGTTGACTCATATTCTAACCTATCTTTTTGAATATTTTTATGAAATAGTCAACTAAAATCTTGGGACGATCCTCTCATTAGTGTGGATGATGTTCTGAAATGTTTTCAATGTTTATCTTGTTCAACTACAGAACCAACTGACATGGCTCTTGACTCTTTTGTTCTTCATACCAGCTCTAGCCATGGTATTAACCGCTCTTCAGGGGAGCATGATGTGGTCCATCTTTTGGGAGCCGTCACTGCAATTACTTTGGCTGAAATGATCACATAAAAGATTGCCATTAGGCCAAGTATATGACTTCGGCTTGGCCTAATCAGGTCATTACCTAGGACTACAGATGTGGACATGGGACATGGCGATACTCATAAATTTAGGACACAAATGTGATGTTGGACATGAAAAATATATATGTATACAAATATGTATATGAAGTCATCCACCACTTTAGACTGCAAATCAATTGATTCAACCATTACACACAAACAAAAAACAGAATAAGATTAACCCACAATGTAATCGTATTATTAGTATATGTGCTTTATTATGTTATACTATATGCTTTATTGTGTTATGCTATATTCTTTATTGTGTTATGCTAGGCTATTTGTTTTGTTATGGGCTTTAGACTTGCCCTGTCTTTAGCCTTTCTTTTATCATGTATTGCCTAGTTTTGTTTTCTGATTTACTCTCTCATCCTATAAAAGAGAGTCCAATGTACTTGTTTTATATACATCAAATAAAGGTTTTTCTCTCTGCATGGTATCAAAAGAAATATGATCCCCTTAAATCTCCCACGATCATGATGCTTCCCACCCATCTCCCAACCCAACTGCCATCTCCCCTCTCGTCTCCCACCCTAGATGCCAGACCCCTCCAACCCCCCAACCCGTTACCCCCTCCCTATCCTACCATCACCGACAACCCCCCCATCCTCTCCTTCCACCACCACCCCTTCCCTCTACTCTCTCTCTCCTATTGTCCCTCCTCTCTCCCCTTCCCCCCTCCTCTTCCATCACCTTCTGCCGCCCTTCCCTCCTGCCACTGCTGCCACCACCCACCCCCTCACCCCCTTCTCTACATTGCCGCCATAGCTCCCTCCTCTCCCCTCCCAACCACTGACACCCTCCCTCATCCCCTACTACTGACCACCATTGCCTCTCTCATCTAGCTTCCAATTTCCCCTCCTCTTCATCTTCGTTCCCCTTCACCTTTGGAAACTTTCTAAAAATTGCATGTTGACGTTGTAACAAGTCTACGTTTGTTGCTTGCCTATGCCTCATGGTGTAGTAACTCTCTAACTATGGTGGCATAGGTCTTTCTCTGCTTTCTTCTGCCCCTCTGCTGGTTTCTCAAATCTAATGCATCAAATCTGTTGATGTTGCCAACTGCCTCGTTGTGGGTTTTTCAGGATCTATTGATCCAGATCTTCTACTGCCCATGCATTGGGTTATTGTTCTTGTTGCTACCTGTTGATTTCAGTTGCTGCCTACTGACTACTGTTGATGCATGCTCCTACTCTACTACCCCTAAATTGGGCCATTTTTTGCTTTGCTACTTCTTCTTGCTAACATATCTGTCATCCGCCAAATGGCCTCTGCTAAGTCCCTTCGGACGCTATGTGTCACTACTGTCAAGTTGGATGGATCCAATTTACACAGTTGGTCAACGGCCTTTGAGCTCAATGTCAAAGCTCATGTCGTTACTCGTAACTTATTTCCAATCCCCCGACTGTACCTGCTAAGAATGGTGATGATACAACTAAACAAGTCTACGATCTGTGGTCTAAGGAGGATTTCGACATCATGACTTAGATGGTCAATAGTGCTAAATCCAAAATCAGTCAGTCACTTCTTTGCCTAAGGACTGCTAAAGCCATGTGGGACCAGCTCTCACATGTTTACCCTCATCAACAAAATCTGAAGAAAATGTTTGAAATTTTCAAACACCTGGCTAAGAAAGAGTATTATGCTACTGAATCTGTGGAGGATTACTATAATAAATGTTGTGCTTTTAGGGATGAGTTCTAGGTCTATCACCCCCTCTCTATTGATATCACTAAAATACAATGACAATGCAATGAACTTCCATTAGTGTAATTTCTTGCGGACTTACCCCAATCCTCTAGAGTGGTAGATCAGATTCTATCTAGTGACCTATTGTCTACCCTGCGTGATGTCCTAGAACGGGTTCGACGACTCCCATTTGTCTCTCCTCTGTCACCCGACCACTTCGATGATGTTGCTTTAGCTATCTGCTCAAGTGACTCCTCTTGTGGTCGTGGCTGAGGCCGCGATCGTGGTCGTGGTCACTCTACTGCTGGGCCTGGTCGTGGTTCATCCTCCTCTGGTTCTGACTCATCTTTTAAACAATGCTACTATCACTTCTACAAACGCACAAACCATATTGAAAACTGTTGTTGGATCAAGAATGGTAAGCCTGTGTAGGCGAATCTGGTCACTACTGATCAACCTGATTCTGCACCATCCTCTTCATCCCAGCCATCTGCATAATGGATCCACTTAGAATTTGAAAAACTAATTCAGGCTTATCTCACGTTCGCCACTACGGATGCCTCTACTGATGGAGGTTCTACTCTCCTTGCCTCCTCTACACCTTATGGTAAAAATAAATGGGCGAGTGACTCTGGCGCCACCTCCCATATTTCTGACAATTCTACTTTATTTTCTAAACTTCTGCTATTTCACTTGTTACACTTGTTGATGGTTCTCAGACACCTATTTTTGGCATTGGAAATATCTGCACTCCTAGCAAACTCTTATTGCGCTCAACCCTTTATGTTCTCAAATTTCATTTGAATCTGTTATTTATTCATAGAATTGTGAAGAGCCTTAAATGCTCTATTACTTTTGACATGGATGGTGTTGTTTTTTAGGATCTACAGACGATACTGAGGATTGGTTTGGGCCATGAGGGACTAGACAGACTGTACTACTTGGATACACTGAAGACTACTACTCTGTTGATCGCATCTATAGCATGCCTACAATGGCATTATCAACTGGGACATCCATCCACTACCAAATTGAAACATTTAATTCCTACTATTTTAGATTCTATTTTTCATTGTGAAACTTGACGGTTGGGCAAACAAACTCATGTTAGTTTTTTTTTTACTTGTATTGGTTCCAAACAACCATTTGATATTGTGCATGCTGATGTTTGGGGACCATGTTCTGTTCCAAGTACTTCTAGATTTTGGTACTTTATGAGCTTTATTGATGACTTTTCTATAACTACATGGTTGTTTTTATTAAAAAATAGATCTCACATGTTCGATACTATCACCTCTTTTTTGTTGAGATTCGTGCCCAGTTTGACAGACCTATTAAAGTTTTTCGCATTGATAATGCCCTTGAATTGTGCAATCATCTGTTAGCCAATTTTTTTGCAAGATGAGTACTATTCATCAAACTTCATGTTCATACACACCCCAACAAAATGGGGCTGTAGAGCACAAGAATCGACACCTCCTGGAAGTTACTCGCACCTTCTTTTTCACTATAATGTACCTAAAACATTTTGGCCTAAATCTATCTCTACTACATGTTACCTTATAAATCGCATGCCCTCTTCTATCCTTGGCAATCAATACCTTACCAAATCTACCACCTCGATGCCCCCCTTTTTGTTGTGCCTCCTTGGATTTTCAGAAGCACTTGCTTTGTAAAAACCTACATCCTGGTTTGACTAAGCTTGACCCCTGGTCTACAAAATGTGATTTCTTGGGTTACTCTCGACTCAAAAAGGGTACATATGCTATGACTCTTCTATAAAGAAATGGTTTGTTAGTGTCGATGTTGTCTTCTTTGAGCATATGCCATTCTACTCTACAATAGGTTCTGCTCTAACTTTTGATCTGTTGATTGATACACATATGCATGTGTCAGTTGACATTGACTTGCCTCCTACTGATATTGCACCTTCTCCACCTGTGAAAGTGTATCAACAAAGACTGAAAGCTACAACTTCCTCTGTGGCCCCTCCCTTACCAATTCCTACATCCTTGTCGACAGATCCAACTCTACCTCAGGTATTTTTTTATTTACATGTTCCCCTTAGTCTATGAAAAGGAATCAAGTTTTGCACTCCACATCCTATTGACACCTTTTGTTCTACTGCTAACCTGGGCATGAACTTTGCCAATTTTACCTCTGATTTATCCATTGTATCTATTCCTAAGGATGTTGCTTAGGCTTTACAGCATTCTGCATGGCGCCAGGCTATGGAGATTGAAATGCAGGCTCTTACTGATCGACATACGTTGGACTTGGTGGATGCACACGTTGATTGTTCTCTTGTCAGTTTCCGCTGGATCTTTACTATCAAGTATCAATCGGATGTCACAAATGAATGATTGAAAACTCGCCTTGTCAGTAAAGTCTATACTCAAATGTATGGAATCGATTATTAAGACTTTCTCTCCTATGTCCCGTCTAAATTCTATTCGATGTTCTTATCTTTGTGGCTATAAATTGTGATTGGCCTTTGTTTCAATTAGACGTTAAAAATGTTTTTGTATATGGTGATCTGCATGAGGAGGTATACATGGAGCAACCACTTGGATTTGATGCTCACAAGGAGTGCTCTAAAGTGTACAGGTTATGTAAAGCTATCTATGAGCTGAAACAGAGTCCCCGTGCCTGGTTTGACAAACTGAGTAGTATTCTTCAGAAATTCAGCTTCCGCCGCTCTCATTATGATCACTTAGTATTTATCAGGAAAACTTCATCTATCCTTGTAATTCTGATTGTTTATGTTGATGATATAATCTTATCTGGGAGTGATCGAGCAGGCATCCAAGCTACTGAAGAGTACATGGAAAAACATTGTCACTAAATATCCGGGAAAATTGAGATATTTTCCAGGTATCAAAGTTTCTCGCTCTTCTTCAGGTATTTGCTTATCACAGAGGAAATATGTCATGGATCTTTTGTTAGAAACAGAAATGCTTGGAGCAAAGCCTACTACTACTCCCTTAGATCCCAATACCAACTAGGATGATGATACTTCTGCATACCTAGACAACCAACAATATTGCAAATGAGTTGTTAAACTTATATATTTAAGTGTTATAAGGGTTGATATATCTTCTGCATTTGTCTTAGTTAGTACATACCTGGATAAACCCACACAGTGGTACTGGGATGTTGTATGTCATATCCTGAAATATCTGAAAATTCCCCAAGAAAAGGTTTATTCTACAAAAACACGGGCATTGTAAAATCACATGATGTTCTAACTCTAATTATGCAGGCAGTAGGATGGACTGCAAATCTACTTCTGGTTATTGTACCATTATGGGGGTAATCTTGTTACCTGGCCAACAAGAAACAAATTGTAGTCACCCGCTCAAGTGTTGAAGCTGAGTATAGAGCTATGGCTCCTACTACTTGTGAACTGTTATGGGTCTGCGGTCTTCTGAAGGACTTTGATATTTCTAACCCCAATCATGTTCATATGTATTGTGACAATAAGTTGCTATATTCATTGCCATCAATCCAAAATTTCATGAGCGCACAAAGCATATTGAGGTGGACTGCCATTCTAAAAGACCGTCTTATTTGGCAATATATTGACTCCATATACTCACTTCCCTAGGCTCTAGTAGAGTTTCAGGAATGACAACTGCCCCCTAGACTACCACTAGCCTTAACTGCGCAAGCCTGGGTCAACTGCATGACTGGTCACCCATCCTAGTACAACTCCAAGTTGAGCATGCTTAACTATGGAGTTCTTTAGTGATGGGCTCCCGGGAAAGGAGGTGCACCTTGGCAAGGAATAAGGTTTCGGTGAAATTGGAGAAATTTTACCCAAAAATTTCGATTTTGATAGGATCTGGTACCGAAATGTGCGAGTGTGTCGATTTCAAGGATTTCAATGAGTTTCACCAAATTTTGATGATTTCTATGAATTTTACCAAATTTTGATGAATAATTTTGCCAAATTTCGATGAAAATTTCAATAATTGCAATCCTTGTTGTTATTGTTGTTTTTTTAAGAGGAGCAAAAGGGGATCGGGGTTATTTCACCATTTAGTACTTATACATAGTATATACTTATAGTATATCATAATTGCATTGCATTTCCCTAATATTTGCTATTCAAATCATTAAATACTTATGCAATGCATGCTTTTTTAGTTTCTACAATGCGAATGACATATATCCTAGTGGTTGTTTATTAGACAATGAAGGTGCTAGGAAGCCAACCACACCAACAAATAATGATTTAGCTTGGAAACATTGCACTAGTGTTCTTGGGACCAATGAAATGATTGACTATTGAGTCAATATCAACAACAGACTATCAACCCAAGTAAAATGTGTGGGGATGCCCTACATATCCAATATTTGATATTATAACACAAATAAGTACATGCATGTGTATAGCTCATTTTTGCAAAATTGCATAACTTAATTCCTACATTTTCTCATTGAATCCCTTCATCAAAATCCTCAAGAAACAGGATAGTTCCCTTACCTCCCACATGAAGGACCACCCCCCAAACTACCCCCACATAAAATTTTATTGCATAAACGATGCATTTAGGTGTAGGGATCACGCTTGTAAAATTGCATTAATTCATTCATTCATTTTGGCATCGAAACAAGCACGGTTGCATCTATCAAAATTTTCATCGAAATTTCAAAAAAAATCGGCTTCCATGTTGTCAAAACGACATCAAAATCAGATACCTCTTCCTTGCACCTTGGTGATGTGGGTAGTCCAATCATTCCTTTTAAGATCATTTTATCTGAGGCCTCAAATCCTGGGATGTTACATTCTTCCCCACTTAGAGTCTTGATGTACTCGTCAAGGCTCAATATAAGGCCTCATAATCTCTTCCCCATTTTAGTCTAGACCCAGAATGACCCATGGACACCCAGCTCCCATACACGGTTACCAACGCAAGGGCGGCTCCATCTCGTTTCAGTGGATAGTCCTTTCCAACTTGCCCAGACCACACTGTTTAAGACTAACATGCAACATGCCCATGTGAGCCCCACCTACTGGAGAGGAATTGGCTCTGATACCATGTGTAACGCCCAGGCCCACTGCCCTAGGCTCTAGTAGAGTTTTAGGAATGATGAGTGGCCCACAAACCACCACTAGCCTTAACTGTGCACTTTGTCCTCATTCACGTGCAAGCGTGGATCAACTTCCCGACTGGTCACCCATCTTAGTACTACTCCAAGCTGAGCACACTTAACTATGGAGTTCTTTAGTGATAGGCTCCCGAAAAAGGAGGTGTGCCTTGGTGATATGGGTAGTCCAATCATTCCATTTAAGATCATTTTATCCAAGACATGGGCATTGTAAAATCATAGGATATTCTGACTCTAATTATGCAGGCAGTAGGATAGACTGCAAATCTACTTCTTGTTATTGTACCATTATGTGAGGTAATCATGTTACCTGGCCAACAAGAAACAAACTGTAGTTTCCCGCTCAAGTGCTGAAGCTGAGTATAGAGATATGGCTCCTACTACTTGTGAACAATTGTGGGTTTGTGGTCTTCTGAAGCATAGTAACAAATTCAGCATTCGGAAACTTTTCGATTGGTCGAAAAAAATCGAAATTAAAAAAAATCGTGAAAAATTAGGAAAAGATCGATAAAATTTGGTCAAAGTTCGATCAACTATTCAAAATAAATCGGGAATATATATATATATATATATATATATATATGTGTGTGTGTGTGTGTGTGTGTGTGTGTGTGTGTGTGTGTGTGTGCACTGGTATACATACATGCATATTGTAGAGTAGAATCATTTACAATTCAAAGATGGAGGAATTAAGGAAGTAACTTGCATTCCAAATTTTCAACAACCACCACATAATATCAATGTTTGCAAATACTAGAGATCATACACAATACACAATGTAAACCACAAAATGATGCAAGAGTATATCAATTCATTAGACGACCAAAATAGATCAATTTTTCCTATTCAAGAATGGAAGGAAGATATTATGAGTCTAGGCCTGCAATGAAGTCCTCTATAGTCTCATTTGTAACTCCATTGTCTTCATCTTCAGTCTCTTCTTCATCATCAACTTCCTCGTGTTCAACACTTCCATATTCATAAGTGAAATCATTATCAAAAGCATTGATCTTATCGAGTTCTATGGGCTTTGAATCTGTAACATCTCAAGATTTGAGGCCTTGGATAAGTTGATCTTAAAAGGAATGATTGGACTACCCATATCACCAAGGTGCATATCCTTTTCCGGGAGCCCATCACTAAGAACTCCATAGTTAAGCGTGCTCAACTTGGAGTAGTATTGGGATGGGTGACTAGTCGGAAAGTTGATCCTGGCTTGCGTGTCAGTGTGGACAAAGTGCGCAGTTAAGGCTAGTGGTGGTCTGTGGGGACAATCGTCATTCCTGAAACTCTACTAGAGCCTTGGGCAGTGGGCTCGGGATTTACAAATGGTATCAGAGCCATAACCCCTCCAATAGGTGGGGCCCACATGGGCATGGCATGCCGGTCTTGAGTCGTGCGGTCCAGGCATGTAGGAAAGGGTTGTCCATGGTTGACGTAGCCACCCTTGCACTGATATTCTGTGATCGGGAGCTAGGTGTCCATGGGCCATTGTGGGTCTGCACTGAAATGGGGTCAGATTATGAGGCCATATAGTTGAGCCTTGATGAGGACGTCAAGAGTCTAAGTGGGGGAGATTGTAACATCCCAAGATTTGAGGCCTTGGATAAGTTGATCTTAAAAGGAATGATTGGACTACCCATATCACCAAGGTGCACCTCCTTTTCCGGGAGTCCATCACTAAGAACTCCATAGTTAAGCGTGCTCAACTTGGAGAAGTACTGGGATGGGTGACAAGTCGGGAAGTTGATCCTCGCTTGCGCGTCAGTGTGGACAAAGTGCGCAGTTAATGCTAGTGGTGGTCTGTGGGGACAGTCGTCATTCCTAAAACTCTACTAGAGCCTTGGGCAGTGGGCTCGGGCTTTACAGAATTGGCCTTTTCTTTTGCAGTAGTGGTCTTCATTAGATGCAAATTCATTCTAACATAGACCAAGTCATGCAATTTCTTAGGTTCAAGTCGGTTTCTTTTTTTAGTATGGGTCGCATCAAAAGCACTCCAATTTCTTTCACATGCAGAAGCACTACATGGTTGACTAAGTAGTCAAATAGCCAATTTCTACAAAGTAGGGAGCTCCCCACCATACATATCCCACCAAATTCCTATTGAGAGAAAAGTGTATTAGAAATAAACAGTACATTAGTAGTACTGATGAAATCAAATAGTGAAATATTTCTTACTTGGATGTGTATGAGAAAGTGAATCAATAGCAAGTTGGTTGAAAACGTCAGAATCCACAGAGTGGTAGTCACGAAGCTCGTGTGTAACCTTGGACCTTTCAAACACATCAAGCATTCTCTGGATAATTGTGTTCAACCCTTGCTTTATCTCTGAATCCATTCTGATTTTTTTTCATAATGGAGTTTGGGATTAAGATAAGCAGTAGCAACATGAATTGGATTATGTAACATACCTATCCACCTTTCATCTATAACTTTCCAGTAAGGTGTATGCAAATATGCTTCACCATTGAATACTACTTTAATACATTCCTTAGCTTTGCCCAATGCCTCATTGATATAACCAGTAGTAGATCCATCACTGTCAGTTAGCCTCAACACTCTCACAATCAGCTCAATAGCAGTGATAATTGATTTACCTATAGCCCAAAACTCATGTCCCTGGATAATCTCTGAAATCTGCACACTCTCCTCACTTTTAGATTGAGGGAGTTCTCTCCATTCAGAAGAAGCAATCATAAATCTCAAGGCCTGCTCTTGAGATAAAATGGAGAATAAACACAGAAAGTTGTTGCAAACTGGGTTGCCCCTGGCCTTTTTAACTCCTTACCATCTGTGTGCTTCCTCATCAAATCTAAAACATGTTGATACCTATACATGAATTTTTCAATCAATCTAGTATTTGAAATTGTTGGTTTTACATGTTCAAACTCATCAATGTCTTTGAACATTAGATTTATACAATGAGCGCACAATTGGCCTTGACAATGTGAGGATATTTATTCTCAATCATTTTCCCTGCAACACCATAGTTAGATGCATTATCAGCAATGAATTAGATCACATTTTTGGGACCTATTTCATCAATGCATTTATAAATAAAGTCAAACAAAAATGGACCATCTTTGACATGGTCAACAGCACAGACAGACTTGCAGAACCACACCCCTTTGGGACATGCAACCAAAAGATTGATATGGGGTCATCCTCGTCCATCTTGCCAACCATCACTCATAAGTGTGCATCCAGAGAATTCCCAACTGGCCCTCATGGTATTGAGATATCCATCCACATCCACTTTCAAGACCGCCAAAAGTACAGTCCTCACTGTTTCACTACTAGGTGCTTGATAACCTGGCCCAGCTTGTCCAATAGACAACACGGCTTCATAAAGTTCAGGAGTTCGCAAGATATGGAAAGGCAAGTTGTTTGCTACTATGCATTTCATAACAACTTTTTCAACAATCTTTTTTTCTTCTTTTCTTATTAGTGAATGAAGAGTTCTTTGGCCAGGGACATTAGCGGCATATTTATCTAGATCAATCACACTAGTGTTACTAGATTGAGTAGGACATACTACTGAGTTAGAGCCGGACATACTGCCACTAGAGAAAAAATATGCAATCTTTTGATGTTTACTAGTGGCTTTTGCTTGAAAGTCACCTACAAATTTCACTGCAATGTCCCTAACAGCATCAGTGACTGCTGTACATGGCTTAATGTCCTTGCAAGTAACTCTTGCCAAATGGAATCTAAAACACGTAATGGAGGCAGAGAAAGATTCATGACAAAACATGCATTTCAGTTTGTTCTCCTATTTCATTAAGAAACATACATAACACAATATGAGCAACAAGCCAACAAACAGCAAATGCAAATGCAAATACATAAAAACATATAGAAAATAGCTAATCAAATTAGTAAACAAGATAATTTCACCAATATAATTACAAGCATATCAAAAAAAGTAAGCAAATAGACAAGCAAATCAGTAAGCAAGAATTTTTTTAGCAATATAATTAAAATAAGTGAACAACAGAAATACCTTATTATAGAGTAGTAGTTGATGTCTTGGGAGTTGGGAATATAAGAGAAGACCGGCCTGGGTCTTGCGAGCTTGAGAGTTTAGATGCTCAAAACTCTATTAATTAGAACATAGAAAGAGGGAGGAGACATGGACCGTCAATAATTTGTAATTGTACTTGTATCAAGCAAAAGAAAATAAACATGGGGGAGTAGAGAATTCAACAAACCAGTAGGGATACAAAAAATTGAAAGAAGATGTGGGGGAATAGAGGAATAGTGTAGCAGTAAAGAGGGGGATTAGAAATTTTCGCATCACATCACAGGCTCACAGCAATGGGGGAGGGAGGAATCGTGGGGATTGATGACCAAAAATAGGGGGTTAAGGAGGGGAAACATGGGGCTAGCGGGGAGGGAATACATGTATGACACGGCTATGGGAAGGGAAAATTAGGAGCAGCAAGGGAGAATCAAACAAGAGAGGGAATGGCGCAGCAAGGGGGAAACAATTAAAAGAGGAAGAGAAGGTGATGGCACAACAGTAAGGGAAGCAACAATGATGCTTCCATAGATAAATAGGGGGGATGGCAGAGGAAGGGAAAGGAACTCATGGGAGGAAGAAGAGAGAAGTGTTGGATCCTAGATGGGTGACTTAGGTGCTCTAGAGGGGGGGTGAATAGAGCTGAAAGCACTTAAACAAAATTCATTAAACCTTCAAATTATATGACAAGATAAGGTTGCTAAATAGGTAATTTGAGTGCAACTAAATCATGCATAGCAAGGATAAGAGAGATTGAACATGCACCAATTAGACAAGCTATTTAGAGTGGTTCCACACTTCAAACTAGAAGTGTGTCAGTCCACTTGCCTAGAGAGGTCAACCTCTAGGACTTCAACCAATTGCACTCTTATATTCATTAATAAGACATACAATACATGACCAACAAAGGACTTACCTATCCAATACAAAGAGTCTTCAACCTTACCAAGGACTTACCCACTTTGCAAGAGTCTTCGGCCTTCTCCAAGGACTTACCCACTCTTGCACAAGTCTTCGGCCTTGCAGGAATTACCCACTCTTCTTGGATCTTCCGCCTTTGACTTCACCTTCACTCGGAGAAGCTTTCCACCAAGGACTTACCCACTTGAGCTTGAGTCTTCTGCCTTCTCCAAGGGCTTACCCACTCTAGCTCCAAGTCTTCGGCCTTGATCTTCACCAAGGGACTCCTTCCCTTGTTCTTCTTCACCTCTCTTGGACAAGAGAGAGAACCTTCATCTTCAATATAGGAAATGAGAGATGGGGAGGTGGTGGAAGTGAGAGCCTCACAAGATATACAAATAATACTAGCTCTCTTACAAATCTCCTACTCACTCTAATGGATGTAGCAAGTGATTAAGATTAGAGAGAGAGAGGAGGTTGTAGGAAGCACTCAACTATAGAATAGGAACCTCACAAAGAGTTTGCAATGAATGCTCAACCTTGGAATGAAGCCCAAGGGGTCCTATTTATAGCTGGGGATGCCTCTTAGCCTTTGGGAACACTTGTGAACGAAAAATAGCCATTTTACAAGTTGCAACGGATCTATTTTGGGTCCCAACAAAGTCTCCAACGGTTGGAAATGCTTTTTCTGCATTCCAGTACAGTCTGATCGGCCGAGTTTCTATAAAGGCAATTCGGCCGAACCACTAAAAGACAAGGCTGAAAGCTAGACTGTCGGCCGAGTTCCCTTGGAGAAACTCGGCCGATCGGTCGACTTTCAACTTGGACCGATCAGTGGATCGGCCGAGTTTCCCACCATAGGAACTCGACCGTCCAGGGATCGGCTGAGTTGGTAACTCGGCCGATTGCCCAGAAAATTCCAGAATATATGGATCGGCCGAGTTTGGAATTCGGCCGACCAAATCCCTATTATGGGTATTTTGGAATTTTCGTAAAACTGTACAAATGATGGATTTTTGTGTCCCAATAATTTTTCTAAGCTTAATTACAAGTCATACAATCATTACAAGTGATTACAAAGCAATTCTAAGGTCATTTACATAGAGATCCCAAATTGCACACTTGTAGCTATTTTGACTTGTCTTTTCTCCAATTTGATATGCGCAAGTTAGGGCATTTGGAGTGTGTCTAAACCTAATCTGGAATCACTCAATGTAGAAGCATTAGACACCAATATGTGGAATGGTTAGTCATCATCAAAACAAGGGTTTAGTCAATTTAGACGTGAGTCAACATTGACCTAATTGACCTTGAGTCAACAAGAAGGAAGTACATGAGTCAGAGCACTGGAATGGAGCAGGAGCACTGGAATGGAGCAAAAGTTGTCACCACTGGAGACCATGTAACCTCCGCTGGAGAACCATTGCCAAGCATCGTCGTCGCTGCTGCCAAGCACCGCCCTGAACTCTACCTTGAAGGTCCGCAACAACCGTCGGTGTCGTGAGCTCCAAGCGCCGCATTTGTTGCGTACCATGGAACTGTCAGGGGAGAATAGCTACGGTCGGGGGAGAATAGCTAGGGTCGGGGAGAATAGCAAGGGCAGGGTCAGGAAATGTTGAGGGTGGGGGTGTTGTGAAAGCTGTAGTGGGTCGAAGACGGCCCAGTAGTGGGTTCAAGCTTGGCGATCGAAACCCAAAATTTTGGAAAAAGAAAATCGTGAAAAATCACCAAAGTTCGTAAAAAGCAAGAAAAATCATGAATATTCGGCGATCCTTGCTTTATTCAGGAGTAACATTCAGCGGCATAAAAAAGCATGAATAATCGCCGAATTTTATGAATATTCAGCGATGGTTGTTAGTATGTTTTGAAGGACTTTGATATTTCTAACCCCAATCATGTTCCTATGTATTGCGACAATAAGACTGCTATATTCATTGCCATCAATCCAAAATTTCATGAGCGCGCAAAGCATATTGAGGTGGACTGCCATTATGAGAGACTGTCTTATTTGGCAATATCTTGACTCCATATACTCATTGCCCTAGGCTCTAGTAGAGTTTCAAAAATGACAACTACCCCCCAGACCACCACTAGCCTTAATTGTGTGCTTTGTCCTCACTAACGCACAAGCCAGGGTCAACTTCCCAACTGGCCACCCATCCTAGTACAACTCCAAGCTGAGCATGCTTAACTATGGAGTTCTTTAGTGATGGGCTCCCGGAAAAGGAGGTGCACCTTGGTGATATGGGTAGTCCAATCATTCCTTTTAAGATCATTTTATTCAAGGCCTCAAATCCTGGGACGTTAGAAGCTCCCCCACTTAGACACTTGACGTCCTTGTCAAAGCTCAATAAAAGGCCTCATAATCTCTTCCCCATTTCAGTGCAGACCCAGAATGGCCCACGAACACCCAACTCCCATACACAGCTTCCAGCATAAGGGCGACTCTATCTCGTTTCAGCGAATAGCCCTTTCCAACTTGCCTAGACCGCATGGCTTAAGACTAGCATGCTACATGCCCATGTGAGCCCCATCTACTAGAGGGGAATTGGCTCTTATACCATGTGTAATGCCCAGGCCCACTATCCTAGTCTCTAGTAAAGTTTCAGGAATGACGAATGGCCTCACAAATCACCACTAGCCTTAATTGCTCTCTTTGTCCTCACTCACGCACAAGCTTGGGTCAATTTCCTGACTGATCACCCATCTTAGTACTACTCCAAGCTGAGCATGCTTAACTATGGAGTTCTTTAGTAATAGGCTCTCAGAAAAGGAGGTGTACCTTTGTGATATGGGTAGTCCAATCATTCTATTTAAGATCGTTTTATCCAAGACCTCAAATCCTGGGACGCTACAATCTCCCCCACTTAGACTCTTGACATCCTCGTCAAGGCTCAATATAAGGCATCATAATCTCTTCCCCATTTCATTGCAGACCCAGAATGGCTCATAGACACCCAGCTCCCATACACTGCTACCAGCGCAAGGGCGGCTCGATCTCGTTTCAGCAAATAGCCCTTTCCAACTTGCCTGAACCGCATGGCTTAAGACTGGCATGCCACATGCCCATGTGAGCCCCACCTACTAGAGGGGAATTGGCTCAGATACCATTTGTAACACCCGGGCCCACTGCCCTAGGCTCTAGTAGATTTTTTGGAATGACGACTAGCCCCACAAACCACCACTAGCCTTAACTATGCACTTTGTCCTCACTCACGCGCAAGCCTGGGTCAACTTCCCGACTGATCACCCATCCTAGTACTACTCCAAGCTGAGCACGCTTAACTATGGAGTTCTTTAGTGATGGGCTCCCAGAAAAGGAGGTGCACCTTGGTGATATGAGTAGTCCAATCATTCCTCTTAAGATCATTTTATCTAAAGCCTCAAATCATGGGACGTTACAGTTTTGTTATGGGATTTATACTTCTCTTGTCTTTAGCCTTTCTTTTATCACATATTGCCTAATTTTGTTTTCTGACTTACTCTCTTATCCGATAAAGAGAGTCCATTGTACTTGTTTTAGACACATCAAATAAAGGTTTTTCTCTCTATACATATATTGTAGCATGTGTTAAAACCATAATGCAAAATATGCCATTTAAATAAAAAAGGATTTAATATAAGTTATACAACAATAAATATACCATTGTGTAATATTGCATTCTAAGTAACTTTGACATTTTCAGACTAAAGTGAATAAATAAAAACCTAGCCATAATACTAATAAGGCAATAAGATATTTGCATTAGAATATATTGTATTGATATTTAAGTTCATTCAAAATAAAAAAAACTCAGCACAAAAAAAAAATTATAGTAATGTAGTTGGAGGGAGGATAGTAAAAAATTAATTGAAGAGAAGAGCAGATGTCAATATAAATTGTGGAAAAGAGATATGAAGGGGAATCCCCGTTGTGTGTAGATTTTCTTATTGAAATAAGGGTAGCCCCCTCTCCTATAAATATGATAAGGGGGAAGCATACAGACTCAAGACAAACCCTAATGACCCACAAGACACAATTGGGCCCATTTACAAATAGACCCCAACAATTTAATTAACTAATTAAATAGACTCTCTAAATATTCTTCCTCAAGCCAAGAATCCCAAGTCAGCTTGCAAATAGACAAACAAACTAAATCAAAATAAAAAAAGAAAAACAAGCCCATACAAGAATGTCTCTCCCCCTCAATGTTACAAAAAAACCACTCAAAGAGTCCCCCTCAAATAGATAATCTCAAAGTGGGTAAGCAGGTAGGTATCAAGAGCTTCTTGATCACTATGAAGTGGCATCTGGAGCATAAGTAAATAACAATAGCTAGGCATCATGGTCTTCATATCAGTCACTATTGTGATGAAGTAAACTAGAGAGTGCTAGAACACAAGATCAGAGTGCTGGAACATAGGAAGTAGTAGTCAACGTGCATACAAAGCATGGACAAAAAAAGAGTCAACATGCGTAAGACACATACAAGCTAGAGTGTTGGCACAATAGCAAGAAGTAGACGACGTAGCCGGATAGAAGCCTAGTGCATGAAGTAGCAAGTAGATAAATGACTCTAAGATCCAATGTAGATGAAACTCTATCATGTCTATGTAAAATCACTAATAGAAATCTCCTTGACCTTCTCATCATAAAGTTTCCATCATAGTAGCAGACATCACAGTCTAGTGAGTGATGGGTCACAGCGGTTGGCGTGCGAGGACATGACAAAGACTCATGCATTGTGCAAATAAAGCACAAAAAGTAGAGAGTCAACGTGCATATTAGAATGTTTAGCATTCAATCCAAAACCAATTGGCCATGTGGGCCCCACCTACTGGAGGGGTTATGGCTCTGATACCATTTTCATGTCCGGGCCCACTGCCCAAGGCTCTAGAAGGGTTTTAGGAATGACGAATGGCCCCACAAACCACCACTAGCCTTAACTGCACACTTTATCCACACTGACACGCAAGCCAGGATAAACTTCTCGACTGGTCACCCATCCTAGTACTACTCCAAGCTGAGCACGCTTAACTATGGAGTTCTTTAGAGATGGGCTCCCTGAAAAGGAGGTGCACCCTAGTGATACGGGTAGCCCAATCATTCCTTTTAAGAGTGTTTTATCCGAGGCCTCAAATCCTGGCATGTTACAACCGCACACCTTATAAGCCCGAGAACCTACCCAGAGCTCAGAGGTATGGGATTATTTTAATAGTGCAAATAAAGCACAGATGGCAGATAGTGCAAATTAGAAAGCAACAATTGAAATGTGCTAAACATAGCACAATTAGCAAGAATGATGTCGTTAGACAAAAATCAAATCAACATATAGCATAAGTGAAGTAGATAATTCTATAGCAACAGTCAAGATGATGATGAATAAGTTTATTCAACTCTTCATACGGTAAACAAATCAATGATAGTAGCAAAATGATCCATTTAGCAGCAAAAGAAATACCACATAGCAACAATTAAAGTAGCATGAAGATCCATAGAGCAGCAAAACTAAAATCCTCTTCTCTCCTCTATTTCATATCTTCCTTCTACTCATCATACTCTATTCTCCCACTCACACTAACCACGAAAAGAGTCAAGACAATGGTTGGGGTGGAGAGTAAAAAACAACGATAGAGGTAGTGTTTATGTAGGCAAATATGTGGAGGTAACCGACAACTTGAGTTTATGTGCAACATTACCTAATTACAGAGATCATGGTAGAAAAAAATATGGATCTTAGTGCAACCTAAAAAACGGTACGTGGGGGCGAAGCCTCCCGCTGTATGGATTAGAGCAAAAAATTAGACCCGATTAGTCAGTAGGCACAATATGTATAAGGAGGGGGGTAATACAAGCAATGAGGAAGTATGCAATATATATGTAGGGCTGGAAAAGGTCGGGGGATTTAAAGAACTAATATATATATATATATATATATATATATATATATAATTACTAGAAAATAAAGATAAGTGTTGTTGATAAGGATAAAGATGGGGACTCACATGTATAGAAACATCCCCCATGTAGCAGAATCGTCGTAGACGATGCAGCGTGCCAAGATGTTGCAATAATAGCAGGTGATATGCCGTGTTATTGGGGAGACATGTCGTATCATGTAGCATGTCATTGCCAAAAAAAGCAGGCGACACGCCGTGGCAAGTAGCAGGTCATTGCTAACAAAAAACAAGTGACTCACTGTGTAGTAGGGTGACACGCTGTGTCAATTGATGAATCTTGGGGCAGAAGGAGGGTAGATCGTAGGTGATAAGCCATGACATGTAGGCGATATGCCATGTTGTTGGGCAAATTTCACAAACCAAGTTACAAACAAAGTAGAACTCTGCCTACATGTCGTGTTAAACAACATATCATGTTTGCGGTGAAAAAAGATTAGAATACCCCGAGACAACAACAAAGAGGTAGAAAAATCCTTTCACCACCATAGCAATATAGGGATGATATATCCCCAATATCAACCGAAAAATGGGATAATTATCCAAGATTTGCAATTAGATCTCAATAGAGGTGGCATGGATGATAAGGGCGGTGTTGATGATGGTGGTGTAGATCAGCTACAATGTAGATGACGGTGGTGTAGATATGTAACATAGTAGATAACAGGGGAAAATGGCATAGCGGTGGCAGCTCCATAAGCAAACAATATTGGTGGAGGCATGGCGGCCATTGTGGATCTAGTAGCAACAACTTCAAGATGGATTGATTTGATTTTGTTGGAGACGGCTCCTAGAAGAAGTAGGGGTAGGAAATCCCTGCGGACAGTTTAGCAATGCCTAGAGGCAGTTGCCCCCCATAAAAGGGAGGCAACTTCCTTTGTGCTATTTCTCTCTCTCTCAGGGTTAGGGAGGATGTAGGAAGCCTGTTTTGATACCTTGTGGAGAAGAGATATGAAGGGGAATCCCCATTGTGTATAGATTTTCTTATTGATAGAAGGAGAATTCTCTCTCTTATAAATAAGATAAGGGGGAAGCGTACATACTCAAGACAAGCCCTAATGGGCCAAGACACGATTGGGCCCACATTACAAATAGACCCAACAACTCAATTAACTAAGTAAATAGACTCTCTAATATAAATCATGCATGGATTGGAGCCTTGGAGGCGGAGGTGTGGTTGTGCTGCACAATTGAGATACATGAGGAATGAGAAAAGTGTTATGGTGGAGGAGGAGAAAGAAAAATGTGGAAGAGGAGGAAGAGAATGGGGAGCGGAAATAAGAATGTGGAAGAGGAGGAAGAGAATGGGGGAGATGTGTAAGTGTAACATACACTTGAGGAAGAGAAGAAGTTGAACTGGAAAAGGGGAGCAAACTCAAAAGTGGACAGAGAGAAGGAAGAAGAGGAAGGGATTAAAAGGAGGAAGGTATTGCAATGAATAAAGGGGAGGAGGAGAAATTAGAGATGGAAGAGAAGGGGAGGATTGTAATAGGGGGAGGAGAAATAGGGTAGGGATCCAGTCATGTGAGTATACATCATAATATTCTGTCCAGGCATTGGACCATGCCAGTTCTATGCAAACATTCCAGGCATTAGACTATGCCAATCCTGTAAACATTCCACGCATTGGATAATTACCAATCTTGTGCAACCATTCCAGGAATTGGATTATCACCAATCCTATGCAACTATTCCAAGCATTGGATTATCACCAATCCTATGCAACCATTCCAGGCATTGTATTATCACCAATCATGTGCAACCATTCCAGGCATTTGATTATCACCAATCATGTGCAACCATTCCAGGCATTGGACTATTACCAATCCTGAGCAATTATTCCAGGCATTGGATTATGACCAATCTTGTGACATTATTCCAGGTATTGCATGAAAAAGTGATATGGGTGAAGGCTTTTCTTTATGAACTCATTCTATATTAAACTACTCCTATGCGGGTTGCAAGGAATTAAATGTCGATACCGACGCCTTATCGATGGCGTGGAAATAGGATATTTACTGGTATATCGACGGAAATATCGACGGATGCAATCCTGGACTTATCGATGCCTAAATGAATGAATTAAATCATGAAATTTTACAGGTGTGGTCTCAACACCTAGATACAACATTTTATGCAATAAAATTCTATATTGGGTTTGGGGGGGTCAATCATGTGGAAGGTAAGGAATCAGTTCAGTTTTTTGGAGATTTTGATGAAGGATTTCGATGACAAAATATAAGAATTAAGATCTAAAATTTTAGTAGCACAATCCATAAACACATGTTTACACATGCAATAATATTCAACTTACAACAAACATATAACAACATAGTAAATTACAAAGTACTAACTCACATCAGTTGTATAATGAGTGGCGTGCCGACTGCTGATAAGGATATTGTTGTTCCACATATTGCTCCCATGTCATCAAAGATCTATACGATTTGTTGTATGTGACAACATGCTCCTCATATACTTCAGGATTCACATACTGCATCATCCCAATCTTTGGAAAATGTTCTTGTAAATCTTTGAGATATTGAGAATTATTTGCTGAATTCCAGGGAGACTGAGAAGAAGCGGGAGGAGGTGCGAGTGCCCTTGCTCGAGGAGCTGGAGGTTGAGGAAAATGAGGTTGTAATGGAACTTCAGAAATAGGATAAATTGTAGTATGCCAACCACTCCATGTTTTCCTGAAATCACTAGAGTATGCTTCGGTGTTCAACTGAAAGCATCCATAAGGAGTACGGACAAAGTATGCTTCATGATATCCAAAACCTGGTCTAAGTTCTAATTGTAACCTTGGTTGTGGACCTTGTGGTTCAACTTGATATCTAGAATACCCATGTTGAGAAGTATGAGATGGGTATGGAAGTGTCTGCCCAAATAACATATCTCCAAATGAATGTTGAGATTGAGAGTCAGATATGCTCAATGTATCCATTGAATCAACAAGATCAGAATGATAATTACTTGGACTCTGGTATTGTGGTTGTGGCTTTGGATTGGATGGGTAGGAATAGGGGTAGGGGCTTGGAGTTGTGGACATTGGCACATTTGATGGAGGTGCACCGTTGTAATCTTTCCCAGTTTGAGTTTTTCTTCTTTGAAAAGTTTTTTTAGCCATGGGATATTCTTGTTGTTGTGGAGGTGCACCCCTAGTAACATAAGGTCGATCATCATGTTGAGGATCCACATTTGGAGGATATTCTGGAGAGTTAGGGGTGTAAACGGTGCGGGTACGGTGCGGGTCTGGCCATACCCATGCCCATGCCCATTTAATTTAGCGGGTCCGGTTCCGGTTCTGGACCCGCATTAATTTAAATCTAGACCCGCACCATACCCATACCCGTAATAATAGCGGGTTTACGGTGCGGGTATGAGGGTAAGCGGTTCTATGTAAACATTATATTTTTTATGTAAGAAAGTTTATGACTATGCTCTATATACTCTTATACAACAAGATATTGTTATTATATAGGATATAAAGATGCAATAGTTACATTAAACAATGTAATACTTTGTAGATTGAAGATTAGTTCAATTAATTATTTATATATTTGTAGTCATCATCATAGTGTTTTAATAATTTAGCATATCACATAACTAATTTGATTTTAAGGTTACATATGTTGCTGATGTTTGCAACTAGAATAGTTCATTCTCAATTAGATGACTAGTCCCTAACCTTATTATAATTAGAGTAATATGTAATTTGAAGTTTTATATTAATTATAGTAGTAAAGTATGATATAATAACATTTTATTAAAGTAATTATTTATGTATAGCGGGTCCACGGGTTTGCGGGTATGGGTCCAAGCCTACCCATTAGTGGATCTGTTTATATGCGGGTCCATGGGTATGCGGGTCCACGGTTCTACGGGTCCAAAAATTTAGACCCATGACGGGTTTCTTAAGGGTCCGGATTTGCGGGTCCGCAGGTCTACCCGTACCCATTTACAGCCCTATGGAGAGTGTTGACTTTGATTACCACCATCATTGTCACTATCATCAGACTTAGATTTGGAACCAGCTGAAGAAGAAGAATATGAGGTAGCTAACTGCTCTTCTACCGTTCTATCTATTTCCATATCAACATTTACATGTACAACTTCAGGATCAAGTCTTTCAGGCAGATTATCAAGAATAATATCATCACCATTGTTTGCCTCAAATTGATCTTCTATGGATGGATCTGGACATCCATCTAAATTGTCAAGAATAGGACGACCTATCTCATTCATCCATTCCTCTAAAGGATTTTTTGAATCTTCCTCCAGCCCTATATGTCTGTCAATGCTGAAAGTGTATGTGGTGTCAATGGGATCGTGGACAATAGAAAAATACACTTCCCTATAGTTGGCATCTCATATTTCTATAGCCCTCAACCGCATGTTGTAGTGAACGTAGATAACGTCCCTCAACCTATTTGCCCCAAGCTTGTTCCTTCTCTTTGAGAGTATCATATTGAATGTGCTCCAATTTCTTTCACAGCCCCCTGTAGATGTTGTTTGAGCAAGGAGGTGAACGGCCACTTTTCTTAAATGGGGGGAACATGTTCCATTCCAAACCCACCACTCACAAGGATCACCTGCCTCACGATCAAAAACCGCATTTGGATGTCCAAAACCTCCAGTGCCTTCACGGAAATGGCACAACTGTAAAAAAAAACATCATTTACAATATTTAGGTGTGAAATCAAAGTGATGACTAATGACTAATGAGAAATTAAGAATGTAAGTTATATATTTATCTTATACCTCTTCCAGTACTAGCAATCACTTTTCTAGAGAGGTAATGAACTTGTTGGTGACATCTCTCACAACAGTCATTAGAGTCAGATTCAATCCAAGCGTTCATGAGTGTTGGAACCTCAGATTCAAATAGTAAGCTATCAAAAATATAAATAAGGAAATTAGAATGACATTTTAATAGGTAGACTATGAGTTAGACAAATAACTCAGACGTTAGAAACATAGAACATAATTGATTGAGATATATACCTGCTTTGTGCAATGGATGCAAAAGCATATTTGTCCAACAATTCTCATAAATTCTGATGTATTTCTCATTGGACTTAGGAACTACTTCTTTGATGTGGTTGACGTGGTTTATATTATCGCACTAACAAACTCACTTAGGGTTGAAATCCCTAAGTTTTTAACCAAAACAATGTGCAATAATACCACCCGCAAGCGGACGGGTCTTATCGTAGTATAGTTGATGATCCAATCCCAAGGGACAACGTTTTTAAGAATCCTTCTCTAGTCGAATCTAGTCGAATCAAGATTAATATTTAGAACAAGGTTGGTTGATTGGAGTTTAATTAAACTAAATGTGAGGAAAGAAAAAGAGCAGGATTAAAGGTTGATTAAAGATTTATGATGCAATAATACCATATTACACGGGTATCCTTCCAAGGGGAACTCTTCCCAATCGAGATTATTTGAGATCCCAAACATATCTATTCATATAAAAAGAAAAATGAAAAAAAAACACATATAGATAAACGAACTCACTTCAAATTTTGTGTTTTCCTGTTGGTGTCCACTGATTTTGTGCACATAAATTTGTATATGAGCATTTTGTATATTACTTATCACAAGATTATCAAGAACTCCTATTTTTATTGATTGTCTTTTTTTATTTTGCAATGATAAGGTAACATGCAACAAAGTGACATTGTTTTGTCTAATTTTTAAACCCATCCTATTCTTGATTATCTTTCTTTCTCTGGAATTTGCTATGGTCATGTGACATGAAAGAGAGCACCACTGTTTGTCTAATTCGTAAAAATCAGAATAAGAAAAAGAGCACCAATGTTTATCTAAGTTGTAAAACCCAGAGCATGCATTGAACGAGACAGAACAAAATCTACCTTATATAAGTGCGGCTCTGAAATTCTTCTCTTTCGGTTGCCAAATAGTCACAAGCAGACAGATGAAAACGGGTGGATGGTTGGTATTGCTGTGATGCTAATGATGATGGCAATCTGCAATTGACGTTTACCTGGAGGGTTGGCGGATATCGAGGCTATGATTAGTAAGACAAGAAGATTTTGCAAAGAAAGTAGGAGTCTAAATAATTTAAGAAAAATAGGATGAAGGGGATGAGAAACGATCTATGGGCCGGACGGCTGGGGGATTGGGAAACTACGATTAATCAGAATGAGAGGAGATTTCAAGCATCGTCGTGGGTCACCCAGGACCAATGTTGTGTATCACACCTTGTCATTGCTTCTAGATGTTGTCAACTCCCATCGACTGCCACCGATCTAGTAGATCTTCTTCCAGACACCGCAGTGGAGTCCAACCTTCTATTATCCCAATGTCGTTGTTGCCATCTCGTCATTCATGGTTTACAAATGGCAGTGGTTGCTAGTCGTGACAATAGAGGTGAAATGCAACCAAAGGAATGGGAAGGCAGATGGCGGGGGAAGAAGAGGGGGGCTTTGCGGTGCGTGAAGAGGGAGAGTGAGAAAAAAGGAATGTAGAAGACTGGATTGTGGCATGGTTGGAGAATAATTTCGGAGAGTTTCACACGGAATGGGAAGCGGGAGCCCAAAGGTGGGAGAAGATAGAAGGCCATCCCAATTGGAATATCACTAATTAGGAAATTAAATCTCATGTTTGTAACGCGTTGGTTATGCGTGAGTGGGTGAGGGTAGAAGTCGGGCCTTATGCGTCTATTGGTCGTTACCCTTTAAAAAATGTGAAAAAATGTGGATTATTACAGGCTTTTCTAGTATCTATTATGAGAAAGAGTGTTAGTATAGCTAGAGGGTGGATCGCTATTGGGAGGGAATCTCTTTCCTAAGATGAGCATCTAAAATGATGAAATATTTCAATACCAAGACATATAATAATTCACCACTTCCCTTAAATAATTTCACTCATATATCTATAAGGAAGAAATAACCAGTCAATTATTATAGAGAATGTCATAATCAATCATAGTAGGTGTTAATGAATCACTAATTTTGAATTCAGAGAACTCATGCAATGAGAATAAGATAAAATTACATGTCTACCTAATTGATAAAATAAATCTATTTTTGATCAATCATTTGACATATACACAATCGAGCATTCTAAATAAAGCACATCTAGTATATATCAATTAGCATTTTTATTCTAGTAAAATGTTGAAACAGAGTATATATCTAACATAATATGTAGTCTTAAACGAACATCAAATAAGGATAAGCAATTTATGTTAAACAATACAGTGTATCCGTGACAATGAAAAAGAATAGAAGAAGGAGAAATTCTAAATTACGGAATTGAATAATATAACAAAACTTTTGGTATGGATAACTTAGAGTGGTTTCTTGTACATCAATCCTCTTCCCAATGGCTGATTCAAACTATCTTCTCTACAGTCCACTGCAAAGATCATGGGTAGAGTTATTTGGCTTGCATACGATTTGATGGCTTCTATTTATAGTAAATCAGTTCAAAATCAATTAGGGGCAGACCTCTGTGCAGCCAGAATGTCAGCGAACCAGGAGTCACTATTTGATAGTAGTCTTCTTGTCGACTTGGACGGAAATAGTAAAAAGTAAACTATAATAAGAGGTTGGATCAACGTAAGATAAAATATCAGAAATAAGAAGGAAGGAAGATGGAGAGGACAAAAATCAAAGCAATAGCAATGGAAAAAGAACCATAAAACATGAAAATTTATCGGATATCACAAATCAGAGGAAGAGCAACAGGAAGAAGAACCAAAACACATGGAGACTGTTTGGAAAAAAATGTAAAGAACTCTGGTTACTTCGTAACGAGGTGACGAGGATCCGCATCGGCCATCATTTCTAAGGATTGTTGTTCGGTGGCTCACCATAGTTGATTCCTGAGGCATAAAGTCACACATATGTCTCTCCAGTGGCCAGTGATGGGTCCAGAAATTATAAGTGGATGAGGCCATATGAATATTTGAAAAGAAAAAAATCAATTTAGTACAGTTGAGATAAGATAGTACTCTATGTAACACATCAAGTAATTTATGGGCGTTAGAATGTTTAGTGTTAAGTCATCACTTAATGTGGGTTTTCTAGATAAGGTCTTTGGTACTGTTATCTGTTAAAAATGTCAAAAATATAAAAGGAAAACTTTATTATATATATATATATATGTGTGTGTGTGTTAGTTTCTATGTATGTGTGTGTCTTTGTGCACACTTATAGTTTTTCAATATGAGGTGAGTGTGTTTAAAAAGTTAATTTTGAAATGAAACGATCCATATAGATGGTGGTTTCTAAAATTGAATTCCAAAAATGAAATTTTTGGTGGACTTATCTCAAAGTGTGGTATACTAATAATTAATTCCCCGCAAGTGTCATATCTTTATATATAAAATGTTAAAATTGATGTGCAAACAATGTATGAATCAAATTAAAAGTTTAAAAATGTATATACAAATTAGAAATAATGCATTACTGAAAATCACGTGTTAATTAAATGCAAAATCAAAAGAGAACTCTAAGCTTAGCTTAATTATTATCACTTCTTAATTGAACCTTTATTATGAGGTATGGTATATAATTATCATTATTATTTGGGTTACTGATATAAGATGGTCTAAAAGTTTATTTCTTCCTAATCTTATATATATTCATGATAAGGACATGAATGCCTCTTCTATGTAGGTATATGTAGTTCAATACTTCTTTTGATTGGTACTGCCTAGAAGCATGAAGCAACTGCAAAAAGTACATTGCAATGTGTGTTAATTTGTTAAAAAATGTAGTTGGCATTGTTTTACTCATAAGACATGGTTTAAACATACATAAGTAAGAAGATAATATAATCCATTTCAAATATCCCCAAATCATATCTGATCTACACCATATCTAAAAAACAAAATATATCACCTTGATAATAAATAAGTAAACTTTAATAAAAATACATAGTTTCCCAAATAAGTTACTCCTGTTTTGTGAACATATTTCCTCTATAATCAGTAGTTTTTATTGCATAAGTAGACTACCACTCACTCTCCTTTAATGCCTACAAGAATTATCTCACTCTATTTTAGAATAAACAAACAATTTATATTAAATTATGTCCTAAGTCTTCAGCTGATCTATAGTCGACCCTCTTTCTTCTTTCGTTCGTCTCTTTCTTTATCTTCTATCTCCATCTTTTCACCTTCCTACCTCTTACATTAGTTAAGACTTGTGCCATCCCCTCATCTTCTCCCCTTACCGTCCCCTCATCTTCTCATTTGTCATCGTGCTTTCCCTTTCCAAGAATGGTTAAGCGACCGTTCCAATCAGTTCCCTAGTCTCTTAAACATCTCTTCTAATCTCTAATTCACCGCTACACTCCATATTACACACAAGGAAGGTAGTGGTTTACAGACATGTAGCATGCAACAATCTACACATTAATTGGGCGGGTATATGACCAGACGATGGTGAGGCCAAGTATTTATCTAGAAGAGAAATCACACAGAAATCAGCAGACGATGCTGGTCGTGGGTGAGGCCATGTGCATCTGCCACTGCCGGTAGCTCCCCTTGGAAGGATACCCGTGCCTATAGTTGTTCCACCTCAGTGACGCCCCTCGTTGCCCGACCGAATCCTAGTTTCTATTCCTAGCGGAATGGTGTTGGTTCAACCAGTCCTAATCCGGCAGTAATTCCAGTCCCGACCTCCCTACCAAACTTGTGTGAGCAAAAACAGGGGCAATGCGACATCATGCTATCACAATTCATGATTTGAAATGCATAAAAAGAGGGGATTTTCAGCCTACCTTATCCACGGTCGATGCCTTGGTAGTTGATCGGAAGAAGAGATGAGACCACCACCAAGGAGCGTCCTCTTCTCTACAGTTTTGGAAGAAGACTAGTATGTAGCAGCAACCTGATTAAGAGAGATTCATTGTAGAAAGGGGGCAAAAAGTTGAGGGAGAGAACTTACAGGCGGGGTGGGATGGTTGTTTGATACGAAAGGGCTAAATATTATAAACCCATCACTGCCTATAGGGAGTTAGCACGGGCAATGCGGAGGAGATTGGGAAAGAGGGGTGGTGGGAGCGGAGAGATCCCGAGCGGGACGGAACTAGAGAGCATGGGAAAGAGGGAAGAAAGGGAGTCAAAGACCGAGTGAGATGGGATGGAAGAGTCCGGAATTAAACTGTTTTGCGGATACCTGATAAATACACTAAAATGTAATTACTAGCGTGAAATGTTGCCACGTTGTTTCGGTCATTGAAAAAAAGTGTGGGTTTACACCGCCCTTTGTTGTTGTGATTGGACATCAGTCTGTTGTATTCTGAGATATCTGAAAGGTGCATCTGGTAAGGGAATCACTTATTATAGGCCAAAGACCCCTATATCCACTCTATCTCTCACTAGTTATGCAGATGCAGATTGGGTTGGTAATCTGAATGACAGGAGGTCTACGTCTGGATATTGCACGTTTCTAGGGAATCATCTTATTACCTGGAAAAGCAAAAAAGCACAATGTTGTGGCAAGATCTAGCACGGAAGCTGAGTATAGAGCAATCGCACATGCATGTTGCGAGTTGCAGTGGGTTCAATCTGTACTTTCTGAATTAAAGATTCCTATTTTGTCTCCTATAGAACTCAGATGTGACAATCAAGTTGCTATCTACATTGCCAAAAACCCAGTCTTCCATGAACGTACTAAGCACATAGAGGTTGACTGCCACTTTTAGAGAAGACCAAGAATGGGACTCTTGTGACTCCGCATGTCAATTCTGAAGATCAACTTGCAGATGTTCTCACAAAGCCATTGAGTCCAGTCGCATTTCAAATTTTTTGCAACAAGCTGGGCATACACGATGTGTACGCTCCATCTTGAGGGGGAGTGTTAATATATTTCATTATATTCAGCTATTTATTCTATTTTGTAATTTATATATCCTACTGGACCTCTATGTAACTTATCCAACTTCTCTTATTAATAAAAAGGGAGAAGGCACATTGCCTCTCCTAATGCTACATTGCACGCAACATTGTGGCAACTCTGTTTACATTTATGTTTATGGATTGTGCTAGTAAAATTCCAAATCTTCATTCTAATATTTTGTCATCAAAATCCTTCATCGAAATCTACAGAAAATAGGATAGGTTCCCTACCTCCCACATGATGGACACCCCCCACATACCCCTTAGAGAATTTATTGCATAAAACGATGCATTTAGGTGTAGAGATTACATCTATAAAAGTTCATGATTTAATTCATTCATTTTGGCATCGACATGGGCATGATTGTATATGTCGATATTTCCGTCAGTATACCGGTAAATATCTATATCCAAGCTGTCAAAACGACATCGGTATCGGTCATTAATTCCTTGCTTGATGCAATCTTTGGCTCTGGGGTAGTGTTTAAAAGTTTGTTTTCCATGTAATCATTTATTTTTTATTGGTCTCACATTACTTACAACTTAATATGTGCACACTTGTTCTTGATTGTCAATGTTAAACTATATATATATATATATATATATATAATATAATATATATATATAGAGAGAGAGAGTCAGGCTAGAATACACTCGAGTGTACATATCACATTGTACACTCCAGTGGTGTTTTCTTATCTAGACCATATTTTCTAAAATCTAATCCATTGATCTTCATGGTTACAATAATAATAGGCCACATACAAAATTTGAGCTCATTTGGATGAGTGTAAGTCACTCATCCAAGGACAACAAAATCGACGCACAAAACTAATTTGAAATGCATGATTTTTGTCTCCTTTAGATCCATGACCTATAAGTGCCCAAATGAGATGGAATTTATTATATAGTATGTTCTTAAGATATTTAAGAAGATTAATATTTAGATTTTTCAAAAAATTACTACATCTTTGAAAACAGCTGAGGTGTATGGTGTCTCCGGTATATAAAAGACACGTAGGCGTACTCAGTACAATATTCTTGAATATTGTGCTGCTGTGTACCACATGTAATCCTTTGTTTAGGTTGTGGTTATGCTCTTGAAGATCCAGGATAGTGAGAGTTGTGTGGTGAGCTGATGTACAGGTGGACCTGTTGTCTTAAGATCATGTAGTTTAGTTGTAGTACATGTATATGTATAGTTTGTTGTTCAATGTGTAATATCAAATGTTGTAACAATTCATGTTGTATTTATATGTTGAATGGTGAACATGTGTTGAGGATTTATTATTGTTCATGTACATGTGCTACTGTTTGCTTCCTTTTGACTTCCTCTGATTTTCTTCTTCTTAGCTTGGTGTGGGGTGTTTAAATTGGGATTCTCGCTGAGGTGAGGGTTTTTAATTTGGACGTCACACATCAGATAAAGTTTTAGAAAATCCGGGGACGATATATATATATATATATATATATATATATATATATATACATATATATATATACATATATATATATAAGAGAGAGAGTTAGGCTAGTGTACACTCGAGTGTACCGGAGGCACCGTACACCTCAGTCGTTTCTGAAGATGCAGTAATTTTTTGAAAAATCTATACCGTTGATCTTCTTTATTATCAATAAATTTTAGTTCATTTGGACCCTTGACGTGCATCTAAAGGAGGCAAAAATCATGTATTTCAAATTAGTTTTGTGCATCGATTTTTTTATCCTTGGATGAGTGACTTACATTCATCCAAATGAGTTCAAATTTTGTATGTGACCTATTATTATTGTGACCATGAAAATCAATGGATTAGATTTTAGAAAAACATGGTCTAGATAGGCAAACACCATTGGGGTGTACAGCGTGATCTGTACACTCGAGTGTATTCTAGCCTCTCTCTCTCTCTCTCTCTCTCTCTCTATATATATATATATATATATATATATATATATATATAAGGTGTGTCTAGTTTTCCAGAAAGTGGCCACTTCAAAAATTAAGCAATCAAGGAGGGTTGGGTGCTTGCTCCCTACTTGAAACTTTCTGTTGGAATTAAGGTTAGGGGAATAACAATAATGCCTTTTGTTGTTGAGGTTCTTGTTTTAACCATCAACCTACACAACCAAATGTATGTTTGTTACCACTACAAATACAAATTTGAAATTTTAGGTAGACGCTAGCAAACCTTTGAGGCAACCCGATTCTTTCTTTGTATAAACTAGTGGTGGTCGTAGGTGGAAAACTCTTGAGTGATAGCATAATCAACATGAAACAAATAGCTTATGATGAGGGTTGATTGTCTATAAACATGGACGCTTATATACTCTATCTAACATGGCGGTGAAAAGAAAGATCAATATTTGGTGTATGACTAATGTGCACTAATCCAAATTGTATTAATAGAAATATTAATATAGGTGCAAATGAGAATTCATGATAAAAACCTAAAGAGATCGAACCAATTACTTCAAGAATGGTGATGCTACAAATATAAACATGAAACTAAGAAAATCAGATCATGTTGGTATAACGATAATAAAGAATTAATTCATAAAATCGGTGTTGTTTTTTTATCATGGCAACTAAATCATCCATAACCATAGCCGCACTAATGCTTTTCTTTTATATTTTTTACCCTAGTGAGGATGATGGATTGTGATTGTTGGTCATGACAAAAGTAGTTCCATAATCATACTACTACAAAACATAAAATAGCTCGTATAACACAACGAGCAGTGTGGATCCAGGATTTGAAAGTGAGTGAGGCCACCCTATATAGTTTCTATATGTTTTTCTCTTTTCTTCACCTTTTTTTGGGTATCTCAAGCTTCTTTTTTTCTCTTTTCATTTATTTGATCTATGTAAAAATCTATAATGTGGTATTGTTACACCTTTTTCCAGTAAACAAGCAAATTCAGAAATAGAAATAACTAAGAATCGACAACCACTACCAAACCAAACCTCAAAGGGGACGTCAAACTGAGATAACACATACTGACTAAAGACAATTTTCTCTGGGGGTATTTATCTACTTTCTCATATGATCAGAATCTCGTGAAAGTAGAAATCAGCAAGAGTCCACAAATCCGCAACACCGGATCTTCCCCTTCCTTCCTCCCTCCGGATCTTCTCACCGCAGCACCGGCAGCAGCAGCTGCGGTTGAGTCGTTGTACGGCGTGCAGCCGTAATCCGCCGCTTTGAGGATCTTCGGGTGATCCAACGGCGATTTAAAATCTAAACCAGAGGACTAGTCTCTCTACGGTTATTATCCTAGTCATACATCCTCCATGTGTGATTAGAAAAATCGTCTGGAGGCTGTGAATGCGTCAGTAACACATTTCTCTTTGTTTCTTGTGTGACGTGTATCTCTCCGTCACCTCAGTCTTCTTTGTGGCGTGTATCAATCCGCCACACAGTCCAGTTCTGTAATGGGGGACATAAAGACGCTTATGATCTACAACAAGGTGTCTCCTATCACCTCCATCAAGCTCGACAGGAAGAATTTTCTTCTATGGATGAATGTTGTTCACACTGTCCTGGAGTCTCGTGACAAGGCAGGACATGTTGACTCAGGTCCTCTGGCCTCTACTGACAAAGGATATGCTGAATGGAAGCGTCATGATAGTCTGGTGAAGACTTGGTTGTGGAACATGGAACCTGCAATTGCGGCAAGGTTCATGTTCTATTCAACGACTAAGGAGATATGTGATGCAGTGAAGCAACATTATTCACAAGAAAAAAATGCACTTCGCCAATTCATGATCTATGACCGTTTGTTTGCTGAGAGGCAGAGTGACAGATCTCTTGAGGAGTACTTTGGAGCTATTCAACAATCTACACATTAATTGGGTGGTATTATTGCACATTGTTTTGGTTAAATCTTTAATCAACCTTTAATCCTGCTCTTTTTCTTTCCTCACATTTAGTTTAATTAAACTCCAATCAACCAACCTTGTTCTAAATATTAATCTTGATTCGACTAGATTCGACTAGAGAAGGATTCTTAAAAACGTTGTCCATATTACACACAAGGAAGGTAGTGGTTTACAGACATGTAGCATGCAACAATCTACACATTAATTGGGCGGGTATATGACCAGACGATGGTGAGGCCAAGTATTTATCTAGAAGAGAAATCACACAGAAATCAGCAGACGATGCTGGTCGTGGGTGAGGCCATGTGCATCTGCCACTGCCGGTAGCTCCCCTTGGAAGGATACCTGTGCCTATAGTTGTTTAAAGATTTATGATGGGGATCGCTGGGATGGTCCCAGGTTTCACCACCACTACACACGCAAACACATCCAAACATCAAACATCCAGGCAAGATATAAACATTCAAATAGAGCTGCTGCAGAACCCCCCATACGGGCGTCAGGTTCGCGTAAGCATCACCTTAGGTATCAGATGTCTCGTCACCATCCAGATCACATACTTACAGCTCCGAAAATACAGAAATCCAAATGAAGTTGTGGGCCCCCTATACAGGCATCAGGCACACAGAAGCATCACCGCGGGCTGGATGGCTCGTCACCTCACGGATCATACACTTACAACCTCAAGGAATCCCATTCTATTTCCAATTTGGGAGTCAACCGCGTTAATCGACATTCAAAACCTACGCATTGAAGTTCTCACAACATAGGAAACGAACAAGATGCATGCAAGCAGGTGATCAATCCACAAGCACACATCGACGATTAACAACGAAATGAAAGATTGTATACATGCCATGGAATGTTTAACAAAAGGACATGAGAGCATGGGCAGCAGGGCTAGTCCCCACACCCCAGCGAAAGGGAACTACTCACTCATGATGAGAGAAGTAAGAAAAACAAGAGAAAGAGAAGACTCCGTCATGAGCATGGTAAAGAAGATGATTGCAGCTCAATGGAGAAATGGTCTTCTACACGATGTCAGAGCAGATCTAGAAGAAGAGAGAAGTACACCACGACAGACGGGGCAGATCTTCTCTCTCCACCTTCTTCTTCTCGTAGTCCTCGCTCGCAGCAGGAGGAGGAGCTCGTAGACGAGATGGTGGTGTGGAAGTGGCATAGACGAGGCAGATCTGGATCCAGATCTAGATCTAGATCTGAACGAGGTGGCTTGCAGATCTGAGTCTTCACTCCAGATCTGGGTGAACATGCCGCATAACCACCACGGGGGTAGGCTCTTGGCTATGGAGATCGTCTCCTTAGGCCCAGGACAGTCCTGCAGCCTAACGGTGTCTGGAGATCCCCCCTGACTGACTGGAGTCGCCTTCTATTTATAGGCAGGCTGGGCACCGACTTAGATTCGCGACCTTAGTAATTCTGCAACAGGTCGCGGCCTTTTTGCACGGTCGTGGCCTTTTGCTTGGCCGCGAGTGTTGCTGTTCTGTGTGGGGCAGAGCCACGACCTGGCATTGGTGAAGGAGCGAGGGCAGAACGTGGAGGTAGTTGGGTCGTGGGCAGTTGTGCGGGGTCACTGCTGGGTGCTTCACCTCGACCAGATCTACAGGTGATGAGGTAGGAGGAGCTTCTCATGATCGGGATGAGGAGGGGAGGTGTAGGTGGAGATGACCTGCTGCTCTGTCGAACCGGACTGCAAGACATCATAGGTGAAAGCACGGGGTGAGTCTGAGGCACTGACGCTGGAGGTCACGGTTGGGTTAGCGGATTGCCGTGGTCAGGCAGGTGACCTGGTCATGATTCTGAGGAACTGCAGCCATGAAGAGTGGAGGTCGCAGGTTCCGTTGCTTGATGGTAGAGGGCACGGTGGTTGTAGGATGGAGAGCAGGTCACGATCTTCTTTTGGATGAGTGAGTGGAGAAGTAGTGTTGGTGTCGTTGCTGATCGCGGTGAAGCAATGGTCGCGGACATGCAACGGCGTTGGTGAAGGTGCAGTAGAAGATCGCGGTCGTGGGGTTTGTGGAGATCGCGGGCGACTGGTCGCGGGCAGGGGGACAGAAGAGGTCGCGATCAAAAGGGAGGCAGTTCGCGGGTATTTCCATAGACAGGTGTCCGCGGGTGCCGAGGAGGTCGCGGTACATTAGAGGGTTGTCGCGGTCGTGGCATGTGGATGCAGCAAGGGTCGGGGTGTTAGGCAGAAGATCACGGCCGCGGGGAAACTTGGTCGCGATGCGTGCAGCCGCGGTCATAGTTGTGGGAGTTGAAGGTAGTTGACCGTGGTTAGGGTATAGAGAGTCGCGATCTCTATGACTGAGGAAAAGGGAGAGCCCGTGATTATGTAAAGGCTAAGACCGCGGGTGAGAAGGGAGGTCGTGATACTTAGGTTTGCAGAGATCGTGATTGCGGGAGAGAGAAGAGTATTGGTCACGATTCTTTAGTGGAACGGTGGGGCCCAACGGTCTGTTGAGAGGCGAGTGAGTGAGAAGAAGAGGAGAGGGTCTTGCTCATTGCTGGTCAGAACTAAGCAAAGCCCAATAGAAAAGGATATGGGCCTAGGGGATCAGGCCCAAATCTCAAAACGACCTGCACAAGGGTGCAAAAAAATCAATAAAAATAGGGATAATTCTAATTAAGCCAAGTGAATGAACATATTAGAAGATAAAGCCAATAAATGCATGAATGAAACCAAAACTGGGCTAAACGAGATGATTGAACCAAGGTGAATATGCAAATAAGAAGATATGGCCAATAAAAGCTCAATAAAGCAGTTAAACCAAGTCATCTCGCATATAAGAAGATAGAGCTAGTAAAAGCGAATAATCAGGGCAAAACAGGGCCAAACGAGGCGATTAGACTCAGATGAATATGCATTCATCAAAATACCCCGAACTTAAACGTTGCTCGTCCTCGAGTAACACAAAATCTAAAACACTCGTCGGATGAATACTTTCAACTCGTGCGATTGCTTCATCTTCACATCACGATTGTTCCTTTTCTGCTCGGTATGACTAAGTGTCTCAACATCCTGAGATCACATAACACATTTTACCATATCTTCATTTCCGAGTTCGCTTCCCAATATCACTTCCTCTCTACTTTTTCCAAAATCAAGCATGTCATAGAGTTTCGTAAGAGTTCAGAGATACCCGCAGAACAACAAGTGTGCACTTGATTTGACACTGGTGTTTTTAGGATCAGGAAGGCATTCATTGTGCCTTTAGGTGGAAAAGGGAGTGAAGGGTGGTATGGAAGGAAGAAATAAATCTCTCCTCTATTCAACTTGAGATTTTTATTATATGATTTGCAATTTCATTGATTGCATTTTGTGTGCGAATATCTCCTCTATTCGACTTGAGATTGCATTTCTTTTTGTGTGCACTTAGGCATCTTTTCTTGGTGATACGCCCCTATTTCGTAGCGAGGGGTATGGAAGAAGCGTAAAGAGAGATAGAGTGTGCCACCCCGAACTTAGGGTTTGGTACTATATTGGCTATTTTTGTTTATTTTTTATGAACGAAGGGGTAAGAAGATGATGGAAGAAGGGTAGAAGAGAGTTCAGATCAGAGTGCAACTTGATTTACAATTCATTGCACCAGGTCATTCTCCTTATCATACTCTGCTCAAATAATGACTTGATGAGGATCCGGTGGAGATTCCATGCTATTGTTCCACTAGTCAGATAGGAAGCACAACGTGTTTGATCCCTCTCAGTTCGACAGATACTTGCCATATCTATTGATCATGATGTTAGGATTCATAAGCTTCACACGGTGATTTCTAATCATTGGCTAGATTCAGAAATTGTTCTCCTTGAGGCTTCGCTTCGAATAAGGAGGGTATAATGATTCAAAATTGCATGGAAAAACAGGATAGCCGGCTAGGTAAAGGCTTTGATTGAAACAAAAGCGTCAAAACTTCATCAAGTTCCTATACAAACTGTTATGAAAACGTTTGAAAATTTTGAAAATTTTTGGAAAATTTGCTCAAAATTGCAACAAAATTTCAACGATGAAATCTTAAGTCTGAAACGGATAGGAGAGGGTGGAAAGTAGAGTACGTACCACCCACCCTCCACCCCGAACTTAGAAATTTGCTCATCCCGAGCAAACTCTAAATCCGAGATGGAGGGGAAAACTCGTGCCGGTTGGTCCACCAGATGTGGTTGCATTCCTTTCGGCGACGTGTCCTCCATCTGAAATCGCAAAAATGGAAACTATCAGAACTTAAGACTGTTGGGTTTTGGAGGAGGCAGAGAAGCAGTGGAAACAAAAAATTTCTCCCCAAACCCGGAACAAAAGGAATCGCGTCAACATCTATATAATAGGAAAGATGGTTTGTGAATCATACCTTGTCCCGAGGTTGGCTCGGCGATAGTGTCACGCGCCTTGCGCGGTCTTCACCTCCGGTCTTGGACGGTGTCTGTGCAGCTCCTGGTCGCACCGGGACTGAAGACTCCTCCTCCTACCGGATTGTCGGATGACAGTTGTCCTCCTGAGCGGCAGTGACCTCCCGCCTCTGAAGTAGTCCACACGGACCACCCGGAACTCCACTCTCCTTGTCCCACAAGGAAGTGGAAGGAGTCGCACCCTCCTGTTGACGTACTAGTCGCCAACACACTCTCCTGCTGTCAATTGCAACTGCAGTTGTCCTTCCCTTGCTGCACCTCCCTTTGTGGGAAGCACTTGCTCGGGCTCTCTCTCGGTTACCAAAACCAGAGAGAACGACAACTTTGCAGAGCAATCAACTTGCACTGAGTTGTCGTCTGAGAAGCCCCCAATACCCCTATATATATAGGCGGGTCATGGGACAGGGTTCTCTGTGCCCGGCAATACGAGACTAAAGCAGGAGTAGAAGGGTTCGGGATTTTCCACAAAAAGCAACCATCTCGCAACCTGAACCGATCGGTTCACAAGTGAACCGGTCGGTTGGGGACCTGAACCGGTCGTTTGGGACCCTTGAACCGATCGGTTCACTCATGAACCGGTCGGTTGGGGTTCCAGGTGGTTCCCGATTTACTTTCCTTGTTTCTTTCCCAATTGGTATCGAATACCAATATTATTCCCAATCAAATTGGGCAATTTGAAACAAAAGGAAAATTCTCACCAATCCTACTTTCCCAAGTTGCTCGATTGCACCAGTTGAACCGACCGGTTCAACACTTGAACCGGTCATTTCACTCTGTGCATGAGCCGATCGGTTCAACAATTGAGCCGACCAGTTCAGCAACCTCAGCCGACCGGTTCATCACATGAACCGATCGGTTGGGAATGCAGATTGTGCAGAATCAGTCAAATGCGATTTCAATCAATTCGATACTCCAATCAATGCGTCCAACACCTTGAACATTATGATATTGAGCTATCGATTAATTGAGTGTTTAATTGAACTACTAAACTCCTTTAGTAATCAATCTAAACATTGCTTGTCGACAAAACTCCTCTTCCAGGTTAAATCCTATGTGTGTGACCCTACAGGTCCATTTCACGTTGGCAGTGAAAGTCCATAACACTTATGACTTCACATGCAAAGAGCGGTGCCTAGTCACACATCATTGCTACCCAAGTGAAAGTAGAAAGTTGGAGAACAACTTTCATCCTACAATCCGTGAATGGTGTTACAGTGAATGTATAATTCCTTTGTCACTGATATCCAGAATGAACTCGAGGCATGGAACAGTCATCCTATCAATGTTCATTCATTTCCTTGATCTCAGAGTAGACCGAGTGAGATGTGTATGACATCAATATCACATATTGATTCACATGTGCATGCGCATGCCTTTCTCAATCCTACTCATCAAGTGGCCAAGGATATCAAACTCCCTTAGGAGGGACAAATCCCATATCTATCACTCACCCCTCGAAAGCCCCATGTGTCAAAGCCACCCAATCATCACCTTTATAACAACCCATGTTTTAGGACTGCGTTTGATGATGTCAAAGTGTACCCAACGACATGTGTTGAGTGCAGTGATTTCAGGTCTAAGAATCACACTCACCACCATCACTGTGAGAGCTGACTGTGACTACCATGTCATGGTTCCATGTGTCACTCTCACGGTGGGTCTGTCCGGTACCTTGTTCTCTAACAAGTACCTATGTGCTTGGTTTGATATCACCATATCATGACTAATGAGATTTTGTCATCAACCAACACACAATCTAGTCTTTAGTGTTATTGATGTCTATGGTTATTTCCACAATAACAACTGACTAGGGACTATACAAGAATGTATACTCTTAACATCCGTATGATCTCATCGTTTAGGTCCTTAACCTAAAAGCATACGTCATTGAGTAAAACAATCTTTAGACATCTATCATGTTACACCATCATCTCAGAAACAGTTTAAACATATAGATTGGAAATTGCCTTTATTATTATTCAAATCATTTACAAAGTATCCCATTACAATCATCATATGACTTGCTCTATGGGCATACATACCAACAGACTCCCACTTGCACTTAGAGCCAGTCACCAAGGAAACGCAGTCCTTGTGACCTAGCATGACCATCATGCTTCTGCTGAGAAAGGGCCTTAGTCAGTGGATCAGCTATGTTGTCTTCAGTTGGTACTTTGCAAATCTTCACATCTCCTCGTTGTACGATCTCTCGTATGAGATGGAAGCACCGCAGTATGTGCTTGGACCGCTGATGTGATCTGGGCTCCTTAGCTTGTGCAATAGCTCCATTATTGTCACAATAAAGCTCAATTGCATCACAGCTACTGGGAACTACTCCAAGTTCAGAAATGAAATTCCTGATCCACACAGCCTCCTTTGCTGCATGCGAAGCAGCAATATACTCGGCCTCTGTAGTAGAATCGGCAACTGTTTCTTGCTTGGAACTCTTCCAGCTCACAGCTCCATTATTAAGGCAAAACACAAATCCTGACTGCGATCTGTAATCATCTTTATCGGTTTGGAAGCTTGCATCGGTGTAACCCTTTACAACCAGCTCTTCCTCACCGCCGTATACAAGAAACTGATCCTTAGTCCTTCGCAAGTACTTGAGGATGTTCTTCACGGCTGTCCAGTGAGCATCCCCGGGATCTGACTGGTACCTGCTCGTCATGCTGAGAGCATACGAGACATCTGGGCGTGTGCACAACATAGCGTACATGATGGATCCGCTGGCTGATGCATATGGGATCCCATTCATCCGCTCCCTCTCTTCACAAGATTGGGGACATTGAGCTCTAGAGACGGTAACTCCATGTAGCATAGGGACGTTGCCTCTCTTTGAGTTCTCCATGCTGAACCGTTTCAGCACCTTGTCAATGTACGTGCTCTGACTTAGTCCGAGAAGCCTTCTAGATCTATCTCTATAGATCTTAATTCCTAGAATGTAGGATGCTTCTCCTAAGTCCTTCATTGAGAAAGTTTTCCCAAGCCAATTCTTTACCTTCTCTAAGTCTAAGACATCATTCCCCATCAAAAGTATGTCATCCACATACAATATGAGAAATGTGGTCGAGCTCCCACTAACCTTCTTGTACACACAAGGTTCATCTTCATTTTGAATAAAGCCAAACACTTTGACTTCTTCATCAAATCGAAGATTCCAACTCCGAGATGCTTGCTTCAATCCATAGATTGACCTTTGCAGTTTACAGACTTTATTGGCATTCTTTGGATCTACAAAACCTTCAGGCTGTGTCATGTACACATCCTCATGAATATTCCCGTTAAGGAATGCGGTTTTAACATCCATCTGCCAAATCTCATAGTCATAATAAGCTACAATAGCAAGCATGATCCTGATGGACTTAATCATGGCAACTGGAGAAAAGGTTTCGTCATAGTCAACACCTTGAATTTGTCGAAAACCCTTTGCAACCAATCTACCTTTATAAGTTTGCACATTGCCATCCATGTCGGTCTTTTTCTTAAAGACCCACTTGCTTCCTATGGGTTTTACCCCTTCGGGTGGTTCCACCAAAGTCCATACTTTGTTGGAGTACATGGATTCCATCTCGGATCTCATGGCTTCAAGCCATTTCTCAGAATCTGGTCCCTCCATAGCCTCTACGTAGGTAGTTGGATCATCATCTATGATCAACTCTCCACCTTCCTGAGTTACAAGGTATCCAAACCTCTCAGGTTCAAGGCGAGTCCTACTAGATCTACGAGGTCCTTGTGTTACCTGAGGAGACTGAGATTCCACAATACCTTGTGAATCTACATTTTCCTCTGGTACATTTACCGGTTCAATGTTCTCTTGTTGGGCTTGAACCTCTTCAAGCTCTATATTCCTCCCACTGTTTCCTTTGGAAATAAATTCCTTCTCTAGGAACACAGCATCCCTGGCAACAAACACTTTGTTGTCAGTAGGGTGGTATAGATAGTATCCCTTGGTTTCCTTGGGATATCCAACAAAGTAACATTTATCAGATTTGGGTCCAAGCTTATCAGGAAACATTTTCTTGACGTAAGCCCCACAACCCCAAATCTTCAAAAAGACAAATTGGGACGCTTCCCAGTCCATATCTCATATGGTGTCTTTTGAACCGATTTAGATGGTACACGGTTAAGTGTAAACGCGGCGGTTTCAAGAGCATAACCCCAGAAAGAAATTGGAAGATCAGCAAAACTCATCATAGATCGCACCATATCTAACAATGTGTGATTCCTTCTTTCAGACACACCATTATGCTGTGGTGTTCCAGGCGGAGTCCATTGTGATACAATACCACAGGCTCGCAGAAGGTCCTCAAACTCCTGGCTCAAGTATTCTCCACCTCGATCGGAACGAAGTGCCTTAATACTTTTACCAAGCTGGTTCTGTACTTCATTCATGAAATCCTTGAACCTTTCAAGGGTTTCTGACTTATGTTTCATCAGGTACACATAGCCATACCTACTGAAATCATCAGTGAAGGTAATGAAGTACTGACACCCATTTATGGCATTAGTTCTAAAAGGCCTACATATATCAGTATGTATGAGTCCTAATAGATCACTAGCTCTCTCACCTTTACCTGAATAGGGAGTCTTGGTCATCTTGCCCAACAAACAAGATTCACATGTCTCTATTGATTCATAATCAAAAGAGTCTAGATAACCATCTTTATGGAGTCTAGAAATGCACTTCTCATTTATGTGCCCTAGACGACAATGCCAGAGATATGTTTTGTTTGAGTCGTTGAGTTTTTGCCTTTTGGTGTTTACGTTGTATACACTTGTCTCCAAGTCTATCAAGTATAGACCATAAGACATAGGGGCACTTCCATAAAAGATCCCATCTTTAGAAATGGAACACTTTCCATTCTTAATAAGAAATTCAAATCCATCTTTGTCCAAACAAGAGACGGAAATGATATTCCTATTTATGGAAGGTACATAATAGCAGTTCTTCAACTCTATTATTAGCCCACTAGGTAGAGTTAACTCATAGGTTCCTACGGCACTGGCGGCAACTCTTGCCCCATTAGCAACACGTAGTTCAACCTCGCCTTTCCTTAAAGGCCTACTTCTCTTAAGATCCTTCACATTTGAACAAATGTGAGATCCGCATCCGGTATCAAGTACCCATGACGAAGAAGTAGTAAAGTTAATCTCTATCATGTATACACCAGAAGTAGAGATCTCTATCTCTGACTTCTTCTTCCATTGTTCCTTCCATCCTCTCCATGTAGAAGAAATTGGTTTGGCGAGAGAACACTTCTCTCCCTTACCTACTTTCTTCTTCACCAACGCATTAAGCGTACATAGAGTGGATTCTAAGGCTCCTGGTATATCTGGATTGTGCAGAACACTTCTCACAGTCCTCAACCAGTCATGGAATTTATTCTCAATTAATTTTCCCATTTTAAAAGATGATTCTTTTGCCATTCTACAAGAGAAAATTTGCATTTGTCAAAACCTTTTTTATTTGATTTGAATAAAATTTGACGATAGTTAATTAGGCCTTTAATTAATTACCGCTCCTACTATTTTGACTCAAATTGATAGCCCTCACCATCAATTCGGAAGATTGCAGCGTACAATCTTCTAGTGGGTCAAGATCCTAGAATCCTCTAAGCCATGGACCAGCTTTGGCTGTCACCCACAACTCAGATCTTCCGAGTAGGCAACTCTTGCCAATTGCATCATATGCAACTCTTGATGAATGAACATGCGCAACACCTTGCCATGAACATTCTGTGCCTCTGGGCTTAGACGCTTTAAGAATCACCAGTTAAGTCTAACCCAAAAGCCGACACGGTAAACATGCACCCTGCTTTGGCAGAACCTACATGTCGACCCTTCACACTTCCACAAGATAGACGGCGTACCATGCTTTGGCGTAACCTACGCTTGGTCGATCAAGTTTGCCATGTGTGTCGCTAATGGAAGGCATATAAGACTTAATATTTAATGAGGGATTTGGTTTTATATACATATACATATCCAATGACCACAATATATAGTACGTATCATATACATGCTATATCCCACAGAAAACATGCATAAACGATAAAAAGCAATGATTATGGCCATCCTATTTGTGATTCCTCGAGCCAAGAGGAATCATGGTCATCTAGGTCTACATCACATGCAACCTGTACAAGATGAAATCTGTGCCTGCCTTTCTGGGTTTGATCAGCTCATCTCCATGACTGATCGGCTCGCCATCAGGTAGGTTGTCCGGGTGCCACCAGCCGATCGACTGGCGCCTCCAGCCGATCGGTTCACCGGTCATCGTGCATCTCCTCATGTCTCCACCCGCTCATCTCGTTCCTCGAACCGGCTGTCTGGATCACCAACTGATCGGTTCACTCCTTGAACCGATCGTCTTCAGGTTATCCGCCGTTCTTTGACATAACAAGAAATAAAATCTATCCTATTTTACAATTGAATTATGAAACCCCGAGTTACATTCGGGGGGAGTAGAGGTAGGAAAAGAATTCTCGAATTATTTCGAGTTACATCAGGATTATGAGAAAGGGAATCGGTGCGCAGACCGAGATGCAAGCAACCACACAAACAACCATACACAGATATAGGGGTTTATAGGCCATAATCATGCTACACATCCACCACAAAACTTGTTTAAGGGCGACGCGTATCGAGTGCATTAATATTACATATCATATATGTATATTAGGGATTTGTGGATTGGACATGTATAAAGCCGATATTATTCGCATCCCATGCAATAAATAAAGGCGACAAACGAAAAATCGATCATATCGATAATCCTAAAATATAGAGCGGTTGACGTGGCTCTAATACCACTGTTAGGTTTTGGAGGAGGCAGAGAAGCAGCGGAAACAAAAAATTTCTCCCCAAACCCGGAACAAAAGGAATCGCGTCAACATCTATATAATAGGAAAGATGGTTTGTGAATCATACCTTGTCCCGAGGCTGGCTCGGCGACAGTGCCACGCGCCTTGCGCGGTCTTCACCTCCGGTCTTGGACGGTGTCTGTGCAGATCCTGGTCGCACCGGGACTGAAGACTCCTCCTCCTACCGGACTGTCGGATGACAGTTGTCCTCTTGAGCGGCAGTGACCTCCCGCCTCTGAAGTAGTCCACACGGACCACCCGGAACTCCACTCTCCTTGTCTCACAAGGAAGTGGAAGGAGTCGCACCCTCCTGTTGACGTACTAGTCGCCAACACACTCTCTTGCTGTCAATTGCAACTGCAGTTGTCCTTCCCTTGCTGCACCTCCCTTTGCGGGAAGCACTTGCTCGGGCTCTCTCTCAGTTACCAAAACCAGAGAGAACGACAATTTTGCAGAGCAATCAACTTGCACTGAGTTGTCGTCTGAGAAGCCCCCAATACCCCTATATATAGGCGGGTCATGGGACAGGGTTCTCTGTGCCCGGAAATACGGGACTAAAGCAGGAGTAGAAGGGTTCGGGATTTTCCACAAAAAGCAACCATCTCGCAACCTGAACCGATCGGTTCACAAGTGAACCGGTCGGTTGGGGACCTGAACCGATCGGTTCACCACTGAACCGATTGTTTGGGACCCTTGAACCGGTCGGTTGGGGTTCCAGGTGGTTCCTGATTGACTTTCCTTGTTTCTTTCCCAATTGGTATCGAATACCAATATTATTCCCAATCGAATTGGGCAATTTGAAACGAAAGGAAAATTCTCACCAATCCTACTTTCCCAAGTTTCTCGATTGCACCAGTTGAACCGATCGGTTCAACACTTGAACCGGTCGTTTCACTCTGTGCATGAGCCGATCGGTTCAACAATTGAGCCGACCGGTTCAGCAACCTCAGCCGACCGGTTCATCACATGAACCGATCGGTTGGTAATGCAGATTGTGCAGAATCAGTAAAATGCGATTTCAATCAATCCGATACTCCAATCAATGCGTCCAACACCTTGAACATTATGATATTGAGCTATCGATTAATTGAGTGTTTAATTGAACTACTAAACTCCTTTAGTAATCAATCTAAACATTGCTTGTGGACAAAACTCCTCTTCCAGGTTAAATCCTATGTGTGTGACCCTGCAGGTCCATTTCACGTTGGCAGTGAAAGTCCATAACACTTATGACTTCACATGCAAAGAGCGGTGCCTAGTCACACATCATTGCTACCCAAGTGAAAGTAGAAAGTTGGAGAACAACTTTCATCCTACAATCTGTGAATGGTGTTATAGTGAATGTATAATTCCTTTGTCACTGATATCCAGAATGAACTCGAGGCATGGAACAGTCATCCTATCAATGTTCATTCATTTCCTTGATCTCAGAGTAGACCGAGTGAGATGTGTATGACATCAATATCACATATTGATTCACACGTGCATGCGCATGCCTTTCTCAATCCTACTCATCAAGTGGCCAAGGATATCAAACTCCCTTAGGAGGGACAAATCCCATATCTATCACTCACCCCTCAAAAGCCCCATGTGTCAAAGCCACCCAATCATCACCTTTATAACAACCCATGTTTCAGGACTGCGTTTGATGATGTCAAAGTGTACCCAACGACATGTGTTGAGTGCAGTGATTTCAGGTCTAAGAATCACACTCACCACCATCACTGTGAGAGCTGACTGTGACTACCATGCCATGGTTCCATGTGTCACTCTCATGGTGGGTCTGTCCGGTACCTTGTTCTCTAACAAGTACCTATGTGCTTGGTTTGATATCACCATATCATGACTAATGAGATTCTGTCATCAACCAACACACAATCTAGTCTTTAGTGTTATTGATGTCTATGGTTATTTCCACAATAACAACCGACTAGGGACTATACAAGAATGTATACTCTTAACATCCGTATGATCTCATCGTTTAGGTCCTTAGCCTAAAAGCATACGTCATTGAGTAAAACAATCTTTAGACATCTATCATGTTACACCATCATCTCAGAAACAGTTTAAACATATAGATTGGAAATTGCCTTTATTATTATTCAAATGATTTACAAAGTATCCCATTACAATCATCATATGACTTGCTCTATGGGCATACATACCAACAAAGACTGCATCTTGCGATGCATTGCCTACTAGGTGCAAAATTTTTTAAAAACAAAACTAAAAGTAAAAGCTAAGTTAAAGATCGGGTTGCCTCCCGATGAGCGCCTTTGTTTTACATCAATGGCTCGACGTGATTTCTTTAGTTTTCTGGTAGATATGTCAGTTTGGATAGATTCATCAATTCATCAGTGCTAGTATCAACTGTGGTGAAATATCTCTTCAGGCGTTGGCCGTTTGCTACAAAATCACCTGACTTCTCACTCCATAAAGTAAATGCACCATGTGGATAGATGCTCTTAACAATGTATGGTCCAGGCCATTGAGAATGGAGTTTTCCTGGGAATAACTTCAGTCTTGAGTTGAACAGCAGAACTTGGTCTCCCACTTGAATGGCCTTCCTCTTCAGATGACCATCATGCCAAAGTTTCATGCGTTCCTTGTAGATTCGTGCATTCTCGTAAGTTGTCATTCAGAGTTCATCCAACTCTTGAAGTTGTAGAATCCTGGCTTCGCCTGCTTTCTTCATGTCAAAATTCAGCTGTTTGATTGCCCACCATGCTTTATGTTCTAGTTCCACGGGCAAGTGACATGATTTTCCATATATGAGTCTGAAGGGTGTTGTTCCAAGAGGAGTTTTGAACGCAGTTCGGTAGGCCCATAAAGCGTCATTGATTTTCACTAACCAATCCTTTCAGTTGCGTCCTACTGTCTTTTCCAAGATAGCCTTGAGTTGACGGTTCGAAACCTCTACCTGCCCACTTGTTTGTGACTGGTAGGGGGAAGTTACCTTGTGTGTTACACCATATCTCCTCAACAATGCTTCCAAGCTTCCTTCCAGAAAATGAGAACCTCCGTCGGAGATCACAGTGTGTGGGATTCCAAAACGGGGAAAAATGATATCTTTGAACATTTTAATGATGGGTTTTGAATCGCTAGTAACCGTTGGTATTGCCTCTACCCATTTGGAGACATAATCAACCGCGACTAGGATGTAGGAAAATCCATGTGAGGATGGGAATGGACCCATGTAGTCCACTCCCCAAACATCAAAAATCTCAACTTCTTGCCATAGCTTAAGTGGCATCTCATCTCTTTTTGTAATGTTTCCCGTTCTCTAACACTTGTCGCAGGACAACACAAAGTTGTAAGCATCTCTGGATATGGTTGGCCAAAAGAACCCACATTACAGTCACTTCAAAGAAGTTTTCTTAGAACTCATATGGCCTCCGACTGGGCCTGATTGGTATTGTTCTAAAATAAGTTGGGCTTCTTCCTCAGCGATACAATGTCTGTAGAGACCATCAACACATAGCTTGAAAAGGTACGGTTCATCCCAGTGATATTGCCTCACATCATGCATGAATTTCTTTAAAGCATTGCCAGTACACTCAGGGTGGATGACACCAACGGCAAGGTAGTTCACATAGTCCGAGTACCAAGGAGTAGCTTCTGAGACTTTCATAAGTTGGTCATCTGGAAGAGAGTCATTAATTGGTATCTTTTCAGTTTCCATAGTGTGGATACGACTTAAGTGGTCTGCTACAACATTTTCTGTGCCTCTTTTATCTCTAATCTCAAGATCAAATTCTTTTAATAGGAGAATCCATCTTATTAGCCTTAGTTTTGCATCTTTCTTTTTTAGAAGATAACGAATAGCAGTGTGATCGGTGTAGACAATCACCTTTGAACCAATAAGGTAGGATCTAAACTTATCAAAGGCATAAACGACTGCTAGGAGTTCCTTCTCAGTAGTTGCATAGTTCCTCTGAGCTTCGTCAAGGGTCTTCGATGCATAATAGATGACATGATGTTTCTTCTCTATACATTGGCCCAGAACGGCTCCCACCACGTAATCACTGGCATCACACATAATTTCAAATGGGTGATCCCAATTCGGGGATCGAATGATGGGTGTTGTTGTAAGGGCATGCTTCAGATTGTTGAAACTCTTGATACATTCTTCATCAAAATAGAAGTCAGCTTCCTTCAGCCACAAGTTTGTCATGGGCTTGGTTATCTTGGAGAAATCCTTTATAAACCTTATGTAGAAGCCCGCATGACCAAGGAATGCGCGGACTTCTCTTACATTGGTAGGGATTGAAAGTTTGCAGATCACTTTGATCTTGTCCTTGTCCACTTCAATTCCTCGATTGCTGACTCTATGGCCAAGGACAATACCTTCTTTTACCATAAAATGACATTTCTCCCAATTAAGCACTAGATGTGTTTCTTCGCATCGTTTGAGGATAAGGGAGAGGTGCCTTAGGCATGAATCATACGAATCCCCATATACAGAGAAATCATCCATAAAAACTTCCATAATGGTTTCGGTTAAACCAGCAAATATGGCTGCCATGCAGTGTTGGAAGGTTGCAGGCGCATTACAGAGTCTGAATGGCATCCTTCTAAAGGCGTATGTTCCAAAGGGGCAGGTAAAAGTGGTTTTCTCTTGGTCATCTGGATGTATAGGGATTTGATAAAATCCAGAGTAACCATCGAGATAGAAGAAATATTCCTGATGAGCCAATCGCTCTAAGACTTGATCTAGGAAAGGCATCGGAAAATGATCCTTGTGTGTGGCCTTGTTCAATTTTTAGTAATCGATGCACATCCTCCACCCAGTTACTGTTCGGGCGGGGATGAGTTCATTATCTTCATTCCGTATCATAGTAGTGCCACCCTTCTTTGGAAAGACATGCACAGGACTCACCCAAGGTGAGTCAGATATCGGATAGATGATTCTGGTAGTTAGCAACTTGATGACTTCGCGACGGACTACTTCCTTCATATTAGGATTCAACTTCCGTTGATGCTCAACAGTCGACTTGTGGTCTTCCACCATAGGGATTTTGTGCATGCTAAGCGCTTGACTGACCCCGGTGAGATCACTCATCTTATAGCTGATAGCTTTCTTTCTTTCCTTTAATTCTTTCAGGAGTTTATCTTCTTGTTCGGTTGTTAGATCGGAATTTATAATAACTGGACAAACCTTGAGATCATCCAAAAACATGTACTTAAGTCCCTCGGGAAGGGGCTTCATTTTAGGGGCTTCTAGCTTCTCGCATGGCTCTTCAGTTACATTCATAGCTTTGAGTTCCTCGAACTTAGCTTCAGGATCTTCTTCTACAGAGTCGAGGTGAAGGATATATTCCTTAACTTGTTCGTTGATGAAATTTTCAGCATATGGGTTTGTTAGAGCTACTTCTAAAGGATCGTCTTGTTCATATTCCTCTTGTGTGAGGAGCGACATTTTCTCAATGCAATCAATCAAATAGACTTCTTCCTGCATGCTCGGTCTTCACATGCTTTCAAAAACTTTGAACTCGAGGGTTTCTTTCCCTAGTCTGAGCAGCAAGGTCCCTGCTTCAACGTCAATCAAGGCTCTTGCAGTGGCGAGGAACGGACAGCCAAAGATAATAGGGTATCTGGCGTCTTCCTTTATGTCCATGATGACAAAGTCACATGGGACATAAGAGTCTTTTCCAACCTTGACAGGGACATCTTCGATGATTCCTAAGGGAAGAGTCATAGAGTTGTCTGCAAGTTGTATGGTCATTCCAGTTGGGAGAAGTTCTACAAACCCTAACCTCTTACAAAGGCTAAGTGGCATGATAGAGATGCTAGCACTGAGATCGGCTAATCCCTTCTTACATGAGGAGTCACCGATATGGCATGAAATCCCAAAGGATCCCGGGTCTTTCTGCTTCTTGGGCATCTTTCTCTAGATGATATCAGAAGTAGTTGATGCTAGCTTAACTGTCTCGTACTCTTCAGTTATGTACTTCCTTGTGAGGAGAAACTTTAAGTACTTAGTCTAGGCTAGTATCTCGGCCAGCGCATCTAGAAAGGGTATGTCTACATGAAGCTTTTTCATAACTTCTTTAAACTTGTTGAATCGAGTATCGAGCTTTGCCTACTTCAAACGAGCTGGGAAAGGAGGACGGGGCTTGTATACAGGCACATCCATCTCAGGTGTGTCTTCTACCTCTGCAGTTGATGGTTCCTCCAATCTTGCTTTGTGTATCTTATCAGCGGTTGGTTGTTCCTTCGGTTGAGACTCAGATGTTGTAGAGTCTTGGACATTCACAAAGTCATCATCGTTTGTTTCCACTATTGGTATCTTAACAAGGGGGTCAGAATAGTCTTTTCCAGACCTGGTGGTGATAGCCTTCAATTGCTCTGGGTGCTTAGGATTGTTTTCAGGTTGTCTAGTAAAGACTCCAGCAGGTGGCTTCATGCTAGCCGCAAGTTGAACTAGTTAAGATTCAATAGCCTTTTGATGGGCTTTCTGGTTAGCTATAATAGTTTGTTGCGACTGCAGCATCTTCTCAATAGGTGACAATTTGTCATCAGGACAGATGGGACCGGCTTGTTGCCCTTGTTCTTGCGGTTGATAAGGGACTTGGTTGGGGTTCTGAAACTAAGAATTGTTCTGATAATTGTTGTAGTTTCTATTCTGGTAGTTTCCTCTAAAGTTCCCTTGATTCCCAAAATTCTATTGTTGGTTATACTGGAATCCTGGCGGGCCTCGTTGTTGAGTATTCGAACCAAGTTGTTGCGAGTTTTCCTCTCCAGAAGGATTTCCATATTGAAAACCTGGATGGTTCCTATTCTGATTCGGATTATAGTACCCTTGACCAAGGATGGTGTTGACAGCATTCAGATTTTCCATTTGACCACTATCTCCTTGGGCACATGTATTGCTCAAAACAACATCATAGAGAATGTTACAGGCTAGAGTAGAATGATCAGTTCCTTTGCATGCTTCGCAGAAGAGTGAAGCTGCCTTAACTTGTTCTTGTTGTCGAGGGGGCGAACGTCTTCTTTCATAAGCCATGAGAGACGATTCTAGATGGTCTTGCTTTGCAACTAGGAGTTTGAGAAACTCAGCGATAGACTTGTACTCGGGTGTTGCTTCGGCCATAGCTACCTTCAGCACTCCTTTGCCAACAGGTCTACCCCAGTTGGCTTGGTTTTCAGCTCCAAGGGTGACCACCTTCCATGCACTATCATAGCTTTGACGCATGAAGTTTCCTCCAAACGAGGAATCTAAAAACCTCTTGATATCATCATCCATACCTCTATAAAAGATTTCAATGAGTTGATTCTTTGGAATGCCATGATGTGGACACTTGCGTAGAAGCTCTTTGTATCTTTCCCATGCTTCAGCTAGGGATTCTCCAGGGACCTGGGTGAATTGCGTTATTTGGCCCCTGATTTCATAGGTGAGAGAATGTGGATAAAACTTTTCCAGAAAAACATTTTGAAGTTGTTCCCATTTGGTGATGGGTTCGCATTGCAAGGAGTTATACCAACTCATGGATCTATCGGAAAGAGAGTATTTGAAGAGACGGAGTTTGATGGCATCATTTGTGACTCCATTTTTCTTTGTCATGGCACATAGATCTATAAACCTCAGAAGATGTTCTTGACTATCTTCTCCTTGCTTACCATAGAAAGGGCTATTTTGAAGCAAAGTGATCCAATGTGCCTGTATCTCAAAGTTGGGAGTGTTGATGGGAGGAGGTTGTACTGGATGATGAACGTCAATAGCTTTAGGGATTGAGAACTCCCTAAGGTCCTTTTGTAACTCTACTTGTTGAGCTACTGCTTGAGCTGCTTGGATTTCTTCTTAAACTGCAGCTCGGGCTTCTTGCATAAGTCTGTCTCGTTGTGCATTAAGGGCTTGAGCTACCCTTTGAGAAATTTCCTCCTCTTAAACCATTCTTGCCTGATTCTCTCTGTACTGACGGCGAAAGGTTCTGTCTATCTCAGGGTCAAAGCTAGCAGAGAGTCTGGGACTGTCTGAGCAGCGCATATACTAGACTTTGTGGGTACCTAGGATAAAAAAAATCTTTTGCTGGTAAGATGGACGGAGTAGAACCAAATTCAAGTATATATGATCGATGGTATCAAAAGTAAAAGAAAAACCCTAAATTAGCCTAAAAAAAACTAGATTTAACTAGACGATTCCGTTGTCCCCAGCAACGGTGCCAGAATTTGACATGGCTTATATTATCGCACTAACAAATTCACTTAGGGTTGAAATCCCTAAGTTTTTAACCAAAACAACGTGCAATAATACCACCCGCAAGCGGAAGGGTCTTATCGCAGTATAGTTGAGGATCGAATCTCAAGGGACAACGTTTTTAAGAATCCTTCTCTAGTCGAATCTAGTTGAATCAAGATTAATATTTAGAACAAGGTTGGTTGATTGGAGTTTAATTAAACTAAATGGGAGGAAAGAAAAAGAGCAGGATTAAAGGTTGATTAAAGATTTATGATGGGGATTGCTGGGATGGTCCTGGGTTTCACCACCACTACACACGCAAACACATCCAAACATCAAACATCCAGGCAAGATATAACTATTCAAATAGAGCTGCTACATAACCCCCATACGGGCGTCAGGTTCGCGTAAGAATCACCTTAGGTATCAGATGTCTCGTCACCATCCAGATCACATACTTACAGCTCCGAAGATACAGAAATCCAAATGAAGTTGTGGGCCCCCTATACAGGCGTCAGGCACACAGAAGCATCACCGCGGGCTGGATGGCTCGTCACCACACGGATCATACACTTACGACCTCAAGGAATCCCATTCTATTTCTAGTTTGGGAGTCAACCGCGTTAATCGACATTCAAAACCTACACATTGAAGTTCTCACAACATAGGAAACGAACAAGATAAATGCAAGCAAGTGATCAATCCACAAGCACACATCGACGATTAACAACGAAATGAAAGATTATATACATGCCATGGAATGTTTAACAAAAGGACATGAGAGCATGGGCAACGGGGCTAGTCCCCGCACCCCAATGAAAGGGAACTACTCGCTCGTGATGAGAGAAGCAAGAAAAACAAGAGAAAGAGAAGACTCCGTCATGAGCATGGTGAAGAAGATGATCACATCTCGATGGAGAAACGGTCTTCTACACGATGTTGGAGCAGATCTGGAAGAAGAGAGAAGTACACCACGACAGACTGGGAAAATCTTCTCTCTCCACCTTCTTCTTCTTCTCATAGTCTTCGCTCGCAGCAGGAGGAGCAGCTCGGGGATGAGATGGTGGTGTGGAAGTGGCGTAGACGCGGTAGATTTGGATCCAGATCGAGATCTAGATCTGAACGAGGTGGCTTGCAGATCCGAGTCTTCACTCCAGATCTGGGTGAACATGTCGGATAACCACCACGAGGGCAGGCTCTTGGCTATGGAGATCGTCTCCTTAGGCCCAGGACAGTCCTGCAGCCTAACAGAATCTGGAGATCCCCCCTGACTGACTGGAGTTGCCTTCTATTTATAGGCAGGCTAGACACCGACTTAGATTTGCGACCTTAGTAATTCTGCAGCAGGTCGTGGCCTTTTTGCACGGTCACGGCCTTTTGCTTGGCCGCCAGTGTTGTTGTTCTGTGTGAGGCAGAGCCACAACCTGGCATTGGTGAAGGAGCGAGGGCAGAACGTGGAGGTAGTTGGGTCGTGGGCAGTTGTGCAGGGTCGCTGCTGGGTGCTGCACCTCGACCAGATCTGCAGGTGATGAGGTAGGAGGAGTTGCTCGCGATCGGGATGAGGAGGGGAGGTGTTGGTGGAGATGACCTGCTGCTCTATCGAACCGGACTGCAATACGTCACAGGTGAAAGCGCGGGGTGAGTCTGAGGCACTGACGCTGGAGGTCACGGTTGGGTTAGCGGATTGCCGTGGTCGGGCAGCAGGAACTGCAGCCATGAAGAGTGGAGGTTGTGGGTTCCGTTGCTTGATGGTAGAGGGCGCGGTGGTTGTAGGATGGAGAGCAGGTCACGATCTTCTTTTGGATGAGTGAGTGGAGAAGTAGTGTTGGCATCGCTGGTGATCGCGGTGAAGCAATGGTCGCGGACATGCAGCGGCGTTGGTGAAGGTGCAGCAGAAGATCGTAGTCGTGGGGTTTGTGGAGATTGCGGGCGACTGGTCATGGGCAGGGGACAGAAGAGGTCGCGATCAAAAGGGAGGCAGGTCACGGGTATTGCCGCGGATAGGTATTCGCGGGTTCCGAGGAGGTCACTGTACATTAGAGGGTTGCCGCAGTCGCGGCATGTGGATGCAGCAAGGGTCGGGATGTTAGGCAGAAGATCGCGGTCGCAGGGAAACTTGGTCGTGATGTGTGCAGCCGCGGTCACGGTTGTGGGAGTTGAAGGCAGTTGCCCGCGGTTAGGGTATAGAGAGTCGCGATCTCTGTGACTGAGAAAAAGGGAGAGCCCGCGATTATGTAAAGGCTAAGACCGCGGGTGAGAAGGGAGGTCGTGATACTTAGGTTTGCAGAGATCGTGATTGCGGGAGAGAGATGAGTATTGGTCACGATTCTTTAGTGGAACGGTGGGGCCCAACGGTCTGTTGAGAGGCGAGTGAGTGAGAAGAAGAGGAGAGGGTCTCGCTCATTACTGATCAGAACTAAGCAAAGCCCAAGAGAAAAGGATATGGGCCTAGGGGATAAGGCCCAAAGCTCAAAATGACATGCACAAGGGTGCAAAAAAATCAATAAAAATAGGGATAATTCTAATTAAGACAAGTGAATGAACATATTAGAAGATAAAGCTAATAAATGCATGAATGCAATCGAAACTGGGCTAAACGATATGATTGAACCAAGGTGAGTATGAAAATAAGAAGATGTGGCCAATAAAAGCTCAATAAAGCAGTTAAACCAAGTCATCTCGCATATAAGAAGATAGAGCTAGTAAAAGCAAATAATCAGGGCAAAACAGGGCCAAACGAGGCGATTAGACTCAGATGAATATGCATTCATCAGTGGTCCACCATTGAGGTCATTGAATTATATAAAAAAGGCATTGTTGTAGTTTTGTCACCATCTACCAGCCTCAATACCTTGACAATGGGTTACATTATTCGCAGCACCCTAGTAACCTTATCCCAAAAAGGTCTGCTGGCAATCAACTGCTTAATTCTACTGCCAACTGGGGTATTGTGCTCCTTCATGGAGGTCCACTCCATTCCATTGAAGAGCCTCCTAAGTCCATCCTTTTTGGACTTTAATGATTGTAAGGCAAGAAAGTTTGTTGCAAATCTAGTTGCACATGTTCTAATCATATCACCTCCATAATACTCAGATCGCCTCATTGCATTCAATAGAAAAGAATGGTTGTAGATGAATCCTGTGATCAACCTACAATTAATGATAACATATTTAATGAATTCAATTGAGCAAATGTCCTTGAGAATGAGATCTATGTAGTAGGCAGCACATGGTGTCCAGTATATGGGATATTTCTTCATTAAATTGTCCCTGACCTTCTTGAAGGTAGAACCATTATCAGTAACTATCTGCACCACATTTTCCACACCAACCTACTTCATGTATGTCTTCATTAGTTTCTTTATGAACATGTGGTTCCTGACCTCACTTGAAGCATCAACAGAGTCCAGAAAAATTGTGGATCTACGACAATGTGCAAGAAAGTTGATAATTTGTCTTTTGTTGCCACTAGTCCACCCATCACACATAAGTGTGACACCATATTCAGCCCACATATTTTTTTGGCCTGAAATCTAGGCTTGTAGATCCTTCTTCTCTAGGGGAAGATACTTGTTCATTAATTCATATGAAGTGGGGGCCTTGACGCCCCTCCCAGAATCCCCTATCACATCTACCATATGTTGCAGATACGGTTCAGTTGCAACATGTACAGGCATACCATGAGCAAAAAGAACTTACCCATTGCCTTGCCGACCTTATCTTTTACACCAGTGAACATTGCTTTAATGCCTTTTTGCCTAGCTTCAGGCCTCCTAACCCCTGGCTCATCAACATGCCTCAATCTCATACTAGCAGAATGGAAAAGTGTATCAATGCTGCCTTTCTTCCTTTTGCCATGACCAACTCTATCTTCAACATCATCTAGGTCAACAACAGGAATGCATGCAGTACCACTACCTCCACCTGCACCAAATGGCCCATACCTCCTTGTAATTCGAGTTGCCTCCTCCCTTTTCCACTCATCTCTGCGGGAATCTCTGAGGGCATGTATATACGCACGATATGAATAAGTTGTGTCACAATTAGGAGGATATGCAATGTCGTCATCTGATTCTATAGAAGAGCATGTGCCCCTAACATTGAATAATGTATTTGTGTAACCCATGTCAGCCTCCTTCATCTTTTGTTGTTTATGTTTCTTTGCACCCATAAGATTCTTAAAATCATCCCTAAAACTTTGGGGACACCTTGTGCACATTGCCACATTTTTATCACCACCAGTAATGTGATGTTTGAATCTAGTAATCCCCCTCCACCAATTGTCTTCTTGCAGTAATTGCAAACTATCTAGGTCATGAGGGGCAGGGTTAGGGTGGGAACTTGCAGGGAGGAAGCTGCTCTTGATACCATATAGATGAGTGAATAGAATTGGTATTGGATGATTAAAAGTTTTACAGTGCATTCTCTTATTATGGGATAAGAGAGGAGATACAAAAATAGAGACAAGCAATATAGTACTAAACCAATAAGTAAAAAACATAAGTGAGGCACATGCTAGGCACATGACACTCAATGAAATATAAACATATCTCTATAAGTTAAACATGCCAAACTTGCAAATAAGATCACAAAGATTTGGTCTCATGGTCCATGGACCCATTCTATGTAAAGATCTATAATGCTCACTCGTCTTAACATATGGTAGATGGGAGTTAAACATCAAATTTTTTTTATAAAGATGAAGCGTCTATCCTACTCTATATCCATGGCGTGATCATGCTGAACATAATTAATGGCAGAGTTGTAGCTAGAATATACTTGCATCACGATGTGTTTTTTTTATTCCCAAATTTAATGAGAATAATTTGGATCCATGTCATTTTAATAATCCTCAAAGTCAGTGTTGTATACTCAGCTGTTACACTATATCCGACAATGATTGATTGTTTTTACTTCTAAAAATGATAATCTGACTCCCAGGATACCATATCCAAATGTAGAATGCTTGTCATCTTGTGAACCTACCCAAATTGAAGCACTCATGTCTAAAGGAAGATCTAAAAATTTATTAAAACAAGATTTTACACGTCTTCTACCTTTTGTCTTTCTTCCTCGCTACTTGAATTTTCACTAGATGATGAGGATGACGATTTGAACCCATTTATTGAGTGTAATACTCTTTTTCATAGCATGGTTGTCGTCCTTGCTCATCACGAGCTTGAAGCTTTATGTCGTATGTCTCGAAAGTCAAAATTCACTATAGGTCTTCAATCTCCAAAGTAGAAAGGTCCTATGGTTCTCTCATAGTGAATTTCTTTTCATACTTATTGGTTAGAGAATGCAAACTATTAGCAATTTAATCTTTTTAATCAATTACCTTTCCTAAGAATTTCAAGCTATGTATAAGCAAAGTAAATCTAGAATACATTTTAGAAATAATTCATGAAGCGACTCTAGTTTATGTGGAAGCATATTTATTTTTGTGTCATTTTCTTGTTTGGTTTCTTCACGAGTAATAGAAAATTCTCCATATTTCATGACTTTTATCACATAAGGAAATATCATTAAATTCACTAGGAGAAAGAAAGAGACCATACACCATGCAAGGATTGTGGTTCCATCGATATCGGCGGTATATCGGTCGTTATACCGATGTCGATGGGTACCGGTACAGATACGCATGATTCTGCCGTTAGGATCGCAAATTTTAGCATTTCGGTGGGCTTATCCCCAATACCGCCAAATATCGAGGGTACTGGTGCAAAATGCATCACTTACCCATCGGTACAGGGCGGCACGGGCGGCATACCAACCGGTATATCGGCATTCGCGATCCAAGAACTGTTGCTGCTGTTTGAAGGGGAAAAGCTTGGAGATTTTTGGGCGATTTTTGAGATTGGTGCTCAAATCAGACCTAAACAAGGTATGTATACTTAATTTCTTGCATTTCCCACCATTTCCAATCTCTCCCCTCTCTATTTCTTTCTATTCTCACCTAAAAAATTCTCCAAATACCCCCAAATCTTAGATCTACTCCCAAAAACTTATGATAAATGTTATTTATCCCTAGATCTATGATTATATTATATAGATCTACTAATTCATCACTAGATCTACCTAATTAACTCACTAATAATTAACATTACCATGTAATTTCACTAATTAATAGTAATAATACAATTAATACTATTAATAATAGGTATTTAATTTAGGTTTAGTAGAAGTTCTATCAAAGATTAACATGAAGATATATAAACAAAAATGTATTCAAAATATTTAAATATTTCGTTTTTTATTTATTAAAAATGTTGAAAATAAAAAATAGGATTTTTTTTTCTGTTTAATTGTGTGTGTTAATGTTGTATAGGATAAAATTAGCATTTGGAAACATGTCACTTGTTCAAAATATTTAAATATTTCTTTTTTTATTAAAAATGTTGAAAATAAAAAAAAAGATTTTTTATTTTTCTATTTAATTGTTTGTGTTTAATGTTGTATAAGATGAAATTAGCATTTAGAAACATATCACTTGTTCAAAATATTTAAATATTTCTTATTTTATTTATTAAAAATGTTGAAAATGAAAAAAAAATCTATTTAATTATGTGTTTTAATGTTGTATAAGATGAAATTAGCATTTGGAACATATCACTTGTCTTTTTAATAAGTAAATATGACACTTTATGATTTTAAAAATAATTTCAGACTTTATTTATTTTAAAAATATTTTTCTTTGCTTTGTTTTACTAATATCATTTGTTTTGCTTGTTTGTCTATGTCTTTTTCAGTGTTGACTTTTGAGCTTTGAGAAGATGTCTTCATCTTCAAGTGATGCTGAGGGTGTTGGGGTTGGTCATGCTGCATCAAAGGATGTGGATTTTCTATGGAGTCACTGCAAGCATGTACCTGGGTCTAGGAATAGGGCAAAGATTGTCTGCAACTACTGTAAGAAAACACTTGGTGGTGAGGGAATTACTAGATTCAAGCGTCACATCACTGGTGGTGATAAAAATGTGGCAATGTGCCAGAAGTGCCCCACTAGGTGTTAGGGGTCGATACGATGTTGATTCAAAATACACAATGAGAAAGCACTCTTGGTTCTTTCTGCTTTCACAGTCATCGCTTTGACTGAATTCTTTTTCTTAAATAAGAAATTGGGATGACTTCAAGAAGCTGATGGGTGCAAAGAAACAAAAACAACAAAAGTTGAAGCAGGTTGATAAGGCTTACATAGATACACTTTTTGATGTTAGGGCCACAGGTTCTTCTGCTGAATCAGATGATGACATTGCATATCCTCTAGGGTGTGATGCTACTTATACACGTCATATGTATAGGCACGCTCTCGGAGACTCTCACAAAAGTGAGTGGGATAGAGAGGGGGCAGCTCGACTTATGAGGAGATATCAGCCATCTGGTGTAGGTGGAGGTAGTGGGGATGTCCATGTTCCTATTGTTGACCTAGATGACGATGAAGATCAACATGCTCAGCATAAAAGAGAGAAAGGCGCCATTGATACACTTTTTTGTTCTGCTAGTGTGAGATTGAGGAATGTTGATGATCCAGGGGTTAGGAAGCTTGATGCTAGGCAAAAAAACCCTAAAAGCAATGTTTACTGGTGCGAAAGAGAAGGTGGACAAGGCAGTGGGTAAGTTCTTCTTTGCTCATGGTATACATGCACATGTTGCAACTGAACCCTATCTCCAACACATGGTAGATGTGATAAGGGAGTCTGGTAGGGGCATCAAAGCCCACAGTGCATATAAATTGATGAACAAGTATCTTCCCCAAGAGAAGAAAGACCTACATGTATGGATTTCAGACCAGAAACAATTATGGTCTGAATACGGCGTCACACTCATGTGTGATGGGTGGACTAGTGGCAATAGAAAACAAATTATTAACTTTCTTACACATTGTCATGGATCAACTATTTTTTTAGACTTTGTTGATGCTTCTAGTGAAGTCAAGAATTATAGTTACATGAAGAAGCTAATGAAAACATACATCAAGCAGGTCGAGGTTGAGAATGTGGTGTAGATAGTGACTGATAATGGCTCTAACTTCAAGAAGGCCAGTGAAAGTACAATGAAGAGATATCTGGTCTACTAGAATCCATGTGTTGTCCACTGCATAGATATGATTTTTAAGGACATGGGCATAATTGATTACATCAAAAGTGTGACAATTGATGGTAGGTTGATCACATGTTTCATCTACAACCATTCCTTCTTATAAAATGCAATGAGACGACTTGAGTACTGTGGAGGTGATCTAATTAGACCAGGGGTGACTAGATTTGCAACAAATTACTTGGCCCTGAATTCATTAAAGTCCAAAAGGGATGGACTTATGAGGCTCTTTAATGGTGTGGAGTGGACCTCCATGAAAGAGCACAACACCCCAGTTGGTAGAAGGATTGAAGAACTAATTGCCAATCGGGCTTTCTGGGATAAGGTTACAAAGGTGTTGCAGATAATGGAACATGTTGTCAAAGTGTTGAGGTTGTTAGATGGTGACAAAGCCGCAACAATGCCTTACTTGTATAATGCAATGCAAGTAATGGTGGAAGGTATTAGACAAGCAGCTCCTGGGTCCAATTCACAATACTTGTCAATTGTAAACAAGCGTTGGACAGATATGCTTTTACATCCACTGCATAAAGCAGGTATATAATTTATTTCTTCTAAATTTAGGTTTATGTTTAACCATATAAGTAACTCAATCTAAAATCTAAATCTTATTTCCTTGTTTGGAATTGGTGACAACTTACTATCTGAATATGAAGTTCTAATACTCGCAAAAACTGGGCTTAGATGCGACCCTAATGTCTACTGTGTGAGATATAATTAATAAATTCTTTGCCTCTACAGAAGATCGCACCATAGTGGTGGATGAGGTATAATTATATATATTACATAACTTACATAAAGTCATGAACATCTTTATTCTTGTTTGATGTTTCATCCTATGATTTTGGAGTCTGAACATCTTAAATATTTTGCAGCTGCGATAATTTCATGAAGGCACCGATTGTTTTGGTCATCCAAATGCAGTTGTCGATCGTGAGCAGGGTGATACTTGTGAGTGGTGGGTTTGTAATGGAATGGGTGCATTCGTTGAACCCTCACTGATTTATAACCACTCTCTCCTATTCATCTCACCACTCTGGGACAGAGTGTGGGATAAGTTTGGGGGGATGCACTGTAGCATCAGTGAGGGAGGTACTCTAAATTTTTTCTCCTCCTTTCTCTTTCCTTTCCTTCCTTCATCATACTCTATGTATACATGTATATAAATGTTTGATAGTAAGAAATACATACTTCGCATTCTTTCTCAAACAACATATGTAGGAGGTTGTGAAAGAAATTAGAGTACTTTCAAATTAATACACTCAAAGAGAAGGAACACGTTGGGGGCAAACAGGCTGAGAGATCTGGTATATGTTCACTACAACATGCGGTTGAGGGCTAGAGAAATATGAGATGCCAACTACAAGGAAGTGGATTTTGTTGTCGTCCACGATCACATTGACACCGCATACACATTCAACCCATCCAGACGTAGAGGCATAAAAGAAGCTGATGATTCAGAAGATCCTCAAGAGGAATGGATGAATGAGATAGGTTGTCCCATTCTTGATAATCTAGATGGTCGTCCAGATCCATACATAGAAGAGCAATTTGAAGAAGATTCTGATATTTATGTTGATCAAACTCCACTTGAAAGACTTGAGCCTGAGTCTGAGCATCAAAATGTTGATATGGAAATCAATAGAGCAGTGGAAGAAGATCTAGGTAGCACAGAATCTCCTTTAAAAAGTACATCTGTGTCAAAGTCCAAGTCTGGTGATGGTGGTGGCAATGATGGAGGCGACAGTGAGTGCTCTCCGCAATATCCTCCTATTGTTGATCCTCAGAATGATGATCATCCTTATGTTACTAGGGTTGCACCTCCTCCTCTAGCTGAAAAAGAATATCCCATGTTTGATAAAACTTTTCAAAGGAGGAAAACTCGAACGGGGAAAGACTACAATGGTGCATTGCCACATGAGGCTTCTACGGCTATAGGCTCCTGTGGCTACAATAGTGGTTATTATTCTGATATTGCTTATTCATTTGGGAGCATGAGTGTTTCAGCTTCTGATTCTCAATCTCAACATGATTCAACATTAGGCTTTGGTGATATGTTATTTAGGAAAACACATGCACAACCCTACCCATCTCATTCTCAATATGGTTACTCTGGATATCAAAATCAGCCACCACCACCACAACCAGAAGTAGAACATCATGTTGGATATACCTATACAACAAATGTCTCAGGCCCACATGGAAGTTATCAATACAACTCCATTGCATTCTCTAAGGATGGTGGGAAAACATGGAGTGGTGGTCATTCAGTTCTTCCTATTTCTCCAATCCCAATACTTCCTATGGCTATGCCTGTAGCTATTTAACAAAATCCTCAAATAAGTCAACATCCACTTACTCAAGCTCCTCCACCTACGTCTCCAAGAAAGGCACAATATCTCAGAGATTTAGAAGTGCATTTTCCAAAGATTAGGATGATACAATTTGTTAATGATGATGTGTATGAGGAGCAGGTGACTACATACAACCAAATGTATAGGATGCATATGTCATGGCAAGAATATCTCAACAACATCAACTCATTACAGTATGGACAACCAGCGCGCCACTCAACATACAATTGATGTGAGTTAGTAAGTAAATATGGTATTCTTATGTTGTAAATTGCATATTATTTCATAATTGTATGTATTTAAGTTTGTGGATTGTGCTAGTCAATATTCATATTTGAATTCCTACATATTGTCATCGAAATCTCAATGAAATAGGTCAAGTTTGTTACCTCCCACATGATGGACCCCCCCCCTAACACACACCCAATATGACATTTTATTGCATAAAATGTTGCGTTTAGGTGTAGAGACTACACCTGTAAAATTTCACAAATTAATTCATTCAATTTGGCGTCGAAATAGCCAGGATTACATCTGTCGGTATTTCCGTCAGTATATCGGTAAATACCTATTTCCAAGCTGTCGAAACAGCGTCGGTATTGGTCACCTCATTCAACGGCATCGAACAAGCTTGCAATCATATGGGGGATCAACCAAATTCTAGGTACATCTGTCACTAAGCGCATTCATCTCCACAATCATGGCATGTGTCCATGTCATACTTTGTAAAGCATCATGAACATTTTTGGGAATAGAAACAGCAAAAAGGGCAGCAAAAAAATTACTAACATGGACACTAAGGTGTGCATTAGAAACATAGTTAGCAATACTATGAGAGGTAAATGAGCAAGTGCCCTCCCTGAGAGTAATAGGTAAATCCAGATCAAAGGTTACCTTGGCAGGTGCAAGACCTTCTGAAGGAGAAGATTGGTTTTCTGTGGGGGGTCTTAGGCAGGACTAGACTGCGACGGCCAAATCCTACATTGGTAAACAATAAGGGGAGAGGCGTAGTCTCAACAGGCTGCAAAGCAGAAAAGGAATCACTGATAACAGGCAGAGGTGTCGAAATAATATATGAACCCAAGGTGTTCCCTTTAGTAGAGTAATACGGAGTGTCCTCAAATAAAACCACATCACTACTTGTGAACCACTTCTTAGTAATAGGATTATAGCAACGATATCCTTTTTGAGTACGTGAATATCCCAAGAAAAATACATTTTCCAACTCTAGGAGACAACTTGTCTTGAATCGGTCCAAGTAAACGAACAAAACAAGTTGACCCAAAAACCCTTGGAGGAATAGAAAAAAGAAGTTGGGGTTGTAGAACTTGGACATGAATTTTATTCCCAATAGCAGACAAGGGCACGTGATTAATCAGAAAATAGGTAGTGAGAACCGCTTCCGGCCAAAAATGTTTTGGAACATTAGAGTGCAACATGATAGTTCTAGTAACTTCAAGTAAATGCCTATTTTTCCTTTCAGCAACTCTGTTCTGTTGGGGTGTGTAAGCACAAGATGTATGATGAATGGCACCCATAGAACGACAAAATAATTCAACATTTTTTTCAACAAATTCCAAGGCATTGTCAGTGTGTAGAATTTTAATGGGCATAGAAAATTGGGTTTTAATTTCAGCAAAGAAGAACTTAATAGTAGGCAAGACTTGTAACCTATATTTCATTAAAAAACAACAAAGTAGCACAAGAGTAATCATTAATGAATAGAATAAAGTATTTATTGCCTAACAAATTTGGAACATGACAAGGACCCCATACATCAGCATGAACTAAATCAAAAATGTTTTTACTACCAATCTAAGATTTTTTGGGAAAGACAGTTCTGGACTGTTTGCCTAACTAACATGACTCGCACTGAAAACTGTGCATTCCTACACCATAAGTAACATGTTTTATTTTATCAGCCAATGGATGCCCAAGTCTATAGTGTTACTGTAATCCAGAAATAGAAGTAGACAATGTTGAAGCTCGAGTTGTAGTGCTAATCCATTTCAAATCATCCAGATAGTAGAGTCTGTCAGGTCCTTCATGCCCCCACCAATCTTCATCCTTGTGCAAATGTCTTGAAAAACACAAGTACCCGGTACAAAGGTCAGACTGCAGTTCAGATTATGTACAATTTTACTAACAGATAATTTAGCAGAAAATTGGCCACATATAGAGCAAATCCCAAAAGAACTTGAGCATAAATATCACCAATCCCAGACACAGTAGATTCGGATCCGTCAGCAAGCATAACAGCAGATTTAGGATAGGTTTAGATAATTTAGAAAAAAGAGAACGATTGCCAGAGATATGTGAAGAAGCTCCAGAGTCAATCGCCCATTTGGTATTACCAACACTAGAAGAGTGAGTACTCAGAAAGGCAGAATCACAACTGGTGTAAGTGACAGCATGAGCTCTAGAGTCAGCAGCAGAAGAAGATGAAGCACCAGTTTTCTCTAGCAGGAGGCATTCTACTTCTAAGCGTATGAACTCAACAGTGGAGGAACTCGAGGAAGCATCAGTAGGAGTCTAAGAAGCACCCTCAAACACAGCACTGGCCCACGTAGGTGTGCCATGTTTCTTCCAGCACCTGTCTTCAATGTGGTTGGTCTGACCACAAAAGTCAGTACCGTTGAGCTGCAGTTCCTCCAGAGGTATCGGAAGATGAACCACAGCCAAGGGAACCACGACCAAGGGATCCACGTCCTCTATCGAACTAGGGGGACGATTGTCCTGAGGTGGATCGCGACCCCTACCATGGCCTCATCCAGCCATGGCAACAAGCGCAGTAGTGTCACCAGTGTCAGAAGTCGGGTCAGATGAAGAAGTCAGCATGCGTTGAAGACACCAAAATGCACTTTACAATGTCGGCAGTGGATCACTAGCAAGTATCTAATCAACCACTCCAGCGTATGAGTCAGGAAGGCTGCATAAGAACTGAACAACCTAAAGTTCTTGCCGTTGTCGTTCCATAGTGGCTAACTCAGTAGAAAGGGGATGGAAGTTCTCAAGTTCCACCCAGAATCCTTTGAAAGTCGAAAAGTAGTCAGCAATATTATGCCCAAAAAAATGTAGACGGGTTATCTATTTGTTTAATTTGAACACCTTCTTCAGATTCTTGCTATGAGAGTAGGTACTCACCAGGGCAGTCGAGAGACGAAGAAGAGTAACACTATTGCGAGTTTCACTTTTGTCTGGGATCCACATCATCACAGTAGAGTCATCTTTGACCCAATCATTGTAGACATTTTATCCTTAGACTTGGCAGTACTGGGTGGAGTAGGAGGCGGATCCTGATTTAGATGGGAGTGCTTGCCTTGGGATTTTGCAAAAATCTCCATGGAGGAAATCCATTGTTGATAGTTGTGCCCATCCAAATTCACAGTATTCACTTGATGATGGAAATCTTCATGAGAGGAAACCATGACCAAAACCGAGTCCAATAGCAAAAAACAACAACCAAGAAAGAACCACCTATATCCTCCTTCTAGGCGGTAGCAACCAACAAGGAACTGGAAGGACCATTTTACATGAAAACTACATTGAGGCGCAGCGAATAACCCGGTAGCTCAAAAGTCGACACGGGCAGAGGAGAAGAAGACTCTAGATACCTAAAAGATGGATGATATGTGGCAGCAAGCAGTAGTGCTAGCTGCGGTGAGCAGGGCAGCACCCACACTGGAAGGACCCAGCTGCGGCAGTAGCAGCGACTGCGGGGAGAGGGCGGTGGGTGTGAGGTTGCGGTGGGAAGCACTGGGGGAGAGGAGAGGGAGGGAGAGGTGGGCGGTGGCTAAGCCTGCTCTGGTACCATCTTGAATTTTCTATAAGGGTTAGGGTGCACAATCTTTGTACCCCATATATTTATAAAGAGAACATTTACATATAGGTCCACATAGAATAGGAAAATAACAAGTGAATATAAAGAAATAAATAAGACACTATTTAACAAGAATAGCAAGCCAGAACTTGTTCTTCATATAAAAATAGAGTGATTGGAATGTGAGCGTCAAAAATTATAACTTAATAAGAATGTGGCCCAACTTATCAAAGCATGCTTGTGGGCTTTGTTTTAGGCCATAAATTGTTTTCCTAAGTCTGTAGACATTGGAACACTCCCCCTGAGCAACAAATCCAAGTGGTTTCTCCATGCAGACTTCCTCCTGTAAATCACCATATAGAAAAGTGTTTTTGACATCAAGTTAAAAAAGAGGCCAATCATTATTCACATCAACATATTTGAGCACCCATACAAAGTTAAGTCTGGAAACACAAGAAAAAGTTTAAAATTTGTCTACCCCATAGGTTTGAGACTTTGAGTATAACCCTTTGCTACTAGACGTGCCTTTAGCCGTTCACTCAAACCATCTGGCTGGTATTTAATGGTGAATATCCAACAACAGCCAACTGTAGGCCAATCTAGAGGGCGATCAACTAGATCCCGAGTCTTACGATCATGAAGAGCAGCCATTTCAACTTTTGTAGCTTGACGTAGGCAGGATGTTTAAGAGTTTTCGTCTCAGTCTTGAGTATAGAAATAGCAGAGATGGTAGCAGTAAAACAAGTGAAGCTAGCACAAATACTAGTAGTAGAGTAGAAATTATTGATTGAATGTTGAGTACAAAAATGAACATCTTTCCTTTGACTAATAGGAAGATGTAGGGCAGAAGTTATTTGGGAGGTGTTGTGATATGCCAATGAGGGAAGAGTTGGTTGTTGAGGGGCCATGGAGGGAACTGTAGCCTTAGGTCTTCTCTTGTATACTTTTAGAGGAGCAAGAACTTCAATTACTTTGGTGGGATCATTGTCCATGACTTGAGGTAGTGGTGGGATTCAATAGATCATTAGACAAACTAGACCCTTTTTCACAGTAGTACATATGTCCAAAGAAGACCACATATGCACTACCAAATCATTGTGTTTTAGTGGTATCATAACACTGATACCTCGTTTGAGTTCTAGAATATCCTAAAAAAACACTTAGCAGAGAGGGGGTCAAGTTCAGACAACTGGGGGTGAAGGTTTTTAGCAAAAGAAGTGTTGCTAAAGATGCACAGAGGTACAGAGAAGAGGGTTGCATTGAGATACAAAAGAGAGAAAGGGACTTGAGTTTTCAAGACAGAAGAGGGCATGTGGTTAATTAACTAGCATGCAGTAGATAGAAGAAGAATAGTATGCGCTACTTCAAGAAGATGGTGATTTTTCCTCTCTATCACACCATTTTGTTGTGGTGTGTAAGAGTAGGAAGTCTGATGAATGGTACTGCAAGCAATACAAAACATATCAACTAATTTTAGCATGAATTATAAATCATTATCAGTTCTAAAAAATTGATAGTTTTATTGAATTAGGTTTGAATTTCAGTGAAGAAACTAGTAATAGTGTCCAAAATATAATTGTGATCTTTTAAAAGAAAGAGCCAAGTTGCCTGAGAATAGTCATCAAGAAAAGTCATAAAATGGTGAAATGTAGACATGCTTGTAACCGAGAAAGTTCCCTAGATATTAGCATGAACAATATCAAACAGGCTTTTAAAACTAATCTTGTTTAACTTATAAAATACAACTCGAGTATGTTTGCCAAATTGACATGATTCATACAAAAAGGTTTTATCGCGTCCCTCATGGCCTAAACCAATCTTTGTCCTTGAATGGAGATCTTGAAACATAGAACCTTTGGGATCAAAAGTGATGGAGAACTAAAGGCTCTTAACAGTTTTACTTACCGATGAAAGATTAAGAGGAAATCTTAGAACATATAACACAAAATTGAATGGTAGATATGGGAGAGAGATATATTTTTGATGCCATGCACCGGAGACTAAGTTCCATTGGTCACAGCTATTGGTGGAACTCTAGTTATTTTACACAAAATAGAAAATAGTTTGGAGCATCTAGATATATGATTAGAAGCACTTAAGTCAATAACCAATATATGTTTACCATAAGGTGGAGGAGAAGCAAGTAAGGGAGAAGAAATTCCATCTTGAGAAGGCAATTGCAAGGGCAGACAAGCCTAAAGGAGTTTCTCAAACTCTGAGTGGATCCACTCAATTGTGGGTTAGGTAGACCTAGAGGCAGCATCAGAGGAATCTTCAATGGTATAGGTGACATAGTTCGCCATTAAGATGCACCATCATTTTCTCAGTAGCGGTCCTCATTGTGGTTTGTGCACCCACAGAAGTTGCAGAAGCGATTGGCAGCATGGGTTGTCATTGTCCAGATCTCGGAGGAGGACCGCCTCTAGGAGCACTAGAAGAATGACCATCACAGTTGTGACCGCGACCACGTCCACAACCTCTACCCGACTCATTGGAGAGTACTGTAAGGACCGAGTGATCTGAAGAATCAGTGGGTAGGGAAGACATGGATGGAAGGCGTTGAACACATTTGAAAGCATCCCTTAGTGTGGGTAAGGGATCACTAGATAATATTTGGTCCATAACACCAGAGAAAGAGTAAGAAAGTTCAGCCAAGAACTGAACCAACTAAAGTTCATTGCTTTGTCGTTGAACTTCTTTGATGTTAGAAGAGAGCGGGTGATAGAGTTTTTATTTATCCAAGAGGTCCGAGCATTGGTTGTAATAGTCTTTGACAAATCCATCAGTTGGATACTCCTTATAGGCCATATTCTTGAAGATCTCAAAGACCTTTTCTGGATTTTGTTGGTGAGAGTACACCTGGGATAGTTAATCCCACATGGATTTGGCATTCTGAAAGTGGAGGGGAGACTAACCAATCTTCAATTCAGCATTGTTCACCATCCACGTCATTACACCAAAATCATCTTTGGTTCATTGAGTGTAGGCTTTCTTGGTCATTTCATCCGTCGAGGCATCAGGTTGGGCCGAAACAACAGAAAAGATATGGGAATAGCGCCCTTGGGCTTTTACATAGAGTCCAAATGATGTCGAGCAAAGGTGATAGTTTTATCCATCAAGCTTCACAGTCGTAACACACAAAGACTGAGGAGGATTTGTAGTTGTCATTGGAAGCGGGGTGTCGACGTGCACAAAGTTAGAATAAATAGGAAGCATTAGTAGTAGATCTGAGAAACCCACATAGAGGTAGCAGTAGCAGCATATTCAAATAAACAGATCAGAGAAACCCTCCTTTGGGCAGTAGAGAGAAGAAAGAGGACATATGCCACCACAGTGTAAGATTTACTCCACCATGTGGCGTAGGCAAAAAAGTGGGTACTTTTAGATCTTAAACTTGATATATATGGTAGAGCTTGTAGAGAAAGGGCGATAGGAGGAAGAGATGTAGGAAGAGGAAATGGTGTCGGCAACTATAGGGGTAGGGAGAGAGGGTAGCAGTGGGGAAGGTAGGGGTAGGTTTGGAGGGGTGAGAAGGGGTGGTGGGTTGGAGGTGGGGACGACAGATAAGAGAAGTCACTTGGGAAGCATTAGGTCAAGGGACATCAAACTCGTCCTACCATATAAAATAACAAAACCTTTATTTGAGATGATTAAAACAAATAAAATGCACTCTCTTTCGTAGGATAAGAGAGTAAGTGAGAAACATAATTAGGCAATATGGGAATAAGACAAGTCTAAAGCACACAATTCAATCTGGATACCTGTGACAAAGGGATAATACGGTCATGGTGACATTAGTCAGTTTATAGGTTGAAGTTGCTCTCGACTTATTCTAAGTACTTGGGTAGCAATGATGAGCATCTAGACACCAATCTTTGCTTGTGAGGTTATGAACATCACTACTGACATAAAAACCTACTGGGTCACACGCATAAAGATGCATAAGGAAATTGAAGGTTGCAATCAAACATACGATTGGAATAGTTTTGAATCATTTACTATAGATTTCTATCCAATCGATCGATTGGGAAATCTAGTCGGTCGACTGGATGGTTTGGATCAACTGGTCAATTGATTGTCAATCGATCAACTGATCACTAGTATAGGGAAACTGGCTAGTCGGTCGTCTAGATTGAAATCAAGGAATAAGGAATATGTAGATTGTTTGGATTAAAATTGAATTTGGTCAATTGAAATAAAAATTGGAGTTGCCAGTCGGTCGACTAGATGACAAGACTAGTTCTATAGAGATTTCTTACAACATTCTAAGTTTGATTCTATTTTGAGTTGTAATTAGGAATGGGATTGGATTTTTGAAAAATCCAAGCCTATGAGGCCATGACTCTATTATATAAAGGGGAGGACGTCCAATGGGAAACACACACATTGTAAGACAAGTTGTCTAAGAGTTCTTCCTTTTAGAGGGAGAGAAATTCACCCAAAGGACAACAGCTCGCAATAGGAGGAGAGTGAGCGAAGCTAGCATGTCGACAACTTCGAGTTCCACTTCCTCGTGACAACCAAGGTGGGGCACCAAGAGTTCCTGCATCCGTGTAGACAACGTAGAGGTTGAGGCCCATGAGCGGAGTCTTAAGAAAAAATAGCTTCTTAAGGAGAAGACAATGAGTTGTTGTGACGACAAGGTGATAAAACAACCACTTTGGTCCGGATCTAGAAGTGCAAGTTCTACAACATATAAGATGTACGTAATTATTTGACAACTAGTGTGCGCTAAGGTATATTTGATATCTCTTCTATGTTTTATACCAATATTTTATGGCTACAATAGATCTGTAGGCTAAGAATTTTGTTGGAAATTTTTTTTTCCTGTTGTGCCCCTCCCACCAAAATTGTACAACCTCATCATGGGGCATTACATCAAAAAGGCCCATTAACAAGTGAATCATGAATTTCAGTAACAAAGGAGCAAAATCAGATAGAAATGAAGGTCTCTCAGGAATGATTCAAAAGCATATCAACTTAGGGATTTTTCCTCATCATGAACAAATTAGGTTTAGGGGACATCTTATTTCCCAATTAAAATGTAAGAATAACACATGCCTAAAATTCAACCCTAAAGTGTGCATAGTGAAAACCATAGGTCCAACTTGTGTCTCAACTCCAAAGCCATTTAATAATAGTTTTACAAAAAATAGGGCTACTTTAAATTAAACAAACAAATCATCAAAATCAACTTTTAAATTTAATTGATTTATTCCATAAAACCTAGCAAGATGAATAGGTTATAACTTTACAATTCCAACCAAAATTTTACATAATATTATGAAATCCCTATACTAGTTTCAATTTCATAAGATGAATACATTTGTTGAGATTTCGAAACATAAACTCGATCAAAAGACAATAATACCCTCATATTACTGATTTAACCATGTTGTGTGATAGGTTTTTCATACTCCATTGATCATATAAAAACCTGCCTGGCTGGAATAAAACATGGACTGGAAATATTGAATCGACTTATTGCACGTGACATAGTTAAATCGATAGAGATATGTTGTCTTTTGTTGAGTGTCATGTGCACAGCATGTGCCACACTTATGTTTTTACTTTTGTAGTTTAGTCCCATATTTCTCATCTCTAGTTTAGTCTCTAATCCCTTCTGTTATATAAGAGATTGTATTGTACACTGGTTTATTCATTCAATAAGCAATTCCCAGTTTCTTTATATGGTATCCAGAGTAGGTCCATTTCCTTTTTCCCACCCTGCCCCTACGCCCTAAGCCTTCATCCCCCCGGTTGTCGCTGCCTCCCCCATCCAGTAGCCCCTCCACCTATCACCGCCCCACCCTCCTTGTCTACCACCGCCCACACCACCACCACCACTCGCCACCACCTCCACCCTCCCTATCCGTCGTCGCCCCCACCACCACCTCCACCCTCCCTATCCGTCGTCGCCCCCACCACCACCTCCACCTGTCACCACCCTCTCCTCCTTCCACTACCAGCCGTTGCCCATCCTCTTCCCTCCACTAGCCACCACCCCTCCTCCATCCACCGTTGCATTGTTGTCCTCCTCTCGTGCTTCCTCCTTCTATTTTTTTGTTCGTGCAACCGTCCGGACAGCCATAGCCATCCCGTTGAGAGTATCCTATCTCTCTGGTTGGTTTTCTACATGCGCCTCATGATGGGATATTGATCTTCCTCATGATGGTGTAGGTTCATTTATCAGTCTATCTGTCCGACACGGGTTTCTTCTGATCTGATGCGTCAGATCCATGTTGTTGTTATTGCCCCATAGTGGGTTCTTTATTCACTCTATGTTGTTGTTGCGCCGCCTGTTCACTACTACCCTACTTCTGCTCATCATGGCCTCAGTTGAGCCTCCTCGCCCTCTATGTGTTACGACTGTCTCTCTCTCTGTGTGTTATTACTGTCAAGCTTTATGGCTCAAATTACCATATGTGGTCGGCGTCCTTCATCCTCTATGTCAAGGCCCAAGGCCGGTATTTACATCTTACTACTAATCCTCTTGCTTCCCCTACTGCTACTGCTGATGAAAAAAGCAAACAAACTTATGCCCAATGGTCCAAAGAAGACTCTGGTGTTATGTCTTGGCTTCTTAATAGCATTGAATAGCGGACCAGTCGGTCCTTGTTATGCATTCATGATGTTAAGGCAATGTGGGACCAACTTCCACATGTCTACTCCAATTAGCAAAATCCTAAATGTGTTTTTGAAATTTTAAAAAACTTGGCCAAGGAGTTTTCTTCTGATGCTTCCATCGAGGAAATCTACAACCACTGCTCTGCTCTCAGGAATGAGTATGAAATCTACCATTCATTGACAGCTGATATCAAAGAAGCCCAGAAGTAGCACAATGAACTACAGCCAGTTCAATTTCTGGCTTCCCTCCCTGCTTCCTTCTCTAGCGTAGTCAGTCAGATTCTGTCAAGTGCTCCTCTACATACTCTTCGAGACATCCTCAAGCGAGTTCAGAGACTACCATCCATGACCTCCAATCCTATTATTGAGCATCTTGCTCTAGTTGCTTGCACTGCTGATTTTGGATGTGGCCGCGGTCGAGGACGCAATTGTGGCAGACATCTACCTCCCACTGGTGGACGAGGCTCCTCCAATGCCCCTCAACGAGATCAAGCTACTGGTCCTCTCTACTACAACTGGTGTGTTCATGATAATCACACTAAAGACAGGTGTTGGATCAAGCATGACAAGCTAGTCTGGGCTAACCAGGCCTCTACAGAACCTACTACTGATGATGCATCCAACCAACCGGCTGCTCTACCGACTACTGAATGGCTTCGCTCTGAATTCGAGAAGTTTTTCCAGGAGTGCATGACTCAGCTACCTTTGACATCTGTTGTTGGTTCCTCCGCCATGCTTGCCTCTCCTTCTACTGGTAACAATAAATGGTGCATTGATTCTCGTGCGTCTATCCATATGGCTGGCGACATCCAATATTTTTGGTTTGACTAAAACCTCTAGCATTCCATCTGTCACTGTTGCAAATGTCTCTAAGACTCATGTTCATGGAATTGGAATTGTTCTTATATCTCGAAAGTTACATCTGCAATCTATTTTATACATACCACGATTTCATGTTAATTTATTTCATGTTAATTTATTATCTGTCAATAAAACTATAAAGCAGCTTTAGTGCTCTATTAAATTTGATTCCTCTGGTTGTGTTTTGAAGGATCTCCGCACGAAGATGGGGATTGGTTCGGGCCATGAATGACCAGATGGACTATACTATTTGGATGGACCGCGTGCAACATCTGCTCTTCTGTCTACATCAGTCTCAGGACTTCAGTGGCACTTCCGATTGGGTCATCCGTCTACTACAAAATTGAAGAATTTATTTCCTACATTATCTGAAAACACTTTTTCTTGTGCATCTTGTGTTTTGGGAAAACAAATTCGGTTTGTATTTCCTGCAAAAAAGTAAATTGGTTCTAAAACACCTTTTAATATTATTCATGTAGACATCTGGGGTCCATGCTCTGTTTTGAGTCACTCCGGTGTTAAATATTTTCTGACCTTTATTGATGATTATTCCCGTACTACTTGGTTGTTTTTGCTCAAAGATCATGGCACTGTTTTGGACAATATATGTGTCTTCTTTTCTGATATACAGACCCACAGTTCAATAAACCTATTCAATTTTTCGCCCTAATAATGCCCTAGAATTTATGCAAAAGTCTGTCACATCTTTTTGTTCTGATTGTGGCACTATCCATCAAACCACCTGCCCTTATACTCCACAATAGAATGGTGTTGTTGAACAGAAAAATTGCCACTTATTAGAGGTTACTCACACCCTTCTTATTCATTATAAAATCCCTCACCATTTTGGCCTAAGGTAGTTTCTACTGCATGTTGTCTTATAAATGGTATGCCATCCTCTATTTTATAGAATCGTATTCCTTACTCCATTTTGTTTACGGATGAACCCCAATTCTCTGTCCCTCCTCATATTTCTGGGTGTACTTGCTTTGTTAAAAATTTACTCCTGGGAATGACAAAACTTGATCCTCACTCCACCAAATGCATCTTTTTGGGATATTCTAGAGCCCAGAAAGGTTGTTGTTGCTTTGATCTATTACTGAAAACAATGGTTTGTCAGTGCGGATGTGATCTTCTTTGAGCATATGCCCTATTTTTCTAATGATGGAGCCACGCTATCCAGTGATATGTTGTCATCCACACCTCTACCAGATATTGTTGAAGACTTGCCTTCTTATAATCAACCTGAAGGTCACCCCCTACAAGTATACAAACGTCGACGAAAGACAAGCGCTCCTTCCATGGCCCCCTCCACAACCAATTCCTCTATTTGCGGAAGATCAAACAAACACTGAGGTAACTTCTGACTTACACCTGCCTATCAGCATGCGTAAAGGTGTTCACTCCTACACTAAACATACTATTAGTTATTTTTGCTCTTTTGCCAACATGCATAACAGTTTTGCATGCTTTGTTTTTGCACTTTCTGTTGTCACTATTCCGAACACTACTGCAAAAGCTCTAGTTATTCCTGCATGGAAACATGCAATGGATCAGGAAATGCATGCGCTCTGTGATGCAAGACATGGGAACTTGTAGATTGTCCTCCTTCATGCCCTACTATTGGCTGCCGCTAGCTCTTCACCATTAAGTATCAACCTTATGGTACAATTGAACGCCTGAAAGCTCGACTTATTGCAAAAGGCTACACACAGACATATGGTGTTGACTATTTTGAAACTTCTCTATTACACGATTAAATTATGTTCGAATTTTGATTTATGTTGTTGTTAATAAAGACTGATCTCTCTTTTAGTTAGATGTCAAAAAAGCATTTCTCTATGGAGATTTACAGGAGGAGGTATACATGGAGCAACCACCCAGTTTTGTTGCTCAGGGGGAGTCTACCCTTAAAGTCTGTAAACTGAAAAAGGCAATCTACAGTCTTAATCAGAGCCCACGTGCTTGGTTGGACAAGCTCAGTCAGATCTTAGTCAACTTTGGCTTCCATCACTCTCACTTTGATCATTCAATTTTTATCTGCAAAGTAGTGGCTGTACTTGTCATTCTTATTATTTATGTTGATGATATTATTTTATCATGCAGTGATACAGTGGGCATACAAGCAGCTAAATCCTGCTTAGAAAAACAATTTGTCACTAAAGATCTTGGAAAGGTAAGATATTTTTTAGGTATTGAGGTTTCAAGATCATCTACAGGGTTGTGTTTATCTCATAGGAAATATGTACTTGATCTCTTGTTGGAAACTGGTAAATATGGATTGGGATGATGAAAATCCTCCTCCTTATGCTGATCACCAGTTCAGAAGACTGGTAGGCAAGCTTATTATTTGATGGTCACAAGAGTTTACCTCTGTCAGTTATTATAATTCTACACGTAGGAAGCTAGTTTCTTAGATGTGACACGTATACATACATTGCTTATTCTATTCGATAGAGGACTACATGTGTCACAGATTAACATATGATGCTCAAGGAATGCCCCTATTCAGATCATTACATGTGATTACTCGATCTATCTACACCTCGATTTGACTTGGGTACTGATTTCATCATTAGGTTATCTTTGTACAACAAATGTGTCATAATATATATTTATATGAGGGTTGCACATTAATCCTAGGGTCAGGGTTAGAACCTAAAACATGCACTATATGTCCATCCTAGGTTCTTAAAGGTACATAAACATGTTCTCACTCACATTGTAGTATTAAGATTTTATTACTGATAAATATATTTAGGTTTCGGTATGCTACACCCATGATGTGTGATAGTGCATGTCCAATTGTGAAAAAGCAAGGTTTTTATATGAATGTAGTGCAAATGAGCATGCAAAGATACTTAAATGGGAAGACAAGCAAAAGTTGCATTAGAAATGGCTACATAAGAACCCAATACGGATGGCGACAAACTACAAGAGATTAACCTAAGATGGTTTAGACATGTGCAACATAGACTAGCTAATGCACTAGTTTAGAGTAATTTACTGAGTTAGGCGGGTTTTAAGGGGAACGTGAAGGCCTAAACTAACTTGGGGGAGTTAATTAGGAGAGATTTAGCTTCATTACTTCTCACAAGCAAGATAAAGCTAAATGGAAAAGAAAATCCATATAGACAGCCCCAACATAGTAGGAACTAATGAGGAGGATGGTGGAGGTTCTCAAATAATATGGTATATATTATAACTAGATGGCTTCCAATAAATATAAGGTATATCATGTGTCTAATGATAGTTATTTTAACGGATTTTGTTCAATGCATATCTACAGTAGACACAAGCTTGTGTTTATTAATTTTAAATGATGTAGACTTTATTTTTTGAACCCAACCCATGGACATTCATATCTGTATCATAATAACTACTAATATTCAATTTATCTATTTATAATTAACTTTTTAAACAATAGTTCATTTTTTCTAAAAAATTATAGCCCACATTATAAAAATAATTGCATCTATATCCCTATTCACTATTTTAGAAAGAGATAAGTATTCACTACTGACTACTCACATTTCTAGTGTATGCAGGAGCAGATTTCCAGTGTATGCAGGAGTAGATGAGCAAGATATATCCATAGGAGGAAGAACAAGATAAAAGGAAGAGTACACAATCCTCATGGGGACCAAGTTTTAACAAAAACCTATATAGTCAAATTTCATATTCATCATATATAACTCAACAAAGCCCCAAGGGTGTCTCTTCATAAGAGAATCAGCCCCTAAGAGACACAATAACTTGAAAATAAATCTATTCATGATGATTACAGATCTAAATATTACTACAGATAATTGCAAATCAACCATGAGTGATTAGGATCATTATACCAACCAAATATGCAATATATCAAAAACTTGAACATCGTGTATTCGTTTCTAAAACTAATCAGTAACCTTAAATGTGCAAGACAAATGTTTCTTTTAAAATTAATGATGCATGTCAGCAATAATCTGAGACGCGGAAATATTATAACCAGCACAAAGTCCAACATCATTAAAACAAAATAGAAACGTTTACATAGAACAAAACTATGCCTTTCATTGTATTCTGAACCCTAAATATTTAAAGGTGCACTTGATGTGATATAGGCATTACTTGCTTTTGTAGCATTTAAAACGATTATTTGATTGTAGCCATTCAATGACTTGTAAAACTCTTCCCCAATTTCCAAAGTCACCAAGTATTTGAACAACCCTTAATATAGAATGGTCTGTAAACTTGATTTTTGCTTTATGCATTATATGAGAGAATTGCCACTCAGGCATATTTACATATGTAGTATTCATCCTAGTAGAGAGAGAAAAGCAAGTTACAAAGAAAATTATAACTATCTAGAAAACAATAAGAAGCGATGTAAAGAAGGAAACAATACGAGAAGATGTATAAAGATATGTTTGATTTTTTAAGTTATACATCATATTAAATCCAACCAAATATCTGCTAAGGATGAGGTTCAATCATTTTTTGTGTCACATATATCATTTTTCGTTATATTTTTTGAGAACATGAAGACTTGATTCTTGCTTATAAGTGGTAAATCTTGTATTAGATGACCAAAATAATTATAGGACCTCTCTTCATATAGGAGGTGAGAAACATTATACAAAGGAAGATAACCACTATTGGACTAAAAGAAATATGAGAAATAACACAAAAAAATGTTAATGCTCTCCCTCAAGCTAGAGCATAGATGTCAACCATGCCTTACTTTTCTACAATAGCTATAAAACTGGACTTTGGAAGGGACTTCGTGAACAAATCAACATTCTTCTCCTCCATCCTGATGTAAGGATTACACATGCACTTGGACATATGTGCCTCTCTCACATAGTGGCAGTCTACCTCGGTATGTTTAGTCCATTCATGAAAAGTAGGATGTTGGCAATGAATATGGATGCCTTATAACCACAGGATATAGCCATAGATTCATCATCACAAATATCAAACTCTCAAATAATTTGGGACCCACATAAGCTCACATGTTGTATAATCCATGGTTCTATACTCAAGCTTCTGTACTAGATCGTGTTACAATAGTCAGGTTTTTGCTTCTCCAAGTGACCATGTTTCATCCAACAAAAGTACAATATCTAGATGTTGACTTTCTATCAGATCTACTGCCAGCAGCATCTGAATCAGTGTATCCAGTGAACTTACAATGTCCATGTTTCTTATAGGGGAGGCCTTTTCCTAGGGAGCCTTTTAAATATTTTAGAATGTGGTGTACAGTTTCTAGTGACATTGGTGTGGCTTATCCAGATATCTGCAGACAATTGCCACAACAGAGGTGATGTCAAACTTGGTCACAGTCAAATATATCAGGTTAAAAACCAATCTTTAGTATAGTTTATTATCATAGTAAGATGGAGAGGAATCAACATCCCAATTTTTGTTGGGATCAAGAGGAGTACTAACTGATTTAGCTCCCAACATGTCGATTTTTGTGAGACATCAAGGACATATTTGTGTCAACATATAGAGATACTAGACAAAGAATGGTATACTTCAATCTTAAGAAAATTGCAAAGCTTTCCAAGATCTTTGGTGATTAAGTATTTCCCTAGATAACCCTAGGTGGTTTGAATCCTAGCATAGTCACTTCCAGATAGTAGAATATCTTTAACATACACAGTCAGAATAATAGGCCTAGAGTCAATATTTTTTACAAAGATTGACTACAAACTGATCAGAGTGTGACCGCTTGAAGTTGAATTGAACCTCTAATTTATCAAACCAAGCCCTAGGACCCTATTTCAAGCCAATTGTAGTAAGCTCCCCTTGAGCAACAAACCAAGGAGGTTGCTCCATAAAGACAACCTCATGCATATCCCCATATAAGAAGGCATTTTTCACATCAAAATAACAAAAGGCCAATCAAGATAAACAACACAAACCCTCAAAAAAGATTAAAAAATGCACAAAAAACAAGAGCACGGACATAATTTAGGTGGGTGTGAAAGAAAAAGGTATCACAAGAATCCACCCCATAAGTTTGTATAGCCCTTAGCAAGAAGATGTGCTTTTCATCGCTTAGTGGTGCCATGATGTAGATGTTTGATTGTGCAGAGCCGATGACAGCCAAGTGGAGAACATTGAGTAGGATAATCAATGAAATGTTAAGTACATTGGTTAATCAGAGCACTCATTTCAGACTTCATTGTCTAACGCCAAAAAGGACATTGTTGAGCTTCAACTGCAGTCTAGGTATAGACATGGTAAAGGGATCAGAAGTAAAATGAGAAACGCTAGAGCCAAGACAAGTAGTACTAGAATAACTAGTAATAAAACAAAATATGCTGGATCAAACTCTTTTGTGTAAGACAATAGGAAGATTCAAATGAAACGAGCTAGTGTTTACCTAAGGAGTACTTATATCATCCAACGTAGAGGTAGGATAAGGTGTTTGAGGGGCCACAGAGAGAGTAGGGGCTTGTGTTCCTCGTTGATTTACAAGAATAGGTGTATCTTGAGACACTAATAGTGGAGTGATCGATAGTTCAAATATGTGAAGACAATTGAGTTTCAATTTCATGATAAAATTTTGTAATATAGACAATTTCATAATGGTCTTTCATAAGATACAATCATGTTACCCAAGAAAATCATCAATAAAAGAGAGAAAATAGTCATGACCTAATAATGATGGAACCAGACAAGGTCCTCACACATCCCGAATGAATGATATAAAACTCGACTTAGCATTCATCTAATCTCTAGACTAGAAAGTGACTGGTTATGCTTGCCTGACTAAATGACTCACATTCTAACTTATTAAGACTCAATAATGGAGGATTAAGAATCTTGATTTTATCCAAAGCTATGTGTCTAAGTCAACTATAGATGTGAAGAGACATGCAAGTTCATAGCGGCCACTAAACACCTTCTGCTACACACTATTCAGAAGCTTGACAAAGATAGTAGAGACATGCAAGTTCATACGGGTCATGAATTACCATTTGTGTCTGAAGACCCAATATATTACAACTACCAGGATTAAGAGTAACTGAGGCCTACATAGAAGGGAGTTAACTTGCTTTTAGAAACCGAATTAAAGGAAAATAGAATCAAATAGGGTGAATGGTAAGGTTAATTTGGGTAGAGGTTTGATGATCCCAATGCCTTGGATACCCACTGTAGATCCATCGGCTATGGTAACTTGAGGTAGAGGTGATTTATTGGTGGACAAATTGATATGCTATTGGGTGTACCTATGCCGTGATATGTTGCACCAGAGTCAAGAACCCAAGAAGACCAATATGTATAGACTGAGAGATGTATGCAATTGAATCAGTAATTGAGTAAAGGAGGTGACTGAAGCAATAGATGAAGAGGCTAGCTTAGAGGATTGTATCAATGCTTTGCACCAAAACCGTATGAGAAATATTTGTGTGCTTCAATTAGAGAAGGAAGTTAGTCTCATAATGAATTTGATTGTGCACCCCTTCATAATCAAGTCAAGAGTCTTATGAGGGACTTGATGACAGACTTTTGATCCTTTTGTTTCTAGAGATCCTTAAGATCAATGGATAGAAGAAGGCATGAAAGTCATTGATGATGTGAGTGACTTCATCAAAATATCGAGTTTGAGATTTTTCCATCTCGTTGTATATTATGCATTTCCACTGCCATTTCATACATGTGTGAGATGTCTGATGAACACATTAAGTGAAAATAATCCTAGACATTTTGCACCTTATAAAGTGGCTAGTGAAGTCAGCAACATGATCCTCCACAGAATTCCATAGAATGGAAAGATGATTAGCATCACTTAGTTTCCTTTGTTCTAGAGTGTCACCTATAGGAGAAACCTCTGTAAGATGTTTGAACTTTCCTTATCATTTGAACAAGATCTTAATTGTCCGACTCTATTGAGTGAAGTTCTTCTCATTGAGTTTTCAGTTCATGATGACTTAATCACAGACAAGGGGGGATGGCTATAGAGTAGGACCCACTATTTCTTTCTTCTCGATCATGATGGGGAGTGAACTTGATCGATCCAAGTGTAGAGGATACATGGAAGTGATACTGGTGATAGCATGAAGCACAACGTGTAGTTAGGGTGCACGGCATATGGGAATTCACCAATGATGGAAAAACTTTTTGGAGGCACAATGTGATACTTGGAGTGCATGTTGTGTGGGAATTTGTTGATGATGGTTAGACTTCTGGAGACACAATGTGTCTATATTGAACATGACGTGTGAATGGGTTACATGGAGTGTATGTTGGCGAGGACGAAAACCTTCGCTCTGAATGAAAGATACAGTTGTGAAAATGGACATGGCATGTACTTCTCTGACTAGATGAAACATGTCATCCCAAGTGGCAGTACACAACTTGTGAAACATATTACACCAAGATATATATGACCGAAAGCTTCTTCCAACACCAAGCAACAAATGTTGGGAAACTTCTACCCTATTCAAAGTACAAAATTGGAGATAAAGGAAGCCTGGAAACGACGACCTAAAGGGATAGATTCGTGGAGAAGAATGAACACAACCTAGATTTGGACGGTGTTTACTCATTGGTGATAATGAAGATCACCATTGGTGCTTGATGGAAATGACAAAATTGATTGCCTGCTTGATGGAAATGACTACCACCATGAAGAAGATTGAGACAGATGTCTGAATTGGTGGAGATGACTTCCACTGTGTAGATGACGAGAGGATTTGCCACTTACGTGGAATATGGTTGGTGTTGGCGGCAATGACGGTTGCAATAGTAGGAGTAGACTATTGCTTGACTTCTTGTAAAGTTAGGGTTACGTATCGCTCTACTTTGATACCATGTTAACTACAATATTATGGAGGCTGAGAAACTATCTTTGTAATAGGGCACACCGCACACCTATTTATATAGACTTGGGTGGGGGCCAACAACCCAATTATACAATATGTGATTAATCCCATACTAAAATATAATAGGAATATGAAATAAGGAATAAAGAATAATAAATTATAAATACTTGTTATTATAATAACTATATATAATACGACCAACTTAACCATGACGTGGCCTAACAGTTCAAGATTTCATCTGAATATACATTGCATTAAAAATGCAAGCTACAAATGCTTCCATGACACTTGGGCGGGTTTGGCATCAAGCCTGCAAGAGACTTCAACAAAGCCTTGGTTGCTAAATTAGCTTGAAACTTCATACAAAACCTACAAATTCCCTAGATTACCATTATGCAAGCCAAGTATGGAGGACAGAATGCACGAAGCACTACCGTCTCGCACACATGGAGAGGCATTAAGTCTCTTCTCCCTTTCATCCTGACAAACTCAAGAATGGCTCTGATTTTCGGCAATGACATCAACGTGTGGAACGACATGTGGATTGGGGAAGAATATCAACCAATGTTGTGGCCAGGAAAGACGATCCCAGATGATCTAATCAACTTGAGGGTGGAGAGTCTAGTCTTAGACAAGGGACATTGGTACCATGACTTCTTACATTACTGGTTTACCAATGAATCCAGAGAGAATGTTCTATGCATGCCCTCTCCTAGACATGAATATGGCGGAGACAAAATGATATGGAACCTCACTACAAATGGATTGTTCTCCACCGCTTCTAACTACATGAGTCTCACGAATGAGGGTCCCATCGATCAAGCTGCTGGTGTTACTGCCCTTTGGAGCCTTCCAATTCAACACAGAGTCAAAATGAACCTATGGTTAGTTTACCACAATAGGCTTTTAACTAATGAGAAGTGCACCATAAGGAAAATCACCACGGACGCATTCCGTCCAAGGTGCCAAAATGACACTGAATCAGTTCTCCATGCCACAAGGGATTGCCTGACAGTCAAAGCCTTGTGGAGGAAGCTGCTACCTAGCAAGGCCACCCTTTTCTTCCAGTGTAATTCCACAGTGGATTGGATCACCTACAACCTCAAGGCATTAAACAGAGTTCTTGAATGGACCCAAACCTTTGCCATTGCCTACTGGTGGCTCTGGAAGGCCAGGAACACCTTCATCTTTGAGCACCACCAGCTTCTGCTGGCGGTGTTGGAAACCAACTGCAGATCGGATACTCACATAGCAAAAGAAGCCTTTCCGAAATCCCAAAGAACAAACCCGCCATTTGCAAGCACTACAAGGAGTAGTCCTCCCATTCTCAATCGGGTGATTTTATTACATGTTGATACAACAGTGAGCAAAGCGATTAACTCAGTAGCAACAAGCCTGGTTGCACGCTCCGTTGAGGGAAATTGGATCGTCGGGAAGACCTGGAAAGGAAGAGGCACTGATCCTATGAGAGGCGAGCTGATGGAAGTCAAACATGGGATGGAATACATAGCTGACCAACAACTATAGATTGGGATGGTCTTTACTGATTCCAAGAATGTCGTTAAATGGATCAGTGAGGTGGAATCAACACCTGGGAAGTACAAGCTACTGGTCCAAGCTATTAGAAGGCTCAATCCAGACAATCTCATTCCTCCGGTGTACTACATCAATCGGAACCAAAATAAACTAGCAGACTGATTAGCAAAACAATGCCTCAAGCAACCAACTCGCTATGGCGTGTGGTCCTCATGCCCCCAACAACTCCTGCCCGAGCTTGAAGCTAAGACCTTATCCTTTCCATTTTAGTCTATTTCACCTAATGTAATGCACTGTAGCTTCTAACCAGCATAGGCTGGTAGTTCACGAAAAAAAATAGCACAATATCCGTAGTAGAATACCACATTCAAAAAGTTCAAACAAATCTTGAAAAAATGACATAGAAAAAACTAGAAAGAAAGAAATTTGGGTTCCCATAGCAAGTAAACTTGTGTAATATTCTATATAAAAATAGCTCATATAATTACTAATTGCAATCAGATTAAAAAACTTTCATGACATATACCAATTTGCGAGTTGCTTAATCCGTTCCTCTATTTCCATCTATAGGATTCATGGTCTATTCCTGATGTCAGTGATCACTTCAAAAGTCTTAAAAGCAGTCCTATGCTCAACTAAGTCAAAATCATTAGTTGCTTTTTTGGTGGTTGAGCTATGAATTCCATAATATGCACCGGACAATCTCTTGAGTCTGTTTTTTTCTAGAGTTGATATTCTTTTCCCAGAAACATGCACAGCCTGTCTAAACCGCTCTTTCTTCCCAAAATTCTTATCAACTTTACTAGGAGGAACATTTTCTGTGTTGCCCCAACACTACACTGGAAATAGTGCAACAAATATGACCCTAGGAATCTGGCTGAAAATAAATAATATCCAATGAAAAATTCAGATTATATGTGCTAATATGTACCTGTTCAAAAAATGAGAATAATAAATACCTTGTGAGCATGAGTCGAAACTAAGTCAGTGCTCAGTGGAAGATGAGAAAACCTTCAAAGAAAATATGCAGGTTACATAAGACAAATGCAAATGGGAAAACATCCTGAATGAGATCTAGCCAGTGCAAAATCCATGCAAATAGTAACTGAAATGATACAAAATTTCAAAATAATATAAACCATTTACCACCTCTGGAACATCTTTACTCATAGTATGACTGCTAATATATAATCAGTCTAACATTATCCATTCTGCTTTACAGGGTAATAGACTGTATAACATAGGAACTAAAGTTATTTGAGAGATATCAGTTATGTAAGAACCCTACCAATAAATTGTATATGCAAACCCCATTCATCACTAAATAGTATCATCTCAGGGAGATCATACAAGGTGTTTAGTGGTTTCAATCCCAGAAAAATGAAAAATCCACTCTTGATTTCAAATTCTTATAGAAGCATTTAATCTGTCTCTTAAATGGAAGCTTCATTTCCCTAGAATGTATGCTAATTTTTCACCTAACTTTTGTTTTGATGATCTTTGAACAACCATGAGAAAGCACTCTTAGTGTCTTATAGTAGCCTGCTCCAGTCCCCTTACGAAACTTTTGTTATTGGGTTAGCCATACACTTCACATGTTTCTACGGTAGAACGGTTTATGAATGTCTTCGTGGACAATCATCAACCTCTACCTAGTTTTTGCACAACCATCTCTTTCCATGTTCTTCATCATAATCTGCCTACTTGTGATTCTAAGAAAATGTATTTCAATGATTTGGAACAGCACAAAAGGCTGATTATAAATAGGAATGCAGATAGATTAGCATTCCCAATGTGGGACAAAAGCTATACAGCACCTACAGACTTCAATATACATGCTTCAACACTCCTCCTAAAGCTGGTCATAGATATAGATCACGCCCAGCTTGTCCACTGCAGTAGAGAAACATGTCTTTCACAGAGGTTTAGTTCAATAAGTGAGCAACTTTCTCTTTCAAGTCTGATGAAGGGGATGCAAACAACCTTGGATGGAACTGTATCCCCATACAAATTGGCAATCCACTTCAGATTTGTTGTCCTCTCGTGGAAATGTAGGTTGTGGGTGACATAGACATGGTGCAACCCGTCAAGGAAGAAGATACCGATGATATCGTCGGTATACCGCTCGATTTACCGATAGCGAACCAACCTGGCATCGGTTTACGCATATCTGTCGTTGTTCTCGCAAATTTTTGTAAACCAATGGGTTTACTTGTAAAACTGACCGGTTTTCGATGATAGGGGGTTTAGTGCAAAATGCCCCACTTATGGGCGATATGGGCGGTATACGGCTCCGGTATACCATTATTTGCAAACACGAGTCTTCTACTGCTGCTGGAGTGAAACAAATTAGTCATTTGGGGCGATTTTCTTTGTTGGAGCTCAAACCAGCTGTAACCAAGGTATGTTTTCTTGATTTCTTGTATTCTTCATCATTTCTAACCCATCTCCTATCTATTTCCTTCTATTTTCACCATAAAATCTCTCTAAAAATCTCTAAATACACCCAAATTTTAGATCTACTTCAAAAAACTTAGGATTAATGTTGTTTAACAGTAGATCTATGAATTATATGTAGATCTACTAATGTATAACTAGATCTACTACTTTTAATTAGTATTATCATATAATTTCACTAATTAATATTAAATTCCTAATAATACAATAAGTACTAAAAATAATAGGTATCTAACTTAGATTTAGTAGAAGAAGTTGTACCAAATAGCAATGTGAACAAATACAAACAAAAATATAGTAAAAATATTTATATTTTCTTTTTTTATTTATTTAAAATGCTAAAAATAAAAAAACCATTTTTTCTGCAGAAATGTATGTGTTAGTGTTATGTAAGATGGAATGAGTAAAGTTGTAATACATCACTTGACTTAATACTAGATAATTATCATATTTTATAATTTTAAATTAATTTTAGGCTTTACTTTTTTATTTAAGCCTTTTTTCTTATTAATAAAATCTTAAAAAATATTGTGTTTGATTCTATAAATACATTTAACATTTATACACCTAAAAGTGTTGTGTTTGATTCTATAATACATAAAACAAATTAATTTCTTGCAGCTTAATAGGTTATAGATTTCATACACCTAATTTTTATTTGTCTTTGTCTTTTTGCAGTGTGACAGTGTCCACTTTTGACTTTTGAGAAGATGTCTTCAAGTGATGGTGAGGGTGTTGGGGTCGGTAATGTTGGTGGAGCTAAGAATGTGATGGATTTTGCATGGAATCACTGCACGCCTCTTAAAGGCAATAGGGGAAAGATAGTTTGTAATTACTGTAAGAAGACAATTGGTGGAGGGGGGATTACTAGATTCAAACGTCACATTACTGGTGGTGACAAGAATGTAGCAATGTACACAAGGTGTCCCCAAAGTGTTAGGGATGATTTTCGGAATCTTATTGGTGCAAAGAAACACAAACAACAAAATATGAAGGAGGATGACAGGGGTTACATAGATACATTATTCAATGTTAGGGTCACATGCTCTTCTGCAGAATCAGATGATGACATTGCATATCCTCCTAATTGTGACACAACTTATTCACGTCGTGTGTATAGACGTGCCCTCAGAGATTCCCATAGAGATGAGTGGGAAAGAGAGGAGGCAGCTTGAATTACAAGGAGGTATGGGCCATCTGGTGCAGGTGGAGGTAGTGGTACTGCACGTATTCCTGTTGTTGACCTAGATGACGATGAAGACAGAGCTGGTCATGGTAAAAGGAAGAAAGGCAACATTGATACACTTTTTCGTTCTGCTAGTATGAGATTGAGGCATGTTGATGAGCCAGGGGTTAGGAAGCCTAAATCTAGGCAAAAAGGCATTAAAGTAATGCTCACTGGTGCAAAAGATAAGGTTGGCAAGGCAGTGGGTAAGTTATTCTTTTCTCATGGTATACCTGCACATGTTGTAACTGAACCGTATCTGCAACATATGGTAGATGTGATAGGGGATTCTGGGAGGAGCGTCAAGGCCCCCACTTCATATGAAGTAATGGACAAGTATCTTCCCCAAGAGAAGAAGGATCTACAAGCCTGGATTTCAGGCCAAAAAATATGTGGGTTGAATATGGTGTCACACTTATGTGTGATGGGTGGACTAGTGGCAACAGAAGACAAATTATCAACTTTCTTGCACATTGTCGTGGATCCACAATTTTTCTGGACTCTGTTGATGCTTTAGGTGAGGTCAGGAACCACATGTTCATAAAGAAACTAAGGAAGACATACATGAAGCAGGTTGGTGTGGAAATGTGGTTCAGATAGTTACAGATAATGGTTTTGCCTTCAAGAAGGTCGAGGACAGTTTAATGAAGAAATATCCCATATACTGGACACCATGTGCTGCCCACTGCATAGATCTCATTCTCAAGGACATTGGCTCAATTGAATTAATTAAATTTGTTATCATTGATGGTAGGTTGATCACATGATTCATCTACAACCATTCTTTTATGTTGAATGCAATGAGGTGACCTGAGTATTGTGGAGGTGATCTGATTAGAACAGGTGCAACTAGATTTGCAACAAACTTTCTTGCCTTATAATCATTAAAGTCCAAAAAGGAAGGACTTAGGAGGCTCTTCAATGGAGTGGATTGGACCTCCATGAAGGAGAACAATACCCCAGATGGTAGTAGAATTGAGTAGTTGATTGCCAGCAAACGTTTTTGGGATAAGGTTACTAGGGTGCTGCGAATAATGGAACCCATTGTCAAGGTATTGAGGCTGGTAGATGGTGACAAAACTGCAACAATGCCTTTTTTATATGATGCAATGACCTCAATGGTGGACCGCATCAAAGAAGCAACTCCTAAGTCCAATGAGCAATACATCATAATTTATGAGAATCATTGGACAAATATGCTTTTGTATCCATTGCACAAAGCATGTATATATATCAATCAATTATGTTCTAAGTTTCTAACTTCTGAGTTATTTGTCTAACTCATAGTCTACCTATTAAAATGGCATTCTAATTTCCTTATTTATATTTGTGACAGCTTACTATTTGAATATGAGGTTCCAATACTCATGAACGCTTGGATTGAATTTGACTCTAATGACTATTGTGAGAGATGTCACCAACAAGTTCATTACCTCTTGAGAAGAGAAATTCCTAGTACTGGAAGAGGTATAAGATAACTATATAAATTACATTCTTAATTTCTCATTAGTCATTAGTCATCACTTTGATTTCATCATCTAAATATCGTAAATGATGTTTTTTTTGCAGTTACGCCATTTCCGTGAAGGAACTGGATGTTTTGGACATCCAAATGTAGTTTCTGATTGTGAGGTAGGCGATCCTTGTGAGTGATGGGTTTGGAATGGAATAGGTACCCCCCATTTAAGAAAAGTGGCTATTTGCCTCCTTGCTCAAACAACATCTACAGGGGGCTATGAAATAAATTGGAGCACATTCAATCTGATACACTCAAAGAGAAGGAACAAGCTTGGGGCAAACATGTTGAGGGACCTTATCTACATTCACTACAACATGTGGTTGAGGGCTAGAGCAATACAAGATGCCAACTATAGGGAAGTGGATTTTGTTGTTGTCCACGATCCCATTGACACCGCATACACTTTCAGCACTGACAGACGTAGAGGGCTGGAGGAAGATTAAGAAAATCCTTTAGAGGAATGGATGAATGAGATAGGTCATCTTGTTCTTGATAATTTATATGGACATCCAGATCCATACATAGAAGATCAATTTGAGGAAAACAACAGTGATGATATTATTATTGATAATCCACTTGAAAGAATTGAGCCTGAAGCTACACATGTAAATGTTGATATGGAAATAGATAGAACAGTAGAAGAGCAGTTAGCTAGCTCAGATTCTTCTTCTTCAGCTGGTTCCAAAGCTAAGTCTGATGATAGTGACAATGATGGTGGTAATCAAAGTCAACGCTCTCCAGAATATCCTCCAAATGTGGATCCTCAACATGATGATCAGCCTTATGTTACTAGGGGTGCACCTCCACAACAACAAGAATATCCCATGGCTGAAAAAACTTTTCAAAGAAGAAAACTCGAACTGGGAAAGATTACAGCGGTGCATCTCCACCAAATGCCGCAATGCCCACAACTCCAAGCCCCTACCCCTACTCCTACCCATCCAATCCACAACCACAACCACAATACCAGAGTCCAAGTGATTATCATTATGATCTTGTTGATTCAATGGATACATTGAGCATATCTGACTCTCAATCTCAACATTCATTTGGAGATATGTTATTTGGGCATACACTTCCATACCCATCTCAGAATTCTCAACATGGGTATTCTGGATATCAAGTTGAACCACAAGGTCCACAACCAAGGTTACAATTAGAACTTGGACCTGGTGTGGGATATCATGAAGCATACTCTGTCCGTACTCCTTATGGATGCTTTCGGGTGAACACCGAAGCATACTCTGGTGATTTCGAGCAAACATGGAGTGGTGGGCATACTACAATTTATCCTATTGTCGGAGTTCCATTACAACCTCCTTTTCCTCAACCTCCAGCTCCTCAAACAAGGGCACCGTACCTCCTCCCGGTTCTTCTCAGCCTCCCAGGAATTCAGCAAATAAGGCTCAATATCTCAAAGATTTATAAGAACATTTTCCAAAGATTGGGATGATGCAATATGTGAATCCTAAAGTATACGAGGAGCATATTGTCACATACAACAAATTGTATAGAGCTTTGATGACATGGGAGAAATATGTGGAACAACAATATCCTTATCAGCAGTCGACGCGCCACTCATCATACAACTGATGTGATTAGTACTTAGTAATTTACTATGTTGTTATATGTTTGTTGTAAGTTGAATATTATTGCATAAGTGTGTAAACATGTGTTTATGGATTGTGATACTAAAATTTTAGATCTTGATTCTTATATTTTTTCATCGAAATCCTTCATCGAAATCTCCAAAAAACATGACAGATTCCTTACCTCCCACATGATTGACCCCCCCCCCCACACACATACCCAATATATAATTTTATTGCATAAAACATTGCATCTAGGTGTTGAGACCACACTTGTAAAATTTCATGATTTAATTCATTCATTTAGGCATCGATAAGTCCAGGATTACATCTGTCAATATTTCCATCGATATACCTATAAATATCTATTTCCACGTCGTCGATAAGGCGTCGATATCGACATTTAATTCCTTGCAACCCGCATAGGAGTAGTTTAATATAGACCGAGTTCACGAAGAAAAGCCTTCACCCATATCACTTTTGCATGCAATATGAGCCATTGCTCGTGTTTTGCCACAACACTAGATTGAGGAATAACAATTTATATCTTAGTCTTACTATGAGGAGTTACTAAGTTTACACTAACAAACACGAAATAGCTGGAGATTACTTTTTTATATGTTTGATTACCACAGTAATCAGAATCAAATATATGGTCAACATCAGTGTCCATACTTGTGGTAGCATAACCATTTTAGGACAAATTTTAGATATTGTAAGATATGATTCATCACATTCCAGTGACATTGTCGTAGTTTATCAAGGTATTTGCCAACTAAACCAACAAAAAGGTGATGCCAAGAAGGAGTATTGTCATATGTGTAAGCTTCCCCACAGTAATATTCTTATATCTCATATTGTCAATAAAAATGTGACAAGTCATCAGCTTGGGGATCATTTTGCATCAAGTGGAGTCCCCATTAGTTTGGTACATAGCTAGCTAGTATTGTTTAGAAGATGTAGTTCATTTCCTTTGAGAGAGAAACCACCGAAGATGTTCTAGCGACATCCATTTCAAGAAACACCACAATTTCTCAAGATCTTTTGTGACAAATGTTTGTGTAGATATTTCTTTGTAGCTTGAATATCAACAAAATCACTTACTGATAAGATTATATCATCCACACACGCCAATAATTAAGGGTTTCTTATACAAAAAGAGAGTGATAACACACATGAGATCAAGAGAACCATGTTTTCAAAAGGATGTGGCTTAGTCTCTCAAATAATGCGGGAAGACTTTGCTTGAGGCCGTATATAGCTCTTCATTATCAATAGGTTTTTCTAGACTCCCCCTAAACAACAAACCCAGGAGGTTGCTCCATGAAGACAAAACACATGTTAACACCAAGTTGCAACAATGGACAATTGAAATTAATAACAACAAAGACGATAATCCAAAAGAATTTCAAGTGTGCCACAAGGTTTCGAGACAATCCATTCCATAAGTCTGAGTGTATCCCTTCGCAACAAGTTGGGCCTTCAACCACTCCATTTTTGCCATGATACTCATAGCGGGATCCTCAAAAGAAGGTTACAAGCTGGTGGGGGTAGAGGAGGCATAGCGAACATGATGGTGTCGCTCGTGTTGTTAGACGTGCAACCATTTCCTTGGGTGGTTGTCTTCCATGTAATCATTAGAGTAGGTCAGGGAAGAGATAGGCATTGCAAACTCATGAGATCAAGTGGCAAGCATGGCCTAGCAAAAGAGTGGTTTTATACAAGAGCATCTAAACTAATTAGCCACTTGCATCCAAAAGGATCATAATGATTCTACCTTTTGTGTGCGGGAATATCCAAGGAATATACAATTAGTAACCCTCTAGAGAGGATTTATCATTACCAACTTGTAAAATTTTGTCAAAGAAAGGTGCAAATGGAAAAGGAAGATTTAGGTTCTAAGGTGGAGAAGGGTATATTGTTAAAAAAAAGAGCATCTAATTAAGGATAAAGTGTGCAGTAAGCAAGAACTTTGACTAAAAACACTAGGGAATGAATCAATGGCATTCAGGAAACATCCAAAAGGTGACAGATTTTACGCTCTTCAACGTCATTTTGTTGGAGGGTATATAAGCAAGATAATTGGTGGATGGTTCCTTGTGGTTGATAGATATTGGTCAGATCCTATCAGACAAATGAAGTTGCATTATCCGTTTAAAAAATTTAAATAGGTAAGGAAAACCAGGTTTTGATCTCAATAAAAAAACATTTTGATAGTGAATAATAGTTTTTTATCTTTATTTAAGGAAGAAGATATAAGTGGCCTTGGGAGAAACATGTCAGTGATGGATATAAGAAATTTGTGGAAAAATAAACAAGAAATTTGGTAGGGTCCTCACACATCTAAATGTACTATATCAAACAAAGCCTCTAGATTTACTAGAGATCTGTGAGAAAAGGCACACAAGGTTGCTTACATAGCGTGCAGATTCAAACTGATAAGGAACTAAAAAATAGTAGGATAAAAACCTTATAATTTTTTTGAGGGGTGTCCATAGAGAAAAGGTGTCATTGTGAAACAAAGGTTGTAATAGCAACAACAAGAATCTTTGGCTTTTTATCTCTGAATACAAAAACCATTGGATCCCTCTGCCCCCACCAATTGCCGCCATCATATGAAGATCTTACAGGACACGGTTGTCAAGAAAGAATTGCTCGAGATTATTACTCTTGTCATGCCAATTTATTGCTTGATAATAAACTAAGCAGGACCTCGATACAAAAAGGGTAGGATTTAAATACAAAGAAGAAGCATTTGCATTCCTATGTCGTCAAATTTGGATCTAAAGCCATCAACAATATATATGTGGAATAATTTAGGACTTAGGTAGTCATTTAAACAGATACATTGCCACAGATACAAGAGTAAGCATTGAATCAATAACCTGGCACTCATGGTTAAGAGGTGTGTGTGGTAGCAATCACAAGTACAATGATTATCTCTTGTGAGGAGGTTGTGGAGCATCGAGCAATAGTTCAAGCAGAAGATTGATGGAACCTGGAGGCAAGATAACATTTGGAGGATGTCAAAGACCCATCCTTAGTAGTGGTATTTCTTTTGCCGCTCAATGGATCATTTTGCTACTATCATTGATTTGTTTACCGTATGAAGAGTTGAAGAAACTTATTCATCATCATCTTGGTTTTTGCTATAGAATTATCTACTTCACTTATGCTATATGTTGATTTGATTTTTGTCTAACGACGTCATTCTTGGTACTTGTGCTATGCTTAGCACATTTCAATTGTTGCTTTCTAATTTGCACTATCTGCCATCTGTGCTTTATTTGCACTGTTAGAATAGTCCCATACCTCTGAGCTCTGGGTAGGTTCCTGGGCTTATAAGGTGTGCGGTCCCTTCACCCATGGCCAATTGGTTTTGGATTGAATGCTAAACATTCTAATATGCACATTGACTCTCTACTTTTTGTGCTTTGTTTACACGACGACCCTTTGTCATGTCCTCGCACGCCAACCACTGCTACTACTGTGACCCAGCACTCACTAGACTGTGACGTCTGCTACTATGATGGAAACTTTATGATGAGAATGTCAAGGAGATTTCTATTAGTGATTTTACATAGACATGATAGAGTTTCATCTACATTGGATCTTAGAGTCATTTATCTTCTTGCTACTTCGTGCACTAGGCTTCTATCCGGCTACATTATCTACTTCTTGCTATTGTGCCAACACTCTGTAGCTTGTATGTGTCTTACGCATGCTGAGTCTTTTTTTGTCCATGCTTTGTATGCATGTTGACCACTACTTCCTATGTTCTAGCACTCTGATCTTGTGTTCCAGCACTCTATAGTTTACTTTATCACAATAGTGACTGAGATGAAGACCATGATGCCTAGCTATTGTTATTTACTTATGCTCCATATGCCACCTCATAGTGATCAAGAAGCTCCTGCTACCTACCTTCTTACCCACTTTGAGATTATCTATTTGAGGGGGACTCTTTGAGTGATTTTTTGTAACATTGAGGGGGAGAAACATTCTTGTATGGGCTTGGTTTTTCTTTTTTTCTTCTTCTTTTGATTTAGTTTGTTTTTCTGTTTGCAAGCTGACTAGGGATTCTCAGCTTGAGGAAGAATATTTAGAGAGTCTATTTAATTAGTTAATTAAGTTGTTGGGGTCTATTTGTAAATGGGACCAATTGTGTCTTGTGGCTCATTAGGGTTTGTCTTGAGTCTGTATGCTACCCCCTTATCATATTTATAGGAGAGGGGGCTACCCTTCTTTCAATATGAAAATCTACACACAACGGGGATTCCCCTTCATATCGTTTTTCCACAATTTATATTGACATCCACTCTTCTCTCCAATTAAATTTTTACTATCCTCCCTCCAACTACATTACTAGAATTTATTTTTTAGTGTTGAGTTTTTTCTATTTTTAATGAACTTAAATATCAATACAATATATTCTAATGCAAATATCTTATTGCCTTATTAGTATTATGGCTAGGTTTTTATTTATTCACTTTAGTCTGAAAATGTAAAAGTTACTTAGAATGCAATATTGCACAATGGTATATTTATTGTTGTATAACTTGTATTAAATCCTTTTTTATTTAAATGGCATATTTTGCATTATGGTTTTAACACATGCTACAATATATGTATAGAGAGAAAAACCTTTATTTGATGTGTCTAAAACAAGTACAATGAACTCTCTTTATCGGATAAGAGAGTAAGTCAGAAAACATAACTAGGTAATATGGGATAAAAGAAAGGCTAAAGACAAGAGAAGTCTAAAGCCCATAACAAAACTGTAACGTCCCAGGATTTGAGGCCTTAGATAAAATGATCTTAAGAGGAATGATTGGACTACTCATATCACCAAGGTGCACCTCCTTTTCCGGGAGCCCATCAATAAAGAACTCCATAGTTAAGCGTGCTCAGCTTGGAGTAGTACTAGGATGGATGATCAGTCAGGAAGTTGACCCAGGCTTGCACGTGAGTGAGGACAACATGCGTCATTAAGGCTAGTGGTGGTCTATGAGACTAGTCGTCATTCCTGAAATTCTACTAGAGCCTAGGGCAGTGGGACCGGGCGCTACAAATGATATCCGAGCCAATTCCCCTCCAGTAGGTGGGGCTCACATGGGCATGTGACATACCAGTCTTAAGCCGTGTAGTTCAGACAAGTTAGAAAGGGCTATCCGCTGAAACGAGATCGAGCCGCCCTTGCGCTGGAACCCGTGTATGGGAGCTTTGTGTCTATGGGCCATTCTGGGTCTGCACTGAAATGGGGAAGAGATTATGAGGCCTTATATTAAGCTTTGATGAGGACGTCAAGAGTCTAAGTGGGGGAGATTATAGCGTCCCCGGATTTGAGGTATTGGATAAAATGATCTTAAATAGAATGATTGGACTACCTATATCACCAAGGTACACCTCCTTTTCCGAGAGCCTGTCACTATAGAACTCCATAGTTAAGCATGCTCAGCTTGAAGTAGTACTAAGGGTTCGTTTGGTTCCGCTACAAACCAACTCATCCAGTTGCAAGTACACGACGAACTGTAATTCCTACGTTTGGTTAGACGAGGTCACAACCCACGACAGGGAAACAAAACCCATCATCATCTCCGACTCTACAGAAAAGTGAGGGAATGAACCGCACGCCTTTTGGGCGCGGTTCCAGTTCACATTCTCTGCCACATACAACCTGTCTCTTTTAGAACAACTAATTTCGTATTGTATGATGTCCGCTGTTGTATCAATATGAACTACAGGTTGTAACCGACGTCAACCGAACGTTTGCAAACTAGATCGTCTTATTAATTCTACTCAAAACCAAACATAGACAACTGGGTTACAATTCACTGCTTGTGAATTCCTATTTTGCAACTCCTAATGTTGGTTGGTTTTACATCCAACCAAATTAGCCCTAAGATGAGTGACTAGTTGGGAAGTTGACCCAAGCTTACACGTGAGTGAGGACAAAGAGCGTAGTTAAGGCTAGTGGTGATCTGTGGGGCCAGTCGTCATTCCTGAAACTCTACTAGAGCCTAGGGCAGTGGGCCCAAGAATTACACATGGTATAAGAGCCAATTCTCCTCAAGTAGATGGGGCTCACATGGGCATGTGGCATGCTAGTCATAAGCCATGCGGCCCAGACAAGTTAGAAAGGGCTATCCGTTGAAACGAGATAGAGCCGCCCTTGCGCTGGCAACTGTATATGGGAGCTGGGTGTCCATGAGCCATTCTGGGTCTGCACTGAAATGGGGAAGAGATTATGGGATCTTATATTGAGCCTTGACGAGGACGTCAAGAGTTTAAGTGGGGGAGATTGTAACGTCTCATGATTTGATGCCTTTCGATAAAATGATCTTAAAAGGAATGGTTGGACTACCCATATCACCAAGGTGCACCTCCTTTTTCGGGAGCCCATCACTAAAGAACTCTATAGTTAAGCGTGCTCAGCTTGAAGTTGTACTATGATGGGTGCCAGTCGAGAAGTTGACCCTGACTTGCGCGTGAATGAGGACAAAGCGCACAGTTAAGGCTAATGGTGGTTTGGAGGGCAGTTGTCATTCCTAAAACTCTACTAGAACCTAGGGAAGTGAGTATATGGAGTCAAGATATTGCCGAATAAGCCAGTCTCTCAAAATGGCAGTCCACCTCAATATGCTTTGCGCGCTCATGAAATTTTGGATTGATGGCAATGAATATAGCAGTCTTTTTGTCACAATACAAAGAAACATGATTGGGGTTAGAAATATCAAAGTCCTTCAAAACATAGTAACAAACATTGCCGAATATTCGTAAAATTCGGCGATTATTTGCGCTTTTTTATGCCGCCAAATGTTACGCCTAAATAAAGCGGGGATCGCCGAACATTCACGATTTTTCGTGCTTTTTACAAACTTTGGTGATTTTTCGCGATTTTTTTTTGTTTTTTTTTTCCGAATTTTCGGTTTCGGTCGCCAGGCCTGAACCCACTGCTGGGCCGAATTCGGCCCACTACGGCTTTCACAACACCACCCCCACCGCCGACATTTCCCGACTCTGGTAGCTATTCTCCCCTGACCCTCGCTATTCTCCCCCGACAGTTCCACGGCACGCGACAAACGCGGCGCTTGGAGCCCACGACACCGGCGGTTGCTGCGGACCTTCAAGGCGGAGTTCACGGCGGCGCTTGGCAGCAGAGGCGGCAGCGCTTGGCAGAAGAGGCGGCGGTGCTTGGCAGCAGCGGCGGCGGTGCTTGGCAACGGTTCTCCAGCGGCGGCGACAGGGTCTCCAGTGGCGGCAGCTCCTGCTCCATTCCAGTGCTCCGGCTCAGGTACTTCCTTCTCTCTTCTTCCTCCCATGGGTTCCCTTCCTTTCTGATAGGGTTCAGGCGGTGGCTCCGCCTGGCCGAGGAAGCTAATCGGGACTTCCGGTTAGGACCTATGGTGGATGAGGAGAAGTGGGGATGAGAGGACTGGAAAGAATGGAGACGAGAGCAAGGAGCCGGGGTAAAAGCCAGATAAAATGGCCCGGTCCTGAGATATTTCGTATTATAGCCTCAGCTTGCCTTTTACATTGCCAGCTGGCTAACTAAAAGGTACGACCTCACCCGGTTTTGTGGAAAGCAACCCACTCGTGATATACTCGTCCGTCCGATACAAGGGAAAAAACCCCGATACCCCTGGTACCTTAACACTCCCTCCTCCTTAAAATGTAGCTTCGTCCTCGACAGCTACCCAAGAAGGAAAAGCCTGCTTCATCTTGTCGTAGCTCTCCCAGGTGGCAGCATCTTTGTCTTCTCCGACCCATTGAACTAGAACCTCCACAGCCGCTGCTTGTCCCGCCCTCACCATTCGTCTGTCCAGAATCCGCTCCGGAAAGCGAGATGCAAGAGCCCAATCCCAATTCGGGCGCGACACCGGCGGTCCCTGCCTGTTCCCATGGAATGGCTTGAGCTGAGAAACGTGGAACACCGGATGTACCTTGGCCTCCGCTGGTAGCAATAGTCGATAGGCCACTGCCCCAATCCTCGCCTCCACTTCGTAAGGTCCGAAATATCTTGCCCCCAGCTTCTGTGAAGATCGCCTCACCACAGTATTCTGACGATATGGCTGCAGCTTGAGCCAAACCCAGTCACCTAAATTGAAGCTCCTTTCCTTCCTCTTCTTGTCCGCCTGTTTCTTCATGCGTTCCCTGGCTCTCTCCAAGTTTGTCTTCAACTTCCTCAGAATCCAATCCCTGGCTTGCAGCAATTCTTCCACCGCTGGTGAAGCGGCTGAACCTGACTCATGAGGAAGCAAGGAAGGCGGAGGGCGGCCGTAGACCACCTCAAAAGGGGTAAACCAATGAGCACAACCCATGAGCTGAGTGCTGAGAGGTTTTGTACCAATACTCCGCCCATGGTAACCACTTTAGCCAGTCTCGTGGCTGAGTATTGCAGAAACAACGCAAATATGTCTCTAAGCATCGATTCAAGACCTCTGTCTGCCCATCCGACTGTGGGTGGTAAGCTGAGCTCCTGCTCAATTTGGTTCCGCTCCTCTTGAAAAGCTCCTCCCAGAACCTACTGGTGAAAACCGGATCCCGATCCGACACAATGTTCAAGGGTGTTCCATGGAGTTTGACTACTTCCGCGATGAATACTTCCGCTACTGAAGCCGCCATGTATGGGTGTCGAATGGCATTGAAATGCCCATATTTCGAAAGCCTGTCTATCACCACCAAGATGGTAGATTTTCCCTTGACTGTCGGCAAGCCATCTATGAAATCCATAGAAATCCCTTCCCAAATGGCCTTAGGTGGATCCAATGGTTGTAGTAGCCCCGCTGGAGACCGTGTCTCATACTTGTTTCTCTGACATTCCACACATTTCTTCACCATCTCCTTCACCATGTTCTTCATTCCTGGCCAATAGAAGTCTCTCTTGATTATGTGTAGCGTTTTTGCATACCCAGAATGTCCTCCTGCCTTTGAGCAATGACCTTCCTTCATTAGCCTGTCGATCAACCCCGATTGCGGACTAATGTACAACCTCCCTTTATAGTATATCATATCCCCTCTTCGTTGATAACACTTCGTATTCAGATTCCCATCGTCCCAACGTTTCAGGAGATTTTGCAAATCAGAGCGTTGTTGATACTCCCTTCTCACTTCTTCCAGCCAATCTGAGACCACTGTAGTCAGAGCTTCCAATTCCATCCTCTCTTCACACCTAAACAAGGCATCCACGGCCTGATTTAACGCCCCCTTCCGATATTCTACTACAAATGAGTACCCGAGAAGCTTATGCAGCCACTTCTCCTGAGATGGCGTGTGAATTTTCTGTTCTAATACGAACTTGAGACTGCGGTGGTCAGTTTTTATCACAAAACTATTACCCAGCAGATACTGTCTCCACTTCTGTACACATTCCACGATTGCCAAGAACTCCTTCTCATAAGTGGATAGATTCAGTTGCCTCCCCTTCAAAACCTGACTAAAATAAGCTATTGGATGTCGATTTTGAGACAACATTCCACCAATCCCCTTCCCTGATGCGTCACTTTCAATCACAAACGACTTGGAGAAATCGGGCATAGCCAGGACTGGGGCTGTTGATAATGCTTCCTTCAGAGCTTTGAATGCAATCTCCGCCTGCTCTCCCCAGTTGAACTCGTCCTTCTTTAGTAATGCTGTCAGTGGTGCTGTATGAACTTTCGGTAGTACCTTGCTAACCCCAAAAACCCACGTAATTGTTTGGTTGATTTGGGTCTTGGCCACTGTTGGACATCCTTAACCTTTTCAATCTCCATAGCTACTCCTTCTTTAGATACCACATGCCCCAAGTACTGGACTTCTTGCACGGCAAAGCAACACTTTCCCCTTTTTGCGTATAATTTGTGTTTCTGAAGAATATGCAACACCTTCTGAAGATGAACGTTGTGCTCCTCCAAGGATTTGCTGTACACGAGAATATCATCGAAGAAAGCCAGAACAAATCTCCTGAGCATAGGCCTGAAAATCTCATTCATTAGATGCTGGAAAGTCGCTGGGGCACCAATAGGGCATCACTACGAACTCATAGTGCCCTTCATGAGTCCTGAAGGTTGTTTTGGATATATCCCGATCAAACACACGAATTTGGTGGTAGCCAGAGCGCAAATCTAACTTTGAGAACCACTGAGCTCCTGCCAATTCGTCCAACAACTCGTCGATCACTGGAATGGGATGCTTGTCTTTGATCGTCTGCTGATTAAGAGCCCTGTAATCCACACAGAACCTCCAGGACCCGTCATGCTTCTTGACCAGTAATACATGCGATGAAAATGGGCTGTTGCTTGGCCTAATCAACCCTTGTGCTCTCATTTCCCCAATCCTGCCTCTCAATCTCGTTCTTTTGGGCATGAGCATAGCGATAAGGAGGTACAACAATGGCCTTGCTCTCATCCTTCAGCGGTATTTTATGATCTATGGTCCTCAATGGAGGTAATCCTCGCGGCTCTTCAAACACTCCCTTGAATTCCTTCAGTAACTCATCTACCAAGCTCTCCTCCTGCACAGATTTGGTCCCTTCTGCCAACTGGATGGGGTGTAAATGCAACATCATAGCACAGGCTGCCCCACGCAGTTCGTGATGCAATTCCTCTACTCCAATCTCAGATACACTACTCGCCTTCAGACCTTGGATCTTATACTCCACTCCTTGAATGGTGAACATCATTGTCTTGTCATGATAATTGTTACTCACCGTCCCAAGCTTCTCTAGCCAAGCCAATCCCAGAACTAGTTGCTTGCACCCCAGAGGTAACACATGGACATCCTCTCTGGTGGAGTACCCTTGAATTTGTACTCGACATTGCTTTAACATTCCTTGAGATTGTAGGATACCTTCGCCTCCTACTTCCACTTCCAAAGATCTGGTATGATGTAACTTCAACCCCCACTCCTTTACCAATGTTGGATCAATGAAATTGTGTGTGGCTCTCGAGTCCACAAATATCAAGCACCTTTCCCCTTCGACTATGCCCCAGGCTTTGAACTGCCTTGTATGTTCTTCCCCGGTTACCGACTACAACGAGATTGTGCTCAGATGCGGAGTCTCTTCCGACTCTTCCTCCACAACCTCCTCTCCAGCACTGCCCTGGTCCGTCAAGATTTCCCAGCGATCTTCTTCCTCATGGCAGATGAGGCATAAGAGCTTACCTGAGCAGCGATGTCCCGGAAGAAACTTCTGATCACATCGGAAGCGTAGGCCCTTGGCTCTCCTATCTTCCCTTTCTTCCCGAGTTAATTGCTTGATAACGGGGGGTCCAGATCCACCCGTTGTTCCCGCTGCCCGTGGTTTCGCTTGATCCGTTCTGTTCCTCGTTCCCGACCCTGACGAATCCTTCCGACTGAGCAGGCACTTCGTTTCTGCCCCTGCCGCCTTCTCGCACAAATCCATGAGATTCACAAATCCCGTCAGGCGCAGCTCCGCTTTGATCTCCGGTTTCAGACTGCCCCTAAAGACCGGGCAGATCATAGACTCAAATATCGGAGGGCATCTATTCATTAGTCTTTCGAAGTCTCGTTGATACTCCCTCACGGACCCCTGTTGAGTTAGTCGGGACAACGCTTCCATCGGTCCTCCTTCGATCTCGGTGCCGAATCGCCGGTGAAGCACCTCTTGCAGATCGATCCAGGTTGTCAGATTGCCCCCTCTCGTACCAGTTGAACCAGTTTAAGGCGTCGCCCCGCATGATTCGAGCCATGACCTTGAATGTCGCCTTGTCAGAAGATTGGGGGTACTGGTCGAAGTAGCGGATCACGCACTGAATCAAGTCAGTTGGATCCTCTTCCCCGTTGTAAGTTGGTAGCAAGACTCGATTTGACCACTGGATCTCCGCCGCTCCTTCCGAGATTACAAACACATCCCCGGTCTTCTTCTTCACGCTAACCTCCAGCGATCCCAGGCGTTCTTCCAACTCCTTTTGCCACTCCGTCATCTCGTCGAGTTGAGTCATCATCTGCTGCATCAGCGACCACAGTTTCTCCGCAGGCAACTCTCCCTCCGATGCCTTCGGCTTCGCACCTTCTCCGGTCAATCCGTCCATGTCGTTCTTCTCAGACTCACTCGAATCAGTTAGCTTGTCTTCTAGGAAGATGCTTCCGAGGTTTATCGGTGGAGTGGATGGTGTGGGAAGCAATGGTGGATACTCTGATACCAAGATGATAGGGTTCAGGCGGTGGCTCCGCCTGACCGAGGAAGCTAATCGGGACTTCCGGTGAGGACCTATGGTGGATGAGGAGAAGTGGGGATGAGAGGACTGGAAAGAATGGAGACGAGAGCAAGGAGCCGGGGTAAAAGCCAGATAAAATTTTCAATTTTCTGTATCCCTACAGATTTGTTGAATTCTCTACTCCCCCCCTGTTTATTTTCTTTTGCTTGATACAAGTACAATTACAAATTACTGACGGTCCATGTCTCCTCCCTCTTTCTATCTTCTAATTAACATAGTTTTAAGCATCTAAACTCTCAAGCTCGCAAGACCCAGGCCGGTCTTCTCCTATATTCCCAACTCCCAAGACATCAACTACTACTCTATAATAAGGTATTTCTGCTGTTCACTTGTTTTAATTGTATTGCTGAAAATTTTCCTGCTTACTGATTTGATTGTCTATTTGCTTGCTTTTGTGATATGCTTGTAATTGTATTGGTGAAATTATCCTGTTTACTAATTTGATTAGCTATTTGCTATATGTTTTTATGTATTTGCATTTGCATTTGTTGTTTGTTGGCTTGTTGCTCATATTGTGTTATGTATGTTTCTTAATGAAATAGGAGAACAATGCCTAAAGCAAAAGATGCATTGTGGGAGTATGTTGAACCAGTAGATAACAAACTGAAATGCAAGTTTTGTCATGAATCTTTCTCTGCCTCCATTACACGTTTTAGATTCCATTTGGCAAGAGTTACTTGCAAGGACATTAAGCCATGTCCAGCAGTCACTGATGCTGTTAGGGACATTGCAGTGAAGTCTGTAGGTGACTTTCAAGCAGAAGCCACTAGTAAACATCAAAAGATTGCAGATTTTTTCTCTAGTGGCAGTATGTCCAGCTCTAACTCAACAGTATGTCTTGCTCAATCTAGTAACACTGGTGTGATTGATCTAGATAAATATGCGGCTAATGTCCCTGGCCAAAGAACTCTTCATTCACTAACAAGAAAAGAAGAAAAAAAGATTGCTGACAAAGCTATTATGAAATGCATAGTAGCAAACAACTTGCCTTTCCATATCTTGCGAACTCCTGAATTTCGTGAAGCCGTGTTGGCTATTGGACAGGCTGGGCCAGGTTATCAAGCACCTAGTAGTGAAACAGCGAGGACTGTTTCATAAAAATATTCAAAAAGATAGGTCAGAATATGAGTCGATTGAAGCTCGTAGTGTTGCTTTTGAATTTCATTAACATCTCTTGATAGAGGTCGATACATCATAAAATTATCACAAAGGGTTTGAAGTGGGCGCAATGATCATCATTGTTAGCATATGAAGTAAACTAAAGTCTTGTCATTGCCAGCATATGAAGTAAACCAAAGTTGTCATTATTTTGTATATTTCATATAGTTTATTAGGATTTTGTTTGTAAGCATAGACACGAGCCAAGTGATCCCACATATCCTTATTCCTAGGCAAGCAAGGTTTAACATGGTTGACAATCCAACTCATGACCAAAGAGTCATACTTGACCCAAGTAATATGATTATGATCACACTTGTTCTTGGCGTTAGCATTGTACGTAAGTATAATAGCATGTAGAGTAGGTGCAAGATCAGTGATATTTTATCTTGGAAGGTGACATAGATGTCGATAGATCTATTTGGGGCCAGATAGTTCTTATTGTCGAAAAGAACACTAACCTAGTTTTTTGGGGTTATCAAGCATAAACTTTGTTGGAGCAAGAGGAACCATAACAAAAAATTGATTCACTAAGTCACTTACAAAGCAGACAAACATAAGAGTGTAGAACTAGGCCCCCAATAGGAACAATGGGACCCGTCATAGAAGCAAGGAACGAGATATCCGATTTCGATGCCGTTTCGACATGGAAACCAAATTTTTTTGAATTTTCGACAAAAATTTCGATAGATGCAACCGTGCCCGTTTCGACGCTAAAATAAACGAATTAATTTATGAAAATTTACATGCGTGATCTCTACACCTAAATGCATCATTTTATGCAATAAAATTTTATGTGGGGGTAGTTTGGGGGGTGGTCCTTCATGTAGGAGGTAAGGGCACTGTCCTGTTTCTTGAAGATTTCGATGAAGGGTTTCGATGAGAAAATGAAGGAATTAAGTAATGTAATTTTGCAAGAATGAGCTATATACATGCATGTACTAATTTCTGTTACAATATCAAATGTTGGATATGTAGGGCATCCCCACACATTTTACTTGGGTTAATAGTTTGTTGTTGATATGGACTCAATAGTCAATCATTTCATTGGTTCCAAGAACACTAGTGCAATGTTTCCAAGATAAATCATTATTTGTTGGTTGGTTGGCTTCCTAGCACCTTCATTGTCTAATAAACGACCATTAGGATACATGTCGTCTACATTGTAGAAACTAAAAAAGCATGCATTGCAAAAGTATTTAATAATTTGAATAGCAAATATTAAGGAAATGCAATGAAATTATGATATACTGTAAGTATATATACTATGTATAAATACGAAATGGTCAAATAACTCCAATCCCCCTTTGCTCCTCTTCAAAAAACAACAAGGATTGCAATTATCGAAATTTTCATCGAAATTTGACGAAATTCATCAAAATTTGGCGAAATTCATCGATATCATGGAAATTTGGTGAAACTCATCGAAATCGACACAGTCGCACATTTTGATACCAGATCCCATCGAAATCAAAATTTTTGGGTGAAATTTTGCCAATTTTGCCGAAACCTCATTCCTTACATAGAAGGGCATGGACAGTAGAAACAAAGCGGGTCACCACCAGATGCTTACATAATAGAGTGGTGCACAATAGGGAAGCACCTACCCCTTGCCATAAATAGAGGTACCTGATAACTAGACAGAGATGGAGAGAAGAGAAAAGTCTACTGAGAAGCCAGAAATCACGAATAAAATATACCAAGGATCCATTGTTGTTGTAGTGTAGGCAGTCACCTAATGGTCAATAAGGTGATCGTAGGTTGCTAAGATTGCGGTCAAGGGTCTCAATCGGCATCGTCAATCCTTTCGGGAGTGGTGACCTAGGGAACAAGCTTTCTAGGTTCACAACCATGGCTATCGGTGGCCGGAGCAACCACACTTTTTTGTCTCTGACATTGTTTAGAATTATTATCTTCATGTTTTAGCAATATTAAGTAAATGTAGTAAGAATATTAATTGGTTATGTTCTCTTACTATAAAACATATGTATATCGGTGGGTTAACTGTAAGTTTATGTATTTACCTACACATACATGTGAAATATATGTATATGAATGGTGGGATGTATTTATAAAAATATTAAATATGAGTATGCATATAGGTAAAACGTATTGCTATTTAAACTTTTGTTAAAGCTGCCTAGTGCAAGGCACCCAATCGATACCTTGCCTTAACAAGTATGGGAGCAACCCACCCTAGTAACAACTAAGCAAACTCTCACATGGGTAGGGGAGTGTAGAGCTCCTGTAGTGACCAAGAAAGGCCACAAGGTAGCCGATGTTATGGTAAGTTATTATAACACGACTATTATAGTTAGCCAAACAAAAAGCAATAGAATAAGGAAAATATGGAGATGGTAGCCTATGGTTATGGAGCCTACTCTAACATCATGTGATGAGAGCAATTGCATTTCACTAATTTGCAATTGTACATACAACTTATATAGATAGGAGCGCGGATAGGCTAGCACTCCTTGATTACAAGATGTGGGACTTAAGCTATAATACTAAAGCAGTAAAGATATAGGCCTGCAATTAATACATACATGACTTCATATACAGGTTTCAACACCACACATTTTTATCTAGCTTATTTTCACCCTTCTGAACATGTGAAACCGTCATAAATTTTCACATATAAGTAAGAGAATTATAAAAACTTTCCTTTTGAACAACCAAACATGGAGGTAAATTCAAAAGGCTTGAAACACTTCAAGGGTGGCAACGCGGTTCCCACTTGCTGTTGTGTTGAGAAATGTGTTATGGTAGAAAAGAGGCATAGCAAGCTAACCGGTGTGAAGGACGAGAATAGTTGCGTGGATAAAGGAGCATGTCCAGGGGAATTAGGGGCGGAGGGAGAGTGACGGAGAAGATAAGGGGTGGATAACGGGAGGAAGACGCGGTAACCATGCGGGGAAAACTCAAGCATGAGTCAATGTTCCAGAATCTAGTACACGATTTCATAGCAATTTTAAAAGTCTCAGAAGTACAAACTCCCATAGGAAGAATTCACAACAACTAACCTGGAACAGAGGCTCGCCAAGGCTCGAACTAGAAGTGTTGCCTGCACCAGCAACAACTTCTGCTGTGAGCTTTCGTCCTAGACACCTGGACACTTCTTTGGCGTTAGATACGTTGGGGTGCCGGCCCGTCCGGTTGAGGAGATAAATGCTTCATTTGGCAAAGCTGTGCCGATTGCTCGGTCAGCAAGGGACAATCACGGGGAGCGGGTAAATCGCTCCCAATCGCTTTGTCAAACACACAGTTGCCCACCGCTCCCATTTTACATTGTGTTTTTTGCCTGGAGTGTTCCGCAAACTTTATCGGCCGCTTATTTCTCACCGTGAGAAATTATTGCGATGAGTCATCTGCAATGGGCCACCAGCGATGAACGCAATCGCGTTGCCAAATGCTGCAAAAATACCGCAGGATGAGGGGGGAATGGAGTGGCTCCACTATTGCTCTGTGCGGGCAAGTCTGGCAAGAATGCCAAGAAACTGATGGTTGCGGGAAGGGTAATTTGCTAGCAGTGGTAATTTTCAATCGCAGCGCATAGCGGCGACGAAACGATGAGTTGTTAAAAAACACGTTTAGATGTTAGAAGAGCAAATCCTCTATCTCACGAAGATGCTATTCGGAAAAGCGATATGGACCGTATGGCGCATCTTGGCGGTGGTTGCCGTGGTTGGCAATCCTCAACCGGGCGGTGAAACGCCTCGTGTCAATCGAAATGCCCCACCGCTCTGTGGAATGGGTACCTGCCCATCACCGCGGCTTGCTGAAAAATATGGGCTTGTCACTTGCCAACTTTTCTTTTCAGGTTGACGAGCAAAATATACTTGTTAAGCACGTACTATTCAAAAAATAATAATCTAATATGCATAATACCCACAAAAATAGATTTTAAAAATGTACCGATAGAACTATTCAAACATGCGGCTGTAAGAAAAATAAAAAGTCTTAAACAAAATTGCGTAGATAACTTTCTATGAGATGGATCCTTATAAAAAATTCGTTGGAGCGTCCCTACCTAGCGACGCGCTGCATCGACACCGGGTGCAGTGATAAATATACAAGGGATTTCGACATAACGACGCCCGATTGTGTTGAAGGACAAGCAAGGATGTCCACATCTTGGACGGATGTGGGTAAAGAAACTAGTCTCGATGCATCATCGCTTGGATGTAGTGAAAAATATGCAAAAGTTTCCACATCTCGGACGACTGTGGATAAAGAAGCTAGTCCCGCCGCATCATTACCCTGATGTAGTGAAAAATGTGTAAGGGCAACATTTTCGACGAAGGCAGGTAAAGAAGCAAGTCCAAGAAAAAAAGTTTAGAGTTGGATCTTGGAATATCGTCTCTTTGACATGAAAATCTTTGGAGATAGTAGATACCATGATGAGAAGAAAAGTCAATATAGCTTGCTTACTGGAAACTAAGTGGACTGGAGAATGTTGTAGAGAGATTGGAGAGACAGGATACAAAATCTAGTATACATGTATTGGTAAACATAGAAATGGCGTAGGTATTATTGTTGATAAGATGTTGGAGGGTGATGTTGTCAAGATCACTAGGATGGGTGATAAAATCATAGTTATCATGGTCGTTCTTGGGGGAAAGATTTTTAACATTATTAGTGCTTATGCCCCCAAGTTGGCCTTAGCGAGGAGGCTAAGGACTTTTGGGATAACATGGATGAATTGATGCAAGGAATACCGACAGAAGAGAAGATCATTATTAAGAGTGGTTTAAATGGCCATGTAGCAATGATGGATATGAGAGAGTTCATGGTGGTTATGGATATGGCAGCAGATCGGAGAAGGAGAGAGGATATTAGATTTGCAGTTGCATATGATATGATTTTGGCAAACACCCATTTCAAGAAAAGAGAATCGCATAAGATTACTTTCAAGAGTGGGCACAATTGTAGCCAAATTAATTACCTCCATACAAGGCGGGAGGATCGTAAAATATGCAAGGACTGTAAAGTGATTACTGGCGAAGAACTCACGACCCAACATAGGTTGGTAGTTTTGGATATTAACATGAAGATCAATAAAGGCAAGCATAACAAAAATCAAGATAGCAGGATCAAGTGGTGGAATCTTAAAGGAGAAAAGAAATTGACCTTTCATGATAAACTCATCAAGGAGGGAACTTAGAACTTAGAGTCAGATGTCAACACTATGTGGCATAACATGAGCTCTTGCATAACAAAAATTGTCGAAGAGGTTTTGGGGGAGTCCAAAGGTTGTGGGCCTCTACAAAAAGAGACTTGGTGGTGGAATGATGAAGTACAAAAGGCTATTAAACTGAAAAGGGAGATCTATAGGGGCTTGCCCAAATCTCGAGATGATGCAACGTTCCAGAGGTACAAGCAAGCAAAGAAAGAAGCGAAAAAGGTTGTTCAGGAGGCAAGGTCTAGATACTTTGATGATATTTATAAGAAGTTGGACACTGGAGAAGGGGAAAAAGATATATATATATATATATATATATATATATATATATATATATATATATATATATAATGGCTTGTATAAGAGAAAGGAAAGGAAGAGACTTGAGTCAAGTAAAATGCATCAAGAATGAAGATGGTAGAGTTGTGGTAAAGGACGATGATATCAAGAATCAATGGAAAATTACTTCCATAAGCTTTTCAATGGAGATACTGTAAATAATGCTAGAGACTCGTGTGACAGGGATACAAGAGATATCATTTACACACGACGAGTTTCACATTTTGAGGTCAAGAATGCCTTGAAAAAGATGAAAAACAAGAAAGGCATGCAGACATACGATATTCCCATTGATGTATGGAAGAATATGGGGGATGAAGGAGTTATGTGGTTAACAAATTTATTTAACAAGATTATGAAGACAAAGAAGATGCCAGATGAATAGAGAAATAGTACTATAGTCCCCATCTATAAGAACAAAGGTGATATTTAGAGCTGCACAAACTACAGAGGTATCAAGTTGATGAGTCACACAATGAAGCTTTGGGAGAGGATTATTGAGCAGAGACTAAGATCTATAACGCAGATATCAAACAACCAATTTGGTTTCATGCCTGGTAGATCAAAAACAGATGCAATTTTTCTGATAAGGAGGCTTATGGAGGAGTATAGGGAAAGAAAAAGAGATCTTCACATGGTTTTTATTGATTTGGAAAAGGCTTATGATCGAGTATCCAAAAAAGTGTTGTGGATGGTTTTGAGGAAAAAGGGTGTGTCAATCCAATACATTAACTTGATTAAAGACATGTATGGTAGCTCTACTACAAGTGTGAAGACTCCTGGAGGTGAGACACCAACATTTCCCATCATAGTTGGGGTACACCAAGGATCCACACTCAACATGTATCTGTTTGTTCTTGTTATGGTTGAGTTGACAAAGAATGTTCACGATGATGTTCCCTGGTGTATGCTATTTGCTGATGATATTGTATTGATCGACGAAACTAAAGATGGTTTGAATGATAAAGTTGAACTTTGGAGAAAGGCACTAGAATCAAATGGATTGATGATTAGTAGGAGCAAAACTGAGTATATGCATTGCAATTTCAGCCAATCTCGCAGTGTGAATGGTGGAGCCAAGTTGGATGGAGTAGATATACCAAAATGTGATAAATTTCGTTACTTGGGCTATATCATTCAAACAGATGGCGATGTCCAAAATGACGTTTGTCATAGGATAACTGCAGGATGGTTGAAATGGAGGAGTGCAACTGGAGTATTATGTGATCGGAAGATACCTCTCAGACTAAAATGCAAGTTTTATAAAACTGCTATACGGCCACCCATGCTCTATGGGAGTGAATGTTGGGCGGTGAAGAAACAAGGACTCAACAAGATGAACGTGGCTGAAATGCGTATGTTGAGATGGATGTGTGGGAAGACAAGAAAAGATCGCTTGAGAAATGACTATATCAGGAATAAAGTGGGGGTGGGGAGCATTGGGGGACAAGTTGCGCGAGGGCCGACTGAGATGGTATGTACATGTGTAACGCAAACCGACTGATGTGCTTATACGAAGCAAATACTATTGAGGCAAGTCAATCAATAGAAGAAGCAGAAGGCCTAAATTAACATGGGAAGGGCTTATAAAGAGATATTTTGAATCTCTACATCTCAGACAGAATATGACCCATTATAGAGCTGAATGGAAAAGAAGGATCCATGTAGCCGACCCCAACATAGTTGGGATTGAGGCTTAGTTGATGATGATGATGGACAATTAAAAAAATACATCTTTAACAATTTAAATAGGCACTTAAAAAAATTACTAAGCATTTGAAGCAAGTTGTACAAATTAGCAAATTATTTCAGTAATAATGATCACCACTTCAAAAAATAAGCAGATGTAACTGGGCGATGAGTGTTGTTAGATAAATTAGACACAAGAACCGCATAAATAGGTAGTTAAAATATAAAAAATACTACATATACATCTAAATGGAGTAACATGTAAAACATCATGCAAATAACCAGTTGGAAGAAAGCAATTATAAGCAAATCTCAAGTTGGAATAGCAGGTACCCAGGCAATTAAGCTTTAGCAAAATGTAATTCTTGTAAGAGTGGTGATTACTTCTACATGGTTTAATTTCTATACAACCCACTAAATGAGAGACTGACTCGATTGACAATGAGCTAACTCAATCAATCTATAGGTACACATACATGTTAAATTTATTAGCACACAGATAGGATGTGTGAACACAAACATTTACTGGACTGAAAAATAGATGCAAACTGTTGGAGCGCGCATGCATTTGATTAACATTTAGTTGTCTCCTCCAATATGCATCACGTGACTTAGATGTGGACATCCTTGCTTGTCCTTCAACGCAATTGGGCGTCGCTGTGTCGAAATCCCTTGTATGTTTATCATTGCACCCGGTGCCGATAGAGCGCGTCACTAGGTAGGGACGCTCCAACGAAATTTTTATAAGGATCCATCTCATAGAAAGTTGTTTATCTACACAATTTTGTTTAAGACTTTTTATTTTTCTTACAGCCGCATGTTTGAATAGTTCTACCGGTACATTTTTAAAATCTGTTTTTGTGGGTATTATGCATATTAGATTAATTTTTTTTGAATAGTACGTGATTAGCAAGTATATTTTGCTCGTCAACCTGAAAAGCAAAGTTGGCAAGTGACAAGCCCATATTTTTCAACAAGCCGCGGTGATGGGCAGGTACCTGTTCCACGGAGCGGTGGGGCATTTCGATTGACAGGAGGTGTTTTACTGCCCGGTTGAGGATTGCGAACCACAACAACCTCCGCCAAGATGCACCATATGGTCCATATCGCTTTTCCGGATAGCATTTTCGTGAGATAGAGGATTTGCTCTTCTAGCATCTAAACGCGTTTTTTAACAACTCACCGTTTCATCGGCGCTATGCGCTGCGATTGAAAATTACCACTGCTAGCCAATTACCCTTCCCGCAACCATCAGTTTCTTGGCATTCTTGCCAGACTTGCCCGCACAGAGCAATAGTGGAGCCACTCCATTCCCCCTCATCCTGCGGTATTTTTGCAGCTTTTGGCAATGCGATTGCGTTCATCGCCGGTGGCCCATCGCAGATGACTCATCGCAATAATTTCTCACAGTGAGAAATAAGCAGCCGATAAAGTTTGCCGAACACTCCAGGCAAAAAACACAATGTAAAATGGGAGCGGTGGGCAACCGTGTGTTTGCCAAAGCGATTGGGAGTGATTTACCCGCTCCCCGTGATTGTCCCTTGCTGACCGAGCAATCGACACAACTTTGCTAAATGAAGCATTTATCTCCTCGACCGGACGGGCCGACACCCCAACGTATCTAACGCCAAAGAAGTGTCCAGGTGTCTAGGACGGAAGCTCACAACAGAAGCTGCCGCTGGTGCAGGCAACACTTCTAGTTCAAGCCTTGGCGAGCCTCTGTTCCAGGTTAGCTGCTACGAATTGTTCCTATGGGAGTTTGTACTTCTGAGACTTTTGAAATTGCTATGAAATCGTGTACTAGTTTCTGGAACATTGACTCATGCTTGAGTTTTCCCCACATGGTTACCGCGTCTTCCTCTCGTTATCCACCCCTTATCTTCTCCATCACTCTCCCTCCGCCCCTAATTCCCCTGCACATGCTCCTTTATCCACACAACTATTCTCGTCCTTCACACCGGTTAGCCTGCTATGCCTCTTTTCTACCATAACACATTTCTCAACACAACAACAAGTGGGAACCGCGTTGCCACCCTTGAAATGTTTCAAGCCTTTTGAATTTACCTCCATGTTTGGTTGTTCAAAAGGAATGTTTTAAAATTCTCTTATATGTGAAAATTTATGACAGTTTCACATGTTCAGAAGGGTGAAAATAAGCTAGATAAAAATGTGTGGTGTTGAAACCTGTATATGAAGTCATGTATGTATTAATTGCAGGCCTATATCTTTACTGCTTTAGTATTATAGCTTAAGTCCCACATCTTGTAATTATAGAAATACTGTGTTATTTTCTGCTTCTACTGTGTTATTCTACTGTGTTATTTTCCTTTGTATTAGTCCCATATTGCCTGCTTGTATGTATGTCTTACTCTTCGTTGCTATATAAGAGAGAGTACCCTGTAAACGCCCCCCCCCCCCGCCGCCGCCGCCGCCCCCCCACCCTTTACCGCAGCCCGCCTCCACCCCAGGCGCCCTCCCCTTCCCCTTCTCTCTAGCCGCCGCCGCCCCTCCCCCCCACAGCGCCGCCCCCCCCCCCTCCCCAGCGCCGCCGCCTCCTCCCTCTCACCCCAGCGCCGCCACCTACATTCCGCCCACTCCATCCTCCGTCCACCCATCCCGTAGCCACCTCCTCTCCTCCACAACCTACCACCTCCAAGCCCTCTCTCTTCTTCGGGGTCCTTCGCCTCCGGCCGGCGGCCACTGGTTTTTACCACCCCTTTCATTCTCCGTTCGGGTGCTCGTCAGATCTACATTCGGACACCCACTGGCTGGTTGAGTTGAGAGTCTCTCCGGACCTTCGTTCTTTCTGCCTGCGCCTCATGGTGGAACGTTGAGCTTCCCTCATGACGGCGTAGGTTTCTCTATGCATATTCTGCCCGGTACGAGTCTTCTGATCTGACACGTCAGATCTCTGCTGCTGCTATCTGCCCTTTGTGGGTTTCTGCTCTACTCTGCTTCTGCGCCGACCCGCCTTTACCATGGCGTTCCCTGAGCCCCCCCGGTCTCTGTGCGTTACCACAGTGAAACTTGACGGTGGCTCCAACTACCATCTCTGGTCAGCGTCTTTTGTGCTATATGTCAAAGCACAAGGCCGATATCATCACCTTACGGCTGAACCTCCTGCTGCTCCTACGGCGGATTCAGATGACAAAGTCAGACAGACTTACGCACAATGGTCCAAGGATGATTCTGGCGTCATGTCTTGGATCCTCAACAGTACTGAACCTCGTATCAGCCAATCTCTTCTCTGCCATCATGATGCGAAGGCTATGTGGGATCAATTATCCCATGTTTATTCCCATCAGGAGAATCCAAAGCGCGTTTTTGAAATCTTCAAGACCTTGGCGAAAAAGGAGTTCTCGGCAGACATGTCTATTGATGACTTCTACAACCAATGCTCGACACTGTGGAATGAGTTTGAACTCTACCACCCTTTGACGAATGACATCAAAGTTTCTCAGAAACAACACAATGAACTGCAACTGGTGCAATTCCTGGCTGCCCTTCCTGCCTCCTTCTCTGGTGTGGTTGACCAGATCCTCTCCAGCGACCCACTACCGACTCTTCGGGATGTTCTTAAGAGAGTTCATCATCTGCCATCCATGACTCCCACTCCTGTTGTTGAGCATCCTGCGCTCATAGCTCGCTCTGCTGATTCTGGCCGTGGCCGTGGTCGCGGCCGTGGCCGTGGTTGTCGTCCTCCTCTGTCCGGAGGCCGCGGCTCTTCTGGACGTAGTGCTCCTTCCGGCCCTCGTTACTGCAACTGGTGTGGCCGGGACAATCATACTGAAGATCGCTGTTGGATTAAACACGGCAAGCCGGCTTGGGCTAACCAGGCTGCCACAGACGCTGCTGCTGACTCTGCTACTGACCCACCTACTGCTCCAGCAAATGCCGACTGGTTACGCTCGGAGTTTGAAAAGATGTTCCAGGAACGTCTTACGCAGATGCCATCCTCATCTACTTCTGGACCTTCTGCAATGCTAGCTTCTCCATCATCTGGTAACAAACAGTGGTGCATTGATTCATGTGCCTCCACTCATATGGCTGGTGACCTTCACTTATTTTCCAGTCTCAATAAATCTGTTCCTATAACTTCTGTTACTGTTGCGAATGGTTCTAAAACTGCTGTCCATGGCACTGGCACGGTCCCGCTATCACCACAAATGCGCCTGAAGTCTGTTTTATATATTCCAAAATTTCCTGTTAATTTATTGTCCGTCAGTAAGATGATTAAACAACTCAAGTGCTCTATTAAATTTGATCCTTCTGGCTGTGTTTTGAAGGATCTCCGCATGAAGACGAGGATTGGTTCGGGCCGTGAAGGACCAGACGGGCTATATTACTTGGATGGACCCCCTTCTGCTGCAGCTCTGCTTTCTACTTCAGTGACAGGATTACAGTGGCACTTTCGCCTGGGCCATCCATCGGCTGCCAAACTGAAACATTTATTTCCTGCTTTATCCGAAAAAACTTTTTCTTGTGAAACTTGTGTTTTGGGCAAACAAACTCGATCTGTTTTTCCTGCTAAGCACATTATTGCATCTAAAGAAATCTTTGATTTGGTTCATGCTGAATTTGGGGACCATGCTCTGTTTCAAGTTTGTCTGGTGTGAAATATTTTATGACCTTTGTTGATGATTATTCTCGCACCACATGGTTATTTTTGCTTAAAGGTTGGGATACAGTGTTAGATACTATTCGCACCTTCTTTGCTGAAATTCAAACACAATTTAATCGCCCCATTAAAATTTTTCGGACTGACAATGCTCTGGAATTCATGCAACACTCTGTTACATCCTTTTGTGCTGACCGAGGGACCATACATCAGACTTCTTGCCCTTACACTCCTCAACAAAATGGCATTGCTGAATGGAAAAACCGCCATCTTCTAGAAGTTGCTCGCACCCTTCTCCTACACTATAAAGTACCCCAACATTTCTGGCCTGAGGCTGTATCTACAACATGCTATCTTATCAATCGCATGCCTTCTTCTGTTCTGCAGAATCAGGTCCCATACACTATTTTGTTTCCTGATAAACCCTTATTCTCTCTGCCTCCTCGCATTTTTGGGAGTACTTGTTTTGTCAAAAACCTTCGACCTGGCCTTACTAAACTTGATGCTCGCTCGGTCAAATGTGTTTTTCTGGGATACTCCCGTACTCAGAAAGGGTACCGCTGCTTTGATCCTATAAAGAAACAGTGGTTGGTTAGTGCGGATGTGACATTTTTTGAGCATATGCCTTACTTTTCTACCTTTGGTGAAAAATTATCGGATGACATTTTGGCTCCCACACCATTACCTTTAGTTGTTGACGAACCTCCTGCTGATGATGTGCCTCAAGAGCGCCCTTTGCAAGTCTATCGGCGCAGGTCAAAGACCGCTACTTCTTCTGAAGCCCCGGCCGAACCAACTCCTGCGTCTGCGGATGATCCACCTTCAACTGAGGTATTTTCTGACCTGGATATTCCTATCAGTCTACGGAAAGGCATTCGCTCCTGTACTCAGCATCCTATCAGTAATTTCTGTTCATCTGACAATCTGTGTAGTAGCTTTGCGTGTTTTACTGCTGCTTTGTCTGCTGTGACAATTCCTAAATCAGCTACAGAGGCGCTCTCTCATCCTGCATGGAAACATGCTATGGAGCAAGAAATGCAGGCACTTTGTGATCAACGGACTTGGGATTTGGTTGATCGTCCGTCCTCATGCCAAACTGTTGGATGCCGCTGGATTTTTACTATTAAATATCAACCGGACGGTACCATTGAACGCCTGAAGGCCAGATTAGTTGCAAAAGGATATACTCAAACATATGGGGTTGATTATTTTGAAACTTTTTCTCCAGTGGCCCGCCTTAATTCTGTTCGAATCCTGATATCTGTTGCTGTAAATAAAGACTGGCCTTTGTATCAACTTGATGTCAAAAATGCCTTTCTCTATGGAGATCTGCAGGAGGAAGTCTACATGGAGCAACCTCCGGGTTTTGTTGCTCAGGGGGAGTCTGCTTCTAAAATATGCAAACTCAGAAAGGCAATCTATGGTCTGAAACAAAGTCCACGGGCATGGTTTGACAAGCTTAGTCAGATCTTGATTACCTTTGGCTTTCGACGTTCTCAATCTGATCATTCTGTGTTTATTCGTAAAACTGCTGCAGGACTTGTCATTCTTATTGTATATGTTGATGATATTGTCTTATCTGGCAGTGACAGTGCAGGGATACAGGCAACCAAACAATATTTAGCACAACACTTCATCACCAAGGACCTAGGAAAACTACGATATTTTCTAGGTATTGAGGTTGCTAGATCTTCTGCAGGAGTATGCTTGTCACAAAGAAAATATGTTCTCGATCTCTTGTAAGAAACTGGTATGTTGGGTTGCAAGCCAGCCAACACTCCTCTGGATCCCAATATGAATTGGGATGATGATACTTCCCCACCTTATGCTGATCACCATCAGTGTAGAAGACTAGTTGGCAAGCTTATATATCTGACTGTCACTAGGGCTGACTTGGCAGCTGCTGTAGGATTCATAAGCCGGTATCTTGATAAACCCCGGCAATGCCACTGGGATGCTATCTGTCATATCTTACGCTATCTGAAAAGTTCTCCAGGGAAAGGTCTTCTGTACAAAAAACATGGCCACTGCAATATATCTGGTTTTTCTGATTCTGACTATGCAGGCAGTCGATCTGACAGAAAATCTACATCTGGATATTGTACGTTTGTGGGAGAAAATCTAGTTACTTGGCGAAGCAAAAAGCAGACAGTTGTTGCTCGGTCAAGTGCAGAGGCAGAATATAGAGCTTTGGCTCATACTGCATGTGAGCTCCTGTGGGTCCGTAGCCTTCCGAATGAATTTGATATCACTTCTTCTAGCCCTATTCCTATGTTCTGCGGCAATAAGGCGTCTATCTTCATTGCGAGCAACCCCACCTTCCATGAAAGAACCAAGCATATCGAGGTTGACTGCCATTTTGTTCGGGAGAAAGTCCTATCTGGCCACATCTGCACTCCTTATCTCAGTACTGAGAAGCAGCTTGCTGACATCTTCACTAAAATTCTGCCTAAAACTCGCTTCCAGACTCTGATTGACAAGCTGGGCTTATTCGACATCTACGCTCCAGCTTGAGGGGGAGTATAGAAATACTGTGTTATTTTCTGCTTCTACTGTGTTATTCTACTGTGTTATTTTCCTTTGTATTAGTCCCATATTGCCTGCTTGTATGTATGTCTTACTCTCCATTGCTATATAAGAGAGTACCCTGTAAACCTTTTTACTCACTGAATAAACAACACCTTTCCACTTTATAGTAATCAAGGAGTGCTAGCCTATCTGCGCTCCTATCTATATAAGCCGTATGTACTATTGCAAATTAGTGAAATGCAATTGCTCTCATCACATGATGTTAGAGTAGGCTCCATAACCCTAGGCTACCATCTCCATATTTTCCTTATTCTATTGCTTTTTGTTTGGCTGACTATTATAGTCGTGTTATAATAACTTACCATAACATCGGCTACCTTGTGGCCTTTCTTGGTCACTACAGGAGCTCTACGCTCCCCAACCCATGTGAGAGTTTGCTTAGTTGTTACTAGGGTGGGTTGCTCCCATACTTGGTAAGGCAAGGTGCCGACTGGGTGCCTTGCACTAGGCAGCTTTAACAAAAGTTTAAATAGTAGTACGTTTTACCTATATGCATACTCATATTTAATATTTTCATAAATACATCCCACCATTCATATACATATATTTCACATGTATGTGTAGGTAAATACATAAACTTACGGTTAACCCACCGATATACATATGTTTTATAGTAAGAGAACATAACCAATTAATATTCTTACTACATTTACTTAATATTGCTAAAAATAAGAAGATAATAATTCTAAACAATGTCAGAGACAAAAAAGTGCAGTTACTCCTGCCACCGATAGCCATGGTTGTGGGCCTAGAAAGCTTGTTCCCTAGGTTACCACTCCCGAAGGGATTGACGATGCCGATTGAGACCCTTGACCGCAATCTTGGCAGCCTACGATCACCTTATTGACCATTAGGTGACTGCCTACACTACAACAACAATGGATCCTTGGTATATTTTATTCGTGGTTTCTGGCTTCTCAGTAGACTTTTCTCTTCTCTCCATCTCTGTCTAGTTATCAGGTACCTCTATTTATGGGAAGGGGTAGGCGCTTCCCTATTGTGCACCACTCTATTATGTAAGCATCTGGTGGTGACCCGCTTTGTTTCTGCTGTCCATGCCCTTCTATGCAAGGAATGAGGTTTCGGCGAAATTGGCGAAATTTTGCCCAAAAATTTCGATTTCGATGGGATCTGGTACCGAAACGTGCGACTGTGTCGATTTCGATGAGTTTCACCAAATTTCGATGATTTTGATGAATTTTGCCAAATTTCGATGAATTTCGTCAAATTTCGATAATTGCAATCCTTGTTTTTTGAAGAGGAGCAAAGGGGGATTGGAGTTATTTGGCCATTTAGTATTTATACATAGTATATACTTATAGTATATCATAATTTCATTGCATTTCCTTAATATTTGCTATTCAAATTATTAAATACTTTTGCAATGCATGCTTTTTTAGTTTCTACAATGTAGACGACATGTATCATAGTGGTGGTTTATTAGACAATGAAGGTTCTAGGAAGCCAACCAACCAACAAATAATGATTTAGCTTGGAAACATTGCAATAGTGTTCTTGGAACCAATGAAATGATTGACTATTGAGTCCATATCAACAACAAACTATCAACCTAAATAAAATGTGTGGGGATGCCCTACAAATCCAATATTTGATATTGTAACACAAATTAGTACATGCATGTATATAGCTCATTCTTGCAAAATTACATTACTTAATTCCTTCATTTTCTCATCGAAACCCTTCATCGAAATCTTCAAGAAACAGGACAGTGCCCTTACCTCCTACATGAAGGACCACCCCCCAACCTACCCCCACATAAAATTTTATTACATAAAACGATGCATTTAGGTGTAGAGATCACGCTTGAAAAATTTCATAAATTAATTTGTTCATTTTAGCGTCGAAACGGGCACGGTTGCATCTATCGAAATTTTTGTCGAAATTTCAAAAAATTTCGGTTTCCATGCTGTGTCGAAACGACATCGAAATCGGATATCTCGTTCCTTGCTTCTATGACGGGTCCCATAGTTCCTATTGGGGGCCTAGTTCTACACTCTTATGTTTGTCTGCTTTGTAAGTGACTTAGTAAATCTATTTTTTTGCTATGGTTCCTCTTGCTCCAACAAAGTCTATGCTTGATAACCCCAAAAAACTAGGTTAGTGTTCTTTTCGACAATAAGAACTATCTGGCCCAAAATAGATCTATCGACATCTATGTCACCTTCCAAGATAAAATATCACTGATCTTGCGCCTACTCTACCTGCTATTATACTTACGTACAATGCTAACCCCAAGAACAGTGTGATCATAATCATATTACTTGGGTCAAATATGACTTTTTGGTCATGAGTTGGATTGTCAACCATGTTAAACCTTGCTTGCCAAGGAATAAGGATATGTGGGATCACTTGGCTCGTGTCTATGCTTACAAACAAAATCCTAATAAACTATATGAAATATACAAAATAATGATAAAACTTTGGTTTACTTCATATGCTGACAATGACAAGACTTTAGTTTACTTCATATGCTAACAATGATGATCATTGCGCCCACTTCACCCCTTTGTGATAATTTTATGATGTATCGACCTCTATCTAGAGATGTTAAGGAAATTCAAAAGCAACACTACGAGCTTCAGTTGACTCATATTCTGACCTATCTTTTTGAATTTTTTTTGAAATAGTCAACTAAAATCTCAGCACGATCCTCTCATTAGTGTGGATGATGTTCTGAAATGTTTTCAATGTTTGGCTTGTGCAACTTCCAAACCAACTGACATGGCTCTTGACTCTTTTGTCCTTCATACCGGCTCTAGCCATGGTCTCAACCGCTCTTCAGGGGAGCATGATGTGGTCCGTCTTTTGGGAGCCGTCACTGCAATTACTTTGGCTGAAATGATTACATAGAACATCGCCATTAGGCCAAGTATATGACTTCGGCTTGGCCTAATCAGGTCATACCTAGGACTACAGACGTGGACACGGGACATGGCGATACTCATAAATTTAGGACACAAACGCGACGTTGGACATGAAAAATATATATGTATACAAATATGTGTATGAAGTCATCCACCACTTTAGACTGCAAATCAATTGATTCAACCAACACACACAAACAAAAAACAGAATAAGATTAACCCACAATGTAGTCGTATTATTAGTATATGTGCTTTACTGTGTTATGCTATATGCTTTATTGTGTTATGCTAGGCTATTTGTTTTGTTATGGGCTTTAGACTTGCCCTGTCTTTAGCCTTTCTTTTATCCCGTGTTGCCTAGTTATGTTTTCTGACTTACTCTCTCATCCTATAAAAGAGAGTCCATTGTACTTGTTTTATATACATCAAATAAAGGTTTTTCTCTCCGTATGGTATTAAAAGAAATATGATCCCCTTAACTCCCCCACAACCATGATGCTTCCCACCCATCTCCCAACCCAACTGCCATCTCCCCTCCCGTCTCCCACCATAGCCGCCAAACCCCTCCAACCCCCCAACCTGTTGCCCCCTCCCTCTCCTGCCGTCACCGACAACCCCCCCATCCTCTCCTTCCCCCGCCACCCCTTCCCTCTACTCTCTCCTGCCGTCCCTCCTCTCTCCCCTTCCCCCCTCCTCTTCCATCACCCGCCGCCGCCCTTCCCTCCTGCCACTGCTGCCGCCACCCACCCCCCTCACCCCCTTCTCTACGCCGCCGCCATAGCCCCCTCCTCTCCCCTCCCAACCACTGCCACCCTCCCTCATCCCCTACTATCGACCATCAACTTAATTGTTATTCTAACAGCTATATATAATACAACCAACTTAACCATGATGTGGCCTAACAGTTCAAGATTTCACCTGAATGTACGTTGCATTAAAAATGCAAGCTACAAATGCTTCCACGACACTTGGGCGGGCTTGGCATCAAGCCTGCGAGAGACTTCAACAAAGCCTTGGTTGCTAAATTAGCTTGGAACTTCATACAAAACCTACAAATTCCGTGGGTTACCCTTATGCAAGCCAAGTATAGTGGACAGAACGCACGAACCACTACCGGCTCGCACACGTGGAGAGGCAGTAAGTCTCTTCTCCCTTTCATCCTGACAAACTCAAGAATGGCTCTGATTTTCGGCAATGACATCAACTTGTGGAACGACATGTGGATTGGGGAAGGATATCAACCAATGTTGCGGCCAGGAAAGACGATCCTAGATGATCTAATCGACTTGAGGGTGGAGAGTCTAGTCTCAGACGAGGGACATTGGGGCCAGGACTTCTTACATCACTGGTTTACTGATGAATCCAGAGAGGATATTCTATGCATCCCCTCTCCTAGACATGAATATGACGGAGACAAAAGGATATGGAACCTCACTACAGATGGACTGTTCTCCACTGCTTCTGCCTATTGGAGTCTCACGAACGAGGGTCCCATATATCAAGTTGCTGGTGTTACTGCCCTTTGGAGCCTGCCAATTCAACACATTGTCAAAATGAACCTATGGTTAGTTTACCACAACATGCTTTTAACTAATGAGATGCGCACAATAAGGAAAATCACCACGGACGCATCCTGTCCAAGGTGCCAACATGACACTGAATCAGTTCTCCATGCCACTAGGGATTGCCCGACAGCCAAAGCCTTGTGGAGGAAGCTGCTACCTAGCAAGGCCACCCTTTTCTTCCAGTGTAATTCCACGGTGGATTGGATCACCTACAACCTCAAGGCATTAAACAAAATTCTTGAATGGCCCCAAACCTTTGCCATTGCCTGCTGGTGGCTCTGGAAGGCCAGGAACACCTTCATCTTTGAGCACCACCAGCTTCCGCTGGCGGTGTTAGAAACCAACTGCAGATCGGATACTCGCATAGAAAAAGAAACCTTTCAGAAATCCCAAAGAACAAACCCGCCATCTGCAAGCACTACAAGGAGTAGTCCTCCCATTCTCAATCGGGACATTTTATTACATGTTGATACAACAGTGAACAAAGTGATTAACTCAGTAGCAACAAGCCTGGTTGCATGCTCCGTAGTGGGAAACTGGATCATCGGGAAGACCTGGAAAGGAAGAGGCACTGATCCTATGAGAGGCGAGCTGATGGCAGTCAAACATGGGATGGAATACATAGCTGAGCAACAGCTACAGATTGGGATGGTCTTTACTGATTCCAAGAACGCCGTTAAATGGATCAGTGAGGTGGAATCAACACCTGGGAAGTACAAGCTGCTGGTCCAAGCTATTAGAAGGCTCAATCCAGACAATCTCGTTCCTCCGGTGTACTACATCAATCAGAACCAAAATAAACTAGTAGACTGGTTAGCAAAACAGTGCCTCAAGCAACCAACTAGCTATGGCGTGTGGTTCTCATGCCCTTAACAACTCCTGCCCGAGTTTGAAGCTGAGGCCTTATCCTTTCCATTTCAGTCTATTTCGCCTAATGTAACACACTGTAGCTTGTAACCAGCCTAGGCTGGTAGTTCACGAAAAAAAATAGCACAATATCCGTAGTAGAATACCACATTCAAAAAGTTCAAACAAATATTATTTAAAAGTAGTAGATCTAGTTATACATTAGTAGATCTACATATAACATTCATAGATCTACTGTTAAACAACATTAATCGTAAGTTTTTTGAAGTAGATCTAAAATTTGAATGTATTTAGAGATTTTTGGAGAGATTTTATGGTGAAAATAGAAGGAAATAGATAGGAGATGGGTTGGAAATGATGAAGAATGCAAGAAATCAAGAAAACATACCTTGGTTACAGCTGGTTTGAGCTCCAACGAAGAAAATCGCCCCAAATGATAAGTTGTTTCACTCCAGCAGCAGCAGAAGACTCGTGTTTGCAAATAACGGTATATCGGGGCCGTATACTGCCAATATCGCCCATAAGTGGGGCATTTTGCACTAACCCCCCCTGCGAGAACAACGGCAGATATGCGTAAACCGATGCCAAGTTGGCTCGGTATCGGTAAACCGAGCGGTATACCGACGATATCGTCGGTATCTTCTTCCTTGACGGGTTGCACCATGTCTATGCCGCCCACAACCTACATTTCCATGAGAGGACAACAAATCTGAAGTGGATTGCCAATTTGTATGGGGAAACAGTTCCAGCCAAGGCTGTTTGCATCCCCTTCACCAGACTTGAAAGAGAAAGTTGCTCACTTATTGAACTAAACCTCTGGGAAAGACAGATTTCTCTACTGCAGTGGACAAGCTGGGCATGATCTACATCTATGACCAGCTTTAGGAGGAGTGCTGAAGCATGTATATTGAAGTCTGTAGGTGTTATATAGCTTTTGTCCCACATTGGGAATGCTAATCTATCTGCATTCCTATTTATAATCAGCCTTTTGTGCTGTTCCAAATCATTGAAATACATTTTCTCAGAATCACAAGTAGGCAGAGTATGATGAAGAACATGGAAAGAGATGGTTGTGCAAAAACTGGGTAGAGGTTGATGATTGTCCACGAAGACATTCATAAACCGTTCTACCGTAGAAACATGTGAAGTGTATGGCTAACCCAATAACGAAAGTTTCGTAAGGGGATTGGAGCAGGCTACTATGAGACACTAAGAGTGCTTTCTCATGGTGGAGTACTCTAACAATTTCTACCATCACCTACTATGCGTGAGGGGGAGATTGACATGTTCAAAGATCATCAAAACAAAAGTTAGGTGAAAAATTAGCATACATTCTAGGGAAATGAAGCTTCCATTTAAGAGACAGATGAAATGCTTCTATAAGAATTTGAAATCAAGAGTGGACTTTTCATTTTGCCGGGATTGAAACCACTAAACACCTTGTATGATCTCCCTGAGATGATACTATTTAGTGATTAATGGGGTTTGCATATACAATTTATTGGTAGGGTTCTTACATAACTGATATCTCTCAAATAACTTTAGTTCCTATGTTATAGTCTGTTACCCTGTAAAGCGGAATGGATAATGTTAGACTGATTATATATTAGCAGTCATACTATGAGTAAAGATGTTGCAGAGGTGGTAAATGGTTTATATTATTTTGAAATTCTGTATCATTTCAGTTACTATTTGCATGGATTTTGCACTGGCTAGATCTCATTCAGGATGTTTTCCCTTTTGCATTTGTCTTATGTAACCTGCAGATTTTCTCTGAAGGTTTTCTCATCTTCCACTGAGCAGCGACTTAGTTTCGACTCATGCTCACAAGGTATTTATTATTCTCATTTTTTGAACAGGCACATATTAGCACATATAATCTGAGTTTTTCATTGGATATTGTTTGTTTTCAGCCAGATTTCTGGGGCCATATCTGTTGCACTATTTCCAGTGCAGTGTTGGGGCAACACAGAAAATGTTCCTCCTAGTAAAGTTGACAAGAATTTTGGGAAGAAAGAGCGGTTTAGACAGGCTGTGCATGTTTCTGGGAAAAGAATATCAACTCTAGAAAAAAACAGACTCAACAGATTGTCTGGTGCAGATTATGGAATTCATAGCTCAACCACCAAAAAAGCAACTGATGATTTTGATTTAGTTGAGCATAGGACTGCTTTTAAGACTGTTGAAGTGATCACTGACATCAGGAATAGACCACGAATCCTACGGATGGAAATAGAGGAACGGATTAAGCAGCTCGCATATTGGTATATGTCATGAAAGCTTTTTAATCTGATTGCAATTAGTAACTATATGAGCTATTTTTATATAGAAGATTACACAAGTTTACTTGCTATGGGCACCCAAATTTCTTTCTTTCTAGTTTTTTTCTATGTCATTTTTTCAAGATTTGTTTGAACTTTTTGAATGTGGTATTCTACTACGGATATTGTGCTATTTTTTTTTGTGAACTACCAGCCTAGGCTGGTTACAAGCTACAGTGCATTACATTAGGCGAAATAGACTGAAATGGAAAGGATAAGACCTCAGCTTCAAGCTCGGGCAGGAGTTATTGGGGGCGTGAAAAATCTCAAACTCGATATTTTGATGAAGTCACTCGCATCATCGATGACTTTCATGCCTTCTTCTATCCATTGATCTTAAGGAGCTCTAGAAACAAAAGGATCAAATGTCTGTCATCAAGTCCCTCGTAAGACTCTTGACTTGATTATGAAAGGGCGCACAATCAAATTCATTCTGAGACTAACTTCCTTCTCTAATTGAAGAACACAAATGTTTCTCACACCGTTTTGGTGCAAAGCACTGATACAATCCTCTAAGCTAGCCTCTTCATCTATTGCTTCAGTCGCCTCCTTTAATCAATTGCTGATTCAATTGCATACATCTCTCAGTCTATACATATTGCTCTTCTTGGGTTCTTGACTCTGGTGCAACATATCACGACATAGGTACACCCAATAGCATATCAATTTGTCCACCAATAAATCACCTCTACCTCAAGTTATCATAGCCGATGGATCTATAGTGGGTATCCAAGGCATTGGGATCATCAAACCTCTACCCAAATTAACCTTACCATTCACCCTATTTGATCCGATTTTCCTTTAATTCGATTTCTAAAAGCAAGTTAACTCCTTTCTTTGTAGGCCTCAGTTACTCTTAATCCTGGTGGTTGTAATATACTGGGTCTTCAGATACAAACGGTAATTCATGACCAGTATGAACTTGCATGTCTCTACTATCTTTGTCAAGCTTCTGAATAGTGTGTAGCAGAAGGTGTTTAGTGGCCGCTATGAACTTGCATGTCTCTTCACATCTAGAGTTGACTTAGACACATAGCTTTGGATAAAATCAAGATTCTCAATCCTCCACTATCGAGTCTTAAGAAGTTAGAATGTGAGTCATTTAGTCAGGCAAGCATAATCAATAACTTTCTAGTCTAGAGATTAGATGAATGCTAAGTCAAGTTTTTATATCGTTCATTCGGGATGTGTGAGGACCTTGTCTGGTTCCATCATTATTAGGTCATGACTATTTTCTCCCTTTTATTGGTGATTTTCTTGGGTAACATGATTGTATCTTATGAAAGACCGTTATGAAATTGTCTATATTACAAACTTTTATCATGAAATTGAAACTCGATTTTCTTGACATATTGGAACTATCGATCACTCCACTATTAGTGTCTCAAGATACACTTCTTCTTGTAAATCAGCGAAGAACACAGGCCCCTATTCTCTCTGTGCCCCCTCCAACACCTTATCTTACCTCTACGTTGGATGATATAAGTACTCCTTAGGTAAACACTAGCTCGTTTCATTTGAATCTTCCTATTGTCTTACACAAAATAGTTTGCTCCAGCACATTTTATTCTATTACTAATTATTCTAGTACTGCTTGTCTTGGCTCTTGCGTTGCCCATTTTACTTCTGCTCCCTTTACCATGTCTATACCTAGACTGCAGTTGAAGCTCAGCAACGTCCTTTTTGGCATTAGGCAATGAAGTCTGAAATGAGTGCTCTGATTAACCAATGTACTTAACATTTCGTTGATTATCCTGCTCAATGCTCTCCACTTGGCTGTCATCGGGTCTGCACAATCAAACATCTACATCATGGCACCACTAAGCGATGAAAAGCACGTCTTGTTGCTAAGGACTATACAGACTTGTGGGGTGGATTCTTGTGATACCTTTTTCTCTTAACGCCCACCAGTGAAATAAAAAACGGCCAGGCGGGCCGCTTAAGCGCCCATGACCCCCAGCCGCTTAATTTTGCCATTAATCGCCCGCTTAATCATTTTGAACAAAATCGCCCGCCTTTTGCCCGCCTCACCTGCTTTTTCCTGCTTTTTTCCCGCTTTTTTGCCCGCTTTTCCCCGCTTTTTTCCCGCTTTTGTTTAAAAATCCTAATGTAAGCATCTAACATTAATTAATTACATAGCCAAGTAGTATTGACTATAATATACGAAACTTGTATACATTAAATGTTCTATGATATAGCTAGTCCTAATTTAGAATGCATACTTTGTGTGTAAGCTGTAATAATTGGGTACTGCTGTAATGCATCTAAGTAAATATCCTATTGCTCTATTATACTAGTAATGCATGATTAGTTTTACTGATTTCCTTGCTGCTTTCTGTGATTAATGATTGGTACTGCTGGTTAGTATTACTTTAGTGATTACTTTAATTCAATAATTCATAGTTTGTTATATACAATTACTGATCTGCTTGCTGATTTTAGTGATTAGAGATGCTGATTAATAGCAAGTATTGATGAATACTTAGTTAATTACTGATTTGCTGATTAGATATGTATAGAAGTTCATTATAAATATATTTTTTATATACACATACATGTAATTTTGTATAAAAATATATAAAATTTAGACACCCGCTTTTTCAAAAATCGCCCGCTTAATCGCCCGCCTACCGCTTAATCGGTTACAGGGTGCCGTCCACACGCCTCCCGCTTCCCGCTTTCTAATACATCTCCGTGTTCTTATTTTTTGTGCGTTTTTTAATCTTTTTTGAGGGTTTGCGCTTGTTTATCTTGATTGGCCTTTTGTTGTATCTTGATGTGAAAAATGCCTTCTTATATAGGGATATGCATGAGGATGTCTTTATGGAGCAACCTCCTTGGTTTGTTGCTCAAGGGGAGCTTACTACAATTTGTAAATTCATGAAGGCTATATATGGCTTGAAATAGGGCCCTAGGGCTTGGTTCGATAAATTAGAGGTTCAATTCAACTTCAAGCGGTCACACTCTGATCAGTTTGTAGTCAATCTTTGTCAAAAATATCAACTCTAGGCCTGTTATTCTGACTGTGTATGTTAACGATATTATACTATCTGGAAGTGACTATGCTAGGATTCAAACCACCTAGGGTTATCTAGGGAAATACTTGATCACCAAAGATCTTGGAAAGCTTTGCAATTTTCTTAAGATTGAAGTATACCATTCTTCGTCTAGTATCTCTCTATGTTGACGCAAATATGTCCTTGATGTCTCACAAAAATCAGCATGTTGGGAGCTAAATCAGTTAGTACTCCTCTTGATCCTAACACAAATTGGGATGTTGATTTCTCTCCATCTTACTATGATAATAAACTATACTAAAGATTGATTTTTAACCTGATATAAGACTGTGACCAAAGTTGACATCACCTCTGTTGTAGGTATTGTCTGTAGATATCCGGATAAGCCACACCAATGTCACTAGAAACTGTGCACCACATTCTAAAAAATTTTAAAAGGCTCCCTAGGAAAAGGCCTCTCCTATAAGAGACATGGACATTGTAAGTTCACTGGATACACTGATTCAGATGCTGCTGGCAGTATATCTGATAGAAAGTCAACATCTGGATATTGTACTTTTGTTGGATGAAACATGGTCACTTGGAGAAGCAAAAACCTGACTGTTGTAGCACGATCTAGTGCAGAAGAGTGAGTATAGAACCATGGCTTATACAACATGTGAGCTTATGTGGGTCCCAAATTGTTTGAGAGTTTGATATTTGTGATGATGAATCTATGCCTATATCCTGTGGTTATAAGGCCTCCATCTTCATTGCCAACATCCTACTTTTCATGAACGGACTAAACACACTGAGGTAGACTGCCACTATGTGAGAGAGGCACATATGTCCAAGTGCATGTGTACTCCTTACATCAGGACGGAGGAGAAGAATGCTGATTTCTTCACGAAGTCCCTTCCAAAGTCCAGTTTTATAGCTATTGTAGAAAAGCAAGGCATGGTTGACATCTATGCTCTAGCTTGAGGGAGAGCATTAACAATTTTTTTTTTTGGTTATTTCTCATATTTCTTTTAGTCCAATAGTGGTTATCTTCCTTTGTATAATCTTTCTCACCTCCTATATGAAGAGAGGTCCTGTAATTGTTTTGATCATCTAATACAAGATTTACCACTTATAAGCAAGAATCAAGTCTTCATGTTCTCAAAAAAGATAACGAAAAACGATATATGTGACACAAAAAATGATTGAACATACAAGATTTACCACTTATAAGCAAGAATCAAGTCTTCATGTTCTCAAAAAAGATAACGAAAAACGATATATGTGAAACAAAAAATGATTGAACCTCATCCTAAGCAGATATTTGGTTGGATTTAATATGATGTATATTTAAAAAAATCAAACATATCTTTATACATCTTCTCGTATTGTTTCCTTCTTTACATCGCTTCTTATTGTTTTCCAGATAGTTATAATTTTCTTTGTAACTTGCTTTTTTATCTCTACTAGGCTGAATACTACAGATGTCAATGTGCCTGAGTGGCAATTCTCTCAGATGATGCATAAAGCAAAAATCAAGTTTACAGACCATTCTATATTAAGGGTTGTTCAAATACTTGGTGACTTTGGAAATTGGCGAAGAGTTTTACAAGTCGTTGAATGGCTACAATCAAATAATCGTTTTAAATCCTACAAAAGCAAGTAAGGCCTATATCACATCAAGTGCACCTTTAAATATTTAGTGTTCAGAATACAATGAAAGGCATAGTTTTGTTTTATGTAAAAGTTTCTGTTTTGTTTTCATGATGTTGGACTTTGTGCTGGTTATAATATTTCCGTGTCTCAGATTATTGCTGACATGCATCATTAATTTTAAAAGCAATATTTGTCTTACACATTTAAGGCTACTGATTAGTTTTGGAAATGGATACATGATGTTCAAGTTTTTGATATATTGCATATTTAGTTGGTATAATGATCCTAATCACTCAGGGTTGATTTGCAATTATCTCTAGTTATATTTAGATCTGTAATCATCATGAATAGATTTATTTTCAAGTTATTGTGTCGCTTAGGGGCTGATTCTCTTATGAAGAGCCACCCTTGGGGCTTTGTTGAGGCATATGTGATGAATATGAAATTTGACTATATAGGTTTTTGTTAAAACTTGGTCCCCAGGAGGATTGTGTCCTCTTCCTTTTATCTTGTTCTTCCTCCTATGGATATATCTTGCTCATCTGCTCCTGCATACACTGGAAATCTGCTCCTGCATACACTGGAAATGTGAGTAATCAGTAGCGAATACTTATCTCTTTCTAAAATAGTGAATAGGGATATAGATGCAATTGTTTTTATAACGTGGACTATAATTGTTTTTAGTAAAAATGAACTATTGTTTAAAAATTTAAATACAAACAGATAAACTGAATATCAGTAGTTATTATGATACGGATATGAATGTCCATGGGTTGGGTTCGAAAAATAAAGTCTGCATCATTTAAAATTAATAAACGCAGGCCTGTGTCTACTGTAGATATGCATTGAACAAAATCCGTTAAAATAACTGTCATTAGACACATGATATACCTTATATTTATTGGAAGCCATCTAGTTATAATATATACCAGATTATTTGAGAACCTCCACCATCCTCCTCATCAGTTCCTACTATGTTGGGGCTGTCTATATGGATTTTCTTTTCCATTTAGCTTTATCTTGCTTGTGAGAAGTAATGAAGCTAAATCTCTCCTAATTAACTCCCCCCAAGTTAGTTTAGGCCTTCACGTTCCCCTTTAAACCCGCCTGACTCAGTAAAGTACTCTAAACTAGTGCATTAGCTGGTCTATGTTGCACATGTCTAAACCATCTTAGGTTAATCTCTTCTAGTTTGTCGCCATCTGTATTGGGTTCTTATGTAGCCATTTCTAATGCGACTTTTGCTTGTCTTCCCATTTAAGTATCCTTGCATGCTCATTTTCACTACATTCATATAAAAACCTTATTTTTTCACGATTGGACATGCACTATCACACATCGTGGGTGTAGCATACCGAAACCTAAATATATTTATCAGTAATAAAATCTTAATTCCGCAACGTGAGTGAGAACATGTTTATGTACCTTTAAGAACCTAGGATGGACATATAGTGCATGTTTTAGGTGCTAACCCTGACCCTAGGATTAATGTGCAACCCTCATATAAGTATATATTATGACACATTTGTTGTACAAAGATAATCTAATGATGAAATCAGTACCCAAGTAAAATCGAGGTGCAGATAGTTCGAGTAATCACATGTAATGATCTGAATAGGGGCATTCCTTGAGCATCATATGTTAATCTGTGACACATGTAGTCCTCTATTGAATAGAATAAGAAATGTATGTATATGTGTCACATCTAAGAAACTAGCTGCCAACGTGTAGAATTATAATAACTGACAGAATATGTTCATTAATGAACCTTAGGTAATCTATGACAATATATGGAATCCTAGTTATATATAATAAATAGAAACAAGCCTCCCATTTGTTGCATATTTCATTGGTGCTTTTGATAATGAAATTAAGGCATGGACATAGACAACAATTCATGAATATACATTAATAGTTGAAATATGTTTAAATGTCTAAACATATATATATATATATATATATATATATATATATATATATTACATACTTAATACAAGTTAAATAATTTAACTTGTAATTATCTAACGAAATTTGTAATAAATATACCAACAAGGTATTTTAGGAAGCATAGATACGAGACACTTCTCATGGTTGGGTAGCCCAAAAATAAGCATGAATCCGAAATGTGATAATTAAGTATGAGTTATAATAATATATATTTGAATACTGCAACTAGTACCTGAAGCTACGAAATGACCATATAAACATTCCCAAAACCAAAAACTAATAGTAAATTCGAGTTTTACATATTTAAATTAGGTTATCAATCAATTGTCACTCTAGTTGGACAATATTAATTAGCCTGAATAATAATGGAAGGAAAAGTGTAGATAAGAATATAAGAAAGTTTTCTATCAATTTGTCAAGCTGATTTTGTGGGACTTCAGTGAATACAAGACTTTTACCCACCACTTGATCGCGAACCAACGTAGCATAGGTCGTCTCCTACCTTAGTTAGGATAAGTTTTTCAATGCAAACAATGCACTCACATCTTTCTTGTTTCTTTGGCCTTCTGTTAGAATCTTTCTCTACTTTTCCCTTGGCGAGTTTTGGGGGTAAATCGAAACAAATCGACCCCTCACCTTGAGGACGATAATATCGTGAATTCTTGATTTTCTTTCTCCTCTGATTTTATCAGGAGCCACAAACTGTCCAACTATAAAACTTTTTTATATAATATATATTCTCTGTTCTTCTCCAATGTTGAATACTAGCGTTCACCCACTCATTTTATTTGAGTACGTACCTTTTCCCGTGATCTAACTCCTTGGATCTCCCTTGGGTACCAAGCACAACTCTTTACTTTCGGGCCAACTCTTTTTGATTCCTTGGGCCAATACATTTCTCACTAGACTGATCCCACCTCATACGGTTCAAGAGTCTGCTTTGGCTTGAGATGATTGATTTTTGAGCCCCAAAGGTTAGTTCCAGGCCAACTCGCTATTCTCGGATGGTTGCGAGAAGCTAGATCATGGAAGGTATAATTGCTTCTTCCACGATAGTTTGCCCTTGTATTGTAGTTGTTTGGGAGTTCACATTTTCACATGTGATTGTCTAGTACTCAAAGACTAATAAAACGATATGTTTTAGTTTCACGGTACATGTTTCAACCGATTTTTTCATGGCTGACCTCAAGAGATCAATCCGGAGTTAGCACACCAACTTGGGTGCTTGTATCCTGGGATGCTCCCAGAAGCAATCAGTAATACGTCGCTGCTTTGATATTGCCCCAGATGCAAGGTAAGGTAAGGTTCATAGAGGAAGATTCTTGCGTTTCCCTTGAATGGATTTTATAGAGAAACTGGGAATTGCTTATTGAATGAATAAACCAATATACAATACAGTCTCTTATATAACAGAAGGGATTAGAGACTAAACTAGAGATGAGCAATATGGGGCTAAACTACAGAAGTAAAAACATAAGTGAGGCACATGCTATGCACATGACACTCAATTAAACACAACATATCTCTATACTCCCCCTCAAGCTGGAGCGTAGATGTCGAACATGCCCAACTTGTTAACAAGAGTATGAAAATGAGCTTTAGGAAGTATCTTGGTGAAGATGCCCGCAACTTACTTTTCAGTGCTGAGATGTGGAGAGCAGTTCCGGTCAGAAAGGATAGTTTCTCGAATGAAGTGACAATCGACCTCAATATGTTTAGTCGCAATAAAAATGGAGGCCTTGTTATCACAGAACATCAGTATAGGGCTGGAATAGGAGATATCGAACTCCTGAAGGAGACTCTAGACCCACAGAAGTTCACATGCAGTATGAGCCATAACTCGGTTGTCTCTGCACTAGATTTGGCTACAACAGTTTGCTTTTTGCTTCGCCAGGTAACAAGATTTACGCCCACAAGTGTACAATATCCTGAGGTTGACTTACGATCAGAACGACTTCCTGCAGAGTCAGAGTCTGAGAAGCCAGATAGATTACAGTGGCCATGCTTCTTATATAACAAGCCTTTTCCAGGGGAGCTTTTAAGATACCTCAGAACGTGACATATAACATCCCTGTGACACTACCAGGGTTTATCGAGGTACCTGCTAATGAATCCCACGACAACAGTGAGGTCAACTCTTGTGACCGTCAGATAATAAGCTTGCCTACCAGTCTTCTGAACTGGTGATGATCAGCATGAGGAGAATTTTCATCGTCCCAATTCATATTTACCAGTTTCCAACAAGAGATCAAGTACATATTTCCTTTGAGATAAACACAACCCTACAGATGATCTTGAAACCTCAATACCTAAGAAATATCTTAGCTTTCCAAGATCTTTAGTGACAAAATGTTTTTCTAAGCAGGATTTAGCTGCTTGTATGCCCACTGTATCACTGCATGATAAAATAATATCATCAACATAAACAATAAGAATGACAAGTCCAACCACTACTTTGCGGATAAAAACTGAATGATCAGAGTGAGAGTGACGGAAGCCAAAGTTGACTAAGATCTGACTGAGCTTGTCCAACCAAGCACGTGGGCTCTGATTAAGATCGTAGATTGCCTTTTTCAGTTTACAGACTTTAAGGGTAGACTCCCCCTGAGCAACAAAACTGAGTGGTTGCTCCATGTATACCTCCTCCAGTAAATCTCCATAGAAAAATGCATTTTTGACATCTAACTGAAAGAGAGATCAGTCTTTATTAACAACAACATAAATCAAAATTCGAACAGAATTTAATCGTGCAACAGAGAGGTCTCAAAATAGTCAACACCATATGTCTGTGTGTAGCCTTTTGCAACAAGTCGAGCTTTCAGGCGTTCAATTGTCCCATCAGGTTGATACTTAATGGCGAAGAGCCAGCAGCAGCCAACAGTAGGGCATGAAGGAGGGCGATCTACAAGTTCCCATGTCTTGCATCACAGAGCACCTGCATTTCCTGATCCATTGCCTGTTTCCATGCAGGAATAACTAAAGTTTTTGCAACAGTTTTCGGAATAGTGACAACAGAAAGCGCAAAAATAAAGCATGCAAAACTGTTATGCAGATTGGCAGAAGAGCAAAAATAACTGATAGGATGTTTATTGTAGGAGTGAACACCTTTGCGCATGCTGTAAGTCAGAAGTTACCTCAGTGTTTGTTTGATCTTCCACAAATAGAGGAATTGGTTGTGGACGGGGCCATGGAAGGAGCGCTCGTCTTTGGCCGACGTTTGTATACTTGCAGGGGGTGACCTTCAGGTTGATTAGAAGAAGGCAAGTCTTCAACAATATCTGGTAGAGGTGTGGATGACAACATATCACTAGATATCGTGGTGCCATCATCAGAAAAATAGGGCATATGCTCAAAGAAGATCACATCCGCACTGACTAACCATTGTTTTGAGTAACGGATCAAAGCAACGACAACCTTTCTGGGCTCTAGAATATCCCAAAAAGATGCATTTGGTGGAGCTAGGATCAAGTTTTGTCATTCCCAGGAGTAAATTTTTAACAAAGCAAGTACACCCAGAAATACGAGGGACAGAGAACTGGGGTGCATCAGAAAACAAAATGGAGTAAGGAATACGATTCTATAAAATAGAGGATGGCATACCATTTATAAGACAACATGCAGTAGAAACTACCTTAGGCCAAAACGGCGAGGGATTTTATAATGAATAAGAAGGGTGTGAGTAACCTCTAATAAGTGGCAATTTTTCTGTTCAACAACACCATTCTATTGTGGAGTATAAGGGCAGGTGGTTTGATGGATAGTGCCACGATCAGAACAAAAAGATGTGACAGACTTTTGCATAAGTTCTAGGGCATTATCAGGGCGAAAAATTGAATAGGTTTATTGAACTGAGGGTCTGTATATCAGAAAAGAAGACACAAATATTGTCCAAAACAGTGCCATGATCTTTGAGCAAAAACAACCAAGTAGTACAGGAATAATCATCAATAAAAGTCATAAAATATTTAACACCAGAGTGACTCGAAACAGAGCATGGACCCCAGATGTCTACATGAATAATTTCAAAAGGTGTTTTAGAACCAATTTACTTTTTTGCGGGAAATACAAACCGAGTTTGATTTCCCAAATCACAAGATGCACAAGAAAAAGTGTTTTCAGATAATGCAGGAAATAAATGCTTCAATTTTGTAGCAGACGGATGACCCAACCGAAAGTGCCACTGAAGTCCTGAGACTGATGTAGACAGAAGAGCAGATGCTGCACGCGGTCCATCCAAATAGTATAGTCAATCTGGTCATTCATGGCCCGAACCAATCCCCATCTTCGTGCGGAGATCCTTCAAACCACAACCAGAGGGATCAAATTTAATAGAACATTGAAGCTGCTTTATAGTTTTATTGACAGATAATAAATTAACATGAAATTGTGGTATGTATAAAACAGATTGCAGATGCAACTTTCGAGATAGAGGAACAGTGCCAATGCCATGAACAGGAGTCTTAGAGACATTTGCAACAGTGACAGATGGGATGCTAGAGGTTTTAGTCAAACCAAAAAATATTGGATGTCGCCAACCATATGGACAGACGCACCAGAATCAATGCACCGTTTATTGTTACCAGTAGAAGGAGAGGCAAGCATGGCGGAGGAACCAACAACAGATGTCAAAGGTAGCTGAGTCATGCGCTCTTGGATCTGGAATTCAGAGCGAAGCCATTCAGTAGTCGGCGGAGCAGCTGGTTGGACGGATGCATCATCAGTAGCAGGTTCTGTAGAGGCTTGGTTAGCCCAGGCTGGTTGTAGTTCATTGCGCTACTTCTGGGCTTCTTTGATAGGAGCTGTCAACGGATGGTAGATTTCATACTCATTCCAGAGTGTAGAGCACTGGTTGTAGAATTCCTCGATGAAAGCATCATAAGAAAACTCCTTGGCCAGGTTTTTGAAAATTTCAAAAACACGTTTAGGATTTTGCTAATTGGAGTAGACATGTGAAAGTTGATCCTACATTGCCTTAGCATTATGAAGGCATAACAAGGACTGACTGGTCCGCAGTTCAATGCTATTGAGAAGCCAGGACATAACACCAGAGTCGTCTTTGGACCATTGGGCATAAGTTTGTTTGCTTTTTTCATCAGCAGTAGCAGTAGGGGAAGCAAAAGGATTAGTAGTAAGATTTGAATACCGCCCTTGGGCCTTGACATAGAGGAAGAAGGACGCCGACCACAGATGGTAATTTGAGCCATCGAGTTTGACGGTGGTAACACACGGAGAGCGAGGAGGTTCAACCGAGGCCATGATGAGTAGAAGTAGGCCAGTAGTGAAGAGGCGGCGCGACAACAACATATAGTGAATAAAGAACCCACTATGGGGCAGTAGCAGCAATAGGGATCTGATGCATCAGATCAGAAGAAACCCGTGTCGGACAGATAGACTGATAAATGAACCTACGCCATCACGATGAAGATCAATATCCTATCGTGAGGCGCAGACAGAATACCAACTAGAGAGATAGGATACTCTCAACGTGGGATGGCTATGGCTGTCCGGACAGTTGCACGAACAAAAAAAGAGCAAGAGGAAGCACGAGAGGAGGACAATAGTGCGATGGTGGAGGGAGGAGGGGTGGCGGCTAATGGAGGGAAGAGGAGGGGCGGCGACTGGTAGTGGAAGGAGGAGAGGGCGACGACGGATGGAGGTGGTGGTGGGGGCGGCGGCGGACAGGGAGGGTGGAGTTGGCGGCGAGTGGTGGTGGTGGTGTGGGCGGCGACAGACAAGGAGGGTGGGGGCGGCGACCGATGGTAATTTGAGCCATCGAGCTTGACGGTGGTAACATAGAGGAAGGAGGACACCGACCACAAATGTGAATACCGGCCTTGGTCCTTGACATAGAGGAAGAAGGACGCCGACCACAGATGGTAACTCCAAGTTTTATTTTATCTGTGGTCGATTGTTTATGTTGATGATATTATTTTATCATGCAGTGATACAGTGGGCATACAAGCAGCTAAATCCTGCTTAGAAAAACATTTTGTCACTAAAGATCTTGGAAAGCTAAGATATTTCTTAGGTATTGAGGTTTTAAGATCATCTGTAGGGTTGTGTTTATCTCAAAGGAAATATGTACTTGATCTCTTGTTGGAAACTGGTAAATATGAATTGGGACGATGAAAATTCTCCTCATGCTGATCATCACCAGTTCAGAAGACTGGTAGGCAAGCTTATTATCTGACGGTCACAAGAGTTGACCTCACTGTTGTCGTGGGATTCATTAGCAGGTACCTCGATAAACCCTGGTAGTGTCACTGGGATGTTATATGTCACGTTCTGAGGTATCTTAAAAGCTCCCCTGGAAAAGGCTTGTTATATAAGAAGCATGGCCACTGTAATCTATCTGGCTTCTCAGACTCTGACTCTGCAGGAAGTCGTTCTGATCGTAAGTCAACCTCAGGATATTGTACACTTGTGGGCGGAAATCTTGTTACCTGGCGAAGCAAAAAGCAAACTGTTGTAGCCAAATCTAGTGCAGAGGCAACCGAGTTATGGCTCATACTGCATGTGAACTTCTGTGGGTCTAGAGTCTCCTTCAGGAGTTCGATATCTCCTATTCCAGCCCTATACTGATGTTCTGTGATAACAAGGCCTCCATTTTTATTGCGACTAAACATATTGAGGTCGATTGTCGCCGCCCCCACCCTCCTTGTCACTCGAACCATCTGGCTGGTATTTAACGGTAAATATCCAACAACAACCAACTGTAGGCCAATCTAGAGGGCGATCAACTAGATCCCGAGTCTTACGATCGCGAAGAGCAGCCATTTCAGCTTCCGTAGCTTGACGTAGGCAGGATGTTTAAGAGTTTTCGTCTCAGTCTTGAGTATAGAAATAGCAGAGATGGCAGCAGTAAAACAGGTGAAGCTAGCACCAAGACTAGTAGTAGAGTAGAAATTATTGATTGAATGTTGAGTACAAAAACAAACATATTTCCTTTGACTAATAGGAAGATGTAGGGCAGAAGTTATTTGGGAGGTGTTGTGATATGCCAACGATGGAAGAGTTGGTTGTTGAGGGGCCATGGAGGGAACTGTAACCTTAGGTCTTCTCTTGTAGACTTTTAGAGGAGCAAGAACTTCAGTTACTTTGGTGGGATCATTGTCCACGACTTGAGGTAGTGGTGGGATTCAATAGATCATTAGACAAACCAGACCCTTTTTCACAGTAGTACATATGTCCAAAGAAGACCACATATGTACTAACAAATCATTGTGTTTTAGTGGGATCATAACACAGATACCTCGTTTGAGTTCTAGAATATCCCAAAAAAAACACTTAGCGGAGAGGGGGTCAAGTTCAGACAACCCGGGGCGAAGTTTTTTAGCAAAAGAAGTGTTGCCAAAGATGCACAGAGGTACAAAGAAGAGGGTTGCATCGAGATACAAAAGAGAGAAAGGGACTTGAGTTTTCAGGACAGAAGAGGGCATGTGGTTAATTAACTAGCATGCAATAGATACATCGTCAGGCCAAAAAATTGGGAACATGATAGTGAAGAAGATTAGTATGCGCTATTTCAAGAAGATGGCGATTTTTCCTCTCTGTCACACCATTTTGTTGTGGTGTGTAAGAGTAGGAAGTCTAATGAATGGTACCGCAAGCAATACAAAACATATCAATTGATTTTAGCATGAATTCTAAATCATTATCAGTTCCAAAAAAATTGACAGGTTTTATTGAATTAGGTTTGAATTTCAGTGAAGAAACTAGTAATAGTGTCCAAAATATAATTGTGATCTTTTAAAAGAAAGAGCCAAGTTGCCCGAGAATAGTCATCAAGAAAAGTCATAAAATAGTGAAATACAGACATGCTTGTAACCAAGCAAGGTCCCTAGATATTAACGTGAACAATATCACACAGACTTTTAAAACTAATCTCGTTTAACTTATGAAATACAACTCGAGTATGTTTGCCAAATTGACATGATTCACACAAAAAGGTTTTATCGCGTCCCTCATGGCCTAAACCAATCTTTGTCCTCGTACGGAGATCTTGAAACACAGAACCTTTGGGATCAAAAGTGATGGAGCACTAAAGGCTCTTAACAGTTTTACTTACCGATGATAGATTAAGAGGAAATCTTAGAACATATAACACAAAATTGAATGGCAGATATGGGAGAGAGATATTTTTGATGCCATGCATCGGAGACTAAGTTCCATCAGTCACAGCTATTGGTGGAACACTGGAACTCTAGTTGTTTTACACAAAACAGAAAATAGTTTGGAGCATCCAGATATATGATTAGAAGCACTTAAGTCAATAACCAATATATGTTTACCATAAGGTGGAGGAGAAGCAAGTAAGGGAGAAGAAATTCCATCTTGAGAAGGCAGTTGCAAGGACAGACTAGCCTAAAGGAGTTTCTCAAACTCCGAGTGGATCCACTCAATTGTGGGTTAGGTAGAACTAGAGGCAGCATCAGAAGAATCTTCAATGGTATAGGTGACATAATTCGCCCACGCAGATACACCGTCTTTTTCTCAGTAGCGGTCATCATTGTGGTTTGTGCGCCCACAGAAGTTGCAGAAGCGGTTGGCAGCAGGGGTTGTCATTGTCCAGATCCCGGAGGAGGACTGCCTCTAGGACCACTAGAAGAACGACCATCACAACTGCGATCGCGGCCACGTCCACAGCCTCTACCAGACTCATTGGAGAGGATTGTAAGGACCGAGTGATCTGAAGAATCAGTGGGTAGGGAAGACATGGATGGAAGGCGTTGAACGCATTTGAAAACATCCCTCAGTGTGGGTAAGGGATCACTAGATAAGATCTGGTCCACAACACCAGAGAAAGAGTAAGAAAGTTCAGCCAAGAACTGAACCAACTGAAGTTCATTGCTTTGTCATTGAACTTCTTTGATGTTAGAAGAGAGCGGATGATAGAGTTTTTATTTATCCAAGAGGGTCGAGCATTGGTTGTAATAGTCTTCGACAAATCCATCAGTTGGATACTCCTTATAGGCCAGATTCTTGAAGATCTCAAAGACCTTTTCTAGATTTTGTTGGTGAGAATACACATGGGATAGTTAATCCCACATGGATTTGGCATTCTGAAAGTGGCGGGGAGACTAACCGATCTTCGATTCAGCATTGTTCAACATCCACGTCATTACACCGAAATCATCTTTGGTTCATTCAGTGTAGGCTTGCTTGGCCATTTCATCCGTCGAGGCATCAGGTTGGGCCGGAGCAGCAGAAAAGATATGGGAAGAGCGCCCTTGGGCTTTTACATAGAGTCCAAATGACGTCGAGCAAAGGTGATAGTTTGATCCATCAAGCTTCACAGTCGTAACACACAAAGACCGAGGAGGATTTGTAGTTGTCATTGGAAGCGGGGTGGCGACGTGCACAAAGTTAGAATAAATAGGCAGCAGTAGCAGTAGATCTGAGAAACCCACATAGAGGTAGCAGTAGCAGCAGATTTGAATCAACAGATCAGAGAAACCCTCCTAGGGGCAGTAGGGAGAAGAAAGAGGACATATGCCACCACAGTGTAAGATTTACTCCAGCATGTGGCGTAGGCAACTTGATATATTTGGTCGAGCTTGTAGAGAAAGGGCGATAGGAGGAAGAGATGTAGGAAGAGGAAGTGGTGTCGGCAACTATAGGGGCAGGGAGAGAGGGCAGCGGTGGGGAAGGTAGGGGTAGGTTTAGAGGGGTGAGAAGGGGTGGTGGGTTGGAGGTGGGGACGGCAGATAAGAGAAGTCGCATGGGAAGCATTAGGTCCAGGGACATCAAACTCGTCCTACCATATAAAATAACAAAACCTTTATTTGAGATGATTAAAACAAATACAATGCACTCTCTTTCGTAGGATAAGAGAGTAAGTGAGAAACATAATTAGGCAATATGGGAATAAGACAAGTCTAAAGCACACAATTCAATCTGGATACCTGTGATAAGGGGATAATACGGTCATGGTGACATTAGTCAGTTCATAGGTTGAAGTTGCTCTCAACTTATTCTAAGTACTTGGGCAGCAATGACGAGCATCTAGACACCAATCTTTTCTTGTGAGGTTATGAACATCACTACTGACGTAATATAGAAACCTATAGGGTCACACGCATAAAGATGCATAAGGAAATCGAAGGTCGCAATCAAACATACGATTGGAATAGTTTTGAATCATTTACTGTAGATTTCTATCCAATCGATCGATTGGGAAATCTAGTCGGTCGACTGGATGGTATGGATCAACTGGCCAATTGATTGTCAATCGATCAACTGATCACTAGTATAGGGAAACTGGCTAGTCGGTCATCTAGATCGAAATCAAGGAATAAGGAATATGTAGTTTGTTCGGATTAAAATTGAATTTGGTCAATTAAAATAAAACTTGGAGTTGCCAGTCGGTCGACTGGATGACAAGACTATCTGTGGTCGGCGTCCTTCTTCCTCTATGTCAAGGACCAAGGCCGGTATTCACATTTGTGGTCGGTGTCCTCCTTCCTCTATGTTACCACCGTCAAGCTCGATGGCTCAAATTACCATCGGTCGCCGCCCCCACCCTCCTTGTCTGATATTTACCGTTAAATACCAGCCAGATGGTTCGAGTGAACGACTAAAGGCACGTCTAGTAGCAAAGGGTTATACTCAAAGTCTCAAACCTATGGGGTAGACAAATTTCAAACTTTTTCTCGTGTTTTCAGACTTAACTTTGTATGGGTGCTCAAATATGTTGCTGTGAATAATTATTGGTTTCTTTTTTAACTTGATGTCAAAAACACTTTTCTATATGCTGACTTACAGGAGGAAGTCTGCATGGAGCAAACACTTGGATTTGTTGCTCAGGGGGACTGTCCCAATGTCTGCTGACTTAGGAAAACAATTTATGGCCTAAAACAAAGCCCACAAGCATGGTTTGATAAGTTGGGCCACATTCTTATTAAGTTATAATTTTCGACGCTCACATTCCAATCACTCTGTTTTTATACGAAGAACAAGTTCTGGCTTGTTATTCTTGTTAAATAGTGTCTTATTTAGTTCTTTATATTCACTTGTTATTTTCCTATTCTATGTGGACCTATATGTAAATGTTCTCTTTATAAATATACGGGGTACACAGATTGTGCACCCTAACCCTTATAGAAAATTCAAGATGGTACCAGAGTAGGCTTAGCCACCGCCCACCTCTCCCTTCCTCTCCTCTCTCCCCCCAGTGTTGCCCGCCGCAGCCGCACACCCGCCGCCCTCTCCCCGTAGTCGCCACTGCTGCCGCAGGTGGCTCCTGCCGGTGCGGGTGCTGCGCTGCTCGCCGCAGCTAGTACTGCTGCTTGTTGCCGCCGATCATCCTTCTTTAAGGTCCTTCCAGTTCCTTGTTGTTTGTTGCCACCAAGGAGGATCTAGGCGGTTCTTTCTTGGCTGCTGTTTTCTGCTATTGGACTCGGTTTTGGTCATGGCTTCCTCTCATGAAGATTTCCGTCGTCAAGTGAGTACTGTGAAGTTGGATGGGCGCAACTATCAACACTGGCTCTGCTCCATGGAGATTTTTGCAAAATCCCAAGGCAAGCACTCCCATATGACTCAGGATCCGCCTCCTGCTCCACCCAGTACTGCCGAGTCTAAGGATAAAATGTCTACGATGATTGGGTCAAAGATGGATCTACTGTGATGACGTGGATCCCAGACAGAAGTGAAACTCGCAATAGTGTTACTCTTCTTTGTCTCTCGATTGCCAAGGAGATGTCGGATCAACTAGTGAGTACATACTCTCATAGCAAGAATCCGAAGAAGGTGTTCGACTTAAACAAACAGCTGACCCGTCTACGTTTTTTTGGGCCCGATATTGCTGACTACTTTTCGACTTTCAAAGGCTTCTGGGCGGAACTTGAGAACCTCCATCCCCTTTCTACTAAGTTAGCCACTATGCAACGACAACGGCTAGAACTTCAGGTTGTTCAGTTCTTATGCAGCCTTCCTGACTCATACGCTGGAGTGGTTGATCAGATACTTGCTAGTGATCCACTGCCGACGTTGGAAAGTGCATTTCCGTGTCTTCAACGCCTGCCGACTTCTTCATTTGACCAGACTTCAGACACTGGTGACACTACTGCGCTTGCTGCCATGGCTGGCCGAGGCCGTGGTAGGGGTCGAGGTCGACCTCAGGACAATCGTCCCCCTGGTTCGGTAGAGGACGTGGGTCCCTTCGTCGTGGCTCCTTGGCCGTGGTTTATCTTCTGATATCTCTGGAGGAACTGCGGCTCAACGGTACTGACTTTTGTGGTCGGACCAACCACACTGAAGACAGGTGCTGGAAGAAACATGGCACACCTGCGTGGGCCAGTGCTGCGTTTGAGGGTGCTTCTTAGACTCCTACTGACGCTTCCTCAAGTTCCTGCACTGCTGAGTTCATACGCTCAGAAGTAGAACGCCGCCTGCTAGAGAAACCCGATGCTTCGTCTTCTTCTGCTGCCGACTCTGGAGCTCATGCTGCCACTTACACCGGTTGTGATTCTGCCTTTCTGAGTACTCACTCTTCTAGTGTTGGTAATACCAAATGGGTGATTGACTCTGGAGCTTCTTCACATATCTCTGGCAATCGTTCTCTTTTTTCTAAATTATCCAAACCCTGTCATAAATCTGCTGTTATGCTTGCTGACAGATCCGAATCTGCTGTGTCTGGGATTGATGATATTTATGCTCAAGTTCTTTTGGGATTTGCTCTATATGTGGCCAATTTTCCGCTAAATTATCTATTAGTAAAATTGTACGTAATCTGAACTGCAGTCTGACCTTTGTACCGGGTACTTGTGTTTTTCAGGACATTTGAACAAGGATGAAGATTGGTGGGGGGGCATGAAGGACCTGACAAACTCGACTATCTAGATGATTTGAAATGGATTGGCACTACAACTCGAGCTTCAACATTGTCTACTTCTGTTTCTGCATTACAGTAATACTATAGACTTGGGCATCCATCGACTGATAAAATAAAACATGTTACTTCTGGTGTAGGAACGCACAGTTTTCAGTGCGAGTCATGTCAGTTAGGCAAACAGTCCAGAACTGTCTTTCCCAAAAATCTCAGATTGGTAGTAAAAAGATTTTTATTTAGTTCATGCTGATGTATGGGGTCCTTGTCATGTTCCAAATTTGTTAGGCAATAAATACTTTATTCTGTTCATTGATGATTACTCTTGTGCTACTTAGTTGTTTTTGATGAAAGACAGGTTACAAGTCTTGCCTACTATTAAGTTCTTCTTTGCTGAAATTAAAACCCAATTTTCTATGCCCATTAAAATGCTGCGCACTGACAATGCCTTAGAATTTGTTCAAAAAAATGTTGAATTATTTTGTCGTTCTACGGGTACCATTCATCAGACATCCTGTGCTTACACACCCCAACAAAATGGAGTTGCTAAAAGGAAAAATAGACATTTACTTGAAGTTACTAGAACTATCATGTTGCACTCTAATGTTCCAAAACATTTTTGGCCGGAAGCGGTTCTCACTGCCTATTTTCTGATTAATCGCGTGCCCTCGTCTGTTATTGGGAATAAAATTCCCGTCCAAGTTCTACAACCCCAACTTCTTTTTTCTGTTCCTCCAGGTAAAAAATACATATGTTGAGCCACTAAAGAAGTAATAACTCCTAGTCTTTGTCTAAAGAAATGCATTGAGAAATGGCAGATGTATAGAACCTTTCAAGGAGATAGTGCTTTTTCAAATCTCTCAAAATGGATGGGTTGGGTTATAGGTAATGTTTGTACAGAGGTTTCTCTCATGTCGTGTATAAATTCTGCTTTTTGTGAAAAAAGACCAATTGAAGGGGGGGGGGTTTCCTCAAACAACAAGGAGCTGAGGCAACTATTCAATCAAATGATATTGAGCATGTTTCCCATCTCTTCTCGAGAAACAAGTGTGGTATTTCTTTGCAAAAATGTGCTCAATTTCATATGTGGCAATTTTGCCAAAATCTCTTCGTAAGCTGGGGAAATAATCAAGTGTTTCCCTAAGATTCCGAATAACTGTCCCGAATTCAAGTTAATTATGTTTTGCTTCTTCTTCGGAGAAAGACGATCAAACAATTTCCAATCATGGTCCTTGCGGATCGGATCATCCATATAGGATAAAAAAAGAAACTCCATATATTTGCTATCTTTCTCTTTGTCCATATATTTGCAATCTTTCTCAGTTTATGTTCCTACCTATTATCTGGATATACCAAGAGAGATCTACGGTCTAATGAGGCTACTATAAAATATTTACTCATGGGCGGGGCAAGCTCTTCTATTCTGGTTTATGGTTTCTCTTGGCTATATGGTTTATCCGGGGGGGAGATCAAGCTTCAAGAAATAGTGAATGGTCTTTTATCAATACACAAATGTATAACTCATCTATGAAATCCAAATTGCAATATTCTCATTATGAAGTCTTGATATACCTCAGAACAATACATTTTTATTACCGCGAGATGTATTAGCTGCTGCGGATCATTTGATCGGAATGAAATTTGGAATGGGTACACTTGACGATATGAATCATTTGAAAAATAAACGTATTCGTTCTGTAGCAGATTTGTTACAGGACCAATTCGGATTGGCTCTTGTTCGTTTAGAAAATGCAGTTCGAGGGACTATATGTGGAGAAATCCGGCATAAATTGATACCGACTCCCCAAAAGTTGGTAACTTCAACTTCATTAACAACCACTTATGAATCATTTTTTGGCCTACATCCCTTATCTCATGTTTTGGATCGAACTAATCCATTGACACAAACTGTTCATGGAAGAAAATTGAGTTATTTGGGTCCTGGAGGATTGACAGGACGAACTGCCAGTTTTCGGATACGAGATATTCATCCTAGTCACTATGGACGTATTTGCCCAATTGACACGTCCGAAGGAATCAATGTTGGGCTTATTGGATCTTTAGCTATTCATGTAAAAATTGATTCTTGGGGATCCATAGAGAGTCCGTTTTATGAAATATCTGAAAAATCAAATGAGGCTTCATGATTTTTGGGTCAACTTGGACAAGTTGTCTCCTAGAGCTGAAAAATGTATTTTTCTCGGGATATTCACGTACTCAAAAAGGATATCGTTGTTATAATCCTATTACTAAGAAGTGGTTCACAAGCAGTGATGTGGTTTTCTTTGAGGACACTCCATATTACTCTACTAAAGGGAACACCTTGAGTTCATATATTATTTCGGCACCTCTGCCTGTTATCAACAATTCCTCTTCTGCTTTGCAGCCTGCTGAGACTACACCCCTCCCCTTATTGTTTATCAACGCAGGATTCGGCCGCCGAAGTCTAGTCTTGCCCAAGACCCCCCCACAGAAAACCAATCTTCTCCTTCAGAAGGTCCTGCACCTGCCGAGGTAACCTCTGATCTGGATTTACCTATTACTCTCAGGGAGGGCACTCACTCATGTACCTCTCATAGTATTGCTAACTATGTTTCTACGACACACCTTAGTGTCCATGTTAGTAATTTTGTTGCTACCCTTTCTGCTGTTTCTGTTCCCAAAAATGTTCATGATGCTTTACAAAGTACGACCTGGACACATGCCATGACTGAGGAGATGAATGCTCTTATTGACAGAGGTACCTGAGATTTGGTTGATCCTCCATCTGATTGCAAGCTTGTTAGATGCTGTTGGGTGTACACTGTAAAGTATCATCCCGATGGGACTTTTGAACGCCTGATGGCTCGCCTAGTGGCCAAAGGGTACACTCAAACGTATGGTATTGATTACTTTGAACCTTTTTCTCCTGTTGTCAGGCTAAATTTTGTACGAGTTCTTCCTATGGAAATCAATCTGGATTGGCCCCTTATACAGCTAGATGTCAAGAATGCCTTTCTTTATGGTGATCTCTAAGCGGATGTTTTTATGGAGCAACCACCTGAGTTTGTTGCTCAGGGGGAGTCACACAAAATTTGTCGCCTCAAAAAGTCTATTTACGGACTCAAGTAGAGCCCACGTGCCTGGTTTGATAAAATGAGCAAGATTTTGTCTACTTGTGGCTTCCTCAGATCTCATGTTGATCACTCTGTCTTTATTAAGAAGACTTCCTCTGGTATTGTTGTTCTGATTGTGTATGTTGATGATATTACTTTATCTGGCAATAATCTTTATGAAATTCATGCTACTAAAGCTTACTTATGCAAGCACTTTGTCACTAAAGATTTGGGACAGCTGAGATACTTTTTGGGAATTAAAGTTTCCAGGACTGCTAATGCTCTTGTTTTATCTCAAAAGAAGTATGTTCTAGACCTTCTACAGGAACTGGGATGCTTGGAGCTCGGATTACTGATACTCCCCTAGATCCTAATGTAAATTGGGATGATGATGACTCTCCCATGTATCCTGATAGTAAAAGATATAGGAGACTGGTTGGCAAACTAGTCTATTTATCTGTTACTAGAACTGATATTTCTATTGCTATTGGTCTGGTTAGCATGTATCTTGACAAGCCTAGACAGTGTCACTGGGAAGCACTGTGTCATATTCTGATGTATTTGAAGAAATCCCCTGGTAAAGGCCATTTCTATAGAAAACATGGTCATTGTTCTCTTGAAGGTTACTTTGATTCTGACTATGCTGGAAGTAAGATAGACTGAAAATCTACTTATGGTTACTGTACATTTGTTGGTGGAAATCTTGTCACCTGGAGGAGTAAAAAGCAGAATGTTGTTGCTAGATCTAGTGCTGAGGCTGAGTACTAGGCCATGGCTCACACAGCCTGTGAACTTTTGTAGGTACAGTCTCTTCTAAAAGAATTTGGAGTGGGGTATTCTACTCCTATTCCCATGCATTGTGATAATAAAGCATCTATCTTTATTGCATATAATCCTGTATTTCATGAGCGGACCAAGCACATTGAAGTTGACTGCCACTTCATCAGAGAAGCTATTTTGGCTGGTCGTATCTGCACTCCTTTCACTCGCTCAGAGGATCAAGTTGCTGATATCTTCACAAAGCTGCTGGCCAAGAAACATTCCTGCTCTCTTGTGGACAAGTTGGGCATGATTGATATCTATGCTCCAACTTGAGGGGCAGTGTTAAACATTGTCTTATTTAGTTCTTTATATTCACTTGTTATTTTCCTATTCTATGTGGACCTATATGTAAATGTTCTCTATAAATATACGGGGTACACACATTGTGCACCCTAACCCTTACAACAAATTCAAGAATTCATATTGTGTATGTGGATGGAATAATTCTGTCTGCTAGTGATTCAAATGATATTCAAGCTACTAAAAGCTATCGAGAACAACATTTTGTTACAAAAGATCTAGGAAAACTCAGATACTTCTTGGGGATTGAAGTGTTCCAATCTTCTTCGGGCGTTTGTCTTTCACAATGCAAATATGTTCTGATCTTCTGAAACAAACATGCATACTTGGCACTAAACCTGCTAGCACCCCTCTGGATCCCAATACAATTTGGGATGATGAAATGTCACCACCTTATCCTGATAACCACCAATGCAGAAGAATGGTTGGTAAACTTATCTATCTTACTGACATTACTTCTGCTGTTGGACTTGTCAGTTGGTATTTGGATAAACCTCGACAATATCATTGAGATGTTGTCTGCCATATCCTTAAATATCTGAAAAACTCTTCAAGAAAAGGGTTGTTGTATTACAAGCAAGGACATTGCAAACTCACTGGGAATTCTGACTCTGATTATGCTGGTAGTAGATGTGACAGATAATCTACCTCTGGCTACTCTAATCTTGTTGGAGGTAATCTGGTTACATGGCGCAGTAGGAAGCATACTGTGGTAGCTTGGTTGAGCACTGAAATCGAATACAAAGCCATGGCTCATACATCTTGTAACTTGATGTGTGTCCAAGGACTCCTCCAAGAATTTGATATCTATGATCCATATCCTATCCCCATGTACTGCAATAGTAAAGCCTCCATTTTTATTGCTAGCAATCCTACCTTTCATGAACTTACTGATCATATCGAGGTGGATTTCCTTTTTGTCCAGGTATTTGTTCTCTCTGGTCGCATCTGCATACAAAAGATTAGATTGCTAACATCTTCACCAAGCTACTGCCCAAGACTCGCTTTAGACACTGGTGGACAAGCTGGGCATGTTTGACATCTATGCTCGAAGTTGATGGAGAGTATTAGTATATATGCTTTATGCTTTATATTTATTTGTGTGCTTTATACTTGTCTTGTCTTTAGCTTTTCTTTGATCTCATATTGCCTAATTCTATTTCTCACTTACTCTCTCATCCTATAAAAGAGAAAGCCTCATATTTGTTTTGATCATCTCAAATAAAGGTTTTGTTATTGTATAATGACTAAAGAGACAATCCTCACTCAACATACCCACTAGTCTTATGCATTATTGTGTTTTATAATATCCACAATAATAACTAAGAATGAACACTCTTAAGTATACATATGATCTCATGTTTAGGCCCTCAGTACAAATCATATGTCATCGAGTCAAAACATTTTTAGGACATTATTACATTATTATATACTCTCCAGACAAGAGTCTATTAGTTTTAGTTTTATTGATAATGACTGAAGTTGTAAATAGAAAGAAATTTGTGGAATGCATCTAAAACCAAAGTATCGTACTCAAAGATATTGGAAATGCTAGGAACCAGAAGCACTCACATTCGGGGCAGCCTTGGCCGTCTTGAACACGTGCCAGACACAAACACACCATGGACACTGCTTAACACATGGTGGAATGGACCAGATGTGTCCTTTTTTCATATCAAGGGTTTGACACACCGTGGACAGAACATGGAGCCATGCAAACGACATGGATAAGACAGGTCCAAACCAATTCCCTATATATTAAAAAAGTAAAAACAATGTCTCCTCGTCCCTCTTTATACAGAACACCACCAAGTAAATCTCCTCCCTCTCCTACTAGTGCTCTCCGTAAGTATTTAATTTTTTAACATTATTCTTGTAAACGCAGTCAATGCTATAATCATGATTCTTGGAATTTGACATGCAAATCTGTTACAATACATAATTATTCATATACAATGTTTCACTTTTTAGTGCTAATGTATTGTGGTTTCATGATTCTCCATAGAAATGTTTCATTCCAAAATATAAGCATGTTTTCATTTTGTTATTTTATATACAAATGTTTGATTTCAGATTGCCAATGTATTTTGGGTATTGGTTGAACCTTTTGTATTTGTTTCATTCAATTTCATTTTATGACTTCAGAGCTTTGTATGGATGGCTGCTCTTTTTTATCAATCCCCTGTTATAACTTCACAAACTTTTTTGATCCTTGTGTGTCAATAACTATACATATTCTTGTCCTATTTGAAATGATAGTCCAGTGTCCATTTCATGTCTGTAGCCATTTGCTCGCTTCCTAGTGGAAATGAGTACCTCAAGAAGTAAATAGGAAAAAGAGCACAAGGGATCACTAAAATAAACAATTAGCTGGTTGATCAATTAGTCTAACATGCCCAATAGTTGATTTAATTATCAATGTACTTTGCGCTTACTGCTGGATCATGCTTTTATGGAAATGAGCAGTTGATGTAGGACAAGCTGCTCATCCAGAGCCTGGATAGGATTTGGCACCTCTCAATTAGAGCACATCTTAGTTGTCTTTTATTTGTGTCTGTCTTTTAATGAATTATCTTTGATTTTCCATCTAGGTTATATTCGCAATTATTTTAGTATTATGAATTAGATGTAACATTTGAGGATTTGTTTGCAAGTTTTAATTAATTAATTTTGTTTCTTAATTCAGTGTTGTAAGGAGCGGAAACAAGCCAATAGGCTACCCGCACTTTATCTAAATACTATAACCATGCCTGGGGGAGTTGTCCGGCAGAGTTTAAATATATGACTGAATTTCATTTTTAAATTAAGTTTGTTTCAGCATTGTTCGAGTATTTTGAGTTCTTATCTGGTGTTAGGGTGTAAGTAATGATGCAAAGAAATTAGCTTTATTGTTGAGGATTAACTCGGAGGCAAAGGTTAAGTAGTTAGAACTTAAACTGTAAGCAAGTGAAAAGGGTTTGGCTGTATATAAGTTATAGAGTCAAGGGTAAACATTCACATCCTTTAAGTAGGTTTGCTTGCTTAATGTACATATATAACTTTTGAAAATTACTTTTATATTCTGATGGCACTTGCCTTCTTTATTTCTACTACCTAGGTACATCTATACCACCGTGCTTAACGTGCTTGGAAAGGCCAAGAGGCCTATGGAAGCCCTGAATATATTTTATTCCATGCGTGTAATTATGCTAACCCTCCCCCCTCTATATTCTCCCCAGTTTATTTGAGTAGATTGATTTGAGTTTTGTAAATCTACAGCAAGATAGAACTTCGTATCCAGACCTTGCTGCCTACCACTGCATCTCGGTCACTCTTGGACAAGCAGGGCTGATGAAAGAACTTTTTGATGTTATTGATTGCATGAAAAGCACACCTGAAATTAAGTTCAATACAGTTTTAGACCAGAAGTGGGATCCACGTCTGGAACCAGATCTTGTTGTTTATAATTCCGTAAGTCGTCTCATATATGTGAACTCTTCAGAGGAAATTACTGAACATCAAGTTCATCTTGTATTTTGAAATCATAAACTTTTCTGTTCAGGTGTTAAATGCGTGTGTTAAAAAAAAACACTGGGAAGGGGCATTTTGGGTGCTGCAGCAACTGAAGCAGAAGGGAATTCAGCCTTCAAGTGCAACTTATGGCCTTGTTATGGAAGTATGATAAGAATTCCTCTGACCTATTTGATCATCTTAGATAAAATGAATCTTTATAAGAGTTAGATGCCTCGAATGTCTTTAGAAGTTCTATACAAGTAATGATCAGAATTACATAAAGAATTTGGAATTAATGATTGCAATTTCAAACCATCTGTTGGCCTTTATACAAATATGGCATTCCCAATCAATTTTTGCTGTAAAGAACCCAATCAATTTGTTCCATAAAAATCATGTAGATCTTCATTGTTAGATATCACAATATGTATACCCTCCTGATTGCATTAGTAACTGGACGAAAGGCACACTACAAAACTAGGTTTCTGACATGTTGTAGGAGCCCGCTAACCATTAATATGTATAAAACATAAAAGAAGGTAAACGGCCATAAAAGACAAGGAGTAATGTGGAAAACCCTTCAAGAAGAAGGGAAAAACCTTGGGTAAAGATCATGCTAAGCCTATGACCTATAGGACTATTATACCTTTTTTCCTCAGCATAAACAGTTACAACTTTAAGAGAAATTGTGTTATATACTTATATGGAACCTGTTAAGACGGGAAATTGTTGTTTATTGAATGAATATAAAAGTGTACATAGTAGTCTCTTATATAGCAAACAGAAAAAGAGACAGACTTAGATGCTACCCATATGGGACTAAACAACATAAGAAATAGAGTAAGTGAGTCACATGCTAAGCACATGACGCTCAAGAAAACAAAAACACATATCTCTATACTCCCCCTCAAGCTGGAGCGTAGATGTCGAAGAGGCCTAGCTTGTCAATTAGCGTCTGAAAGCGATTCTTGGGTAGCACCTTGGTGAAGATATCTGCAAGTTGTTTCTCCGTGCTGATATATGGGGTGTGGATCTGGCCAGACATGACCTTTTCTCGTACAAAGTGGCAATCGACCTCAATGTGTTTAGTTCGTTCATGAAATGTAGGGTTGCTCGCAATAAAAATAGACGCCTTATTGTCACAGAACATAGGGATGGGGCTAGACGGAGAGATGCCAAACTCCTTCAGAAGACTGCGGACCCATAGGAGCTCACATGTAGTATGAGCCATCGCTCTATATTCCGCCTCAGCACTAGATCATGCTACAACCGTTTGCTTTTTACTGCGCCATGTAACCAGATTTCCCCCCACAAAAGTACAATATCCAGATGTGGATTTTCTGTCAGATCGACTTCCTGCATAATCAGAGTCAGAAAAACCAGATAGATCACAGTGGCCATGTTTCTTGTATAATAGACCTTTCCCAGGAGCACTTTTGAGATATTGAAGAATGTGGCAGATAACATCCCAGTGACATTGGCGTGGTTTATCAAGATACCGACTAACAAACCCAAGAACAACAGCTAAATCAGCTCTAGTGACAGTTAGGTAGATAAGTTTGCCTACTAGTCTCCTGAACTGGTGGCGGTCAGCATATGGAGGAGAAGAGTCACTATCCCAATCCATATTAGGATCCAGAGGTGTGTTGGCTGGCTTGCAGCCTAACATGCCTGTCTCTTACAACAAATCCAGAACATATTTCCGTTGTGATAGACACAATCATGCAGAAGATCTAGCAACCTCAATTCCCAGACAGTATCGTAATTTACCAAGATCTTTTGTGATAAAATGTTGTGCTAGATAGTTTTTGGTTGCTTGAATCCCTGCATTATCGCTGCCAGATAAGATAATGTCATCAACGTACACAATGAGAATAACAAGCCCTGCAGTAGTGTTTCGTACAAAAACAGAGTGATCAGCCTGCGACCGTCGAAAGCCAAAAGAGAGTAAGATTTTACTGAGTTTGTCAAACCATGCTCGTGGGCTTTGTTTTAAGCCATATATTGCCTTGCGAAGTTTACAGATTTTTGAAGCAGACTCCCCCTGAGCAACAAATCCGGGGGTTTGCTCCATGTAGACATCCTCTTGTAGATCGCCATATAAAAGGCATTTTTCACATCAAGTTGGAAAAGTGGCCAGTCTTTATTTACCGCAACAGATATCAGAATGCGAACAGAATTGAGACAAGCTACTGGAGAAAATGTTTCAAAATAATCAACGCCGTAGGTTTGGGTATATCCTTTTGCCACGAGACGAGCTTTCAAACGTTCAATGGTACCATCTGGCTGATATTTAATTGTGAAGATCCAGCGACAACCAACAGAGTGGCAGGAAGATGGTCTGTCAACCAGATCCCATGTATGTTGTTCATTCAGAGCTTGCATTTCCTGTTCCATAGCATGTTTCCAGGTAGGATGGCGAAGCGCCTCATCGGCGGTTTTAGGAATAGTCACAACAGATAAAGCAGATGTAAAACAGGCAAAGCTATCATTGAGATTGTCAGATGAGCAGAAACGACCAATAGGATGCTGAGTACAAGAACGAACACCCTTCCGTAAACTAATAGGAATATCCAAGTCAGAAAATACCTCAGCCGGTGGTGGATCATCCGCAGACGGAGGAGTTGGTTCGGCCGGGGCAGTGATGGGCTTCGGTCTTCGCTTGTATACTTGTAGAGGTCGTTCCTGAGGCATAGTAGCAGGAGGCAGATCTTCGACTAACGGTAGTGGAGTGGTAGCCAAAATATCAGTAGTCAATTGTTCCCCGGTAGCAGAGTAATGGGGCATATGTTCAAAGAATATCACATCCGCACTAACATACCAATGTTTCGTAACTGGATCAAAACAGCGGTAGCCTTTCTGAGTGCGAGAGTACCCTAAAAACACACATTTCACAGAACGAGCATCTAACTTAGTGAGACCAGGGCGAAGATTTTTCACAAAACACGTACACCCAAAGATGCGAGGCGGCACAGAGAACAAAGGTTTATCAGGAAATAAAAGGGCGTACGGAACTTGATTTTTCAAAACAGAAGAAGGCATGCGATTGATAAGGTAGCACACTGTGGAAATAGCGTCAGGCCAAAAACAATGAGGTACTTTATAATGAATGAGGAGGGTGCGAGCAACCTCAAGAAGGTGTCGGTTTTTTCGTTCCGCTACGCCATTTTGTTGTGGGGTGTATGGGCAAGTAGTCTGGTGGATAGTTCCATGGGACATACAAAAAGAAGTAACAACTTGTTGCATAAATTCAAGTGCATTGTCTGTGCGAAGGGTTTTAATAGGTCGATCAAATTGGGTTTTAATTTCAGCAAAGAAAGTGCGAATGCAATCTAACACAGTATTTCGACCTTTGAGCAGAAACAACCAAGTGGTACGGGAATAATCATCAATGAAAGTCAGAAAGTATTTCACACCAGAATGACTGGGCACAGAACATGGCCCCCAAATATCCGCATGCACTAGTTCAAAAGTTTCTTTAGAAGAAATAACTTTTTTAGCAGGAAAAACAGATCTAGAATGTTTGCCCATAACACATGTTTCACAGGAAAAACTATCGCCAGATAAATAAGGAAATAGATGCTTCAATTTTGCCGCAGATGGATGGCCAAGCCGAACATGCAACTGTAGTCCTGTCACAGAGGTAGAGATCATCGCCCTAGGAGCAGGTGGTCCATCCAAGTAATACAGCCCATCACGTCCTTCACGGCCCGAACCAATCCTCGTCTTCGTGCGGAGATCCTTCACAATACAACCAGAGGGGTCAAATTCGACAGAGCAGTTCAGTTGTTTAATCATTTTGCTGACTGAAAGTAAATTAACAGGAAATTTCAGAATGTATAAAACTGAATTCAGATGTAATTTTCATGAAAGAGGAATTGTGCCGGTGCCGGGAACAACAGTTTTAGATCCATTTGCAACAGTGACGGATGATATCAGAGTTGTTGTAGTAAGCTGTGAAAATAAATGAAGAGCACCAGTCATATGAGTAGAAGCACCTGAGTCGATGCACCACTGTTTGTTACCAGAAGAGGATGAGGTGAGCATGGCAGAGGAGCCTGATGTAGAGGGTAGCTGTGCAAGGCGCTCTTGGAACATTTTCTCGAACTCCGATCGTAGCCACTCAGTGTTGGTTGGTGCAGGTGATATTTCAGCAGGAGAGTCAGCAACAACATCATCATCAGTAGTTTGGTTAGCCCAAGCAGGTTTTCCGTGCTTGATCCAACATCGGTCCTCAGTGTGATTGTCTCGACCACACCAGTTGCAGTGACGTGGGCCTGAAGAAGTACCTCGACCTGGTGTAGCAGATCCGTGGCCGCCAGAAGCAGGAGGTCGTCAACCGCGACCGCGACCACGGCCACGGCCACGACTAGAGTCAGTAGAGCGCGCAACTAGTGCAGGATGCTCAGGAGCAGGTATGGGAGTCAGAGAAGGCAGTCTCTGAACTCTTTTGAGGACATCGCGAACTGTGGGCAGCGGATCGCTTGACAGAATTTGATCAACAACCCCCGAGAAGGAGGCAGGAAGGGCAGCCAGAAAATGCACAAATTGAAGCTCATTTCTTTGCTTCTGGGCAATCTTGATATCAGCAGTCAGAGGGTGATACATTTCATATTCATTCCACAAAGCGGAGCATTGATTATAGAAATCGTCGATAGACATGTCAGTGGAGAACTCCTTCTTGGCGAGCTGTTTGAAGATTTCGAAGACCCGCTTTGGATTCTCCTGATGTGAGTAAACATGTGCCAATTGATCCCACATCGCCTTGACATCATGGTGGCAGAGAAGGGACTGACTGATCCGGGGATCAGTGCTGTTGAGGATCCAAGACATGACGCCCGAATCATCCTTGGACCACTGGATATAGCTTTGTGTAGTCTTATCATCAGAATCAGCCACAGGAGCAGCAGGAGGATTGGCCGTAAGATGGTGATACCGACCTTGTGCCTTGACATAGAGAACAAACGACGCCGACCAGAGATGGTAGTTGGAGCCGCCGTCGAGTTTCACTGTGGTGACACACAGAGATCTGGGGGGCTCAGAGTAGGCCATGGCAGCAGTAGACGTCAACGCCGTAGAGGTAGCAGTAGAGACCCTTAATGGGTAGAGCCGAAGAATCAGAAACGGGCAGAGGCAGCAGGGATCTGATGTAGCAGATCAGAAGAACCCGAAACGGGCAGATGGTGCATAGAAACCTACGCCTGCATGAGGAGAAACTTAACGTTCCACCATGAGGCGCAGGCAGAAACGCTAACGGACAAAGAAGACTCTCAACTTAGATGGCCAGCGGATACCCGAACGAGAACTGACGTACGCCCGGACGTAGACGTAAAAAAATTAGAAAGTGATCAGGCCTTACGTAGGAAATTAGAAAATGTGTGTGGTGGCAGATATGGTGGAAGAGGGTATGGATGGGTAGATTTGATAGAGGAGGAGAAGAGGGGAGGACGTGGGGTGGTGGTGGTGGCGTGTGGTGTTGGCTGCTGTATGCAGCGGCGACAGGGGGGGCGGCGACTGCTGTGGGGGGGGGCGGCTAGGTAGGGTGAGGGTTAGGGAAGGGAGGAGAGGGGAGGAGGAGAGGCCAGGGGCAGGGCTGCCGCCGGTGGGGGGGGGTTAGGTCATGGGTGGGAAATTAGGGTGGGAGAAAATAGAGGCCTGCTCTTGATACCATGTTAAGACGGGAAATTGTTTGTTTATTGAATGAATATAAAAGTGTACATAGTAGTCTCTTATATAGCAAACAGAAAAAGAGACAGACTTAGATGCTACCCATATGGGACTAAACAACATAAGAAATAGAGTAAGTGAGTCACATGCTAAGCACATGACGCTCAAGAAAACAGAAACACATATCTCTATAGAACCACCTCCAAGAGTTGCCACACAGAGAAAAAACATAACAAGTAAATGTGCTGCCTTCTAAACCTACTCACAAACAAAAATAATCAAATATTCCCCCTCAAGTTGGGCATATAAGTTATATAGATGAGTTGGCGGTGGTGGCGGTGGCGGGTAGGGGTGCCGGCGGGGTGTGAGGGGAGGGGGTGGGGAGCCGGCAGCGGCGGGGAGAAGGCGCAGAGGGGGGGGGGTTGCAGCCGGAGGGGCTGCGGGTGGAAGGGGAAGGAGGGGGGAGGGAGGGCAACATCGGTGGTAGGGGCTGCGGGCGGCAGGGGGGAGGGGGAAGGGAGGCGACCGCCGGTGGGGAAGGAGAGAGGAGGGGTGGCGGCGGGGGGGGGTTGCTAGGTCATGAGGGGCAGGGTTAGGGTGGGAACTTGCACGGGGGGGGACCTGCTCTTGATACCATATAGATGAGTGAACAAAATTGGTATTGGATGATTAAAAGGTTTACAGTGCATTCTCTTATTATGGGATAAGAGAGGAGATACAAAAATAGAGACAAGCAATATAGTACTAAACCAATGAGTAAAAAACATAAGTGAGGCACATGCTAGGCACATGACACTCAATGAAATATAAACATATCTCTATAAGTTAAACATGCCAAACTTGCAAATAAGATCACGAAGATTTGGTCTCATGGTCCATGGACCCATTCTATGTAAAGATCTACAATGCTCACTCGTCTTGACATATGGTAGACGGAAGTTAAACATCAATTTTTTTTTTAAAAAGATGAAGCGTCTATCCTACTCTATATCCATGGCGTGATCTTGCTGAACAGAACTAATGGCAGAGTTGTAGCTAGAATATACATGCATCACGACATGTTTTTTTTGATGCCCAAATTTAATGAGAATAATTTGGATCCATGTCATTTTAATAATCCCCAACGTCGGTGCTGTATACTCAGCTGCTACACTATATCTGACAATGATTGATTGTTTTTACTTCTAAAAATGATAATCTGACTCCCAGGATACCATATCCAAATGTAGAATGCCTGTCATCTTGTGAACCTGCCCAAATTGAAGCATTCATGTCTAGAGGAAGATCTGAAAATTTATTAGAACAAGATTTTACACGTCTTCTACCTTTTGTCTTTCTTCCTCGCTACTTGAATTTTCACTAGATGACGAGAATGACGATTTGAATCCATTTATTGAGTGTAATACTCTTTTTCATAGCATGGCTGTCGTCCTTGCTCATCACGAGCTTGAAGCTTTATGTCGTATGTCTCGAAAGTCGAAATTCAGTATAGGTCTTCAATCTCCAAAGTAGAAAGGTCCTATGGTTCTCTCACAGTGAATTTCTTTTCATACTTATTTTTTAGAGAACGCAAACTATTAGCAATTTAATCTTTTTAATCAATTACCTTTCCTAAGAATTTCAAGCTATGTATAAGCAAAGTAAATCTAGAGTACGTTTTAGAAATAATTCATGAAGCGACTCTAGTTTATGTGGAAGCATATTTATTTTTGTGTCATTTTCTTGTTTGGTTCCTTCACGAGTAATAGAAAATTCTCCATATTTCATGACTTTTATCACATAAGGAAATATCATTAAATTCACTAGGAGAAAGAAAGAGACCATACACAGTGCAAGGATTGCGGTTCCGTCGATATCTGCGGTATACCGATCGGTATACCGATGCCGATGGGTACCGGTACAGATACACACGATTCTGCCGCTAGGATCGCAAATTTCGGTGGGCTTATCGCCAATACCGCCAAATATCTAGGGTACCGGTGCAAAATGCATCACTTACCCATTGGTACAGGGCGGCACAGGCAGCATACCGACCGGTATACCGGCATTCACGATCCAAGAACTGCTGCTGCTGTTTGAAGGGGAAAAGCTTGGAGATTTTTGGGCGATTTTTGAGATTGGTGCTCAAATCAGCCCTAAACAAGGTATGTATACTTAATTTCTTGCATTTCCCACCATTTCCAATCTCTCCCCTCTCTATTTCTTTCTATTCTCACCTAAAAAATTCTCCAAATACCCCCAAATCTTAGATCTACTCCCAAAAACTTATGATAAATGCAATTTATCCCTAGATCTATGATTATATTATATAGATCTACTAATTTATCACTAGATCTACCTAATTAACTCACTAATAATTAACATTACCATGTAATTTCACTAATTAATAGTAATAATACAATTAATACTATTAATAATAGGTATTTAATTTAGGTTTAGTAGAAGTTCTATCAAAGATTAACATGAAGATATATAAACAAAAATGTACTCAAAATATTTAAATATTTCGTTTTTTTATTTATTAAAAATGCTGAAAATAAAAAAAAACAAGATTTTTTTATTTTTCTGTTTAATTGTGTGTGTTAATGTTGTATAGGATAAAGTTAGCATTTGGAAACATGTCACTTGTTCAAAATATTTAAATATTTCTTTTTTTATTAAACATGTTGAAAATAAAAAAAAGTTTTTTTTTAATTTTTCTGTTTAATTGTGTGTGTTTAATGTTGTATAAGATGAAATTAGCATTTGGAAACATATTACTTTTTCAAAATATTTCAATATTTCTTATTTTATTTATTAAAAATGCTGAAAATGAAAAAAACAAAATTTTTTGTTTTTTCTATTTAGTTATGTGTTTTAATGTTGTATAAGATGAAATTAGCGTTTGGAACATATCACTTGTCTATTTAATAAGTAAATATGACACTTTATGATTTTAAAAATACTTTTAGACTTTATTTATTTTAAAAATATTTTGCTTTGCTTTGTTTTACTAATATCATATGTTTTGCTTGTTTTTCTCTCTTTTTCAGTGTTGACTTTTGAGTTTTGAGAAGATATCTTTGTCTTCAAGTGATACTGACGGTGTTGGGGCTGGTCATGCTGCATCAAAGGATGTGGATTTTCTATGGAGTCACTGCTAGCCTGTACCTGGGTCTGGGAATAGGGCAAATATTGTCTGCAACTACTGTAAGAAAACACTTGGTGATGGGGGAATTACTAGATTCAAGCGTCACATCACTGGTGGTGACAAAAATGTGGCAATGTGCCAGAAGTGCCCTCCCAGGTGTTAGGGGTTGATACGATGCTGATTCAAAATACGCAATGAGAAAGCACTCTCGGTTCTTTCTGCTTTCATAGTCGCCGCTTTTACTGAATTCTTTTTCTTAAATAAGAAATTGGGATGACTTCAAGAAGCTTATGGGTGCAAAGAAACAAAAACAACAAAAGTTGAAGCAGGTTGGAAAGGCTTACACAAATACACTTTTTGATGTTAGGGCCACAGGTTCTTCTGCTGAATCAGATGATGACATTGCATATCCTCCAGGGTGTGATACTACTTATACACGTCATATGTATAAACGCGCTCTCAGAGATTCTCGCAAAAGTGAGTGGGATAGGGAGGAGGCAACTCGACTTATGAGGAGATATCGGCCATCTGGTGCAGGTGGAGGCAGTGGGGCTGCCCGTGTTCCTATTGTTGACCTAGATGATGATGAAGATCAACAATGCTCAACATAAAAGAGAGAAAGGTGCCATTGATACCCTTTTCTGTTCTGCTAGTGTGAGATTGAGGAATGTTGATGAGCCAGGGGTTAGGAAGCCTGATGCTAGGCAAAAAACCCTAAAAGAAATGTTTACTGGTGCAAAAGAGAAGGTGGACAAGGCAGTGGGTAAGTTCTTCTTTGCTCATGGTATACCTGCACATGTTGCAACTGAACCCTATCTCCAACACATGGTATATGTGATAAGGGAGTCTGGTAGGGGCATCAAAGACCACAGTGCATATGAATTGATGAACATGTATCTTCCCCAAGAGAAGAAAGATCTACAGGTATGGATTTCAGACCAGAAACAATTGTGGTCTAAATACGGCGTCACACTCATGTGTGATGGGTGGACTAGTGGCAATAGAAAACAAATTATTAACTTTCTTGCACATTGTCGTGGATCGACTGTTTTTTTAGACTCCGTTGATGCTTCTGGTGAAGTCAAGAATTATAGTTACATGAAGAAGCTAATGAAAACATACATCAAGCAGGTCAGGGTTGAGAATGTGGTGTAGATAGTGACTGATGATGGCTCTAACTTCAAGAAGGCCGATAAAAGTACAATGAAGAGATATCCGGTCTACTGGACTCCATGTGCTGCCCACTGCATAGATCTGATTTTTAAGGACATGGGTACAATTGATTACATCAAAAGTGTGACAATTGATGGTAGTTGATCACATGTTTCATCTACAACCATTCCTTCTTGTTAAATGCAATGAGGCGACTTGAGTACTGTGGAGGTGATCTGATTAGACCATGGGTGATTAGATTTGCAACAAATTACTTGGCCCTGAATTTATTAAAGTCAAAAAGGGATGGACTTAGGAGGCTCTTCAATGGTGTGGAGTGGACCTCCATGAAAGAGCACAACACCCTAGTGGATAGAAAGATTGAAGAACTAATAGCCAATTGGGCTTTCTGGGATAAGGTTACAAAAGTGCTGCAGATAATGGAACCTGTTGTCAAAGTGTTGAGGCTGGTAGATGGTGACAAAGCCGCAACAATGCCTTGTATGATGCACTGCAGGTAATGGTGGAAGGTATTAAACAAGCAGCTCCTGGGTCCAATTCACAATACTTGTCAATTGTAGACAAGTGTTGGACATATATGCTTTGACATCCACTGCATAAAGCAGGTATATAATTTATTTCTTCTAAATTCAGGTTTATGTTTTAACTCTATAAGTAACTCAATCTAAAATCTAAATCTTATTTCCTTGTTTGGAATTGGTGACAACTTACTATCTGAATCCGAGGTTCTAATACTCGCGAAAACTGGGCTTAGATGCGACCCTAATGTCTGCTGTGCGAGAGATAATTAATAAATTCTTTGCCTCTACAGAAGAGCGCACCATAGTGATGGATGAGGTATAATTATATATATTACATAGCTTACATGAAGTCATGAACATCTTCATTCTTGTTTGATGTTTCATCCTCTGATTCTGAAGTCTGAACATCTTAAATATTTTGCAGCTGCGATAATTTCGTGAAGGCACCGTTTGTTTTGGTCATCCAAATGCAGTTGCCGACCGTGAGCAGGGTGATCCTTGTGAGTGGTGGGTTTGGAATGGAACGGGTGCCCCCCATCTAAGAAAAGTGGCTGTTCGCATTCTTTCTCAGACAACATCTGCAGGAGGTTGTGAAAGAAATTAGAGTACTTTCAATTTAATACACTCAAAGAGAAGGAACATGTTGGGGGCAAACAGGCTGAGAGATCTGGTATATGTTCACTACAACATGCGGTCGAGGGCTAGAGCAATACGATCTGGTATATGTTCACTACACCAGACTACTATCCCATGTCTGATAACACTTTTCGAAGGAGGAAAACTCGAACGGGCAAAGTCTACAGTGGTGAATTGCCACATGAGGCTTCTACGGCTACAAGCTCCTGCGGCTACAACAGTGGTTATTATTCTGATATTGCTGATTCATTTGGGAGCATGAGTATTTCAGCGTCTGATTCTCAATCTCAACATGATTCAACATTAGGCTTTGGCGATATGTTATTTGGGCAAACACATGCACAACCCTACCCATCTCATTCTCAATATGGGTACTCTGGATATCGAAATCAGCCACCACCACCACAACCGGAAGTAGAACATCATGTTGGATATACCTATATAGCAAATGTCTCAGGCCCACATGGAAGTTATCAATATAACTCCCTTGCATTCTCTGAGGATGGTGGGCAAACATGGAGTGGTGGTCATTCAGTTCTTCCTATTTCTCCAATCCCAATACTTCCTATGGCTATGCCTGTAGCTATTCAACAAAATCCTCAAACAAGTCAATGTCCACTTACTCAAGCTCCTCCACCTACGTCTCCAAGAAAGGCACAATATCTCAGAGATTTAGAAGTGCATTTTCCAAAGATTGGGATGATACAATTTGTTAATGATGATGTGTATGAGGAGCACGTGACTACATACAACCAAATGTATAGGATGCATATGTCATGGCCAGAATATCTCAACAACATCAACTCATTACAGTATGGACAACTAACGCGCCACTCAACATACAATTGATGTGAGTTGGTAAGTAAATATGTTATTCTTATGTTGTAAATTGTATATTATTGCATAATTGTATGTATTTAAGTTTGTGGATTGTGTTGGTAAAATTTCATATTTGAATTCCTACATATTGTCATCGAAATCCCAACGAAACAGGTCAGGTTTCTTACCTCCCACATGATGGACCCCTGTAGAGATTACACCTGTAAAATTTCACGAATTAATTCATTCAATTTGGCGTCGAAACGGCCAGGATTGCATCTGTCGGTATTTCCGTCGGTATACCGGTAAATACCTATTTCCAAGCTGTTGAAACGGCGTCGGTTTCGTTCACCTCGTTCCTTGACACCGTGGCATTAAGACTAGCACATTTACCATATTTGCATCCTAATTCTCAAGCTCTTTTGTTGGAAGATAAAATAAATGTACGAGCATCTTCCACTAAGTCAAAATTGACGCCCTAGAAGAAAAATCCATTCACTGCTTCCAATACGTATAGTTAAAGCCATGGAACAAGACTTTGACTTCGAGTCAACTTCCGTAGGTGTGGAAGTGGAAGTTTGTGGAAACATCGAGGACACTTTTGAAGCTTTTACAACTACACTTTGACACAACTTAGATAAAAGTTGAGCTAAAAATAGTCATTTTGCTATGAAAGTTGATAGATTATATATAATCTAGCTAAGAAACACAATATATGTATACATATAGCCTACCATATAGGTTTACATATGTAAAAAAAGTTCACAATTACATACAATCATCTCTGGACTACAAAGTTCTTCCACATATAAAGTTTAGGAAAGTAAACAAATTACATAAAAATGGTGTAAAGCTATGGTAGATCTAGCAGGGGGGTCGATCTATTAATATTATCTTAGAATAATAAAAAATAACAACAAAATCACCTTATCTCAAGCTCCTACACTTTTCCCCCTCAAACGACAAACTCCACAAAACACTAGAAGAATTCACCGACTTCTGTTGATGTTGAGGAAGTTGGGGAATATTTGAATGGACCTAGGCCAACTTCTACAAAGTGTTGAGGATATTGTGGAATAAGGATTTTTACGTGGTTTCAACATCACCAACTGTTGACTTCGACAAAATCTGTGAAATGTCGCCCAACTTCGACGATTTTTGAGCACAGTTAGAGCCATCTAAGACTTGAATGGTAGATATTTGCTCCTTCAAGACTAAGATGACTAAGTAGGTTTTCCTCATTCTTTAAGACTCGTAGGAGTTCCTTGAAGATGTGTTCCGATACCAACATAAAACGGCCCGTTGAGAACTAATATGGAGGTAAACAGTCCCATTGGTCATCCCTTGTTATCCTAAATATATTCTATAAATAAAGAGCCACAAGAACCCCCAAACTGCACCTTGAAAACACAATTGCTACATGGTAGCTTAGAGTTCTCCTACTACTATAATGCCGCTACTTTGAGGAATTGTTTGGAAAACATTTTTGCAAACCTTAGCTAGCCCTAGTAGTGACAAGGGTGCTTTGAAACTACCATACATTTGAGATAATACATTAAGTGCTCTTTTCCACTTACTCATAAGAAGTTGTGTTTTGTACTTCCATCAGTGATCTACATCTAGGTGCAACACTTGTAGGGGTTTTGGGAGGTAAGGTTGGGGATCAGGTGGGAGATGAATCGGGGACTGGGTGGTAGTGTCTAGGCTGGGTCTATATGGGTAGGGTTGAAGTTCTTTGATGTTTTTTTTCTGCACTACATATGTATGTATGTTTGTGTGCAAGTATATACTACTGGCTTGAGGCTTATCACTGAGACAGAAGTGCCTTGAAACATTTATTACACTTTATATGATTGCTTTTACTATAAATACAATCTTGGAAGAAGATCACACTTATTAACAGATTTGTAGAGTAAGCATAAAAGCTGTAATTTTCTTTATAGGAGTATAGGATTCACAATTAAGGATATGACATTAGATTAAAGCCTTGAAGGAAACAATCAAGCAATTAGGTATATTGAAAACACTCTATGTAACGAATAGACTTTCCCATGGTAAGAATATACATGATTGTTTTCTATATTATATAATAATAAGAGAATATTTTTTTTTGTAATATCTGCCCATATAATTATTTTTTTCTGCTGATTTGTTAATGGACTAAGTGTGTCAGACTGGACAACTAAGAATCATTTTTTTTTTGAAGCATTGTCCTAAATAGTTGCTGTGAGTGGGAATACAAATCCAGTAATTGTGTAACAAATACAAGCATGGGCACCTACCTTATATAGGAATATAGGATAGGAGGAGTCCCTCATTACAGAGTTTACCAATATGGGATAAAAAACAAGCACTAAAGAGTGCACAAATTAAAGGAATAACTACAAATAAATATATTAATACTCCCCCCCCCTCAAGCTGAAGCATGGATATCATGCACGCCCAACTTCTCCATCATAAATTGAAATTTGTCTTTGGTAGTGGTTTTCTAAAGATGTCAACGAGCTGATCCTCAATTTTGATGTATGGAGTGGCTATGCGCTTGGATAAAATGGATTCTCTTACAAAGTGGCAGTCTACCTCAATATGTTTGGCACACTCATGAAAAGTTGGATTACTTGCAATGAAGGCAGCGGCTTTATTGTCACAATACACTGGAATAGGGGTAGAATTAGAGATGCCTAATTCCTTTATAAGTCCTTGAACCTACATCAGCTCACACGTGGTATGTGCCATGGCACGATATTCAACTTCAACACTGGATCTAGCCACAACAACCCACTTTTTGCTTCTCCAAGTGACAAGGTTACCACCTACAAACGTGCAATAACCTGAAGTAGATTTACGGTCAACCCGACTGCTAGCGCAGTCCGAGTCAGAATAACTAGAAATCTTACTTTGCCCATTGTTCCTATATAGAAAACCCTTTCCAGGCGAGCTTTTTAAGTATCTAAAAATGTGGCACACAACATCCCAATGACATTGTCGAGGTTTATAAAAATACTTGCTAATAAGTCCAACTGCAGAACTGATGTCTGCTTGTGTAACTGTTAGATAGATAAGTTTGCCCACAAGTCTTCTATATTGTTTGCTGTCAGGGTAAGAAGGAGAAGAATCATCATCCCAATTGGTATTTGGATCTAGAGGAGTACTGACTGGCTTGGCGTCCAACAAACCAGTCTCTTCCTGAAGATCAAGTATATACTTGCGTTGAGATAAAAGACTCCAGAAGCAGAATGAAATACTTCAATTCTTAGATAATAACACAATTTTCCAAGATCTTTAGTAATAAGGTGTTTTTAAATATTCCTTGGTCTCCTGGATACCCTGAATGCAAGGAACGAGGTATCCGATTTCGATGGCATGGAAACCAATTTTTTTTTTTGAAAATTTGACAAAAATTTCGATAGATGCAACTGTGCCCGTTTTGAGGCCAAAATGAGCAAATTAACTTATGAAATTTTACAGGCGTGATCTCTACACCTAAATGCATCATTTTATGCAATAAACTTTTATGTGGGGGTAGGTTGGGGGGTGGGTCCTTCATGTGGGAGGTAAGGGAACTAACTTGTTTCTTTAGGATTTCGATGAAGGGTTTCGATGAAAAAATGTAGGAATTAAGTTATGCAATTTTGCAAGAATGATCTATATACATGCATGTACTTATTTGTGTTATAATATCAAATATTGGATATGTAGGGCATCCCCACACATTTTACTTGAGTTGATAGTTTGTTGTTGATATTGACTCAATAGTCAATCATTTCATTGGCCCCAAGAACACTTGTGCATTGTTTCCAAGCTAAATCATTATTTGTTGGTGTGTTTGGCTTCCTAGCACTTTCTTTGTCTAATAAACCACCACTAGGATACATGTCATCCACATTGTAGAAACTAAAAAAGCATGCATTGCATAAGTATTTAATAATTTGAATAGAAAATATTAGGGAAATGCAATGCAATTATGATATACTATAAGTATATACTATGTATAAGTACTAAATGGTGAAATAACTCCAATCCCCCTTTGCTCCTCTTCAAAAAACAACAATAACAACAAGCATTTGCAATTATCGAAATTTTCATCGAAATTTGTCGAAATTCATCGAAATCATCGAAATTTGGCGAAACTCATCGAAATCGACATAGTCGCACGTTTCGGTACCAGATCCCATCGAAATCGAAATTTTTGGGTGAAATTTCGCCAATTTCGCCGAAACCTCATTCCTTGCCTGAATGTCACCCCCAAAAGGATGATATCATCCACATACACTATCAGAATAATAAGACCTTTAGAAGTTTTTTTTATAACAAAGACAAAATGACCAGAATGCGAGCATCTGAAGTCAAATTGGGCAAGAATTTGACTTAATTTATCAAACCATGCTCTTGGACTTTGTTTCAATCCATAAATAGCTTTCTTAAGACGACATAATTAGCACACTCTCCCTGAGCAACAAATTTAGGAGGTTCCTCCATATATACCTCCTCATGTAGGTCACCATATAAGAAAGCATTTTTAACATCCAATTGGAACAGGGTCCACTTCTTATTGACAAAAACAGAAACAAGAATAGAAACAGAATTAAGTCACACAACATGAGAGAGTTTCAAAGTAATCCACACCATAGGTTTGAATATACCCCTTAGCAACAACACGGGCTTTAAGGCGTTAAACCGTGTCGTCTTGTTGATATTTCACAGTGGAGATCCAACGACAACCTATAGGTGAACATGAGCAGGGGGATCTACTAAATTCCAAGTTTGTTGACTATGGAAGTCTTCCATCTCGACTTCCATGGCACACCACTAGGCAGGATGTGCAAGGGCCTTCTGGATAATGCGGAAAAAGGTCTTGTATTATTCGATGATAAAAGAATATACAAGAGTCTCTATATAATACACAAAAGAACCACAGGGTCTAGAGATAACCCATGTGGGATAAAACATAAGTGTAAAGGAAAAGAAAAATAGAAAATAGACTAAGTGTAAAAGAGAAAAACACAGCAAAGTCTATCTACTAATACTCCCCCTCAAGCTGGAGCATAGATGTCAATCATGCCCAGCTTGGATGTCATATCAGTGAAGCGCTTCTTCGGAAGAATCTTTGTGAAGATATCAGCAATCTTCTCATCAGTATGAATGTAAGGGGTAGAAATCTGACCAGATAGAACCGCCTCACGAACAAAGTGACAGTCCACTTCAATATGCTTCGTGCGCTCATAGAAGGTAGGGTTGCTAGCAATGAAAGTGGCTGCTTTATTATCACAGAACATAGGAATGGGCGCCAAGTCTGAAAAACCAAAATCTGTCAGAAGGCTTCGAATCCAGAAGAGCTCGCAGGTAGTATGTGCCATGGCGCGATATTCAGCTTCAGCACTAGAGCGGGCAACCACAGCCTGTTTTTTGCTCCTCCATGTGACTAAATTGCCCCCAACAAAAGTACAGTATCCAGAAGTGGAGCGGCGATCAACCTTGCTCCCAGCATAATCAGAATCTGAGTAGCCCAGTATCTTACAGTGCCCATGTTTTTTGTAGAGAAGCCCTTTTCCAGGAGAGTTCTTCAAATAGCGCAGAATATGGCAAACAACATCCCAATGACATTGTCGGGGTTTGTCAAGGTAGCGACTAACCAATCCGACAGCAGCAGTAATGTCAGCTCGTGTGACTGTGAGGTAGATAAGCTTCCCGACCATTCGTCTGTACTGATGAGTGTCAGGATATGCAGGAGAGGCTTGATCATCCCAATCAGTGTTAGGATCAAGAGGGGTGCTAGCAGGCTTAGCACCTAGGTGTCCAGTCTCAGATAACAAGTCCAGAACATTCTTCCGCTGAGAAAGACACAGTCCTGCAGAAGAGCGAGAGACCTCTATCCCAAGAAAGTAGCGTAAAGAACCGAGGTCTTTAGTAACAAAGTGCTTTTTAAGATACCGCTTAGTTGCCTGAATACCTGCTGCATCACTCCCAGAGAGTATAATATCATCAACATACACAATAAGAATAATAATGCCAGTTGTGGATTGTTTAACAAAAACAGAGTGGTCCGACTGAGAGCGGCGAAAAGAATAATCCTGGAGAATAGTGCTAAGTTTGTCAAACCACGCACGCGGACTCTGTTTGAGGCCATAGATAGCTTTTTTTAAACGACAGACTTTAGATGGCTCCCCCTCACAGATAAAGCCGGGGGGCTGAGACATGTAGACTTCTTCATGTAGATCGCCATAGAGAAAGGCATTTTTCACATCGAGCTGGTATAACGGCCAATTAGAATTAACAACAACAGAGATCAGAATCCTTACAGAATTAAGTCGTGCCACAGGAGAGAAGGTTTCAAAATAGTCAACTCCATAGGTCTGAGTGTATCCTTTAGCAACCAGTCTGGCTTTCAGGCGCTCGACCGTACCATCAGGCTGATATTTCACTGTGAAGACCCAGCGACACCCAACTGGCGAGCAATCAGTAGGAGGATCAACAAGAGTCCAAGTATGACGATCAGTAAGAGCCGTCATTTCTTCTTCCATTGCCTGACGCCATGCTGGGATTTTAAGAGCCTGAGCAGCAGTCTTAGGGACAGAAATAGCAGACAGAGCAGCAGTAAAGTTGGCAAAATTAGAATTCAAATGAACAGACGTACAAAAATTCCCAATGGGATGTTTCGTACAAGCACGTGTCCCCTTTCTCAGACTAATGGGAACATCAAGGTCAGAAAATACCTGCGGAGGTGGCTGATCTGGCGCAGAGGACGTGGACGATGGAGAGGCCATAGAGGGAGCTGTTGGCTTTGGTCTTCTGTGATAAACCTGCAGAGGGGGCTTCTCACTTGTAGATACATGAGCAGGGCTATCATACTCATCATCCACCATAGGTAAGGGCGTATCAATCAACAAATCAGACGTAAGAGCAGAACCCTCCGAAGAGAAAAATGGCATGTGTTCAAAGAATACCACATCCGCAGATACAAGCCATTTATGTGAAGCAGGATCATAACACCGATATCCTTTCTGAGTGCGGGAATAGCCCAAAAAAACACACTTGGTGGCCTTGGGATCTAATTTAGTAAGACCAGGTCTAAGGTTCTTCACAAAGCATGTGCTCCCAAAAATACGCGGTGGTACAACAAACAGTGGTAGATCAGGGAAAAGAATTTGAAAAGGGATTTTATTGTGAAGTACAGAGGAAGGCATGCAGTTTATGAGATAGCAAGCAGTGGAGATTGCCTCAGGCCAGAATTCGTGAGGAACATGGTAGTGAAAGAGAAGTGTGCGGGCGACCTCAAGGAGATTGCGTTTCTTACGCTCAGCGACACCGTTTTGTTGTGGGGTATAAGCACAGGAAGTCTGGTGAATGGTGCCCTGACGTTTACAAAAAGACTGAACAGAAATTTGCACAAATTCCAAGGCATTGTCTGTGCGAAAAATCTTGATGGGCTTGGCAAATTGAGTCCGAATTTCCGCAAAAAACTCAAAATTTTTTTTCAACTACAGTAGATCTGTCTGTCAGTAAAAATAACCATGTGGTTCTGGAAAAATCATCAATAAAACTTAAGAAATATTTGAATCCAGAAACGCTGGGCACAAAACACGGTCCCCAAATGTCAGCATGCACAATGTCAAAAGGGGCTTTAGAGCCAATACAAAATTTTGCAGAAAAAGTAGAACGGTGTTGTTTGCCCAATTGACATGTTTCACAATAAAATCTAGTGCTAGCAACAGTCGGTAGTAAAGCCTTCAACTTCTCAGCAGACGGGTGGCCCAGACGGTAATGCCACTGAATATCAGGAACTGTAGATGTCAGGAAAGCAGCTGGCTTCGGCTCGTCCAAATAGTATAATCCATCCGGTCCCTCATGGCCTGAACCAATCGTCGTCCTCATACGCAGATCCTGAAACAGAACACCATCCGGGTCAAATGTAATAGCACAACGAAGACTTTTTACCAGTTTACTGACAGATAGTAAATTCAGAGGAAATTTGGGCACATATAGCACAGACTGCAGAGGTAGAGTACTAGTAGAAGTGATATCTCCAATGCCACAAACAGGAGATTTGGAACCATCAGCAACCGTCACAGGCGGTATAAGAGAAGTCTTGCGCAGAGTAGAAAATAAACTAGCAGTACCAGAGATATGTGCAGTCGCACCAGAGTCGATCACCCAAGGGCTTTTACCAGTCGTCGTCAGGAGAGCAGCGCCATTCTCAGGAGAGTCCGCAGAAGTAGAGGCAAGGCGGGCTTGAAGCAGTTTCTCAAACTCGGAGCGAATCCAATCAGCAGTAGGGTCAGAGGCAGCAGAGGTAGATGCAGGTTGTTCAGTGGTAACCTGGTTCGCCTAGTCAGGTTTACCATATTTTATCCAGCAGCGGTCTTCATTGTGATTAGTACGCTTGCAGTGAGTGTAGTAGCGGGGCTCCCCTGACTCCGAGCCAGAACCACGTCCAGGTGCAGAAGAGCGGCCACCACGACCACGACCACGACCTCGGCCGCGACCACGAAAGGAATCCGCAGAACGGACAGCAAGTGCTGTTCCATCAGAAGTAGAGAGCGTCAAAGAAGGAAGACGCTGGACCCGCTTGAGGACGTCCCGAAGAGTAGGTAACGGGTCACTGGAGAGGATCTGATCCACGACCCCAGCAAACGAAGTAGGAAGGCCAGCCAGGAACTGAACAAGCATGAGCTCATTCCGCTGACGATGTAGTTCTTCAAGATTCGCAGTCAGAGGATGATAAACCTGAAACTCGTCCCACAGAGCACAACACGAGTTGTAGTAGTCTTCCACAGAGTCAGATGTCGAGAAGTTTTGTTTCGCAAGCTTCTTGAAAATTTCAAACACCTTCTTGGGGTTCTGTTGATGAGAGTAAACATGGGATAGGTGATCCCACATTTCCTTAGCAGTCTGAAGGCGAAGCAGAGAGTGGTTGATCTTAGCATCAACGCTGTTGACCAGCCAGGCCATAACCCCATAATCCTCCTTGGACCAGAGATCATAAGCTTGCTTAGTCGTGTCATCAGCAGTAGCAGCAGGTACAGCAGGACCCTTGGTAGTCAGGTGCGAGTGGCGCCCGTGTGCTTTCACGTAGAGTTCGAATGAAGCAGCCCATAGGTGATAGTTGGAGCCATCCAACTTAACAGAAGTAACACACAAAGACCGTGGTAAATCTGAAGTCGCCATGAGAGTAGAAGCAGACAGTCAGCAGCACGAGCGCAGGGCAGACAGTAGAATCAGTAGGCAGCAGGAAGTGTCCAACACATGGACCAGCAGCAGCAGATAGGAGATCCGATCATGGACCTCAGAAACCCTCACGGGGCAGAGATAAAGAAGTAGAACCTACGCCAACATGGAGAAACAATTACTCCACCATGTGGCACAGGCAGGCAGATCCGGATGTAGCGTTTAGACCCTCAACGTGCCAGAACTGGAAAGTGTCGGGGCTGTACGTAACGGATTTAGAAAATGAACGGAGACCGAAAAGGGAACTTGTGGTTGTCTAGGCTACAAGGATAGAGATGGTGAGGATGTGGGGGTGTGGTGGAGGGTTGTGGGTGGTGTAGGGGCCGGGAAATTGGTGGTGGTGGTGGCTGTTGGTGGCGGACAGCAAGTACTGTAGCGTCGCGGTACTGTAGCAGTCGCGGTACTATAGTAGCGGGAAGAAAGGAGATGGGGCGGTGGGCAGGGAAAGAGAAGAGAAGGGCTGCGGTGGTGGTAGGGTAAGGAAGGAAGGGAGGAGGAGGAAGAAGGACGGCGGCGGCAGGGAGAAAACCGCAGGGGGGGGGCGGCGGCGGTGTGGTGGTTGACGGCGCAGGGGTAGGTTAGGGTAAGGAGGGGGGGAAAAGAATTAGGGTGGATCTTGTTGCTCTGATACCATCTGGATAATGCGGAAAAAGGTCTTGTATTATTCGATGATAAAAGAATATACAAGAGTCTCTATATAATACACAAAAGAACCACAGGGTCTAGAGATAACCCATGTGGGATAAAACATAAGTGTAAAGGAAAAGAAAAATAGAAAATAGACTAAGTGTAAAAGAGAAAAACACAGCAAAGTCTATCTACTAATAGGCCTCAACCACATTTTTAGGAACATAGATAGAAGAAAGAGTAGTAATAAAATTTGCAAAACTTGAACCATGATTAGCATCAGAACGATAGTTGCTGATAGGATGGAAAGTACAAGAGCGCACCCCTTTTCTAATGCTAATTGGAGTGTCCAAGTCAAACTATACATGAGGAGTGTCTTGATCTGTCGACGAAGATGAATGATTGGTTGAGGGAGGGGCCACAGAGATAGTTGTTGTCTTGCATTGTCTTTGATACTCTTTGAGAGCTACCTCAGGAGCAACAATTTCTGAAGATGCCGGTTCAACATGAATAGGAAGAGGAGTGGCAAGAAGATCCATTGACAAAGTCAAACCCATAACAGAAAATACAAAGTATCTTAAAAAAAGACGACACCCACACTAACAAACCACTTTTTGGAATTCAGATCATAACATCTGTACCCTTTTTGAGTGCGTGAGTCAAGGAATTAAATGCCGATACCGACGTCTTATCGACGGCGTGGAAATAGATATTTACAGGTATACCGACGGAAATATCGACAGATGCAATCCTGGACTTATCGACGCCTAAATGAACGAATTAAATCATGAAATTTTACAGGCGTGGTCTCAACACCTAGATGCAACATTTTATGCAATAAAATTCTATATTGGGTATGTGGAGAGGGGGGGTCAATCATGTGGGAGGTAAGGAATCAGTCCTGTTTTTTGGAGATTTTGATGAAGGATTTCGATGACAAAATATAAGAATTAAGATCTGAAATTTTAGTAGCACAATCCATAAACGCATGTTTACACACTTATGCAATAATATTCAACTTACAACAAACATATAACAACATAGTAAGTTACTAACTCACATCAGTTGTATGTTGAGTGGCGTGCTGGTTCACTATACATACGCTGCTGATATGGATATTATTGTTCCACATATTGCTCCCATGTCATCAAAGCTCTATAAGACTTGTTGTATGAAACAACATGCTCTTCATACACTTCAGGATTGACATAATGCATCATCCTAATCTTTGGGAAATGTTCTTCTAAATCTTTGAGATATTTTTCCTTGTTTGCTGAATTCCTGGGAGGCTAAGAAGAAGCGGGAGGAGGTGCCCATGCTCGAGGAGCTTGAGGTTGAGGAAAAGGAGGTTGTAATGGAACACCAAAAATAGGAAAAACTGTAGTATGTGCAGCACTCCATGTTTGCCCTCCATCTTTATAGTATGCTTGAGTGTTCACCCGAAAGCATCCATAAGGGCTACGAACAGAGTATGCTTTATGATATCCCAAACCAACTTCTAATTGTAATCTCAGTGGTGGTTCAACTTGATATCCAGAATACCCATGTTGGGATTGAGGAGTCTGAGTCTCTTAGATGGGTATGGTAGTGTCTGCCCAAAATAACATATAATCTTAAATTTTTTGGAGTGGATCTAAGATTTGGGTGTATTTAGAGATTTTTGGAGAGCATTATGGCAAAAATAGAAGGAAATAGAGGGGAGGGGTTGGAAATGATGAAGAATGAAAGAAATTAAGAAAATATACCTTGATTAGGGCTGATTTGAGCTCCAAGGAAAGAAATCGCCCAAAATCTCCTTGCTTCTTCACTCCAACGGTAGCAACAGACTCTAGTTCGCAAATCTCGGTATGTCGGGGCGACATACTGCCGATGCTGCCCTTAAGTGGGAAATTTTGCACTGCAGCCCTCGAAAACAGCCGATATCGATCGGTTTTATCGGTAAACCAGTGGGTTTACCGATATTTGCAAGCCTAACGACAGACTTGCGTGAACCGATGGCAGATTGCGTCGATATCGATATATCGAGCGATATATCGACGATATCGTCGATATCTTCTTCCTTGGCGTGAGTACCCCCTGAAGGTGCACTTTGTAGACCGGAGATCAACTTTAGTTAAACCAGTCTGAAGATTTTTTACAAAGCATGCGTTACCAAAAATTGTAGGTGGCACAAAAAGTCAGAAAACAGAGAAGATCCGGGGTTCAAAAAATTGAATGGGACTTGGTTATTTAAGACAGAGGAGGGCATTCTATTGATAAAAAAATAGTCAGTAGAGACATCATCAACCCAAAAAGGTTTAGAAACATTATAGTGAAACATTAGGGTTGTGGCAACTTCAAGAAGATGTCGATTCTTACGTTCAACCGCTCCATTCCGCTGAGTGTAGGAACAAGATGTTTGATGAATGGTGCCAACTGCCAAGGTGTTTACAAAAATGATTACAGATTGCTGCATAAATTCAAGGGCACTGTTTGCTCTAAAGATTTTGATGGGCTTATTGAATTGAGTTTTAATCTCAGCAAAGAATGCAGTAATAGTATCAAGAACATGTCCCTGTCTTTAGTAAAAATAACCGTGTGGTTCTAGAAAAGTCATCGATGAGTGTCATAAATTAACGAAAGGCAACCATACTAGTGATTGAACACGGTCCCCATATATCGACGTGCACAATATCAAAGATAGATTTTGAAGACATATTCATTTTCTTAGGAAACACACATCAAGTTTGCTTTCCAAACTGACAAGCTTCATATTTAAACAAAGTTTTAGAAACTGTCAATCAAATGTTTGAGTTTGGATGCTGATGGATGTCCCAGTCTGTACTCTGTAGTGCCACTGAAGTCCTGAAACTGTCGAGGAGAGAGAGATGCATGCTTCTGAGCATCAAGGTAGTATAAGCCGTCTGGTCCTCATGGCTATAACCAATCTTCATCCTCGTATGGGGATCTTGAAAGATACATTCATCAGGGTCAAAAGTAATGGAACATTGAAGTTGCTTGACAGTTTTGCTGACTAGAAAGAATATTCCGAGGAGAGTGAGGGGCATATAATGCTGACCGGAGCAAGAAGTTATTTGGAGTTCGAATATGACCAACCCCACGAACTAGGGCTTGATTGCCGTCATCAACAGTTACAATCGGAATAGAAGACGAAGCAGTCAAATTAGAGAATAATTTTGAATTGCCAGAAATATGGGTTGAAGCACCGGAGTTGATGACCCATTCGTTTTTATCATAAGGAGTTGAGGATGTACGGAAGGCAGAATCACCATCCGGCCATGGAGCCGATGCCTGGGTCTGGAGTCATTCTTGGAAACGCTTTTCGAATTCCTCTCAAACCCCATATGTAGAAGCAATGGAGGGTTGGGCCAGCCGATCAGGGCATCCTCAGTGTAGTCGGCAGAAACTTGATTGGCCCATGTGCTGGGGTAGCCATGTTTCACGTAACACCGATCCTCATTGTGATTGTCACGACCATAGTAGTTGTAGTTGCAGTGACGAGGTCCAGTAGGAGGGGCGCTGCTTGGTCTAATGGAGGGCTGACCACGTCCTGGTCAGGTAAAGGGCTAACCACGTCCATGTCCTAACAAGACAAAATGACCATGTCCTCTACCGCGGCTACAACCAGTGTTGCCAGAACGGATTGCATGAGTTGATGCCTCTATGGATCTAGCAGGAGAAGACGAGACCGAAGGCAAGCGCTAGACCCGTTTGAGAACATTTCGAAACTTCAGAAGTGGATCACTAGATAGGATTTGATCCACGACTCTTGCAAAAGTAGGTAGTCAGACAAGAACTGTACTAACTGAAGTTCATTCCACTACCTTTGAACTTCAGTGACATTTGGAAATTAGGGGATGGTAAACTTTAAATTCATCCCACAGAGCACAATAATGATTATAATAATTCTCCGCAGAAGTATTAGCTGTGAATTCCTTTTTAGCCAGATTTTTAAGAATTTCAAAAACTTGCTTAGGGTTTTGTTGGTGTGAGTACACGTGTGAAAATTGATCCTACATCGCCTTGACCGTTCGAAGGCGTAAAAGAGATTGACTGATTTTCGATTATGCAAATGTTGACCATCCATGTCATTACTCCAAACTCATCTTTAACCCACAAGTCATAGGCTTGTTTAGTTTTCTCGTCCTGCATTCTCAAACAGAAGAACATCTTCTTTCGTGATTAGATGAGAGCATCAACCTTGAGCCTTGACGTACAACTCAAAAGAGGTTGACTACGTATGGTAATTATAACCATTCAGTTTAACTGTGGTCACACATAGAGTTCTGTAGTTATCAGTAGACGCCATGACAAAAGACAGTACTGGATCAGTCCACACACATTCTCAGTGCAACAAAGCATGAAACATCACACAAGAATCAACTGATTAGTTCATGGACCCAAAGATTTTGCATTGAAGATTGTTTTTAATTAAAAAAATCAACGTGACATCGTCATATTAGACCGATGATGTGACGAAGGTTGATGGGAGGGAGCAAGTCCCTCCCTAAGAATTAGACAAACCTGAGAGGAGTCAGATTTATACCACAAGCAGTTTGGGGATTTGAAGAAACTCAAATTGGTGGTGTTACAAGCAGCAAACTAGAGGAGGGAGTTGGGGTGGGGTTTGATGGTGGGTTATAAGAAGTTGGGGTGAGGTGGAGAGGTGAATAGTGGGAATGATGGCTGGCGGTGGTTGACGGGTTGGATGAGGGCTGGCAGAGCGCTTGTGGGGACGAGGACTTGGAGGGATGAGGGCTTGCAACATGATAGTGCGTGTGATCAACGACGGGTTTTGTTGGGTGAAAAGTGTGTGATGGTGGAGGAGGTGAAGGTGCTGAGCGGAGTTTGTTGGATCAGTGGAAGACAGGTAGCGAGTGGCTGTCTGGTTGGCGGTTTTGAACATTACTACCAACATAATTAGGAACCTACCGAATCAAATTCACCAGGATGCATAAGGAAATTGAAATTTGCAATCAAATATATAATTATAATGATTCTGAATCATAAACAGGCATATTTCCTCCCAACCAGTTGCCTAGAGTGATCAACGACATGTTTTGTCTGGTGAAAAGCATGTGATGGCGGAGGAGGTGAAGGTGTTGAGCGGAGTTTGTTGGATCAGTGGAAGACGGGTAGCGAGTGGTTGTCTGGTTGGCGGTTTTGAACATTACTACCAACATAATTAGGAACCTACCAGATCAAATTTATGAGGATGCATAAGGAAATTGAAATTTGTAATCAAATATATAATTAGCAAGGTTTTAAAAGCGCGAAGCAGGAAGCGTGTAGACGGGACCTTATAGCCGATTAATTGCCAGGCGGGCGATTAAGCGGGCACTTTTTAGAAAAGTGGATTTCCAATTCCTATAAACTCTTATGCAAAATTACATATGTATATAAATGCTATATTTTGGAAATTTCTATACATATCTAAACATTGTACACGATAATATAAAACACCCAAATAGTTTATAATACAACTATACAACGATGATTGTATTTATATAATATAGTAAACTTGTCATAGATAAAGCACACTGCACACAAAATAATAAGTGTATATACAAGATGCAACAACAATTTTGTATCACATGTTTACATAGATAAATAGTAAACAATAGACCTATCATAGCTAGCTTACAAACATATTATTACATCTGCACATCATCAAATAGGCATACATTACAACAGTACATTTAATCAAAGTATGCATGCTAAATTAGATAATAGTTACCTATAATTTACTTGAATACATCACAAAAATACCATATCACATACAAAGTATGCATTCTAAATTAGAACTAGGTATATCATAGAACATTTATGCTAGTTTAATATATTATAGTCAATACTAATCGAGGTATATAATGTACTTAATGTTATATGCTTACATCAAATTTTTTTTTTGAAAAAGCGGGAAAAAAGTTTGGCAAAAAGCGGGTTAAGCGGGCAAAAAGTGGCCGCTTTTCTCAAAATTTGTTAAGTGGCGCTTAAGGGTGTTTTTAGGCGGACCGCACCATGTGGCACTTAAGCAGCCACCTAGAACGCTTTTTAAAACACTGATAATTAGAATGATTCTGAATCATAAACAAGCATATTTCCTCCCAACCAGTTTACTCGAGTGTACACTTGACCGATTGGATTGGTCGGGTCAATGGATCAATTGAATGTCAATTGATTGGAAAATGACCAGTCGGCTGGCTCACTTCGTGAGTAAGACAATTGGAACCCAATTGGGAAAGTGTTCATATTTGGTTTGGAATCAAATTGTGGGAAAGCAATTCGACTTTGGACTGGCCAGTTGGCCGACTCACTTGGCTAGTCAGCGGATTCACAACCCATCTTAGTTTCAGTAGGGGACCTAAACGGGCGATTGGGAGTCCCAACTGGCCGACTCGAATGACAGTCTGAGTTTTCAGTTTTAAGAATGCTTTTGAGATTGCAATTAAGGAAGGGATTAAAATTAGGAAATTCTAACCCCATGAGTCTCCTATATAAAGGGGGTTCGTCCCATTAGGGTTACACACTCTTGACACAATTTGTGAGAGAAGTTGGCTACAAATTCTATTCTGGTGAGAACAAAAGTTGCCCTTAAGACGACTGTCCAAAATAGGAGAAGAAAGGGAGTTTCAGGACGACTAACACGTTGACGACTCCACTTACACTTCAAATTGATGGCCAAGGTGATGCACCAGTTTCTTCGTTATCTGCGTGGACGAAGTAGAGGCTGAGGCACTTGTGCAGAGGCTTAAAGAAGGCATCATACAAAACAACAACAAGGTGCTGCCGTGTAGCAGTTTGGTGGTCGATTCAGATTTGGATCTGAATGTTCTAGTTCTTCACCGACAAAGACGTGTCTAGTTGTTGAACAAATAGTGTGCCCAAGGCTGAGGCACTTGTGCAGAGGCTTAAAGAAGGCATCATACAAAACAACAACAAGGTGCTGCCGTGTAGCAGTTTGGTGGTCGATTCAAATTTGGATCTGAATGTTCTAGTTCTTCACCGACAAAGACGTGTCTAGTTGTTGAACAAATAGTGTGCGCTAAGGTACAATCTTCGTCGTTTCTGTCTTTTGCTGTGTTGTACAGGCCCTCGCCTGGGCGACGCCTAGGCAGCGCCTGGGCGCCTAGGCTTAAGTCAGCCCGCCTCAAACTGGGCGCCCAGCCCCCTAATCGACCTAATTTGTTGCCCAAGGCCTTTTGAGGCCCAAATTAAGACAATTCAAGGCTAATTTAGCATTAATTAGATTCGAATTTGATCAAATTGAGTTATTTTATGGTTAAATTGGGTATGATTTATCCCAAACGGGATCAATTTAGGGTAAATTAGGTCTGATTTGGGGAAATTAGGTCTAATTTGGGGGAATTGAGTCTGATTTGGTCATGTAAGGCCTCGTTTAGATCAACATAGGGAAATTTAGGGTTAGTTAGGATTGATTTGGTCATGTTATGCAAATTAGGTTTGATTTTAGGCCAAATTATGTCAAATTTGAACAAATTAGGTTGATTAGGGGAAAATAAGTCTGATTTTGCAAAAATGGTCTCATATGGTGAGATTAGGTCTAATTTCGCTAAATTAAATATTGTTTATGTCAATATAGGGAAAATTTGGAGAAATTAGGTCTGATTGGATCATAATATACAAAATTAGGTTTTATTTAGGCCAAATCATGTCAAAATTGGGAACATTAGGTCTAATTTAGGGGAAACAAGTATGGTTTGGGGAAAATTGTTCTAAATTGGATGACTAGGTCATATTTGGCCAAATTTTGTCTAATTTAGGTGAATATATGAAAAATTTATGGAAATTGGGTTTGATTAGGTCATGGTATACAAAATTAGGCAAAAATTAGGATAAACTAGGTCAAATTTGACCAAATTTGGATCAAATGAGTTTATATTAGGGCCAATCAGTTCTAGTTTAGGTCTTGTTAGTTTTGATTTAGCCTAAATTCTACCTAATAGTATTATACAAGTTTTGGCTACAAACATTATACATGTTTAGCTTTCTGATTTCTATATGAATTTTGTTTAGGTAAAACTTCCACAATTCAATCCATATCTAATGATTTTGTTGCTTTCTTCAGACGATGCTAGCACATTGATTGCATATTTATCATGTATGTTTATGTGTAAGGATTGTATTTTTTAGAAATTTTACATATATCTATTAAAATAAAAAATATACAAAAACGCCTGGAAACGCCTGGGCCACCGCCTGGGCGCCTAGGCTGTCTGGGCGTCCCCCTGGAACGCCTGGCCGCCTATACAACCATGGTCTTTTGTTCATTGACATTTAATAGATACAACAGATCCGATGCTTAGGGTAAAATAGGAAGGAATTTTTTTGTTATACCGCTGTGCCACCTTCCCTAAAACCCTACAGTGGTATCAAATTCACTTTTAGCTGCGGTGATTTTGAATTGCAAATGGTTTGTTGAATGAATCATGTGCAACATTGTATCCATGTTAATCACCTAATATCACATATGATATGATATATAAATGTATTACATAAAGTAATGTGATGCCTTCAAAATCATTTTGTTTGGTGTATGTGTATATGCAATTAGGTTGTTGTGGTGTGATCTAAAATTAATAATATCGTTGTTTTGATTTTGATAAAAAAATTATAATATGTATATGAACTGCATGCCATGCCTCTCTCTATACATTCTGCATAAATTTTTAATTATGCATTTAAAATAGGATGATGTAATAACATCATTTTTCTGCAACACTTGTTAGCTCAAGATGTTGTATATATATGTATATATATACATACATATATGAATCCATCAATGTATAATATCAATGTTGAAGATGCCTTCCATTGTGCAATACACATGAAAAACCTTGTTCGACTAAGTGTGGACATGCTTAATGTGGTGCACCATCTACTTTGGGGAATGTGATAATAAGTATGTGTGTACGCTCAACAAGGTGCATATTTTATTGTATTTTCCTTTGAGTTGGACTCAAGTAGGGGATCTTATTAGCATTAAGCACGGAGAGGCATAAAGATTACATATACTTCATATGATGATTTATTGACATGGAGTTGTATAACCATCTATCCAAGAATTGTATTAAATGCAATTGGTAATTCGTACCTACCTAAATAGTTAAGTTACGAGTGCTCAACTATAGTTGACTTATGACTTAATGGTTTATGGATCTTGACTCACTAGATGATCGTCCGTTGTAATCTTTTCTAATTAATAGTGAGTGCTATTAAGTTGAATAAAATAATGGGAGCATAATCAATTAAAAGCTAAATTAATCCATCAAATTATATTTTTTGAAATCAAAAGTTAATTTTCAAACCTATTTGTTGACTTGTGCAAATACTTTCTATGTAGATCAAATGACAAACACAAATGACAACCGCTTTCCACAACGATCAATACTTGATAAAGAGAAATTCATTTATATAACTTCGAGTTCAGGACTCTTGAGAATTATTCTCACACATGAGCGTAAGCTCTACATCCTGGACATACCCGTACCGAATGAATCAACTCCAAATGCGTCTAGGGCCAAACAAAAGCTGATAAGAAGCATTCTGATGGTCACAAACATCAAGTGCCTCATGTTTCTCCATCAATCATGCACTTCAAAAGCAACATGAGAATGTGGTTGTTGTTGAGATGAGAACACATCTTAGGCATGTATCAAGATCATGTAAGGCAAGAGAGGTATGATGTCTCCAATTGTTGTTTAAGTGTTGTGGAAGGTGATCCAGTTGGACTCTATGTAATCAAGTTAATTGGGTATGTAGAAAGTCTAGCTAGACTGAGATTTTTTTAGGCCAAGAGTTGGCCACAAATGTGGTCTTGCAATTGTTGCTGGATTCATACGAACAATTTGTCATGAATTACAACATGAATAATTTTTTGGAAGCCATTGAAAGAGCTATTTGGCATGTGAAATGTAGCTGAGGGGCAAATGAAAGACAAGTTCATATCTGTACTGATGGTCAACAAAGGAAAAGGAGAGTCTAAGAGCAAAGACAAAACGAGGAGTGGCTAAGGGAGGCATTTGTCACCATTTTCACTAGGCTGGACATTAGAAAAGAAATTGTCCTCTCTACCTAGAGATACTGAAGAACAAAAAACAGGGGATAAAGATCACTTCAGGTATACATGTTATAGAAATAAACTTATGTTTTTCATCAGGGTATCAGATACCACAACGTGGATCTCACATATGCTCATATATATAGGATCTGAAAAGAAGTAGACCGTTGAAGAAAAGGGAGGTGGAACTACGTGTTGCAAATGGAGCAAGAGTCGCTGCCTCCATAGTAAGCACCTATTGTTTATCTCTGTCCAGAGGGCTTGTAATAGATTTAGAGAACTGCTATTATGTGCCATAAAGGGAAACATTATGTTTGTATCTTGTTTGGACAAAAATGGTTGTGAAATTTTATGGCAGTGTCCCTATATCTTATGGTCTTTATTTATTAGATCTTGAGACACATGTATATAACATAAATACCTAGTTAAAACCTAATAACTCAAATAAAACTTATCTTTGGCACAATCTTCTAGGGCACATAAATGAGAACGCAACTCTAGACTCAATAAAAATGATTGTCTAGATCTTTTGATTGGGAATCGTTAGACACATGTGAGACATTTATTGAGCAAAATGACAAAACACATTTCACTCGAAATAGTGAGAGAGCTAGTGACTTATTCGACACATACATACTGATGTGTGGACCTATTAGCACAAGTGCTGGAGGTAGATATCGATACTTCACATTTACTGATGGCTTCAGTAGATTTGGATGTGTATCTTATAAAACACAAATCATAAACACTTGAAAAGATCCAATGAATTCATGAATGAAGTCAAAACCAATTTGGTAAGAAATTAATAAGAATATTAAAGTACTACGATCTAATCGTAGTGAAGAGTATCTTAAGAGTTTGAGGCCCTTATGAAAGACTGTGGTATTTTGTCACAGTTGAATCCACCTAAAACACCACAACATAATAGTGCGTCAGAAGGATGGAATCACACTTTGTTGGACATGGTATGATGAATGATGAGTTAGCTAATCTTCTGATTTCCTTACGAGGACATGCTCTTAAAACCATCACATCTACACTTAATCGAGTACTGTCCAAATTTCATTAAAAAGACACCATATGAGATATGGAATGGGAAACGTTTCCATATGTTCTTTATAAAAGTGTAGGGATGTGAAGTTGATGTCAAGAAATAGGTCTGTGGAAAGGTTGAACCAAAATCGGATAAATATTTATTTTTTGAAGACCATAAGGAAACCAAAGGTTACTATAACAATATTCCATTTGACAATAAAGTGTTTGTTGTCAGAAGGAGTTTATTTTCAAAGGAAATAGTGGGAAAAAATAGATCTGGAACAAGTTCTAGACCAATAAGATAACCAAAGAAGAAAATGCCTGATTTGGATGTCGTTTCAGTTGCCACAAAAACATAACTTTATTGAAATTTTGATAGAAATTTTGATAAATGCATTCCTGATATTTCAACGGGAAAACTAACGAATTAATTAATGAAATTTTGCCAAAATGATTTACTAGTGTAGACTTACTCAAATATGCAATAATATTTCATATTGAACTTGTGGGGTCTCATTTTTTAGTGAAGGACCCTAAACTGGTTGGATTGGAATTTTGATGGGGAATTTTAATGTCAGTTTTCAATGATGAAATCGATGAATCAATTCAATATAGTTTGCAAGCACAATATATGACTTAAAGACATAAAATTGGATAATTTTTTTTTGCTCTAGGTAGTATATAGTACATTAAAAAGAAGATTTTTTTTGATGGTTAGTGCATTTCACCAGTGCATTTTGATGTCCAATTGCCATCGATATGGAGAAATTGAAGAAATTTTGACCATTTTGTCGAAATTTTGTACATTGAAGATAACCTTGAACATACAATGTCGATAAGGAACAAGAGGAGCCACATACTGTTGTAAAATCTCAACCGTTTTAAAGGAACCTCGAAAGTCTAGTAGGGCACGTCTTGAGCCAGAGAGATATGGATTTCTCATAACTCAACAAGACAATGTGTTGGTCATTGATGATGATGAACCAACAACCTACAATGAGGGGGATGAAATTCTAAGAAATGGTTAGAAACTATGAGATCTGAGATGGACTCCCGTGTATACGAACAAGGTATGAACCTTGGTGGATCCGGCTGAAAGGGTAAAATCATAGGCAAATGAGTCTTAAAGAAGAAGACCAACATGGATGGTAATGTAAAAATCTACAAAGGTTGATTGGTAGCAAATGGTTTCAAACAAGGTCAAGGTGTTGACTTTAATGAAACTTTTTCACCATTTGCCATGGTTAAATCTATCAGGATCATGCTTGGCATTGCATCTTATCATGACTTTGAAATCTGGCAAATGAAAGTTAAAACCACATTCCTTAACAAAATCTCCTTAAGGATGTGTACAAGATACAACTTAAAGGTTTTGTCGCTCTGTATGAAGCCGAAAAGGTATGTAAGCTGCAAAGGTCAATCTATGGATTCAAGCAAGCATCTCGGAACTGGAATTTTTATTTTAATGATACAGTCAAAGACTTTGACTTTATTCAAAATGAAGATGAACCTCGTGTTTACAAGAAGGTTAGTACGATCATGATTGTATTCCTCATATTGTATGTTGATGACATACTATTGATGGGGAATGGCATCCTACTTTGTAGTTGGTTAAAACATACTTGGAGAATACCTTCTCCATCAAAGACTTAGGAGAGCATCCTATCTATTTGGAATCAAGATCTATATAGATAGATCTAGAAGGTTTCTTGGTCTAAGTCAAAGTACATACATTGGCAAGAATCTAAGAGAGTAAATTTATCCATGTCTCATGGAGTAAGTGTCTCTAGAGTTCAATGTCCCTACTCTTATAAAGAGAGGGCACACATGTATAAGATTCTATATTTATCTACGATTTGATCTATCATTTATGCCATGTTGTTTACACATCCCAACGTCTCGTATGTTCTGAGCATGACGAGTAGGTACTAGTCAAGTCCCGGTGAAGGATACTAGATTGTTGTAAAGAACGTCCTTAAGTACTTGAGAAAAAGTAAGGATAAATTTTTAATTTATGGTAGTGAGAAAGTGTTGGTTGTAAAAGGTTACACCAACACAAGCTTCCAAACTGTCACAGACGATTACCGATCACGATTAGCTTTTGTGTTTTGCCTCAACGGCAGAGCTGCGAACTGAAAAAGTTCCAAAGAAGACACAGTGGTTGGTTGTACAACAAAGACCGAGTACGTTGCTGCCTCCAGTGCAACAAAGGAAGTTGTATGGATCAAGAAGTTAATTGGTGACCTAGGAGGAATTCCACTTATTGGATAATGCAATAGAGCTCTACCGCGACAACAATGCATCCATTGTACAAGTCAAGTAACCCAAATTACATCAATGTTCCAAGCACATACTCAGGCATTACCATATCATATGAGAGATCATACAATGATGAGATATTAAGATTTGCACAGTATCAAACTGAAATTAACATTGTTGATCCCTTGACGAAAGTACTTTTACAGTAGAAGTATGATGGTTATATGAGATCACTTGAGATGATTTGTGAGTGATTGTCTATAGTGCAAGTGAGAGACTGTTGGTTGTATGCCTTGAAAGCTATTATGTGATAGTTGTAAGAGGGATACTTTGTATGTGATTTGATTATTAGTTAAAGACAATCCCGCTTAGTATGTTTGTTTTGGTATTAAGATAATGATAAACTTACTAATTTCCTAAGAATGATTTTACTCGATGATATATGGTTTGGGTTTGACTCGGACATGAGATCTTATGTATACTTAGAGTACTCATTCTTGTTAAATCCCTAGTCAATTATCATTGTGGATATTATAGGACAATAGTAATACACAGGACAAGCATGTATGGCGAGCGATGACTATGTCTCTATAGTAATGATATTGAATATCAACTCAGATGCATTGATACTTGTTAGAGAACAAGTTGTGTTGGATAAACCCACCTTGAGATCGACACATGGAAGTTATGTAATGAATGACATGTCAAAGTTATATCTCAATGTGACAATGGTGACTGTGATCCTTAGACCTGAAGTCTATGAAAATGAACCATCACTGTTCACCAAGGCCCATCCCTCTGGAGGGGACTGCCACTTCATCCTCCCAGTAGGTATCTTGCATTCCATAGTCTACATGCTGTTTTGTGAATTTTGACACTAGTCCAACGTGACTCTAAAGTCTAAATAAGAGTTGCCAAAAAGGTGGTGATTGGGTGCACTATGACACATGTTACTGTGAGTGACATAGATGAAATTTGTCTCTCAGTAATATCCCGACCACTTGATAAGCGAGACTATGGAAATGCATGACAATTCTCATGTGAGTCAATATATGATATTGAGCTCGTAATACCTTGTATAGTTGCTTTAATTGAAGGAACATAGATTGAATGATACAAGTTAGACAATTTCATGCTTTAGTTTTAATCTGGATGTTTGTGAGGAATATATTATATGGTCATAGTAACATTGATCACTTTACAGGTTGAAGAAGTTCTTTGACTTACTTCTAGTACTTGGGTGGCAATGATGTGTTGGTAGACACCAATCTTTACTCGTGAGATATTGAACATCACTGCTGACGTAATTACGAACCTACATGGTCACACACATAAGGATGTATAAGGGAATTGAAGTTCAAACATATGATTAGAATGATTCTAAATCATAAACACACTGATTTCTTGCCCAGTCAGATGAGTGGTATGTCCAGTAGGACGATTAGATTGGATGGGCCGATGGACCAAATGAATGTCAATCGATCGACTGACTTTCACTTTGGAAAGTGACCAGTGGGCCGACTCACTTAGTATGTATTTGATTTGGAATCAAATTGGGATACCAATTAGGATCTGGACTGACGATTCTACTTACTCATTCGGCTAATCAGCCGATTAAGAACCCCTGCTGATCCCAACAGGGACCTAGTTGCGCGATTGGGAGCCCAGTCTGCCAATTCAAACGGTAGTCTGAGTTTTTAGTTTTGAGACTGTTTTCAGATTGCGATCGGGAAAGGGATTGGAATTAGGAAATTCCAAGCCAACGACTCTCCTATATAAAGGGGGTTCGTCCCATTAGGGTTACACACACTTGATACAACTTGTAAGACAAGTTGACTATGAATTTTCTCTTTTGATGAGGAAATACCTTAAGAACGACTACCTAATATAGGAGAAGAAATGGAGTTCCAATTGGAATGACAGTTTGAGTTTTCAGTTTTGAGGTTGTTTTTGAGATTGCGATCAAGAAAGGAATTGAATAAGGAAATTACAAACCCATGACTCTCCTATATAATGGGGTTTCATCCCATTAGGGTTATACACACTTGACACAACTTCTGAGATAAGTTAGCCACAAATTTTCTCTTTTGTTGAGAGAGAAGTCGCCCTAAAGACGGCTGCCCAAGATAGTAGAAGAAAGTGAGTTTCGAGACTTAGCATGTCGACAACTCTTGTTCGGTTTCAACCTGGTGACCAAGGTTGTGCACCATGTTCTCCGTCATCCACGTGGACAAAGTAATTGCCGAGGCACTTGTGTAGAGGCTTAGAGAAGGCGTTCCACAAAAAAACAAGGTGCTACAAAGGAGACAACTGTACGACCACTTGGTGGCCGATTGGATTTGGATATGAAAATTCGAGTTTCTTCACTGACAAAGAGGTGTCTAGTTATTGGACAACTAGTGTATGCCAAGGCGTAATCTTTATCCTTTCTATGTATGGAGTAGAAACCTTGTCAGCTATGGCTCTAGGGCCTCGTGGCTCCCATGTTTTGATGAAAACAATGAGAATAAAGCATGCGATTCATATACGAGAGAAGATACACCGTCATATATCTCAACATATCCTTAACCTTACCATTAGCTTTAGGAGTGGAGCCAATCTCAAAAGAGCAGGAACATAGAGAAAGTAACAAAGCTCATATTAGAAGAAAGATAAAGATCTGAAAAAATCAGTTACCAACCTCCTACGAGAATATATACAAGACAATAAGTGTTGCAACATGAATATCTATAGGATTTTGAGGGAAGGGGGCTCAACGGAAATAAATTTTTTCCAACAAAACTCTTAGTTAACTTATCCGTCGTAGCCATAAACCGCTGGTATATTAAAGACAAAGAATTAATATCAAATATAACTTGGCGCACACTAGTTGTCCAACAACGAGACACGTCTTATGTCGATGTAGAACTTGTACTTTCGGATCTAGATCCAAAACTGTTGTTGTTGTTTTGTCATTGCAGCAACAATTGTTGTCATGTTAAAGAAGTTGCTTGTCCTGAAACCTCCACCCAAGGGCATTGGCTTCTACGTCGTCCATGCAGATGCGTGAACTCTTGGTGCACCATCTTGGTCGCCAAGAGGAAGTAAAAATTAAAGGTGTCAACGTGCTAGCGTCACTTGTTCTCCTTCTCATGTTGGGAGTTGTCATTCTTGGGATGAGTTTCTCTCTCTCCAAGAGGAAGAACTCTTAAATAACTTGTCTCACAATGCATGTGTCTCCCTTTGGTCGTCCACCCCTTTATATATGAGAGTCATGGTTTGGGATTTTCCAAAAATCTAATCCCGTTCCTAATCGCAACTCAAACAAAATCAAACTAGGAATACTGTTAGACATTGCAGTCGACCAATTCATTTATCCAGTTGATCGGTTGGAACTGGTTGGCTCACCCAGTCAACTGACTGGGCCCAATTGACTGGTTCGCCAATCTTGGTCTGATTTCAGTTAGCTAATTCGTTTCCAAATCAAACATATCACTTATTCATTGTTGGTTCTTTGCTTGGGTCCAACTGACTAACTATGATATCCAATCGACCGGTTGGCCACTTTCCCAAAGTGGCGATCAGTCAGTCGTTTGGCAGTCTATTGATCCATTGATCCAATCCATCCACTTGATCGACTTACTTACCTAATCGACCGATTGGGCATGAAATCAACTTGTACATGATTCAAAACCATTCTGATCCCCTTATGTATCTTTATGTGTGTGAGCCGGTAGGTTCCTAAATTACATTTGTAGTGTTTTTCATAACCTCACAAGTAAAGATTGGTATCTAGCAATACATTATTGCTACCCAAGTAATTGGAATTAGTTCGGAATAATTTTAACTTGTGACTAATGTTACCATGATTGTATAGTCCCTTTGACACAAATATCTAGATTAAAACTAACACATGAAGTTGTCATTCTCTTAACATTCAATCTATGCTTCTTGAATTAGAGAAAGCTATTGAGATTGTATGATCTGAATATCATATATAGACTCAGTTGAGTATGGTCATGCATTTCATAGTCTTAATTATCAAATGGCCATGATATCACTCTAATCATAAACTACAAATGTCACAATGTTCCCAATCACCACATATATGACAACCCTTATTCAGAGTCGCATTGGGTAGTATTAAAGTAAATAGAACAACATGCGATTATTGATGTGACTTTAGGTCTAAAGATCACAATCACCATTGTCAGATTGAGATATGACTCTGACTATCATGACATGGCTTCCATGTGCCATTATAAAAGTGGGTTTGTCTAGTTGTTCTCTAATAAGTACCTATGCATTTGAATTGATATCCAATATCTTGATTAAAGAGACAATCATCATTCAACACAAGCACTAGTATTATGTATTATTGTTGTCCTATAATATTCACAATCATAATTGACTAGTGACATAAGAATAATAAATACTCTCGAGTATACATATGATATCATGTTATCGTCCTCAACCCAAATCATATTTATTGAGTCAAAACATTTTATCACATTTATTCGTTATCTCAATCCCGAAACAAACATTATAAGTGGGATTTCCTGTGCGATCATCTGAATGCCAGACCGGATAATTGATCTTTATATTCATAATTGAAAACATAGTTCAATACGAAATAATGATATGTCAATTGTTCATGGATACTACCTGCTTCTAGATACATGCTTTGAAGTGAGATCTTTATATCCATTTGCGCCTTATACCATGAGCATGAAAAGGACGTGAAAGTTGCAGTTCTGTTCTGATTCCTAGTCTTCTTGTATGTACGCGCTAGGTCTCTTCTATAGGCAGCTGTGCAAGCAAATGAGTGAAGACATTCAAATGATAGGTATAAATACAAACTTGGAGAATGGCTTATAAGGAGTCTTATAAAACAAGAGCAGCAACCTCAACCATGCAAGGCGATTACCTATTTTGTGTAACTTGAACTATTAGCAGTCATTCTTCTATTAAAGGAAGAGCAAACTGAATATTGTTGGAAGTAGAGAACTTTAGGACAACATTCAAGTTGGAATTTTCAAAATACTGAAGGAAAGACAAACTTGGAGAATGGCCTATAGGGAGTCTTATATAACATGAGTAGCAACCTCAACCATGCTAGGCGATTGCCTATTTTGTGTAACTTGAACTATTAGCAGTCATTCTTATAATAAAGGAAGAGCAAAATGAATTATTGTTGGAAGTAGAGAACTTTAGGACAACATTCAAGTTGGAATATCCAAAATACTGAAAGAAATGTATAAAGCTTGAACTGATTGTAATGATGTGATCGATACAATATTATTCTAGAACAGATTCCAATGATGTGGTACTGGACAGTAATGATATCTAGATTAGGCACTTAGACATGGTTTCTTTATAATGCATGTTCCGCACTTCATTAAGGTTTTGATTCACGATGAATTCCTAAACGGTTGCCATTTTAGTTGGAACTTCATACTTTCATTATGTGACTGTCAAGTTTGTTTAAAATTCAATTGAACTGGGCAGGTAATGCTAGAATGTGGAAGATACAATCTGGTACACGAGTTCTTTCAGAAAGCTGAAAAGACATGTATCCCAAACACTTTAAGCTATAAAGGTAAATAATACTTGGGTGTACATTTTCATATCGAAGGTGAAAGACTTCAGTTCCAACACTTTTCAGCTGTAAAGCTAATTGACCCACTCTCTTAGACTTTTATCTATTGATTACTGAATCTCCATATGCTGCTGTGTGCAGTCCTTGTTAACACGCTATGGAGAGGGCAAAATAGACGAGGCTGTATTAGCTGTCCAAGATATGGAAAGACGGGGAATTGTAGGCTCTGCTAGTTTATACTATGACCTTGCCCGTTGTCTTTGCAGTGTTGGAAGGTGTGAGGAAGCTCTCGTCCAGGTATGTTAATATTAACTAAACTGTGATGATGTTATTTTGCCTCTTTATACTTAATCTCCTTAGATAATGGTCAAAATTTAATGTTAGAATTTCTAGTTGGATAATTTATACACATGGATGAATTCTTGGCATTACTCTTATGCATGGTTCAAAATTTCGATTTCGACACTGTTTCCGATGGCTTTGAAACAGAAATTTACAGAAATTTTGATGGAAATTTTGACATTTACGCTTATTCCGACACAAGATTTTGGCACAAGATTTTGACGACCAAATAAAGGAATTAAGTCACGAAATTTACCAGGATGAGCTACATACATAAATACACCTATTTATGCAATATATTAATCTTTGTGGGGGCGTCCTACACGTGTGAAGAGATTGAAAACTGTTTCCAAGGGGATTTCGATGACATTTTCAGTAACATAATGAATGAATTAGTTTATAGGCCAGCACGTTGATAATCATATTTTATCCATTAAAATGATCGTAGTTATATACTTATATGTAATTTATAGCATAATTTCATAAATTCTCAAGTTTAAGTTGTAGTCTATCATTTGCAACTTGCATTTTGAAGTAATTTTTTGATCAAGCTGGGGTAAAAGTAGAAGAAATAGATGTAGATGGGAAGGAGAGAGAGTAAACTTACCTTAGTGTGAAGAATAAAGCCTTCAAGAGCAAGAGAATGCAAAAAAATCACCAAAGAAGTAATTATGTAATTGTCCAAGTGCAATAGGCTTTGGGCCGTTGGTTTTCTAAATTGTGAACCCATTTCGTTGTGTTTCGTGGAATGCATGCCCAAACTGGCCTTTTTTCAACGAAAGTGCTGTATTTTGTCAAATTTCGACCCCCTTAGCGAAATTTCTGTCGAAATTTTACATACCTATTCCTGGATGCGTGCATTTCTATGTCTGTTACCCGTCGAAACCGAAATTTCGAGATTTCAATTGAAATTTTGAACCATGCTCTTATCAGTGTTTAGAAAATCAGTCCGAGCGGCCGATTACGGCCGGTTACTCGGTTCGGTCAATGGGTCGGTTACTCGGTTCGGTCAATGGGCCGCGCCGAATAGGTCCAGTCGGTCATGTAAACGGGCCTGGGCCGATTAGTCGACCGCCCAATCGATTATTCCCCTAATTACTCGCCGAGTTTTGAAAACCGAACCCGCCAGGCCCAGCTAAGAGGAAAGAAGGGGGATAAGGATGAAAAGTCATAAGGGGTCAGTTTGGTGTTTACTTGTTTTGTACCTTTTAGAATGTATTAAACTACATTTATCTTTATGACACTTAGTTAACAATAACATTCTAAATGAATTTATGCTTCTTGTTACATCTCCCTTTGTTATTGTTCACTTTATATGTATAATTATATAAGGATAACATATAAATTTAAGTGAATATATAACTATTTTAAAAAAAATCCAAAACCGATTAAAATCGATTATACTCCCGCTTATACTCCCGCATACCGTATATACTCTATTCGGTACCCTGTCCGCTTGTACACCGATTACCGCTTTTCAGAACACTGGCTCTTATCACACTTGATGTTGAACGTGTAGTAGTTACTAGTGAAACATGGGAGCTATACTTTTCAGGTTTTGTAGACTTCATGTTGGCATAAGCTGGTGCATCGTCATGCCATTATATTACAGTAGCTTCTTTGCCATATTCATAGTGCAATTTGGTGCTAATACTGGTTTGTTAAAAGTTGATTCCTACCAACTGGTTTCAGTACCGACAGTTGTTCAACACTAATACTGTCTTTGTGGTACGAGTCGTCATTAGACTGCTTGTTATATTCGAACATACCTGAATATTTGTCTCTGAAGCACCTATGCCTTAATCTAGATAAAGATTCCCTTCATTGACTAGAGGCTCATCCTCTCTTTTTTGAGGGTTAGTAGAGGCTCAACCTCTCTTTTTTGAGGGTTAGTAGAGGCTCAACCTCTCTTTTTTGAGGGTTAGTAGAGGCTCAACCTGAATCAGAACATTTTAAAAAAATTATGTGGTTGCATAGGCTTTATGATCCTGTAACACCCTCTCATTATATAAAGAGGAACCTGATATGCCTTCGATGCACATGGCCAAAATATAAGATAATGGATACAGATCTAAAGTATCAGACTTAATTTATAAGCCGATACCTTAGGATGCTCACAACAATAATACGAGGTCCGAAGTAGTAAGCAGGGTTGAACATAGGGATTAGGGTTGACAAGTTGTTTAGGACCTTAGATCTTGGCTTAGCTAAGTCAAATCAAAGGTAAATTTTGTGTTCCCTTAATGAATAGAGTAACTAACAAGAACAAATGAGAACAAAGCAAAACGAAAACTAACTTAACAAGGAAAGGAAAAACAATCAATAGATCTTTTTGTTATATTTTAATGTATTTGGATCGAAATTGGATCGGGCTTCACAACTAAGCACACTCACTATCATGCAAACACTCACACCCATTGTAAACCCTTAGCGTAGTTTATGAGCAATCATCATTTGTGTATATTTCCTCTTCTCTTGAGAATGGGTTAGATCTAGATTATAAGCATGTGTCTCTCTGAAGATGACAAACATACAACTATATGATAATTAGCTCTAGTGATCCAACATTCTCATGCATTCACACTACTCAACTCCAAATCAGATCTAATACTACTCTCTCGAGGCATTAGAAACCGAACATCACAAAATGGTATCTAAGCATACAAGTGATTCATTCATAAACAAGAGTAAGGAGATAAACATTGTGATGCAATCCGTAAAAGGGGATTTGCATGGGAAGCAAGCACAGATCCAAGATAATCATGATTAGAGCTTATTGGGCTCAAGTTGGTTTTTTATTTAGTTCTTTATGCACTTAGAAAATTTGTGTGATATTTAATTCCAAATTTCTTTATTATGATTATAATTCCTTCTTTTATTTGCTTGCATTAGGATTTTAGTTTTCTATTCTATTGACTTGCACAAGTCGTAGAGTCTTATATAAGCCAACCTTGGGGCCTTTGTCCAGACAGTCAAATATGAATTAGATTTTAATTTGTTGGTTGCAAATTTTATCTCTCTCGTTCTTCTTCTCTGTGGCATGGCTACATCAAGTGGTATCAGAGCCAAACCTTAAATTATTAGGGCACGACCTCCTTCTCTTACCACGTGTTTTCTTTTCTAATTGGCCCTTTCGATTACTATTCACCCGAGGAACAGTAACTCCGTCCGTCGTATTTCCCCTCTCCCGCTTCCGGCAACAACCACCCACCCATCATATTCCTCCTCTCCTGCTTCCCGCTCCCAGGCAGGCCTGGTCGCTGCCCCGACTTCCGTCCCGCCTACCTCGTGCCAATGCCAACCTATTTCCAACAACCCCCACCCTCCAGCCTGCAGCCGCTTCAGGCGTCAGTTTCCTAACAACCCCAACAACTTACAACAACTGCTCCCTTGCCTAGTTTGCCAACAACCACCGTCTACTCCGCTTCCGCACAACCACTGTCATCTCTGCACAACTGCACAACTGTCGTCCACCAAAGGCCAACCTCCTCTCATCCCTTCCTCCGTGCTCTCCATGCCATCAACATCTTCACACAAGCTGTCTTTTACGGACCGCCTCCAACAAACGACGACACCTACAACATTTAAGTGGCGATGCCTCTAGGCTGCTAGCTAGGAAGCATGGACATGGACACGAACACGGATTTAGACATGGACCCGGACACGGGACTCGTCAATTTTCAAAAATATAGGACACGGACACGACAAGTATATGTATATATATATTTGTATAGCATGTGTAATATGCTATATGTATTAACACAAAATGATCTAGATAGATTATCCGCATGGGCAATCACCATGAAATCCAACAAGCAATCAACATATAACATTATATTTACAAGTCACAATATGAATTAGTTCACAACAAACATTACGATGCTTGATTATATGATATTGTTGCAATATGAATTGTAAAAATTAAGAGCAGTAGAATTTTGGGGACAATAGTTCCAGTGGAATTAATGATTATCAACATGTACTTTCAAGAGGTGGTGAATCCAATTGTTTTCCTCATGGTTGATGTGGCAGTCCCCGGATGTTGCAACAGCTGGTGGAGATGATAAGAAGGGTGTCAATGACTTGCATGTAGCACCTGAAGCTTAATTAACTAATGGTAGTAGGGCGAGTAGTGGAGGATGGGAGGTAAAGATTTAGAGAAGGCTTGGGTTTTTTCATACGCCTAGGCTTAAGTGGGTCGGAGTGGTGTGTCTTGGAGGTGTCCATGGAGTGTCCAAGCCGTGTCCAACACTTCAATAAAAAAATTCAAAGTGGACACGCCGGAGGCGTGTCCGCCACGCGTCCAAGCGTGTCCAAAGTGTGTCCATGTTGAGCTAGACAGAGATAGATTGGGGACCGATGAGTCATGTTGTCGGGGTGAGTCATGTTGAGCTAGACAAGTTCCCATAAGCGATTTTTTTTTTTGAGCGAGTCTCGTCTGGTCCTGGGAGGCGATTCTTAGGGCGGCGGCCGGCGTGGGGGGTCCCCCCCCCGTTTGCATCCTTGCGTGGGTGGCGCGTGGTGAAGCTGAGTCCGATCTAGGATGGGGACTCTTGATGGAAGGGCGGCGAACGGTGTCGAGGCTCAACAATCTATCTCGGAGTTCAGGGCGCGACTCCTTCAAGCGAAGGAGATCTGGACGGTGATAGAGGCCTCGCCGGCGTTTTCTGAGACAGAGGTTGATGGTGGAAACGAATCCGATGGTGGTGGTCGGGGCGGCGACGACCTGCACCACTCTATCTCCCCCTTCCGTGCCCGATTCCTGGAGTTACAGAACCAGTGGTTTCAGCGGGACACGGAGACGTTCGAGCTTGGCACGACTTTTCCATCCCATACGGCATCTGATGTTGGCGGTGGTGCCGTCTTGAGTACGGGGTTGGTTGAGACGGGTGCGGCGACGGCAGCGGACGACGACAGACTTACAGATGGGGATACGGCTGAGGTGGCTGAGGACAAGGAGGCTAAGGTGGTCGGGGCACCGTCTTCCATTTTTGCTGCAGGTGGACATCAGGGAGTGGTGGTCGAAGATCCCACGGAGGGGCAGGTCGGCCCCGAGGCTTCAGAGTCGATTGCGGCGATGGAAGCAGTGCGGCTACACGATGCAGACAAGGTGGTCGACGATTTGCCGGGGACAGGTTCCGCTGGTGTTGCTGGCGACGAAGACATCATTGGGGACTGCGTTTGGGTGGGGTCCATCTGTGTTCCTATCCCAGGTGCGTCTTCGATGACGGCGTCGTCGGAGGTTGGAGTTGCTGAGGTCCACAAGACTTTGGTGCCGACGGTGGTTCCCAGCCGGGGTTGTCATCACATCAAATGTTTCCGATGTTTGCAACGAGGGCATATACAGTTTCACTGCAGGGCTGAACTTCGCTGTTTCCGGTGTCGATCCCCTGGGCATCTGGCGCGGGATTGCATGTCGAGTCGGAAGGCCAAGGGGAGAACCCCCTCACCCAGGGATAGATGCTTCCGCTGCTTTCAGAAGGGACACTGGAGGAACCGCTGCTCCTCCCAGATCAGATGTTTCAGGTGCAAGGCTTCTGGACACATCGTGAAAGACTGCCCCTTGCGCAGGTCGGTCTCTCGTTCGCTACCGAGGTCGAATGGCGGGCAACCAAGACACGTGCAGGCGGAGCTCCCTGTCGATGGCGGAACTTCTGGTGGCGACCAGAACGTGACCTTCGCGAGGTGGGTGGAGGATGCAGCTGGAGACTGTCGACGCCTGCGCTCTCCCTGCTTTGGTGACTTTTTGAGGCCAATATGGAGTGGGGACTTTACAAGATCGCGGGCACACAACGATGATCTTTGCTCGAACAGCTCGTCTATGAGGGTGACGGTTAGCGGATCACGTGGGGATGATTTGTCTAGTGGGACTGAGGATGAAGATGATACAGGGAACCCCTATTTGGACCTTGGGGGAAGAAGCATGGATGACGATTTTCATCTGTAGACCTATAAGGATGATGAGAGAGGGGAGATGGTGATGCGTGCAGGATTGCTGTATTTTAGAATACAGTGATGGTTGATTGAGAAGCTTTTTATGTTATGCGATGATTTTTTCTTTTGCTTGCTTGAGGGGCAGGATGCTGATGTTTGAGGGCGGACTGATGTAATTTCTTCCGGATGATGATTTTGGCCTGCGTGAGGTGCAGGATGAATAAAAAGGACCTCCTTTTATTTTAAACAAAAAAAATGTTGGACACACATTGGACACGAACACGGCAGCCTCTGAGAAGTGTATGTGCTTGCAGCCCTGGATTTTTTTTTTTCCGGGGCTCTCGCCTCCGAACCCCAAGAAAGGAGCCGCTGACACACTGCTACCCCTGGCCAACAATTGTTTTGTCGTTGGAAGGTTGATCCAGTGGCTTGATTATAAATCGAGGTTTTGTCGTTGGATGACTATAGCACGATTATTCCATATGATGAAATTGGTTTATGTGAAAATTCGGTTAATGGGAATTATCCCGATTGGTATCACCACATATATATATATATTAATATATATATGTATATATATATATATATATATATGACTCATCTTTAATACCTGCACGGGTAGCTACCCGCACACCCTTCTTGTGACTTTTTTTTAAATTTTTTTTTCGCAATTGTAGAGGAGCATTTTATCTAGCTCCCCAAAAAATTTCATCTAAAAATAATATCATTTGCCCCACCAAAATAATAAAATACGTCCATATATTTACTGACTGTATATTTTCTGCGCAGTTACTTTTTTAGTCATATTGTTACTTTTTTTTATCAATATAGTTACTCTTTTGATCTTAGAGTTACTTTTGTGTACCATATAGTTATAGTTTTGGATGTGCGGGTACCATATATATATATATATATATATATATATATATATATATATATATATATATATATATATATATATATATATATATATATATATATATATATATATATATATATATATATATATATATATATATATATATATATATATATATATATATATATATATATATATGGGCGTTCATTGAATACCCGCGCGGGTAGCTAGGAGTTCGCTACCCGACAACCAAAAAACTATTCTGGCCAGAAAAGTAATACTGCTATTAAAAAAGTAACTATGTTGATAAAAGAGTAAATCCGTGAAAAATACACAGCAGATGTATATATAATCGTGTTTTTAAATCTGCTGTTACAAATGTAACTATCTATGCATGAAACTTGACAGTTTGCAAGGTAAAGTAACCCTCTACATGTCTAAAGTAAGAAACTAAAAAAAAGTAACCAAAATAGGGGGCGGGTAGCTACCCGCGCGGGTATTAAAGACACTCTCATATATATATATATATATATATATATATATATATATAATCCAAAGAGACGCCTCAAAACAATTTTGTTTGGTGTGTGATGAGTGGTTATGGCAACCCTAATCGTGATTGATTTGTGACATGGTTGATTCTTTGTGATTCGTAATACAACTTACGTGTCTAACTTATCTATTTACTCCATGTGTAAAGGCTTCCCACCTTGTTCCCAAGGAATGTAACTTGAGGTTTCTCTTACATAATGATATATGAGTTTTAAGTTAGTCTAGGATAGGATATCCTACGTGGTGGACATGAAGAAGGATGGATGCAGAACCATCATCAACAACGATGGATCGTCCATGATGGCTGGCCGTGATTGAAGAATCCAAATATTAGGGTTTATCATCTTTTGTTTATGCATGTCATGCAGGAAACCTTAGATGACCTCAATCTTCCATTAACTTGGAGAGATTGTGTTAGGAGGCCATAATCATCACATCTTTATCTTTATCGCTTATGGTGTTTGTTTGTATATATGATATATAATATATATATATATATATATATTTGTGGTGGGTGGATATGTATATGTATTATACAAAATCCCTCGTTAAATATTAAGCCTAAGTTGCTTTCCAACTTGCAATACACATCAAGGCCTCTATCAATTCATGTGAGCCTACCAAAGCGAGTTGCATTATCTATCTTGGTGTGGTGTGAGATAAACGTGTGGGTCTGCCAAAGAAGGGTACAATCTTATCAGTATCGGCGGTCGGGTTCAACTTAACTAGGTAACCTTAATAGGATTAAGAGCCTAGAGGCATGCGGTCGAATTTAACAATGGTTGTTCCCTATCTATCCAAGTTTTACATATGATGCAATTGGCAAAAGTTATCTGCCTAAATAATTGAGTCCCGAGCGGTCAACAAAAGTTGACTCATGATTTAATGAAATATGGACCTTAGCCTACTAGAAAGTTATTTGCTGTAACATTCCAGATTAATAGGTGAGGCTATTAATTCAAATAAAATAGTGGGATTGGCCATTCAATTAAAGACCTCATTAAATTAGAATGTTTTCAAATCAAGGTCTAAATTCTTGTAGTATTACAGAACTTAAATATAAACCCCTTGTCATTGTGATTAGTCCTGAAGAATGTATGTTTGATGAAACAAATTTTGTGGAATAGTACATGGACTTGAGAAATATTTTCAATCTAGATGTATTAGAACATGTTGCCCTCATGACCCCACACCCAGTAGATCCTTATATACTCAAACAAGTTGAGTACATAGAGGACCTAGAGAGTATGTGACTTCTCTTGGCCAAAGAGTTGACCATGAACTTGAATGTGCAAATGTTGCAAACATTATATATCAAATCATTGTGAAAGGTGCGGTTTGATAATGTCGTTATGTCTCATGATGTTATGAGACCAATACTTATAGTTTATACTTCCGAGACACTTCCTTCCAGTGTGCTCTCGAACCTCCAAGCAAGGAGCCGTTGGCCCCCTACCACCCGAACTCTAATTCCTACAGTTGGATCCGCGGGTTGAGTACGCTGGATCAACCTTCCTTCCTAGACACGTCCTTCTTCATCAACTTGAAGGAGGCTTTCTTCTCCAAAGAAGCATGATGATTGTTCAACAAGTCAACGAGAAACTAGATGGCTTCATGGACACAATTGCTGCTTCCTTGGAGGCTATTCAACAACAACTGGACAACCTGATGAAGCAACAAGGTGATATAGTTCAACAACAACGTCAACTGGACACCCTGATGCAACGACAAGATGAAATAATTCAACATCAAGCCTAATACGATGAATCTTTTAAACTTCTCCTCCGTTGTGTTACAACCTTTGAACAACGCTTGAATACACTGGAGCTCAACCACAACAACAATGTTCGTCAACCTGCCCCTCAACCCATACAAGTTGAGCACATTGTTAAAATGAAGCTACTGGAGTTCCATGGTGAGCGTGACGCCAAAATTGTGCTTGATTGGTTGCACTGCGCCGACTAGTATTTCCAGTTATACAAAATCTTTGGTGAGGCAACCAAAGTCTTGATCGCAACCTCCAAGTTTCAAGGAGCTGCTTTAGCACAGTGGAACCCCCCGTCAACACATGGGGGAATTACATCCTTTGATTGTGCATCGATTCTTACCTCAGGATTACAAGCAGCATGCCTACTTGGCGTATCAAGATCTCAAGCAAGGTAACGACATCGTTACCAACTACGCCAGCAAATCTCAAGAATTGGGCATCCGATCTGAGGTTCGGATGGATGCCACCGTCGCAATCACAAATTTTTGCAGGAGACTTTGTGTTGAGGTAGCTGATCGTCTAGCACTCATGCATTTCACTTCTCTAGATAATGCTATTCGAAGTGCTGAAGGAATTGAGAAGGAGATCTGGCGTCATCCCCGACTGTGGTCACCAGGGTGGAAACCACGTTAAAGGGCGACTACTACAACAACACTGACTACTGAAGACGAACCCTCCAAACCAGTTGTCACACGCCGTGTGATGACTACAACAACAACGATAGACAATGATGGCATAGAACATGAAGATGTCTTTCCGGCTTCAGAACCTAGTGACAAGGAAGAAGAGGAAGAAACAAGTGACCCCACTCTGCAAAATTGGGTCCTCATGGCTATATAGTGTCCACCTGTTGATGACTAGCGTCGTACGTCATTGCTTTATTTAGTTGTGGAGGTTCGAGGTCGCATCTGCATACTGACAGTTAATGGAGGATCTTCAGCCAATTTAGTATCTTTTTTTGTTGTTCATGAGTTGGGATTGCAACTGGAGCCCCATCCTAAGCCGTACCGCTACGATGGCTTGACGACACTTCCCAGACTGTGACCTAGTGTTGTAGAGTTCCCTTTTCATTTCATGGTGTTTACAACAATACAATCCTTTGCTATGTGCTCACTATGACAAGTTCTCACATACTACTTGGTCGTCCATGGCAATATGATCGTCATGTGTGACATGATGGGTTCTACGACACATACTCTTTCCGACTTGGCAGCGCCCGACAACTCTTCAGATGGACATCCTATTGTTCCAGGCAACTAGGTCGTGTCCTTTGAGAAATGCCTCCTGTCAGCTCATGGTAAGGAGTCATTGGCCCTGCCCCTGCTTCACCGGAGGTTCGCTTTTAAGGGGAGGTGATTGATGCAATCCGTAAAAGGGGATTTGCATAGGAAGCAAGCCCAGATCCAAGACAATCCTGATTAGAGCTTATTGGGCTCAAGTTGGGATTTTATTTAGTTCTTTACGCACTTAGGAAATTTGTGTTATATTTAATTCCAAATTTCTTTATCAGGATTCTAATCCCTTGTTTTATTTGCTTGCATTAGGATTTTGGTTTTCTATTTTGTTGACGTGCATGTCAAGTCGTAGTGTCTTATATAAGATAACCTTGGGGCCGCCTTTGTCCAGACAGTCGAATATGAATTAGATTTTTATTTGCTTGTTGCGAATTTTATCTCTCCCGTTCTTCTCCTCTGTGGCATGGATACATCACATTGCTAGGAGTATATGTATTCAATGGAATATTAATATTTACATGCTTGCGAGGCCTTGCTGACTACTCCCAACCCAAGTTATTGTGTTTAGCCACTCATATTAACATGAGAGCTGAGGACATGGCTAATTTACATGTAATGAAGGCCATAGCTAAACAAAAACATGGGATGATTATGAAACAATGTGTGGAAGAAGGAGAAGACAAAAAAAATAGTAGCCACAAGGTACTGAATGTTGATGTAAACCTCTTTAGCATGGACGACGGTGGATGATGGAGGGGTAAACGACTTCTCCTACCTCTTTCTCTGGAAGACAGGGTGTAGACGCTTCCAAGGATCATAAGCCGATGGACTTCGACTCTTGTCCTCGTCAACTGATGAGATGAATGGCGGGTGAAGTATTGGGCAACACTTTATGGAAGATGTGCCTTCTTTCAAAGACTTGGGGTGCCTATTAATAAGGAATGGTGCATGCTTGAGGCTCTTGAGCGCATGAGTCCTTTTCTTGCGCTCCAAGTATCGAGGCACGCTCCTTGGGGCACGTGCTCAACTAATTCAATTGGCGGAGGGGTTAGCAGGATCTTCATCAGTGTGTGAGATCCTACAATATCTCCATATGTGTGTGAGAGTATATAGTATCTCCATCGGTGCATGGAATTCGACCTTCCATCAGTTGGCAATGGCATGAATGCCATTTGTGGTTGTTTGTCGGCCTTCCAATTGGTAGATGCTGACAGGTCGGTTGATGACTCAGTGTTGTCATCAGTCGACCATCGACGAAAGTGGTTAGTGTGCTGATTTGTCGTCGGTTGTCAATGCTTGGTCTTTATCATCAGTTGGGACTTTTAGACTTTACATTGAATCGATAACCCGCGTAGCCATCGGTTCCCAATTGCTTGACAACTCCATTGATCAGTGCTTCATCGGTTGATGAAATATGGGGTTAACACCTCTTTCATCAGTTGTTAGTGATGTTAGATGGACTGAGGACTTTCATCGGTTGGTGATCGATGGCTTTCTTGGTGTGAAGGAGAAGTGCTCTCTCATCAGTGCAACTGTCATCGATTGTGGAATGCTTCCAACTAATGAAATTTCTGTTTGCTCCAAAACATGGTGATTTCCTACAAAAAGGTCCACAATTATTACTAAAAAAGGAAATATCAATTTATGAAGCGTATAAGATTTATTGTATTAAAGCCTAATATATGAAAGGAAATGAAGGGTAAAATAGGCATATAACATTCACAAAGTTAGATGTTATCAGAACCTCATCTTACAACGGTTGCAATCATGAATTTGATACCTGATTTTAATTGCCACCAAAACAAGCTCTGATACTATGTAAAGAGGAACCTTGTTAGCAATTGATATGTTCACTTATTCACTGTTATGTTATCCTTTGTTGATTGTGCTGTTGTCCTGTCTTTAGTCCCACATTGTACCTGGCTCTTTGAGTAGATCCTGAACATATTTCCTTTGTGGCAGACAAACAAAGGATCCTTGGTAGGCTACTTCGATGCCAAGAAAGTAGCACAATTTTTGGAGATCTTTAGTCACAAAGTGACCTGATAGGTACTTTTTGGTAGCCTGTATTAGAAACCGTGAGAGAACTTTATCATCAACATATACAATCATAATAACATTCCCCTCGTCTATTTTCTTCACAAAGACAGTGATCAATATGTGATCTGGAGAACCTAAGTTTCATAAGAATCTGACTGGGCTTATCAATGTAGGTTCTTGAGCTTGTTTCAGACCATAGATTGCATGTTTTAGTTTACAGATTTTGAACTCCCCGTAAGCAAGAAAACCGTGAGGTTGCTCCATATAGACGACCTCATGAAGATCACCATATAGGAAAAGATTCCTGGAAATTTAGCTGAAAAAGGGGCCAACTAAGATTAACAACAATTGAAATGGGCACTCGTACAAAGTTGAGGTGAGCAACATGGATAACAGGTAATCAGTTCCATAAAATTGAATGTAGCCTGTTGCCATGAGGCGAGCCTTAAAGGGTACCATCAGGATGATACTTTATAGCAAACACCCATCTACAATCAATTGGAGAGTAGTTAGAAGGAAGTTCAACAAAATCCCATGTGTGATGTTCTTGAAGAGCAAAAATTTTCATCATCCATGGCAGCCTTCTAGCCAAGATGATCTAGATTCTCATCAACAGATTTGGGTTCCAAAACAACAAACAAATAACTTGTAAAGGTTGAAAACACTGAAACCAAATTGTCATAGGTGCAATATTGGGCAATACACTTCCTCTTAGGCTTGTGCAAGGCTGTTGGCTTGTCCAACTCATAAGCATCAGAAACAAGAGTGGAGATAGTATTCACAGTGTAGAGAATTTGCATCAGGAGTTGAAGAGTTGGGGTCCCTGCAAAGTCTCAAATAAATGTGATTTTAATATTTTTCAGCTCTATTGATGATTTCTGTATAACCACATGGTTCTCTTAAGAGATAGATCTGCTGTTCAGTCTACTATGAAATGCTTCTTTACTAAAATTTAGACTCAATTCTCTAAAACCATAAAAATTTGTGCACTAACAACACTTCGATACGTTCAACAGCTCTAAAGCACTTCTTCTCTAATATGGGTACTTTGCATCAAACTTCTTGCCCTTATATGTACCACTCAACAAAATGGCATTGCGGAAATTAAAGGTATGCATTTGCTTGATATAGGTGAAATATTGGGCAATACACTTCCTCTTAAGCTTGTGGAAGGCTATTGGCTTGTTCAACTCGAAAACATCAAATATAGGAGTGGAGATAGTATTACCTTCACAGTGTAGAGAATCTGTATCAGGAGTAGAAGAGTTGGTGTCCCTGCAGAGTCTCAAATAAATGTGATTTTTAATAGTTTATCAGCTTTATTGATGATTTCTCTAGAACCACATGGTCGTATCTTTTAAAAGATGGATCTTCTGTTCAGTCTACTATGAAATGCTTCTTTACTAAAATTTGAACTCAATTTTCTAAAACCCATACTTGTCAAGGTGCTCGCCTAGGCGGCCGCCTAAGCGGCAAGGCGTCCCAGGGCTGCGCCTAGGCGAGGACGCTTTATTTATAATGCTACATTGACCTAGTTTTGTGGGTCTGGTTGTATATTCACTTATTTTAATGTTTGATATGGCTACACCAATGTTCAAAATTAATAGTGTTGCCTATTTAATGTGCTAAATATCACTTTTAATTGGATCTAATACTCTTTTTTGGGTTTGATTGGATCTTAAACTATTTTTTTGTTTGACTGGATCTAATACTCTTAGTACACATATTGATTTTTCTTAGTTTGCACCTTCAATTCAGATTGTACTAAGCAGCTATGCTATGAAGGATAGTGATTACATTGCTTAATACTTGTAGCTATGTATGACAATAAATATATATTTATTTGTTGATCACTCTCTTACATTCTTTACAATAATTCTTTTCGTGTCCTTGACATTATTGTCAATGATAATATATTAGAAATGTAATTGCTTATTTTTTCATACAATAAAATATATATATGGGGAGATCGACTATAAATATGTAGATAACTACATATATAACTATACAATGTGTGTATATGAGTGGGGAAAAACCATGACACATGTATATATACATAAATTATTTTTTTAAAGGTCGCTTAGGCGACGCCTAGGCGCGTCTAGTCGCGCCTTGGCGCAAGGCTTCCAGCCCCAACGCCGTGTCGCCTTGCCTCCTTGACAAGTATGCTAAAACCATAAATATTTTGCGCACTAACAACACTTGGCTACGTTCAGCAGGATCTAAACCACTTCTTCTTTGATATGGGTACTTTGCATCAAACTTCTTGCCTTTATATGTTCCCCTCAACAAAATGGCATTGCGGAAATGAAAAACATGCAGTTGCTTGATATTGCCTGTGCTATTATGTGTCATTCTCATGTTTAGTGGCCTGATGCCTTGTTGACTTTCTATATTTTGATTAGTCACATGCCTTATTTTATACTCCCTAGTGAATTCTCTTTCAAATTGTCTGTCCAGATGCAACCTCTTTTTTGGCTACCGCCTCACATTTTTGGTTGCACTTATTTTGTGAAAAACCTAAAACTTTGATTGTGGCAAATCCATGCCCCACTCCAAAAAAGGCATCTTTCTTGGATACCCCATGGTAAAAAGGGTACAAATGTTTTTATCTTGTTAACCATAGAGTATTTGTCAATACCGGTGTTTTCTTTGAGAACACCCCATTCTTCTCTGCTCAAGGTCACTCTCTTGGCCGGAGCTTGTTTCTATGTTGGTGAAAATATTATATCTTGGCACAATAAAAAATAAAATGTTGTGGCCAGATCCAGTGGTGAGGTAGAGCATAGAGTTATGGCTCACACAGCCTGCGAACTTCTTTGGGTCATATCTCTCATAAATAATGTAGATTGAGTTCCACTACTCCAATTCAGATGTTAAATGACACTAAAACTGTGAGTTTCGTTGCCAACAACCCAATTTTCCATGTATGAACCAAGTATATTGACGCAGACTGTCACTTTATCAGGGAAGCAATGATGAAGAAAGACATCTCTACTCATATACGCTTAGAAGACTAGATTTCTGATCTATATACCAAAGAACTTTTAAGGAGGAGACTTGTAGGGCCGCTGAAAAGCTAGGCATGAGAGACATCTGTGCTCCAACTTGAGGGGAGTATTCATATATTCACTTATTCACTGTTGTGTTATCCTTTGTTTATAGTTGTGTTATGTCCCATCGTTAGTCCTTGTTGGGCTCTCGATTATCTATTACTTCCCCATCCTATATAAGGAGAAGTATCATGTACTTTTGATTTCATCTCAATATATCCTACTATTTACAAGATCCTGAACTCTGATTTCCTAGTACGACAACTGCCATATTTTACTAGGTGTTTATGATGCTAGATAGAAGCTCCCATGAGAGCCAATCAGGGTTGAGTAGTTATTTGTTTAGAAATTTTGACGGATAGTTAAAATGCTAGTCAATTTTGGGACTTATTTGTAAATTGATATTTAATGCTAGTCAATTAGTTGTAATTGTCAGTCTCTAGGGTTTTGGTCGTCTTGCTATAGATAGTAACCTTGGGTTATATGTCAATTGTCAAGGAAAACATTTGATTATATATTTGGGCTTTTAGGTCATCTATTGCTATTCAACAAAGCTCAAACCCTAGGTCTAGGTTCAGGATACCCCATCCGTCCATTGATTGCTTTCCCGTTGGTTGGTATTAGAGCACAAAGCCTAAACCCTAGGTCCTAAATACCCCAATAATAGTTGATTTTGTAAACACTAGGTCCATGAATCATCTACACAATACTTCCTCGATCTAAACCCTAGGTTAGACCTCTCAAAAAGTAAAAAAAAAATCTACATAGTACATACTATGTAGGAACAATACCCTGCCATGCCCAACCCGTCATCTTCTCCTTCTTGCTTCCCTTCTTTTTATGTTCCTCTCCTCCCATAACCTCATCCATGACCTTCCTCCTACCACAGAACACCACACAACCCCCTTCTCTTTCTTCATGTTAATTCTTCTCTGTTTCTCCTTGAAGTTGCACATCGAGGCTAGCTAGCCAACTTTGATCCCTGTCCTTGCGTCTCAGGGCTCCTAGAAATGTGTGGGGTCATATTGAAGAGAGGTTTATCAAGTTAGTAAATCGTGTTAGGAATACACGTATTTAGAGTCTATGATGACAGTCTGTTAATAGTATGTGGTAGCAAAAAGCATCGCCCTAGTATTTCCTAGGTAAACTATGAGTAAATAGATCGTGCTTGTTTATCACAGATGGCGGTCCTTTCTTTTAGCTAAACTGTTATTCTGGGGGGTATATGCAGATCATGTTATGAAGAAACTTCATTGGAGACCTTTAAAAGTGTTTCCGCATAATTAGATCTCAAGACTTTGACCCTTTGCCATCATGCAGGCACAGAAGTACACAATGTGCATATGATCAAGCTGGATATGCTTCCCATGTGAGAGAAGGCATCACCTTGGACAATTGCCTTTATGGGTGTTAGGAGGGATCTGGAGGCCCGCCATTGGGAAGCAGGGGGACTAAAGACCCTGTTGACTTCATGGCTGGTAGAACCGGCTTTAGCAAGCTGCTAGACTACCAGTTGTAGTAGTGAGGAGGCCATAAAAGACAACTAGACCAATTGCTATTGGATGTACTACTGTTGTAAAGCAAATGAACACCAAACTTGAAGGGTAGTGCCTATACTCTAGCCATAGGGATAGGTGAAGACACCTAGCGCTATTGCTACAAACTAGACTATGCATGAGAAATATAAAAATTTATTTGCATAGTTTTTCATGGGCTGTAGTATGTTGTATTTCTGCAATGCTTATTGTTAGAATATTAGCCTATTTAGTTATTAGGTTAATTAGTCTACTGTGTACATGGGCATGTTGCCCATGGCCTATTAAGGTTTAGTCCGCTTCCTTGTAATTGCCTCCTCTTATATATATATATATATATATATATATATATATATATATATATATATATATATATATATATATACATGGTATCAAAGCATATCCGACTATTGTAACCCTAGTCGCCACCCCTCTTTCTCTCTCCCTCCTCTATTAATTAGTGCAACAACTCTTGTCCTATCTCATGACATCACAATACTCATTCCAGCCCTAGCTGCCACTCCTCTCTCCTGGAGAGAGCAACAAGGGGGCGTCTCCGCCTGCGGGCGGATGTCAATGTTTCTTCCATGGCTTAGGCCGGACGCCCGCTAGGCACCTCTCGGCCTCCATGGCTTCTCCTCCTTAAAGATCCAAATTTTCATCATAAGCCGGTACCATCTTTCGGGCGATCTATCAATAGTCAAGTCAGCCACCCTCGTACCCGTTGTTCGTAGTCGCTCCCCCAAAGTTCTCCCGATCATCTGAAGACAACGTTCATCCCAACCATCATCAAGCATCGCCGGCCACACCGTCACCTTCGCCTATCAAGCTTCTCCGCCGTACCAACAACAAAGAAAGACATAGCAACAAGGGAGTCACCATCTTCCTCAATCCGTGTCCCTTGGACGACACTAATTCTTGTTCAAATATGCTCGTAGTAGAGCTGTCATCATCCCCCTTGAGGCTATTATGCAGATCGGTCCTTGTTCTAGCAAGAGGTTGCTACTACATCAAATCCACGTGATTTATGGTAACAAGTGACGACTCTATTTCCTGTCACCCCTAGGTGCTAATTCTCGGGGTTGCGATCTCTTGGACGACGCAAATTTTGTCCAAATCGTGCATCATCCGGCACCGACACGGTGTGTTGTCTAACCAATACGGCGTGTTGCATTCCAGAAATACTCCTGACGACACAGATCACATCATACGCACCGCGTCATTCTCAAACACGGTGTGTTAACGGAAGCCAACTTTACGCCTTCAACGTCCGACACGGCGTGTCACATCTCTGATACAACGTGTTGACGAAGATCTGTGTTACGGCTAACATCTGACACAGCGTGTCACATCAGGCTAAATTTATCCTTACTATTTCACTCTAAATTATGAGTATATATATATTTGTACCTTATATCCATGATCTTTTGGTTGCGTATCCCTGTAGTCATATCAACATCTGTAGAGATAGCCATTCATGCATCCGTGTGACTTCGCCGACGCATTTGACTAATGTCTAGTAAGAGCCTTTGTCCAACATAAAGTGTATGCAAACGAAGCTTTGGGTCGACTAATAATAACTGGTTCTGGATGATATGGGAGAGTATGACTATGGGATTGGAGATGATTACATGAAAGTAACAAGATTGCATTTGATTCATAAAGTGAAGCAACCACACACATGGTGCATCTGTGGCGGTGAATGCTTGGCTATGTGATTGCATACTAGATTGCTCATGTTGGCTTCAAGCATCAAGACATTTGTTTGGTGTGCCATACAGATTTTCACATACCATTGATAAAGATACCTATCAACTGTGATAGATCTCTGCATTACTATAGAGTTTTAGAGTGGGGAACAAACTGTGTCGAGCATTTTGAAATCGTTAAGAGATTCAGAGAAGCTTATACTATGGAATTTCATAATATGAATTTGAATGAAAATGTCTATCGTTGTATGATGCAACTAGATTTAATTTTTATTCTAATTATCTAAACTCATAATAGCTTAATGCAATAAAGTATGGTCAAATTCCAAACTATCGAGCAATATGTGATTTTATTCTAATCATCTTTGAGGTCCAGTCACTTAAGTGACCCTTTCTAGTATGTATTAAACATCCAGTTTTTGCAACCAATAAGTTAATGTGACAGGGAGATATAGAGATATGTTGTGTTTTGTTGAGTGTCATGTGCCTAGCATGTGCCTCACTTATGTTTTTACTTCAGTAGTTTAGTCCCATATTGTTCATCTCTGGTTTAGTCTCTACTCTCTTCTGTTATATAAGAGACTGTATTGTACACTTGTTAATTCATCCAATACACAATTCCCATTCTTTCTATACGGTATCAAGAGCAGGTCTGATTCCCCGAGTTGTAAATTCTCACCCGCCCCTATGCCCTAGCTCCTCCCCCCCGTCGCCCCCCCCCCAAAACCCACCGCCGCTGCCACCCCCACCCTCCTCTTCCTGCCGCCGCCTCCCACCCCACCAACCGACTACCGCCTCTCTCCCTCTTTAAGGCCGTTGTTGCCCACCTACCCCTGCCCACTCCTCCTACTGTCCTCTCTTGCTTCCTCCCACTCATTTCCGTATGTGCAATCTTCCGGACAGCCATAGCCACCACACATTGTGAGTCTCTCGTCTCTCTAGGTTTCTCTCATTGCGCCTCATGATGGAATATTGATCTCCCTCATGACGGCGTAGGTTCCTTTATCAGTCTATCTACCCGACACAGGTCTCTTCTGATCTGATGCTTCAGATCTCTGGTGCTGCTACTGCCCCACAACGGGTTCCTTATCTACTGATTGCTGCTGCACCGCCTACTTCTACTCTGTCTCTGCTCATCATGGCTTCTGTTGAGCCTCCTCGTTCTCTGTGTTACCACCGTCAAGCTCGATGGCTCTAACTACCATCTTTGGTTGGCGTCCTTCGTCCTCTATGTCAAGGCACAAGGTCGGTACTCACATCTTACTACTGATCATCCTGCCGCTTCTGCTGCTACTGCGGATGAAAAGAGCAAACAAACCTATGCACAACAGTCTAAAAACGACTCTGGTGTTATGTCCTGGCTTCTTAATAGCACCGAGCCGCGGATCAGTCAGTCCTTGTTATGCCTTCATGATGCTAAGGCGATGTGGGACCAACTCTCCCATGTCTATTCCCATCAACAGAATCCTAAACGTGTTTTTGAAAATTTCAAAAATCTGGCCAAGGTGTTTTCTTGTGACACTTCTATCGAGGACTTCTACAACCAGTGCTTTGCTCTTTGGAATGAGTACGAAATCTACCATCCCTTGACGGCCGACATCAAAGAAGCCCAGAAGCAACACAATGAACTCTTAACTGGTCCAGTTTCTGGCTGCACTTCCTGCATCTTTCTCTAGCGTGGTGATCAGATTCTATCTAGCGGCCCCCTGCCTACTCTTTGCAATGTTCTTAAGTGAGTTCAAAGACTTCCGTCAATGATCTCCAATCCTGTTATTGAGCATCCTGCTCTAGCTGTTCGCACTATTGACTCTGGATGTGGTTGTGGTCGAGGCCGTGGCAGACATCTACCTCCTACTGGTAGATGCGGCTCCTCTACTGCTCCTGGTTGAGGCCAAGCTACTGAGCCTCGCTTCTGCAACTGGTGTGGTCGTGATAATCACAACAAAGACAGGTGCTGGATCAAGCATGGTAAACCAGCCTGGGATAACCAAGCATCTACATAAACCTCAACTGATACTGCACCCGACCAACAATCTGCTCCGCCGTCTACTGAATGGCTTCACTCGGAGTTCAAGAAGTGTTTCTAGGAGTGCATGACTCAACTACCTTCATCATCTACTGTGGGTTCCTCCACCATGCTTGCCTCTCCTTCTGCTGGTAACAATAAATGGTGTATTGATTCTGGTGCGTCTATCCATATGTCTAGCGACATCCAATTATTTTCTGCTCTGACTAAAACCACTACTTTTCCATCTGTCATTGTTGCAAATAGCTCTAAGACTCATGTTCCTGGCATCGACACTGTTCCTCTATCTCGAAAGTTGCATCTCTAATATGTTTTATACATTCTACAATTTTCTGTTAATTTATTAACTGTCAGTAAAACTGTAAAACAGCTCAGTGCTCTATTAACTTTGATCCCTCTGGTTGTGTTTTGAAGGATCTCCGCACGAAGACGAGGATTGGTTCGGGCCATGAAGGACCATACTGACTCTACTATTTGGATGACCGCCTGTAACATCTGCCCTTCTGTCTACATCAGTTACAAGACTTTAGTGGCACTACCGGCTTGGTCATCTGTCTGTAACAGAGTTGAAACATTTATTTTCCGCATTATCTGAGAAAACTTTTTCTTGTGCATCCTATGTGGGAAAGCAAACGCGGTCTGTATTTTCCGCTAAAAAAGAAATTGGTTCTAAAACTTTTTGATATTGTTCATGCGGACATCTGGGGTCCATATTCTGTTCCTAGTCACTCTAGTGTTAAATACTTTCTGACTTTTATTGATGATTATTCCCGTGCTACTTGGCTTTTTTTACTCAAAGATTGCAACATTGTTTTGGAAAATATCAGTATCTTCTTTTCTGAAATACAGACCCAGTTCCATAAACCCATTAAGATTTTCCGTACCGATAATGCCCTAGAATTTATGCAAAAATTTGTCATCTTTTTGTTCTGTTCGTTCCACCATCCATCAAACCACTTGTCCTTATACTCCACAATAGAAAGGTGTTGCTGAACGGAAAAATTGCCACTTATTGGATGTTGCCCGCACTCTTCTTCTTCATTATAAAGTCCTTCACCGGTTCTGGCCTGAGGCAGTTTCTACGACATGCTATCTTATAAACCGTATGCCATCCTCTATTTTACACAATCGTATCCCTTACACCATTGTGTTTCCTGATGCACCTTTATTCTCTGTTCCTCGTACTTTTGGGTGTACCTGTTTTGTCAAAAATTTACACCCAGGGATGACGAAGCTTGATCCTCGCTCCACTAAATGCATCTTTTTGTGATATTCTAGACCCAGAAAGGTTATCACTGCTTTGATCAGATTCTAAAGCAATGGTTTGTTAGCGCGAATGTGATCTTTTTTGAGCATATGCCCTATTTTTCTAATGATGGGGCAACGCTCTCCAGTGATATGTTGGCACCCACGCCTCTACCAGATGTTGTTGAGGAGTTGCCTTCTTCAGACCAGTCTGAAGGTCACCCTTTGCAAGTGTACAAACGACGACCAAAGACAAGCGCTCTTTCCATGGCCCCTCCACAACCAATTCCTCCGTCTGCGGATGATCATACAAACACTGAGGTAACTTCTGACTTGCACCTTTCTATCAGTCTGCGCAAAGGTGTTCTCTCCTGCACTAAACATCCTATCAGTCATTTATGCTCTTCTGCTAATCTGCATAACAATTTTGCATACTTCACTTTTGCAATTTCTGCCGTCACTATTTCAAAGATTGCTGCAGAAGCTCTACTTATTCCTGCATGGAAACAAGTGATGAATCAAGAAATTCAGACACTATGTGATCGCAAGACATGGGAACTTGTGGATCACCCTCCTTCATGCCTTACAGTTGGCTGCCGCTGGGTCTTCACCATTAAGTATCAACCAGATGGAACAATTAAGCGCCTGAAAGCTCGGCTTGTGGCAAAAGGGTACACACAAACATATGGTGTCGACTATTTTGAGACATTCTCTCATGTTGCACGATTAAATTCTGTTTGAATTCTGATTTCTGTTTTTGTTAACAAAGACTGACCCCTCTTTCAGTTAGATGTTAAAAATGCATCTCTTTATGAGATCTATAGGAGGAAGTTTACATGGAGCAACCATCCGGTTTCATTACTCAGGGGGAGTTTGCCTTAAAAGTCTGTAAACTGAAGAAGGCCATCTACGGTCTCAAACAGAGCCCATATGCTTGGTTCGACAAACTCAGTCAGATCTTAGTCACTTTTGGCTTCCGTCGTTCCCACTTAGATCATACAGTCTTTATCCGCAAAACAACGACTGGACTAGTCATTCTTATTGTTTATGTTGACGATATTATTTTATCTGGCAGTGTTACCTTGGGTATACAGGCAACTAAAACCTACTTAGAAAAGTACTTTGTCTTTATCTGCAAAACAACGGCTGGACTAGTCATTCTTATTGTTTATGTTGACAATATTTTTTTATCTGGAAGTGATACCTTGGGTATACAGGCAGCTAAAACCTACTTAGAAAAACACTTTGTCACTAAAGATCTTAGAAAGCTGAGATATTTCTTAGGCATTGAGGTTTCCAGATCATCTGTAGGGCTGTGCCTCTCTCAACGGAAATATGTACTTGATCTCTTGCAGGAAACTGGTATGCTTGGCTGCAAACCAGCCAACACTCCCCTTGACCCAAATATGGATTGAGACGATGAAACTTCTCCCTATGCTGATCATCACCAGTTCAAGGCTGGTAGGCAAGCTTATGTATCTGACGGTCACAAGAGCTGACCTCACTGCTGTCGTGAGATTAATCAGCAGATATCTTGATAAACCTCGGCAGTGTCATTGGGATGCTATATGTCACATTCTGCCCTATCTTAAAAGCTCTCCATGCAAAGGCTTGTTGTATAAGAAGCGTGGCCACTGTAACCTCTCTGATTTTTCAGACTCTGACTATGCAGGAAGTCGCTCTGATCGTAACTCAACGTCAGACTATTGTACATTTGTGGGCGGAAATCTTGTTACCTAGCGAAGCAAAAAGCAGACTGTCGTAGCCAGATCCAGTGCAGAGGCAAAATACCAAGCCATGGCTCATACTGCATGTGAACTTTTGTGGGTCCAAAGTGTCCTCCAGGAGTTCGACATATCCTATTCCAGCCATATATCATTGTTTTATGACAACAAAGCCTCCATTTTTATTGTGAGCAACCCCACTTTTCATGAGAGGACAAAACATATTGAGGTCGACTGTCACTTTGTTCGAGAAACAGTTCTTTTTGGCTGGATTTGCACTCCATATCTCAGCACTGAAAAGCAAGTAGCAGACATCTTCACCAAGATTCTTTCAAAAACTCGGTTTCATACTCTAGTGGACAAGCTGGGCATGTTTGACATCTACGCTCCAGTTTGAGGGGGAGTATAGAGATATGTTGTGTTTTGTTGAGTGTCATGTGCGTAGCATGTGCCTCACTTATATTTTTACTTCAGTAGTTTAGTCCCATATTGCTCATTCTTCTGTTATATAAGAGACTGTATTGTACACTTGTTAAATCATCCAATCCACAATTCCCATTCTCTCTATACGAGACATCAGAATTTACTTTTGAGTTTGAAGTATCCTTGCCTCATACTGATTGAATGACAACAAAGGAATTTTATCTAGGGAGTCTTAATGTCAATAGGCAACTTATCTATTCATGGAACTGTTCCATTTTTATCTTCTTCAAAGTTAATTACTGTTTCATATCATTTACCTTCAACAGGAGCAACTTCGCTTGCTCTTTGAATTTTTTAGCTAGTATCAGCAGAAACAAATAGATGTATGCTTTTTCAGGTTGACAAAATATGCAGAGTTGCTAAGAAGCCTCTTGTGGTGACATATACTGGATTGATACAGGCTTGTTTAGATTCTGGTGGAATCCAGAATGCAAAATATATCTTCAACAAAATGCACAATTTCTGTTCGCCAAATGTGATCACCTGCAACATTTTGCTGAAATCGTACCTAGAGCACTCATTGTACGATGAAGCAGTCGACCTTTTCCAGAAGTTAGCTAAGGGTGTTTATTTTGACCAAAGGAAAGGCAACCTGAGAGGAAGGGTTAGTCCGGACAAGTTTACGTTCAACAATATGTTGGAAGCTGCTGCAACTGCTGAAAAGTGGAACGATGTTGAATATATTTTCTCAGAAATGCTAAATCATGGATATCATTTTGATGAGAGGAGACACCTACATCTAGTAATAAATGCTACAAAGGCAGGAAAGGTCTGTTATTTTCTGTTGCTGCTGAAACTTAACATTATGTTTCTTTAGTGGAGTATATATATTTCTGTTTTTATCTTTACACGTTCTTGCTATCTGGGTTTTGCTATCCAAAATCGTATGTTTTTCTAGTCTTTTGGAAGAACTTCCAATGACGGTTATTAACTTGTCAGAATTGTTGTTTAGGTTAAAGTTCTGGATAGAACGTTGGAGTACCTGATTCGTTCCTCCCTGGATCCCCCAGTTCCTATTGTGAGGGAGTGGGTTCGAGTGAAACTCAAGGAGGGTGATCATGTTGCTGTGGTTTCATCTCTTACAATTCAACACAATGATAAGCCTAATGCTTTCTCAGTTGACTCGTGGCTGTGTTTACTTAAGCTCGATGCTAATGGATTTAAAAGGGATAACATTCTTAGTCTGATGCATGAAATAGAGGGTTTTTTGATGTCATCTGCTTCACCTCAACCAACCCTAAAAAATTTGCTACAGGCTTCTATCAAATATCTGAGAACACATTCTACAATGTGTTGAATAATTCGGTTTGATTGTATATGGCATATGAGTTAAATATAGCTGATTGTACCGAGTTCATGAGCATGTTTAATATGAGAAAGGATCAACTTTTTGTTACATGGTTAGCTAACACTTTTATCTCCAGATTTAGTAGATATCATTAGTTTACCCCACTCCTATATATTTCGGTTTGGTTTGCGTAGAATACAGATTTCAGTTTGCACAACCCTCAACACTTTGGTCTCGGCAAAAGGAGCAGACAAATGTTTGATTATATTGATTTTCTTACAGTGGTCACTTTCAACTTGTGAGCAATGACGTTTTTTGTTGTTTAAATCCAGGGAATGATTCCCTTGAGGCAATCAAAAAAAAGAAAACCATGTGTTTATATATTAATTTCTCTCATTTTGTCATGTATGAGATACACTCCCAATAAAAGCTCACCAAACTTCCAAATTTTTTTGGCAGTTCATAGGAATTCCTATCAATAGTAAGTTGTTCATGAAGATCTTTCTTGGCTATTTTTTTTGCCACTTATTTCTTCTACTTTTAATTTTTGTATGATGGGTCTCCCTACTTTTTACATTCCATAGCCTTCAATTTTTTCCTTTCCATCGTGTTTTTCAGACCCCCATATCCATCTATAGATGTTCCAAAGGCAATTACATGTACTTAGCCAAGTTATTGTGTTATGGACAATCATTAACATCACCTCTATAGAATCCAACATCTCTGTCTTGATATCCTATGTTGTATATGCGAACACCTTGGTACTGTCTAGGTGTTAAAGGGGGGGTCTCAACTTTGGCCGCCTGACCCTTAAGTTCCTACATGGAAACTGTAGAAAATAAGATTCAATGCAATGGGATGAATACGAGACTGGACGCCCTCTCCTTTATATAGGAGAGGGGAGACACCCTAAGACTTAAGACACAATTAATCTAAACAGGGTGAAATACAAAAGCCCAATAATGAATTCACCTATTAACTAAATAGGTTAATATAGACTCTCTAACACCCCCCTCAAGCTGGAGCATGAGTGAAACATATGTCCAAAGCTTGGAGATTACAAGACTCGATAAAATGATAAAAGAAATGATAAATGAAAGATAAAAATAATTATCACTCCCCATACAAAAATTGATACTCCCCCTTAATTAATGCTCCCCCTGAATCATACGATGGCACCTCTTTTCTTTGAAATTGTATTCTGCAGGCTGGAGATCCTTGATCTTTGATGGTCTTTTAGAGTGCATCTGGAATGAAGAACATCTGAAATGGAACCTGAGTACTACAACGGTAATTCGCCACTTGGAGCAGACAATCATCACTACTATGACTACGACGACTTCATTGGAATACGTACTTAATGCGACACGAACGCGGATACATAGTGTCGATGTAGCAATACTGGAATCTTCAAATTGTCTGGGAAGACGTGCATAACGTGGCACGAATATGAATGGACGATATGTTGGTGATACGATGCAGGTACCATAATTCTGACGCATGAACCTTGGGGGCTTGACAGGAAAGGAGATATCACCCATCAAGGAAAGTCACAAGTAGATCAACAACATGTGATGTCGAAATAGCAGATGCAGCTCGAAGAAGACGCGATGAAGCAGCTCAGTGAAGATAAATTGGATGAATCAACCTTGCAGAAGTAGATTGGCAGGCTTGCTGAGCTTTTGAAAATCTGAAGAAGCACCCTCTATCTCATGTGAATGCAGTTGAAGTACACCATCAACACCTGACGTACATAACGCGGTACGAACGCGGATAGTTCGATGTTGACGTTGAATGAAGATCCTTCATTGCTGTCTGAAAGTAGAGAACAGATGTGCCGAACAATGCGAAATTCCATGAAGATAATAGCCTAGAAGATATATAGTCTGAATACATATATCATCTATTCTCACACTCTCTCTCTCATACATATTCTCTCACACTCTCTCTTCTCCTCTCTACCCCCCGCACACCAAATACGACGAGAGTGAGTGTTTGGTGTGGAGAAATGGATATATGACCCCCCTCGACGTAATGTGGAAAGAGATACACACATGATATGAGTGGGTGGGAAAAGAATTGGTGGTTTTGAGAGAATTTTGTGTATATGGAGATGTGTAATATGTGGAGAATGAAATTGATAACTGGAGAGAATATGCTAAATGGGTCAATATAAGATCCAGATAGAAAAATAAACGGATCTAATCTAAAAATATCTGATTAGGCTAAAACTTGGATTTAACTAGTAAAGATATGACCGATTAAGGATCCGATTAGGCATTTAATGAATATGGAGGGATTTAATAACTGAGAGTAGACATAGATGGGATGTGATGAAGATAGTCAGAGAAGGTGATGAAGAGCAGCAACTTGCGGGATGTAGTAAAAAAAATGGCCAGATTATGTCACTCAGTTGATGTAGCACTTGGTCGTAACGAAGGAGATGATAATGGGTCTCATGCACAGCTCTGGAGATATTACATGCTAAGAGGATTCATGCCGAGCCAAGGGCGGAGCCTATCCACGAGTGACAATGAAGGCTGATGCTGAGGATGTTAGGAGATGTCCTATGCAGAATTCGGTACTACCGAGTTAAATCGGTAAAACTGAGATCTTTCTGGACGACGGGTAGGAGGTTGACGACGACTGATTGCTGCTTGATGGCGATGATGGCTGCTGCTGCTGCGGTTGGCGGCGCTTATGATGATGCTGCTAGATGGTGATAGTGGCGTCGATAGGCGGCGAAGGCACGAAGATGGCTGCTTGGAGGCGCTGGGAATATATCGACACTATTGTTGTTTGTGGAATACGGGCAACAGAGATGGAAGGCGGCGGGTAATGATGCAACGATGACAGTGGATATGTTATGGCCGAAATGGAGATCACCGACTTTAAGGTTTGGATTTGGAAAACATAGATCGTAGGTCGGGAATTAGCACCGACATACTGATCTATGTGAAAGTGGAAGAAGGAGAGCCATGGAGGCCGGAATTGCCTAGCGGCAGCCGTCCTAAGCCATGACAACGACGGTGACCGCCCACAGGAGGGGGTTCATCCCCTCAATTGCTCTCTGAAAAAGATGAGCGACGGCGGCTAGGGCTGCGTGCGCGTCGGAAAGGAGAGGGAGGAGGGGCAGCATCTAGGTTTCCCTCAGGAGTGAACACGCTCTGTTAAATCATGAATTACTATTCACGTCACATACTGTTCAAGCCGTCGTTACTGTTCACCGCTCTGATACCATGTAGAAAATAAGATTCAATGCAATGGGATGAATACAAGACTGGACACCCTCTCCTTTATATAAGAGAGGGGAGATGCCCTAAAGACTTAAGACACAAGTAATCTAAACGGGCTGAAATACAAAATCCCAATAACTAATTAACCTATTAACTAAATAGGCTAATATAGACTCTCTAATAGAAACTAAGGGCCTTTTTGACCCTATTCAAGTCATCTGAAGGGTAAATCACGTTATCATAGGTTTCAATCAGATAGAACATTTTAGGGTCAAATGAGGTCCATGCACACTTGATGTAGTTGAATTTAGGCCCTTTTCTGGGTCCAATTGGGTTTGATACAAGTTTGATTGGGTCAAATTATGTATTTTTTTGCTCCATTTAGACATAATTTAGAAAAAGAAATGCATATTTGTGCTCAATCTAAGCAAGTCTGGAGCAAAGTGGGAAAGTTGGCTCTATTCAAGTCTTCTTTGGAATAAATGACACATGAAGTCTCATTTAGGCCTAATTTTGGAATTAACGAGGGTGGTCAAAGCATCGACAAAAGTAGTAGCTTGGATGACTAGTGAGGAAACACAAATAATTCTTGATATCAAATTGCGATGATGGTCCCTCGAATTATTCTTGACTTGTGAGATGATGAGGTGTGAATCAATATAGAGTTTCATATAATGTGCCCCTTGATGCTTGGAAAGTTCCCATGATGCATGCTTCATACTTGACCATCTTGTTGGTGGAATTGAACTCAAGTTGTCTTGATTTAGGTAGTTATTCATCACACAAATCTTGAAGGGTCACTACGATCCTGACCCATTTGGAATTACAAACTCGTCAAAGAAATCATCCATAAGTAAGGACATGAAAGGATAACGATGTTAGGTGAGTCGATTTTTCTGATGTCTGCATTTGGAAATTCAATTGCATGTGTTTGTTCTTTAAGGAGTGGGAAGTCTTCAAGATGATATGCTAAAGCTTGTGCTCAGACTTCCTTCATCGGTAGACAAGTAATGTCAAAATCTATACCATCACTTTCCATTTTGTACATATTCTAGAAAGGGAGGGTTGTTCACACAAGTAGAAGAGCAAGTCGTGCCTTGGAATTCGTTGAACCGAGTCATAGTTAGGTAGTAATGTAGCTTCCTTGTAGCATATATATGAGCCAGGAAATACTTTCAACTAAAGTATATCGAGCCTTGTAGTCATTGAACGACTTGGATATATAATATATGGAATACTCACTGACAGTAATTGACTGGATCAGGACACCCCCATGGATGTTTTAAAGATTGAAAGTCAAAGGGTGAGAGGGATTTTTGATACCAAAAGCTTTGAAAAGATTTTTAGCGCGTATGCCATCCTCTATTTTACACAATCGTATCCCTTACACCATTGTGTTTCCTGATGCACCTTTATTCTCTGTTCCTCGTACTTTTGGGTGTACCTGTTTTGTCAAAAATTTACGCCTAGGGATGACGAAGCTTGATCCTCGCTCCACTAAATGCATCTTTTTGTGATATTCTAGACCCAGAAAGGTTATCACTGCTTTGATCAGATTCTAAAGCAATGGTTTGTTAGCGCGAATGTGATCTTTTTTGAGCATATGCCCTATTTTTCTGATGATGGGGCAACGCTCTCCAGTGATATGTTGGCACCCACGCCTCTACCAGATGTTGTTGAGGAGTTACCTTCTTCAGACCAGTCTCAAGGTCACCCTTTGCAAGTGTACAAACGACGACCAAAGACAAGCGCTCTTTCCATGGCCCCTCCACAACCAATTCCTCCATCTGCGGATGATCATACAAACACTGAGGTAACTTCTGACTTGCACCTTTCTATCAGTCTGCGCAAAGGTGTTCGCTCCTGCACTAAACATCCTATCAGTCATTTATGCTCTTATGCTAATCTGCATAACAATTTTTAAAGGGTGAGTGGGATTTAAGAGACGACCAAGAGAGGTAGTCTTTGAGATTTTATAATGTTACGACACACCAATAATGTGCATGCAAACACAAGTGCATGATTGTTAAGTCATATAGGATGCAAGTCCCTGGTTGTCAAACTCAAGTAACTGTGAAAATGAAAAACTACCAATAATTAGAACCAAATTAGCTAGACTGAAGAAACATTTAGATAGGTTTGACTTAAACTAAAAATTATACTTTGAAAGTAGATTAAATGTGGATTGTGAATCATATGAATGGAATTTCAAGATTTGCTAGTTTCATTATAGTACCATTTGTATTGAAATCTATTCAACTATTGAGAAGTCATTGTTTCTATTTCAGTAGGGATCTGAAAGTTAGCAGTAGTCCCTTTTGAAGCATGATACATTGTTCAATTGAGTTTAAAGAATACTTTCATAATGTTCCAAATTCCAAACTAAATTATTAAAGATTGATCTCTTGGTTATTCCCTCCTAGTTACTGGCCTGCTTTTATAGTACATTATTAAATGATTTTATGAGAAACCTCATGACAAAACCCCCTCTTTCAAAGCGGCAATCCTCTAAAATTGTTGTCTCAGTTGATTGGGCTTAAATATAAAATATAGATACCAATTTCAAGAACATCAACGATAACTCCATATATTAAAATTCAATATGTCAATACATAATTGCACTGGGCTACCCCTGATGCCTTGAGATTACAAAAATTGAGTCACACATGGATAACATGGTATCAAAATAGTTTGGGAATAGAGAAACATTGAAATAAAAATATCGAGTTTGGGAGATGACAATAATGGAATGAGATGTAGAAGATGGGGGCGATCCACTATTGTTCCCACAAGGAAATTACATTTTTGAGTCTTTGACAAAATTTATCTCCTCTCCTCTTCCTTTCTCTCCTCTAGGCTGTCAAGAAGTCAAAACTGTAATTCAGGATCAATTGGCGACTAAGAGTGCATCATGTTTTTAAGGGGGAAAAGATCCAACTTAAAACCTTCATTATTGGATTGATCACTTTTTAGTCTTCACCTTTGATGTGGCAGAGTTGGTGCTACTAAATTGGGGTCGATTTCGTTGACCCTGGCTTTCTTTTTCTGATAATAAGCACAATAAATGTTTCAACTTAAATGTTAGGGTTTATTGATGGCAGAGTCAGGGATACCAACTTAGACTTGAATATGTAAACTCCTTATGACTTTGAGAGTGATGTGTCTGTGCTACCAACATGAGGCCAGTGCAACTAACATTATCATTTTCTTCCGAATCATGCCAATTCCCCAAGTAGAGAAATGCCAGGGACTGGTCATAATGTAGATGGTTGGGTGGTGCACGAATAGAATAGCCATGCATTTGGCAAACTTGACACTTGTAGAAATATTGGCAACAATTTGTCACATTGTTGTTCCACTAGCATCCTAGAAGTTAAAATATTTTTTTTTGCAAGCATGACCCAACTCGTGTACTTACCACATGATCCTCCTTCATGAGATTTTCCATACCTATCTTTTCAACACATGTAAGGAGGGTTTGATTGTATGATATCCAAAAAAGATGCCATGTCCTAGGATATATTGCATGGGTTGTCATTTAAGCACCTATTGTTCTCTTCAAGAGTGACCTTTAGGTATTACTTAGTTTTGAAGATATGCTTTAATATCATGGAACCATGCCTTTTCTTCACTATTGATGCATTGTCTATGATAATGTAATAGGCTTGCTAAGGGATTGTTTGAACTTTAAAGGAGAAACTTTGATCTCATTGGATGTCAATCCATGAAGCGAGGGTGGCCAAAGCATCGACAAAAGTAGTATGCTCTTGTTTCATGAAGTTGAAGGATGTTTACTTGGATGACTAGTGAGGAGACAAATAATTCTTGATAAGGGATCAAATGGTGATGATGGTCCTCGATGGGTCCTAAATGTCGCACCAAGAAAAACCCTAAAAGTAATACTCCTAGGTTTAACCAAAAGAAGTGCACTAATTCCCGACTCCACAGGAGTAGAAGCCTTATTACAAGATACTTTAGAATCGAACCTAAAGGACAACCTTTTTAAGTAGTTATATAAATTTGAAGTTTTAAGAGTAATATTTAACACCAAGGAGTTGATTGATTGATTAAACTAAATTGATGCAAGAAGCAACGAAAATTAAGCAGTAAATGAATGATAATAAAGAGGACAAGGGCATGGGGTTTTGCTACCCAAGCCCGCATATTTATCCTAATGAGATCTAACTCTTCAATGACAATTGCTAAATAGAGGTTTAGCTGTTGCACCCTCACGGGATACATGTCGTCATCTAGCCCAAATTCCCTTGGAATCAACCATCCTTGGTACCCAAGTTCCCTGTTAATTCCAATTGGACTCCCTCAGTTACGACCGACCATCCTCGATGCGTTAGCATATTGTAACCCAATCAGTTAGCTATCCCTTGCTAACACATCAGGGGGATAACAAGATCATTCTGGTGTTCTAATTACACTCATGGCAACCTACATATGCATGATTGTAGCATATATGCAAAACAAGTCGTCAATTTGCAAGACAAGGAAATAAGCATAATGATACTTTATTTAGCAATAATATTGTCGAGTTTCGATACAAGCTAGCATTAAAAATGGGCTGTTGGGGCTAGTCCTCATGCCCCGACACAAACGTCTAGTCTCTATGGCAAGAGACAACATCAAAAAGATAGAAAGAAAAATGGAGGGGGCCATGGCGCTTGGTGTAGGAAGACCAATCTCTCTGCCACGACCATCGCCTTCTGGCTCCTTACTAGGGTTTGCGCTTCACAATGTGACTTCTAATCACCAATCAGAGACCCCTTATAATTGACAATAAGGGCTCCCTTTTATAGATGCATTCCTTGCTGCCGAAACCCTAATACAAAATATGTGTGGTCGAAGGCAACTATTTACATGGCCCGTACTTAGTCCAACATGCCATTCACGTGGGTTACTCAATTTGCACCTTGCATCCGGTTCTCTGGCGGACCAACATGGATTGAATCGGAGTGGACTAGATGCTGAGAGTGCACATTACAACAGAAGAATCTCGAAAACTATAGGTAGAGAGCGCCTCAAGTCAGGCGAATGGCAAAGCCAATCACTTGACTCGGTGGTTGGAAGGTGAATAAAGGAAAACTTCTAGGCCTTCCTTCCCTTGAGATGTAGCATCACACGGGCTCGATCATCCATTTGGGAATTGTCGTGGATTTTTGGCTGATTTTGCATAAAAAATATATATAATGCATTAAAGTTTAGAAAAGGGAGAATAATTGCATTTAAATGAATATAAAACTGAAAATAGGAAACAAAAAAACAACTGCCCCTAAAAATGAGTAAAATAGCATGCAAAGATGGGTACAAATATACTCATCAAACTACTGTAGAATAATTTTTTTTCTTATCCCGAGTAAAGAAAAATAAAAAGGAGGTCAAAAATTGATACTAGGATCCAGACTTTCCTCTCCCAACAAAGCAAACTTTGTGACCCCCTTCCACCAAACACAATCAAGCGACCGTAGTCCTTTGGGATCACATAGCCACACTTGGATGTCCCCTGATTGGGGCTTGTTCCTCCATTCACTGGACTCCAAAACCTGCAACGAACTGATTTCATCTCAATAATACTCCTGATCTGGTTGCGCTAATAGAAGAGAGAACAAGTCAGGGCTGATTGGTTATTTTGGGGAGAATTTTTTGAAAAGTCTCATGGGCATGAAAAATTAGACTATAGGGGGAGAAAAACATGGAACAAACCCAATTCCCCGGTCTCTCATCTATTTGACTTGAGACCTTATTTGGGATTCAATTATTTTATTTGTCTCTCCTCTATTTGACTCAACTTTTATTTGGTTGTAGTTATATTGACCACATATTTTCTTTTGGGCTCATTGGCCTCTTTTATTTGTGTTAGTCTGTAGACGAAAGTCGAAAAGGAGGTATACTTATGGAAGGGATGCCACCCTTGATTTAGGTTTGGCATACAATGGGAAATATTTTTTCTTTCTTTCATTGTGGATAGAGAAGAGATAAGAAATGATGGAAGATGAGTGAGAAAAAAAGGTTGACTTGTGCTTGTTCATCGTGTTGCTGCATTGGAATCAGAGCATCATATTATATCGGTTAATTCAATTAATGTAGGATAATAAGTGTTTATGAATTTTTTTGCATGTCGTATCGGAGGCTCATGTGGCCGGACCTTTCTGACTCCTTATCGTCATTTCCAAGTGGAAAGAATGCTCAATTGTTGTCATCGGGGCTCAGATCTGTTCAAAACATGCTTATTCCTTAAAACTTCATTTTTTACGGGTTAGCTTAAGAAAAACGGGAATAGTTCATTAATATATTTTCATTTTTTACATACATCAAAATGGTCGGGTAGTTAAAGGCCACAACTCACATATGAAAAAGAAAATGAAAAATAAGACAAATGCAAATAAAAGATAGAGAATAAAAAGAAAGAAGTGTTTGAGGATGAGAAAGGGAAAGCTTAGAGTTGAGGTGGTGGATACAAAGTACCACCCACCCTCCACCCCCAACTTCAAATTTCTACTCGTCCTCAAAGAGATAGAAGTTAGATATGGAGGAGATTTGATATGGAGGGAGGTGGGGCTGGATATGGATGGTATGAACGGTGTTGTTCATCCAAGATCACACAATAGAACCCTAAGAATGGGTTCTTATCCCGTTGGTGATGCCTTGATCCGAATACCCGCCTCATCCACCAGTTTCCATGGTATTCTTTTGGGGGTGGTGGGGGTGTCTACAGTTGCACGCCCCATTCTTGCAGCCCGTGTCTAGCCAGTGCCTTATCTCTAGGGCGATGACTTGATGATCATACAACAAGTTGATCAACGGATCAAGATCTGCTAGTGGTATCCCTTGTCGATGTGTCAAATGCACGGAGCGTAACTCCCAGTGGACATAGGTGTCCTAGGATTAGTATAGGAGGCGATTGATGCAGCCCTATTTTAGGGCTTCATCTTGTGTTATTTTGCTCTTCAATCACATCTATACCTGTTAGATTGCATGTCATTCCCCCTAATATGCTTATTTGTATAAAATGCACTTATGGACATCATTTGCATGTTTTTCAGGCATTTGGACCACACTTGATGGAAGAGAGAGAGAAGGAGTGATCCTAGGGTTCCTCTGCCCTTGGAGAGACCCAAAGTGAAGTCCAAGGCTCCCTCAACATACCCTTAGTGGCCAAAGATCAGTTGAAGCAAAGATGTCCAAGAAAATCTAAAGATCCAAGTCAAGGTGCTGCTCCAGGACCCAGCACGGCCGTGGTACCACAGAACGGCCGTGTTAGATGACTTAGAAATTAATAGGCTCAACATCCAAGTGAAGCAGAGAACACCACGGCCGTGCACAGCACCACGGCCGTGCAATGGGCAGACACCACGACCGTGCTCCACAAAACGGCCTTGTAGCATATATATGAGCCAGGAAATACTTTCAACTACAGTATATCGAGCCTTGTAGTCATTGAACAACTTGGATATATAATATATGGAATACTCACTGACAGTAATTGACTGGATCAGGACACCCCCATGGATGTTTTAAAGATTGATAGTCAAAGGGTGAGAGGGATTTTTGATACCAAAAGCTTTATAAGAGACGACTAAGAGAGGTAGTCTTTGAGATTTTATAATGTTACGACACACCAATAATGTGCATGCAAACACAAGTGCATGATTGTTAAGTCATATAGGATGCAAGTCCCTGGTTGTCAAACTCAAGTAACTGTGAAAATGAAAACTACCAATAATTAGAACCAAATTAGCTAGACTGAAGAAACATTTAGATAGGTTTGACTTAAACTAAAAATTATACTTTGAAAGTAGATTAAATGTGGATTGTGAATCATATGAATGGAATTTCAAGATTTGCTAGTTTCATTATAGTACCATTTGTATTGAAATCTATTCAACTATTGAGAAGTCATTGTTTCTATTTCAGTAGGGATCTGAAAGTTAGCAGTAGTCCCTTTTGAAGCATGATACATTGTTCAATTGAGTTTAAAGAATACTTTCATAATGTTCCAAATTCCAAACTAAATTATTAAAGATTGATCTCTTGGTTATTCCCTCCTAGTTACTGGCCTGCTTTTATAGTACATTATTAAATGATTTTATGAGAAACCTCATGACAAAACCCCCTCTTTCAAAGCGGCAATCCTCTAAAATTGTTGTCTCAGTTGATTGGGCTTAAATATACAATATAGATACCAATTTCAAGAACATCAACGATAACTCCATATATTAAAATTCAATATGTCAATACATAATTGCACTGGGCTACCCCTGATGCCTTGAGATTACAAAAATTGAGTCACACATGGATAACATGGTATCAAAATAGTTTGGGAATAGAGAAACATTGAAATAAAAATATCGAGTTTGGGAGATGACAATAATGGAATGAGATGTAGAAGATGGGGGCGATCCACTATTGTTCCCACAAGGAAATTACATTTTTGAGTCTTTGACAAAATTTATCTCCTCTCCTCTTCCTTTCTCTCCTCTAGGCTGTCAAGAAGTCAAAACTGTAATTCAGGATCAATTGGCGACTAAGAGTGCATCATGTTTTTAAGGAGGAAAAGATCCAACTTAAAACCTTCATTATTGGATTGATCACTTTTTAGTCTTCACCTTTGATGTGGCAGAGTTGGTGCTACTAAATTGGGGTCGATTTCGTTGACCCTGGCTTTCTTTTTCTGATAATAAGCACAATAAATGTTTCAACTTAAATGTTAGGGTTTATTGATGGCAGAGTCAGGGATACCAACTTAGACTTGAATATGTAAACTCCTTATGACTTTGAGAGTGATGTGTCTGTGCTACCAACATGAGGCCAGTGCAACTAACATTATCATTTTCTTCCGAATCATGCCAATTCCCCAAGTAGAGAAATGCCAGGGACTGGTCATAATGTAGATGGTTGGGTGGTGCACGAATAGAATAGCCATGCATTTGGCAAACTTGACACTTGTAGAAATATTGGCAACAATTTGTCACATTGTTGTTCCACTAGCATCCTAGAAGTTAAAATATTTTTTTTTGCAAGCATGACCCAACTCGTGTACTTACCACATGATCCTCCTTCATGAGATTTTCCATACCTATCTTTTCAACACATGTAAGGAGGGTTTGATTGTATGATATCCAAAAAAGATGCCATGTCCTAGGATATATTGCATGGGTTGTCATTTAAGCACCTATTGTTCTCTTCAAGAGTGACCTTTAGGTATTACTTAGTTTTGAAGATATGCTTTAATATCATGGAACCATGCCTTTTCTTCACTATTGATGCATTGTCTATGATAATGTAATAGGCTTGCTAAGGGATTGTTTGAACTTTAAAGGAGAAACTTTGATCTCATTGGATGTCAATCCATGAAGCGAGGGTGGCCAAAGCATCGACAAAAGTAGTATGCTCTTGTTTCATGAAGTTGAAGGATGTTTACTTGGATGACTAGTGAGGAGACAAATAATTCTTGATAAGGGATCAAATGGTGATGATGGTCCTCGATGGGTCCTAAATGTCGCACCAAGAAAAACCCTAAAAGTAATACTCCTAGGTTTAACCAAAAGAAGTGCACTAATTCCCGACTCCACAGGAGTAGAAGCCTTATTACAAGATACTTTAGAATCGAACCTAAAGGACAACCTTTTTAAGTAGTTATATAAATTTGAAGTTTTAAGAGTAATATTTAACACCAAGGAGTTGATTGATTGATTAAACTAAATTGATGCAAGAAGCAACGAAAATTAAGCAGTAAATGAATGATAATAAAGAGGACAAGGGCATGGGGTTTTGCTACCCAAGCCCGCATATTTATCCTAATGAGATCTAACTCTTCAATGACAATTGCTAAATAGAGGTTTAGCTGTTGCACCCTCACGGGATACATGTCGTCATCTAGCCCAAATTCCCTTGGAATCAACCATCCTTGGTACCCAAGTTCCCTGTTAATTCCAATTGGACTCCCTCAGTTACGACCGACCATCCTCGATGCGTTAGCATATTGTAACCCAATCAGTTAGCTATCCCTTGCTAACACATCAGGGGGATAACAAGATCATTCTGGTGTTCTAATTACACTCATGACAACCTACATATGCATGATTGTAGCATATATGCAAAACAAGTCGTCAATTTGCAAGACAAGGAAATAAGCATAATGATACTTTATTTAGCAATAATATTGTCGAGTTTCGATACAAGCTAGCATTAAAAATGGGCTGTTGGGGCTAGTCCTCATGCCCCGACACAAACGTCTAGTCTCTATGGCAAGAGACAACATAAAAAAGATAGAAGGAAAAATGGAGGGGGCCATGGCACTTGGTGTAGGAAGACCAATCTCTCTGCCACAACCATCGCCTTCTGGCTCCTTACTAGGGTTTGCGCTTCACAATGTGACTTCTAATCACCAATCAGAGACCCCTTATAATTGACAATAAGGGCTCCCTTTTATAGATGCATTCCTTGCTGCCGAAACCCTAATACAAAATATGTGTGGTCGAAGGCAGCTATTTACATGGCCCGTACTTAGTCCAACATGCCATTCACGTGGGTTACTCAATTTGCACCTTGCATCCGGTTCTCTGGCGGACCAACATGGATTGAATCGGAGTGGACTAGATGCTGAGAGTGCACATTACAACAGAAGAATCTCGAAAACTATAGGTAGAGAGCGCCTCAAGTCTGGCGAATGGCAAAGCCAATCACTTGACTCGGTGGTTGGAAGGTGAATAAAGGAAAACTTCTAGGCCTTCCTTCCCTTGAGGTGTAGCATCACACGGGCTCGATCATCCATCTGGGAATTGTCGTGGATTTTTGGCTGATTTTGCATAAAAAATATATATAATGCTTTAAAGTTTAGAAAAGGGAGAATAATTGCATTTAAATGAATATAAAACTGAAAATAGGAAACAAAAAAACAACTGCCCCTAAAGATGAGTAAAATAGCATGCAAAGATGGGTACAAATATACTCATCAAACTACTATAGACTAATTTTTTTTCTTATCCCGAGTAAAGAAAAATAAAAAGGAGGTCAAAAATTGATACTAGGATCCAGACTTTCCTCTCCCAACAAAGCAAACTTTGTGACCCCCTTCCACCAAACACAATCAAGCGACCATAGTTCTTTGGGATCACATAGCCACACTTGGATGTCCCCTGATTGGGGCTTGTTCCTCCATTCACTGGACTCCAAAACCTGCAACGAACTGATTTCATCTCAATAATACTCCTGATCTGGTTGCGCTAATAGAAGAGAGAACAAGTCAGGGCTGATTGGTTATTTTGGGGAGAATTTTTTGAAAAGTCTCATGGGCATGAAAAATTAGACTATAGGGGGAGAAAAACATGGAACAAACCCAATTCCCTGGTCTCTCATCTATTTGACTTGAGACCTTATTTGGGATTCAATTATTTTATTTTTCTCTCCTCTATTTGACTCAACTTTTATTTGGTTGTAGTTATATTGACCACATATTTTCTTTTGGGCTCATTGGCCTCTTTTATTTGTGTTAGTCTGTAGACGAAAGTCGAAAAGGAGGTATACTTATGGAAGGGATTCCACCCTTGATTTAGGTTTGGCATACAATGGGAAGTATTTTTTCTTTCTTTCATTGTGGATAGAGAAGAGATAAGAAATGATGGAAGATGAGTGAGAAAAAAAGGTTGACTTGTGCTTGTTCATCGTGTTGCTGCGTTGGAATCAGAGCATCATATTATATCGGTTAATTCAATTAATGTAGGATAATAAGTGTTTATGAATTTTTTTGCATGTCGTATCGGAGGCTCATGTGGCCAGACCTTTCTGACTCCTTATCGTCATTTCCAAGTGGAAAGAATGCTCAATTGTTGTCATCGGGGCTCAGATCTGTTCAAAACATGCTTATTCCTTTAAACTTCATTTTTTATGGGTTAGCTTAAGAAAAATGGGAATAGTTCATTAATATATTTTCATTTTTTACATACATCAAAATGGTCGGCTAGTTAAAGGCCACAACTCACATATAAAAAAGAAAATGAAAAATAAGACAAATGCAAATAAAAGATAGAGAATAAAAAGAAAGAAGTGTTTGAGGATGAGAAAGGGAAAGCTTAGAGTTGAGGTGGTGGATACAAAGTACCACCCACCCTCCACCCCCAACTTCAAATTTCTACCCGTCCTCAGAGAGATAGAAGTTAGATATGGAGGAGATTTGATATGGAGGGAGGTGGGGCTGGATATGGATGGTATGAACGATGTTGTTCATCCAAGATCACACAATAGAACCCTAAGAATGGGTTCTTATCCCGTTGGTGATGCCTTGATCCGAATACCCGCCTCATCCACCAGTTTCCATGGTATTCTTTTGGGGGTGGTGGGGGTGTCTGCAGTTACACGCCCCATTCTTGCAGCATGTGTCTAGCCAGTGCCTTATCTCTAGGGCGATGACTTGATGATCATACAACAAGTTGATCAACGGATCAAGATCTGCTAGTGGTATCCCTTGTCGATGTGTCAAATGCACGGAGCGTAACTCCCAGTGGACATAGGTGTCCTAGGATTAGTATAGGAGGCGATTGATGCAGCCCTATTTTAGGGCTTCATCTTGTGTTATTTTGCTCTTCAATCACATCTATACCTATTAGATTGCATGTCATTCCCCCTAATATGCTTATTTGTATAAAATGCACTTATGGACATCATTTGCGTATTTTTCAGGCATTTGGACCACACTTGATGGAAGAGAGAGAGAAGGAGTGATCCTAGGGTTCCTCTGCCCTTGGAGAGACCCAAAGTGAAGTCCAAGGCTCCCTCAACCTACCCTTAGTGGCCAAAGATCAGTTGAAGCAAAGATGTCCAAGAAAATCCAAAGATCCAAGTCAAGGTGCTGCCCCAGGACCCAGCACGGCCGTGGTACCACAGAACGGCCGTGCTAGATGACTTAGAAATTAACAGGCTCAACATCCAAGTGAAGCAGAGAACACCACGGCCGTGTACAACACCACGGTCGTGCAATGGGCAGACACCACGGCCGTGCTCCACAAAACGGCCGTGCAACAACACCACGAACACCCCCACCAAGCCCACCACGGCCGTGGCACACCACCACCACCACGACCGTGTTGACCCACCACGGCCGTGGCCGTTTTGACCACCAACCTGACATTGTGCAATTTAATTCCCACGACCGTGCCCCAGACACCACGGCCGTGGTCTACCCTGCCCACCACGGCCGTGGTACCCCACCACGGCCGTGCTACTCACAGAATCCAACCACTTTTCCACTGCTTTCCCCATTTTACCCCTAACTTAACCTAGTGCTTCCCCCACACCTATATATACCTAGGTGGCGGCTGGGGCACGAGGTTGGCTACCTTCTACCCCTTCCTAGCTCCCCAAATCGCCACCCACTCCATTCCACTCCATATCCACCTCAAATCCACTCCATTTCACCATTTCCACCACATAACCCCCCATATCTAAGCCTTCCATCCACTTCCCTCCATCATTCCACACCATTCCATCCAAGAAGAAGGAGGAGGACGTCCCTGCAGCTGCTGGAGAGGAGGACATCTTCATCTACACCGAGCTCCATGGCTTCTTCTACCTCTTTCTCCTCTCTTTTTGTATTTTGCTTTGTTATGAGTAGCTAGGCCCCTTGGGTGGGCTGTTTGGGGGAAATTATGTTACTTTGATACCATGTTGGGGGAACATGACATGTAAACTTTGTAATTCCATTTGTTAATGATTATATTCTATTTGCATCTCATTCTCCATGGATTGCTTGTTGGTTTGTGTGTGAAATCACTTAGGAATTTAGGCAAATTGCTTATATGTGTGAATTTTGGGATTTGCCCCTAGGTCCAATTCTTGGATCCCTAGGTTGCCTCCCATCTTCCTACATCATAATAAATCTCCCTAAACCTAAATGAGAGATCTAAGTAGCTAGATTGGATAATTCTAGTGCAATTAGCATGGAGCCTTCTCAAGGCTAGAATGTGGGGGAATTGGGGTCCAAAGCCCTAATTTCACCTCCCCATTACTACCCTCGGCCCCTAATTGCCCTAGGAATGCCTAATCTAGAAACCTAGACTTGATTAGATTCTAATTGAATTGAACCTAATCCCTAACCTAATTGAGCCTCGTAAGGGTAGTAGGGGTGTTAGGGACTAGTTCCCCTATACACAACCTAGCATATCCATGGCCAGTTAGTAGCTTAGGTTAATCCATTAGACTCTAACTTGTTGTTTGGTTTGGATAATCTAAATGGAATCATAATGTTCACATGTCACCCCCAACTTAAGTGATAAGTTCATACCCCTAAACAGCCCACACATCTCTTTACTGCTTAAAACCCTAGTTTTGTGCTTGCTTAGCTTAATTAGTTCTTTCCTTGCTTAGTTAGCTTCTTGCTTTGCACTTGTCTTGTTCATGCTAGCTTAGCTCTTTATTTGCTCTTTTGCTTCTCTCTTGCTTGCCTTAGTGTAAATTGCCTTTTCCTACCTAGCTTAATCTTTCTTTGCTTGCTTAGTCTTAATTCGATCTAGGGTTAACGTAGATTTCATTCCTGCCTTTAACTGCTTTCTTGTTTATCCTTAGTTAACAATCAAATCAACCTTCAAACCCTTAACCCTAGTCTCCACAGTAGGAACCTAGCCAAACTAACCTAGCTCTAGTGCCCCCTCTTTTCCCTGTGGATCGACCCTATACTTGCCACCTTCCTATACTACGACACGACCCCGTGCGCTTGCGGGTGTAGTTGTTTTAGTAGAAGTAGGTGTGTTAGTTAGGTTTATAAATTTTGAAAGCACAATCCCATATCCTGTGCGCTCCGACCTCGTGGGGTGTAAAAGCACCACTAGCGGAAACGCACCAGCGATCCCGATTATATGGTATATCATCAGACGTCGAAGGGTCGCTGTACAAATGCTGAAGTCTGGCATTGATGTTTTTAGTTGCTGATGCCATCAACAGTGTCGAGGCTGATTGAATATGAATGCTTGGCCTTGTTTCTGATTGTTATAAGGAATTTGTCAGTGCTGCTAAACCTTGTTCTTTACCCCTTCTATATCTATAAAGAAGAGACATTAGGGATGCCCAAAATGTCAGTGGTTACAAACCATGCATGAGTTATGCCTGTACCACAAGGATTGCACGTCAATCACTTCTTGGAAAGTCCCACTCAAGATACTATGGTATAGAATATTGATGATGAGAGTGAGATAAAATCAACTACTAATTCCAAGAAATAACATTCTCATAAAAGGCAAAATCATATTTATCTAAGAGAAGGAAATAAATTTGCTAAAGAAAATAAAAATGAAAATCCTTATTAGGCCACATATCGTTGTACAAGATCATGAATCTCTTGTTGTCAAATGAGCGATTGGCCTGGGAGTGTTGATGGATAGATGGGAATTTTCATCATGAGCTTGCAGGCCACACCGTCTATCCATCAAATAGGATTGGTTGCTAAGGAAATAGTACTCTTCCTCTTTTTTCTTGACTCGCTCTCTCTTTTTTCTCGAAGAAATCTTGTAAAAAGAAAAGAAGAGTTAAATAAAAATTAAAATAAAAACATATGTAAAAAATAAAGAAAGAGGGTTGGGCTGCCTTCCAACAAGCGTCCCGATTTAACATTGTGGACCCAACTGATGATAGCGTTGCTCATGTCAAACACACAATCAGATTTTCCGAACCCTTGTCCTTTGAAACTACTATCCCTGGATCATGGTTAGATAATACACATTCCTTTCTCATGGGAAAATCCTTATTACGTTGACTGGCTCCCTGGGGGTCTGTTTGTTTTGCTTCCGGATGACCTTCTGCTTTTAAACCTCAATCGAATTATGCACCTTCTTTAGATGTTCAAGGATTTGATATTCAATTGTCTTATTTCTTGGTCACAAGTCAAGTTTTCCGACTTCAACGTCCACTAGAGCTCTCGCAGTGGCCAAAAATGGCCTCCCCAAAATGAGCGGGAAATGATTGTCCTCTTTGATATGCATAACCACAAAATAACATGGGACATAAGTTTCATGTCCTAGCTTCAGTAGGACGTCTTTGATTATTTCCAAGGGTTTTATAATGGATGCATCCACCATCTGAATGGTCATAGTTGTGGGTAGGAGGTTTGTGAATCCTAGATGCTGACATAAAGTGTATGGCATAATAGATATACTACTACCTAAGTCAGCAAGTCCCTTTTGAGGTAGTTGGTTTTGTACTAAACTAGAGGTTGTTTGTGCTAGCTTCACAGTCTCAGATTTTTGGGCCAACTACTTCCTGGACAAAAGAGTCTTGAGATATTTTCACCAGATTTGAATTCCAGTTAGCAAATCGAGGAACAATATATAGCATACAGTTTCTTCATAGTGTCTTTGAATTTTATGAATTGATCATCTATCTTGGTTTGCTTGACGCGTCCTACATATTGGATACATGGCTTGTAGACAGGCATTGTAGGTTTCGCTGGTGGTTTAAAGTTGACAATCGAAGTTGCTTTAGCTCAATTTTCTCCATTGCTTGGCTGCGCTGACGCCACATGGGAGGTCTGTTGTCGGGACTTCTATGGAACCGACCATGAGATGTTCATTCGAGCAACTTAGGCCCTCGGCTGGGGTGCTTTCATATCTATTGGGAGGAATGGATGCAAGAGTGGAATACAAGTTCCCTGATCTAGTCATTATAACGTTTAACTTCTCCGACTGCTCTAGATGCTTGGGGTTATTTTTGGGTTGACCAACGATCGTGCCTGTTGGGTGCTGTTGACTAGATGCCAGGCGGGCGATCTGATTTTCCAATGCCTTTTGATTGACTGTGGCATTGGAAAGTTGAGTCTGGTATGGCGCCATCATCTCCTAAAGTGTCTTCATTGAGTCCTGCACTGGGGTTGCCTCTATTTGCAACAGTGGGGATTGATTTGGATTGTGATACTGCTGCCGTTACTGGTAGCTTAGGTTAGGAAAATTAAATGTGAAATTTCCCCGGTTGCATGGGCCAAATTATCTCAACATTGATCCAGTCTGAGTGGGTGGCATCGAGGTTTAATTTGGACTCTCAGCTCCCACATAGTTCCCGTATTGGAAACCAGGATGACTACACGCTTAGTTTAGATTATAGTACTCTTGCCCTGGGATATTGGGATCAATTTCACATCCTCGTCTTGTGTGACTATATATTGTTTCTCATAATGGTGCTCATGAAATGCAACATATAGTTGTTGACAATAGACCATGTTGTGATCCATGACATATAATGATTTGCACCTGAGGCATCTGGTTCTTTCTCACGTATGCATTGAAGGATTTTGTGAGATTAGCCTGCTACAGAGAGAGAGAGAGAGATTTCAACATTCTGGAGATGGATTTGAGTTCTAAACGATTCTCCACCATGGCCACCTTAAGAACGCCCTGGACCAAGGGTCTGGTCCAGCGAGTGTGATTCTCAGCCACAAGGTTGATTATCTTTAGTGTGATGTCAAAGCTTTGCCACATGAAGTTTCCATTAGAGGAAGAGTCGAGAGACTTCTTCATCTGTCTTCAATCCCCCAATAGAAAAAAATCAATGATTTGATTCTCGGGAATGTCATTGTGTGGGCACTTGCTTAGGGGTTCATTGAACTCTTCCCATGCTTCATATCACATTTCTTTGGGCACTTGATTGAATCTGGTGATCTATCCTCTGATCAAATATGTCACTGAGGGTGGGTAGAATTCCTCTAGAAACTTATTTTCTAGAGACTCCCATGTAGTGATCGGATCCCTCAAAGAGCGTTGTGCCATGCTCTTGCTTTGTCAATCAGGGAATATTTAAGAGTTGTAGTTGCATGGCATCATAAGTGACGCCAGATGGCTTCATCATTGAGAAAAGGTCGATGAATTTGAGGAGATGTTCCTGACAATCATCTCCAATCCTTCCTGTAAAGGTAGAGTTTTGTAGTAGGTTGACCCACTGGGCTTGAATCTCGACCAGGTTGCCTGAGAGTTGGATTGGATGAGTCAAGTTGGTGCCTTCAGGGATAGAGAAGTGTCATAACTCTTTGGCTCTTTCTACGGCTCAGGTGGCTTCTAAGTTGGTCTTGAATTCAACCTCCTACTCCCTAACTTCTGTGGCGAGTAAGTCTCGTTGGGCTGCAATAGCCACTTAAATTCACTCTTGGATAGCTGCTTCTACATCCGCTGCGTCTGCCATGGATTTCTCCTTACGAAGTCTTCTAAGACTCTTTTGATTTCGGGGTCAAAAGGCAATCCTGAGTCAAAGCTTTTGGATCTTCACATGCGCTATGAGTGCCTGAAAAGAGGCAGATTGATTGTGAGTTGAGGTATTGAGTTCTAGAGAATTTTCCATTATATAAAGCGTAAAAAGGAAAAGACCTAATTACATTTATACTTCTAGAAAATATTTAATTACCATTGTCCCCAACAATGACACCAAATTTTGATGGGGCTCCAAACGTCGCACCAAGGAAAACCCTAAAATAAATACTCCTAGGTTAAACCGAAAGCAGTGCACTAATTCCCCACTCCACATGAGTGGAAGTCTTATTGTTGTATAATTTAGGATCGAACCCAAAGGAAAACCTTTTTAAGCAATTATATAAATTTGGAAGTTTTAAGAGTAATATTTAACACTGAGAAGTTGATTAATTGATTAAATTAAAGTATTTCCAGAAGAAACAAAGATAAAGTAGTAAATGAATGATAATAAAGAGGAGCAGGGCATCGGGTTTTGCTACCCAAGCATACCTATTATCTTAACGAGATCTAACTCTTCAATGGAAACTGCTAAATAGAGGCCTAGCTGCTGCACCCTCACATGATACAGGTCATCACTTAGCCTAAACTCCCTTAGAACCGACCATCCTCGACACTCAAGTTCCCTATTTATTTCAACGGGACTCCCTCACTTACGATCGACCATCCTTAGCATATTAGCATATCGTAGCCCAATCATCTAACTATCATCTGTTGACACCTCAGAGGGATAACAAGATCATTCTGGTGTTGTAATCATGCTCACAACAACCTACATATCCATGCTTATAACATATATGCAAAGAAAGTCATTAATTTGCAAGGCAAGAAAATAAGTAAAATGATACTTTATTTTGCAATAACTTGTCGAGTTTAGATATAAGCTAGGATAATATACTAGCTATTGGGGCTAGTCCATATGCCCCAACATAAACGTCTAATAGCTCAAGGTGAGAGAAAACATTGAAAAGTTAGAAAGAATAATGAAGGGGGACATGGAGCTTGGTGTAGGAAAACCAATCTCTCAGCTGCAACCGCCTCCTCCTCGCTCCTTGCTAGGGTTTGTGCTGTGCAATGTGGCTTCTAATAACCAATAAGTGACCCCTTACAATGGATGATAAGGGCTCCCTTTTATAGATGCATTCCTTGATGCCGAAACCCTAATGCATAATAGTTGTGGTCAAAGGCAGCTATTTGCATGGCTCGTACTTGGTCCAACATGCAAATCGTGTGGGTTACTCAATTTGGACCTCACATCCATTTATCTGGCAGACCAGCATGGATTGCATTGGAGTGGACTAGATGCTGAGAGCGTGTGTCACATCGAAAGAATCTGGAAGACTCCGGGTAGAGAGAGGCTTGAGTGAGGCGAATAGCAAAGCTAATCGCTTGATTGATGGTTGGAAGGTGAATAAAGGGAAACTTTTGGAACTTCCTTCCCTTGAGGCATAACATCATAAGAGCTTGATCGTTCATCTGTCCATTATCGTGCATTTTTGTTCATTCTACATAAAAAATATATAATGCATTGAAGTTCAGAAAAGGGAGGATAATTGCATTTAAGTGAATATAAAGTTAAAACTAGGATATAGAAACACAACCGCCCCTAAAAGTGAGGAAAAAACATACAAAGATGGGTATAAATATACTCATCAGTCCCTCCAAATTTTCTTTACTTGTGAGATTTTGAGGTGATAATCAATATAGACTTCAATATGATGTGCCCCTTGATGCTTGAAAAGTTGTAGTCCCAGGATGCAAGCTTCATACTCGACCATCTTGTTGGTTGAATTGAACTCAAGTCATCTTGATTCAGGTAGTTGTTCACCACACGAATCTTGAAGGGACACTTTGATCCTGTCCCTTTTGGAATTACAAACCTGTCAAAGAAGATCGTCCATAAGTAAGGATATGAAAGGATAATAATGTTAGGTGTGTCGATTATCTGATGTCTACGTTTGGAAATTCAACTTCGTGTGTTTGTTTTCTGAGGAGTGAGAAGTCTCCAAGCTCATATGCTAAAGCTTGTGCTATATCTTCCTTCATTGGCAGTCAAGTGATGTCAAACTCTATGACATCACTTTCCATTTTGCACATATTCTAAAAAGGGAGGGATGTTCACACAAGTAGAAGAGCAAGTCATGTCTTGGAATTCGTTGAATCGAGTCATTGTTAGGTAGTAATATAGCTTCCATGTAGCATCTATAAGAGCCCATAAATACTTTCATCTATAGTATATTGGGCCTTGAAGTCATTGAACTTCTTGGATATATAATAGAAAAAATACTCACTGTCGGTCATTGATTGGACCAAGACACCCCCACCCCCATCAATAATTTAAAAAGTGAAAGTCAAAGGGTGACAGGGATTTCTGACACCAAAATCTTTAGAAGAGATGCCCAAGAGAGGTTCAAGATTTTATAATGCTACTTGGCACTTCAATAATGTGCATGCAAACACAAGTGCATGATTGTTAAGTTATATAGGGTTTTCAAACTCAATGAATTATGAAAAGGAAAACTATAAGTAATTAGAATCAAATTAGCTTGACTGAAGAAAAGTTTACATTGGTTTGAATTTAACAAAAATGTATACTTGGAAAGTAGATTAAATGTGGATTGTGAATCATATGAATGTAATATCTGGATTATCCCGTTTCACCGCAATGCTATTTGTATTGAAATCTATTCAATTACGTTTCACTGCAATGCTATTTGTATTGAAATCTATTCAATTATTGACAAGTCATTGTAGCTATTTAAGTAGGGATCTGAAAGTTAGTAACACCCCTTTTTGAAGCATGATACCATGTTCAATTCGGTCAAAATCATACTTTCATAATGTTATTCCAAACTAAATACTAAATATCAATATGTTGATGATTCCCTCCTAGTTACTAGCCCACTTTTATAGCACACTATTAACCGAGTTCATGAAAAACCTCCTGACAAAACCCCTTTTTTTCAAAGTGGTAGTCATCTAAAACTGTTGTCTAGGTTGATTGGTCTTAAATATTAGATATAGATACTAATTTCATGAATATCAACAACAACTTAATTAATAAAATTTAACTAGTCAACACATAATTACACCAGGATACTCTCAATGCCTTGAGATTACAAAAAATGACTCATACATGGATGACATGGTATCACAATAATTTTGGAATAGAGAAACATTGAAATATAATATTGAATTTGGGATATGATAATAATGGAACAAGATGTAGAAGATGGGGGCTATCCACTATTGTTCCCACTAGGAAATTACATGATCATGTCAATTTCTTAAGCAGAGAAAAGCTAGGGACTGGTCAATTTGTATAGAAGGTTGGGTGGTGCCTGAATATAATTGTCATGCATTTGGCTAACTTGATATTTGTGAAAATATTTGCAGAAATTTGTCTCCTTGTTGTTCCAGTAGCATCCCAGAAGTTGAATCTTGTTTCCCAAGCATGAACCCACTCATGTGCGTACCACATGATCCTCCATGGGCCTCCTTCATGATATCTTCCGTACTTGACTTTTTAACACATCTAAGTAGGGTTTGATCATATGATATTTGACAAAGATGTCATGCCCTAGGATATATTGTAGATTGTCATTTAAGAACCTATGTCCTCTTTAAGAGATACCTTTAAGTATTACTTGGTTTTAAAGATATGCTTGGATGTCATGGAACCATGCCTTTTCTTCACTATTGATGCATTGTCTATGATAATTCAATAAGCTTGCTAAGAGATTGTTTAAACTTCAAAGGAGAAGCTTTGATCTCATTGGATGTCAATCCATGAAGCGAGGGTGTCCAAAGCATAAAAAAGTAGTATGCTCTCGTTTCATGAAGTTGAAGAATGTTTATTTGGATGACTAGTGAGGAAACACAAATAATTCTTTATAAGGGATCAAGTTGTAATCACGGTCCCTCCAATTATTCTTGACTTGTGAGATTTTGAGGACGGAATCAATATAGACTTTAGTATGATGTGCCCCTTGATCCTTGGATATATGTAGTTCCAAGATGCAAGATTCATACTCGACCATCTTATTGGTGGAACTGAACTCAAGTCATCTTTATTCAGGTAGTTGTTCTCCACACCAATCTTGAAGGGACACTATGATCCTAACCCCGTTGGAATTACAAACCCATCAAGAAGATCATACATAAGTAAGGATATGAAAGGTTAATGATGTCAAGTGATTCGATTATTCTGATGTCTACATATGGAAATTCAACTTTGTGTGTTTGTTCTTCAAGGAGTGGGAAGTATTCAAGTTGATATGCTAAAGCTTTTTCTACGACTTCCTCCATCGGTAGACCAGTGATGTCAAACTCTATAACTCACTTTCCATTTTGCAAATATTCTAGAAAGGGAGGGATGTTCACACAAGTAGAAGAGCAAGTCATGCCTTAGAATTCTTTGAATCAGATCATCGTTAGGTAGTGATGTAGATTACTTGTAGCATATATAAATCCATGAAATGCTTTCAATTGTAGTATATTGGGCCTTGCAAACATTGATCATATTGGATATAGTAGATGGAATACTCAGTGTTGGTCTTGGTTTTGGCTGGATCCAGATGCCTCCATCAATGCTTAAAAAGATTGATAGTCAAAGGGTGAGAGGGATGTCTGATACTAAAAGCTTTAGAAGTGCTGGCCAAGAGAGGTAGTCTTTGATATTTCATAGTGCTACTTGACACACCAATAATGTGCATGAAATCACAAGTGCATGATTGCTAAGTAATATAGAGTGTGTGTCCCTAGTTGTCAAACTCAAGGAAGTATGAAAACTAAGAACTACTAGTAACTAGAACCAAATCAGGTAGACTAAAGAAAAGTTTAGATTGGTTTCAATTAAACTAAAAATTATACTTACAAAGTAGATTAAATGTGGATTGTGAATCAGATGAATGGAAATATATATAGTAGATAGTTTCATCATAGTGCTATTTGTATTGAAATCTATTAAATTATTGAGAAGTCATTACTGCTATTTAACTAGGGATCTAAAAGTTAGTAACACCCCCTTTTGAAGCATGATACCATGTTCATTTATGTCAAAATCATACTTTCATAATGTTCCTTATTACAAACTAAATATTAAATATCGATCTCCTAATTATTCTCTCCTATTTATTAGCCATCTTTTAAAGTACAATATTAAATGAGTTTATGAGAAACCTCATGACAAAAATCCCTCTTTCAAAGTGGTGATCATCTAAAATTATTGTCGAAGTTGATTAGGCTTAAGTATTAGATATTAATACTAACTTCATGAATATCAATGACAACTTAATTGATAAAATTCAATAAGTCAATCCATATTGCACCGAGCTACTCCCGATGCATTGAGATTATGAAAATGTGTTTTACATGTCTAACATGGCATCACAATAATTTGGGAATAGACAAGCATTGAAATAAAAATATTGAGTTTGGGAGATGACAATAATGGAATGAGATGTAGAAGATGGGGGCCATTATTTTTCCCACGAGGAAATTACATTTTTGAGTCTTTGACAAAATTTATCTCCTATCCTCGTCTTCCTTTCTCTTCTTTAGGTTGTCAAGAAGTCAAAACTATAATATCAGGATCAATTGGTGACTAGGAGTGCATCATGTTTTTAAGGGATGAAAATATTCAACTTAAAAACCTCCACTATTGGATTGATCACTTTTTAGTCTCAACATTTGATGTGGCTGAGTTGGTGCTACTGACTTGGTGTCGATGCCATGCATTATGGATTTCTTTTTCTAATCATAAGCAAAGTGGATTCTTCCAACTTAATTGTTAGGGTTTTTAAGTTGAATATTTTCATAATCTCAATGCATCGGGAGTAGCTCCAACTTTTAAGTTGGAAGAATCCACTTTGCTTATGATTAGAAAAAGAAATCCATAATGCATGGCATCGACACCAAGTGAGCGATTGGCCTGGGAGTGTTGATGGATAGATGGGAATTTTCATCATGAGCTTGCAGGCCACACCGTCTATCCATCAAATAGGATTGGTTTCTAAGGAAATAGTACTCTTCCTCTTTTTTCTTGACTCGCTCTCTCTTTTTTCTCGAAGAAATCTTGTAAAAAGAAAAGAAGAGTTAAATAAAAATTAAAATAAAAACATATGTAAAAAATAAAGAAAGAGGGTTGGGCTGCCTTCCAACAAGCGTCCCGATTTAACATTGTGGACCCAACTGATGATAGCGTTGCTCATGTCAAACACACAATCAGATTTTCCGAACCCTTGTCCTTTGAAACTACTATCCCTGGATCATGGTTAGATAATACACATTCCTTTCTCATGGGAAAATCCTTATTACGTTGACTGGCTCCCTGGGGGTCTGTTTGTTTTGGTTCCGGATGACCTTCTACTTTTAAACCTCAATCGAATTATGCACCTTCTTTAGATGTTCAAGGATTTTATATTCAATTGTCTTATTTCTTGGTCACAAGTCAAGTTTTCCGACTTCAACGTCCACTAGAGCCCTCGCAGTGGCCAAAAATGGCCTCCCCAAAATGAGCGGGAAATGATTGTCCTCTTTGATATGCATAACCACAAAATAACATGGGACATAAGTTTCATGTCCTAGCTTCAGTAGGACGTCTTTGATTATTTCCAAGGGTTTTATAATGGATGCATCCACCATCTGAATGGTCATAGTTGTGGGTAGGAGGTTTGTGAATCCTAGATGCTGACATAAAGTGTATGGCATAATAGATATACTACTACCTAAGTCAGCAAGTCCCTTTTGAGGTAGTTGGTTTTGTACTAAACTAGAGGCCGTTTGTGCTAGCTTCACAGTCTTAGATTTTTGGGCCAACTACTTCCTGGACAAAAGAGTCTTGAGATATTTTCACCAGATTTGAATTCCAGTCAGCAAATCAAGGAACAATATATAGCATACAGTTTCTTCATAGTGTCTTTGAATTTTATGAATTGATCATCTATCTTGGTTTGCTTGACGCGTCCTACATATTGGATACATGGCTTGTAGACAGGCGTTGTAGGTTCCGCTGGTGGTCTAAAGTTGACAATCGAAGTTGCTTTAGCCTAATTTTCTCCATTGCTTGGCTGCGCTGACGCCACAGGGGAGGTCTGTTGTCGGGACTTCTATGGAACCGACCATGAGATGTTCATTCGAGCAACTTAGGCCCTCGGCTGGGGTGCTTTCATATCTGTTGGGAGGAATGGATGCAAGAGTGGAATACAAGTTCCCTGATCTAGTCATTACAACGTTTAACTTCTCCGACTGCTATAGATGCTTGGGGTTATTTTTGGGTTGACCAACGATCGTGCCTGTTGGGTGCTGTTGACTAGATGCCAAGCGGGCAATCTGATTTTCCAATGCCTTTTGATTGACTGTGGCATTGGAAAGTTGAGTCTGGTATGGCGCCATCATCTCCTAAAGTGTCTTCATTGAGTCCTGCACTGGGGTTGCCTCTATTTGCAACAGTGGGGCTTGATTTGGATTGTGATACTGCTGCCGTTACTGGTAGCTTAGGTTAGGAAAATTAAATGTGAAATTTCCCCGGTTGCATGGGCCAAATTATCTCAACATTGATCCAGTCTTAGTGGGTGGCATCGAGGTTTAGACTCTCAGCTCCCACATAGTTTCTGTATTGGAAACCAGGATGACTACACGCTTAGTTTAGATTATAGTACTCTTGCCCTGGGATATTGGGATCAATTTCACATCCTCGTCTTGTGTGACTATATATTGTTTCTCATAATGGTGCTCATGAAATGCAACATATAGTTGTTGACAATAGACCATGTTGTGATCCATGACATATAATGATTTGCACCTGAGGCATCTGGTTCTTTCTCACGTATGCGTTGAAGGATTTTGTGAGATTAGCCTGCTACAGAGAGAGAGAGAGATTTCAACATTCTGGAGATGGATTTGAGTTCTAAACGATTCTCCACCATGGCCACCTTAAGAACGCCCTGGGCCAAGGGTCTGGTCCAGTGAGTCTGATTCTCAGCCACAAGGTTGATTATCTTTAGTGTGATGTCAAAGCTTTGCCACATGAAGTTTCCATTGGAGGAAGAGTCGAGAGACTTCTTCATCTGTCTTCAATCCCCCAATAGAAAAAAATCAATGATTTGATTCTCGGGAATGTCATTGTGTGGGCACTTGCTTAGGAGTTCATTGAACTGTTCCCATGCTTCATATCACATTTCTTTGGGCACTTGGTTGAATCTGGTGATCTATCCTCTGATCAAATATGTCACTAAGGGTGGGTAGAATTCCTCTAGAAACTTATTTTCTAGAGACTCCCATGTAGTGATCGGATCCCTCAAAGAGCGTTGTGCCATGCTCTTGCTTTGTCAATCAGGGAATATTTAAGAGTTGTAGTTGCATGGCATCATAAGTGACGCCAGATGGCTTCATCATTGAGAAAAGGTCGATGAATTTGAGGAGATGTTCCTGACAATCATCTCCAATCCTTCCTGTAAAGGTAGAGTTTTTTAGTAGATTGACCCACTGGGCTCGAATCTCGACCAGGTTGCCTCAGAGTTGGATTGGATGAGTCAAGTTGGTGCCTTCAGGGATAGAGAAGTGTCATAACTCTTTGGCTCTTTCTACAGCTCAGGTGGCTTCTAAGTTGGTCTTGAATTCAACCTCCTACTCCCTAACTTCTATGGCGAGTAAGTCTCGTTGGGCTGCAATAGCCACTTAAATTCACTCTTGGATAGCTGCTTCTACATCCGCTGTGTCTGCCATGGATTTCTCCTTACGAAGTCTTCTAAGGCTCTTTTGATTTCGGGGTCAAAAGACAATCCTGAGTCAAAGCTTTTGGATCTTCACATGCGCTACGAGTGCCTGAAAAGAGGCAGATCGATTGTGAGTTGAGGTATTGAGTTCTAGAGAATTTTCCATTATATAAAGCGTAAAAAGGAAAAGACCTAATTACATTTATACTTCTAGAAAATATTTAATTACCATTGTCCCCAACAATGACACCAAATTTTGATGGGGCTCCAAACGTCGCACCAAGGAAAACCCTAAAATAAATACTCCTAGGTTAAACCGAAAGCAGTGCACTAATTCCCCACTCCACATGAGTGGAAGTCTCATTGTTGTATACTTTAGGATCGAACCCAAAGGAAAACCTTTTTAAGAAGTTATATAAATTTGGAAGTTTTAAGAGTAATATTTAACACTGAGAAGTTGATTAATTGATTAAATTAAAGTATTTCCAGAAGAAACAAAGATAAAGTAGTAAATGAATGATAATAAAGAGGAGCAGGGATCGAGTTTTGCTACCCAAGCATACCTATTATCTTAACGAGATCTAACTCTTCAATGGAAACTGCTAAATAGAGGCCTAGCTGCTGCACCCTCACATGATACAGGTCGCCACTTAGCCTAAACTCCCTTAGAACCGACCATCCTCGACACTCAAGTTCCCTATTTATTTCAACGGGACTCCCTCACTTACGATCGACCATCATTAGCATATTAGCATATCGTAGCCCAATCATCTAACTATCATCTGTTGACACCTCAGAGGGATAACAAGATCATTCTGGTGTTGTAATCATGCTCACAACAACCTACATATCCATGCTTATAACATATATGCAAAGAAAGTCATTAATTTGCAAGGCAAGAAAATAAGTAAAATGATACTTTATTTTGCAATAACTTGTCGATTTTAGATATAAGCTAGGATAATATACTAGCTATTGGGGCTAGTCCATATGCCCCAACATAAACGTCTAATAGCTCAAGGTGAGAGAAAACATTGAAAAGTTAGAAAGAATAATGAAGGGGAACATGGAGCTTGGGGTAGGAAAACCAATCTCTCAGCTGCAACCGCCTCCTCCTCGCTCCTTGCTAGGGTTTGTGCTGTGCAATGTGGCTTCTAATAACCAATAAGTGACCCCTAACAATGGATGATAAGGGCTCCCTTTTATAGATGCATTCCTTGATGCCGAAACCCTAATGAATAATAGTTGTGGTCAAAGGCAGCTATTTGCATGGCTCGTACTTGGTCCAACATGCAAATCGTGTGGGTTACTCAATTTGGACCTCACATCCATTTATCTGGCAGACCAGCATGGATTGCATTGAAGTGGACTAGATGCTGAGAGCGTGTGTCACATCGGAAGAATCTGGAAGACTCCGGGTAGAGAGAGGCTTGAGTGAGGCGAATAGCAAAGCTAATCGCTTGATTGATGGTTGGAAGGTGAATAAAGGGAAACTTTTAGAACTTCCTTCCCTTGAGGCATAACATCATAAGGGCTTGATTGTTCATCTGTCCATTATCGTGCATTTTTGTTCGTTCTACATAAAATATATATAATGCATTGAAGTTCAGAAAAGGGAGGATAATTGCATTTAAGTGAATATAAAGTTAAAACTAGGATATAGAAACACAACCGATCCTAAAAGTGAGGAAAAAACATACAAAGATGGGTATAAATATACTCATCAGTCCCTCCAAATTTTCTTTACTTGTGAGATTTTGAGGTGATAATCAATATAGACTTCAATATGATGTGCCCCTTGATGCTTGAAAAGTTGTAGTCCCAGGATGCAAGCTTCATACTCGACCATCTTGTTGGTTGAATTGAACTCAAGTCATCTTGATTCAGGTAGTTGTTCGCCACACGAATCTTGAAGGGACACTTTGATCCTGTCCCTTTTGGAATTACAAACCCGTCAAAGAAGATTGTCCATAAGTAAGGATATGAAAGGATAATAATGTTAGGTGTGTCGATTATCTGATGTCTACGTTTGGAAATTCAACTTCGTGTGTTTGTTTTATGAGGAGTGAGAAGTCTCCAAGCTCATATGCTAAAGCTTGTGCTATATCTTCCTTCATTGGCAGTCAAGTGATGTCAAACTCTATGACATCACTTTCCATTTTGCACATATTCTAAAAAGGGAGGGATGTTCACACAAGTAGAAGAGCAAGTCATGTCTTGGAATTCGTTGAATCGAGTCATTGTTAGGTAGTAATATAGCTTCCATGTAGCATCTATAAGAGCCCATAAATACTTTCATCTATAGTATATTGGGCCTTGAAGTCATTGAACTTCTTGGATATATAATAGAAAAAATACTCACTGTCGGTCATTGATTGGACCAAGACACCCCCACCCCCATCAATAATTTAAAAAGTGAAAGTCAAAGGGTGACAGGGATTTCTGACACCAAAATCTTTAGAAGAGATGCCCAAGAGAGGTTCAAGATTTTATAATGCTACTTGGCACTTCAATAATGTGCATGCAAACACAAGTGCATGATTGTTAAGTTATATAGGGTTTTCAAACTCAATGAATTATGAAAAGGAAAACTATAAGTAATTAGAATCAAATTAGCTTGACTGGAGAAAAGTTTACATTGGTTTGAATTTAACAAAAATGTATACTTGGAAAGTAGATTAAATGTGGATTGTGAATCATATGAATGTAATATCTGGATTATCCCGTTTCACCGCAATGCTATTTGTATTGAAATCTATTCAATTACGTTTCATCGCAATGCTATGTATTGAAATCTATTCAATTATTGACAAGTCATTGTAGCTATTTAAGTAGGGATCTGAAAGTTAGTAACACCCCTTTTTGAAGCATGATACCATGTTCAATTCGGTCAAAATCATACTTTCATAATGTTATTCCAAACTAAATACTAAATATCAATATGTTGATGATTCCCTCCTAGTTACTAGCCCACTTTTATAGCACACTATTAACCGAGTTCATGAAAAACCTCCTGACAAAACCCCTTTTTTTCAAAGTGGTAGTCATCTAAAACTGTTGTCTAGGTTGATTGGTCTTAAATATTAGATATAGATACTAATTTCATGAATATCAACAACAACTTAATTAATAAAATTTAACTAGTCAACACATAATTACACCAGGATACTCTCAATGCCTTGAGATTACAAAAAATGACTCATACATGGATGACATGGTATCACAATAATTTTGGAATAGAGAAACATTGAAATATAATATTGAATTTGGGATATGATAATAATGGAACAAGATGTAGAAGATGGGGGCTATCCACTATTGTTCCCACTAGGAAATTACATGATCATGTCAATTTCTTAAGCAGAGAAAAGCTAGGGACTGGTCAATTTGTATAGAAGGTTGGGTGGTGCCTGAATATAATTGTCATGCATTTGGCTAACTTGATATTTGTGAAAATATTTGCAGAAATTTGTCTCCTTGTTGTTCCAGTAGCATCCCAGAAGTTGAATCTTGTTTCCCAAGCATGAACCCACTCATGTGCGTACCACATGATCCTCCATGGGCCTCCTTCATGATATCTTCCGTACTTGACTTTTTAACACATCTAAGTAGGGTTTGATCATATGATATTTGACAAAGATGTCATGCCCTAGGATATATTGTAGATTGTCATTTAAGAACCTATGTCCTCTTTAAGAGATACCTTTAAGTATTACTTGGTTTTAAAGATATGCTTGGATGTCATGGAACCATGCCTTTTCTTCACTATTGATGCATTGTCTATGATAATTTAATAAGCTTGCTAAGAGATTGTTTAAACTTCAAAGGAGAAGCTTTGATCTCATTGGATGTCAATCCATGAAGCGAGGGTGTCCAAAGCATAAAAAAGTAGTATGCTCTCGTTTCATGAAGTTGAAGAATGTTTATTTGGATGACTAGTGAGGAAACACAAATAATTCTTTATAAGGGATCAAGTTGTAATCACGGTCCCTCCAATTATTCTTGACTTGTGAGATTTTGAGGACGGAATCAATATAGACTTTAGTATGATGTGCCCCTTGATCCTTGGATATATGTAGTTCCAAGATGCAAGATTCATACTCAACCATCTTATTGGTGGAACTGAACTCAAGTCATCTTTATTCAGGTAGTTGTTCTCCACACCAATCTTGAAGGGACACTATGATCCTAACCCCGTTGGAATTACAAACCCATCAAGAAGATCATACATAAGTAAGGATATGAAAGGTTAATGATGTCAAGTGATTTGATTATTCTGATGTCTACATATGGAAATTCAACTTTGTGTGTTTGTTCTTCAAGGAGTGGGAAGTATTCAAGTTGATATGCTAAAGCTTTTTCTACGACTTCCTCCATCGGTAGACCAGTGATGTCAAACTCTATAACTCACTTTCCATTTTGCAAATATTCTAGAAAGGGAGGGATGTTCACACAAGTAGAAGAGCAAGTCATGCCTTAGAATTCTTTGAATCAGATCATCGTTAGGTAGTGATGTAGATTACTTGTAGCATATATAAATCCATGAAATGCTTTCAATTGTAGTATATTGGGCCTTGCAAACATTGATCATATTGGATATAGTAGATGGAATACTCAGTGTTGGTCTTGGTTTTGGCTGGATCCAGATGCCTCCATCAATGCTTAAAAAGATTGATAGTCAAAGGGTGAGAGGGATGTCTGATACTAAAAGCTTTAGAAGTGCTGGCCAAGAGAGGTAGTCTTTGATATTTCATAGTGCTACTTGACACACCAATAATGTGCATGAAATCACAAGTGCATGATTGCTAAGTAATATAGAGTGTGTGTCCCTAGTTGTCAAACTCAAGGAAGTATGAAAACTAAGAACTACTAGTAACTAGAACCAAATCAGGTAGACTAAAGAAAAGTTTAGATTGGTTTCAATTAAACTAAAAATTATACTTACAAAGTAGATTAAATGTGGATTGTGAATCAGATGAATGGAAATATATATAGTAGATAGTTTCATCATAGTGCTATTTGTATTGAAATCTATTAAATTATTGAGAAGTCATTACTGCTATTTAACTAGGGATCTAAAAGTTAGTAACACCCCCTTTTGAAGCATGATACCATGTTCATTTATGTCAAAATCATACTTTCATAATGTTCCTTATTACAAACTAAATATTAAATATCGATCTCCTAATTATTCTCTCCTATTTATTAGCCATCTTTTAAAGTACAATATTAAATGAGTTTATGAGAAACCTCATGACAAAAATCCCTCTTTCAAAGTGGTGATCATCTAAAATTATTGTCGAAGTTGATTAGGCTTAAGTATTAGATATTAATACTAACTTCATGAATATCAATGACAACTTAATTAATAAAATTCAATAAGTCAATCCATATTGCACCGAGCTACTCCCGATGCATTGAGATTATGAAAATGTGTTTTACATGTCTAACATGGCATCACAATAATTTGGGAATAGACAAGCATTGAAATAAAAATATTGAGTTTGGGAGATGACAATAATGGAATGAGATGTAGAAGATGGGGGCCATTATTTTTCCCATGAGGAAATTACATTTTTGAGTCTTTGACAAAATTTATCTCCTATCCTCCTCTTCCTTTCTCTTCTTTAGGTTGTGAAGAAGTCAAAACTATAATATCAGGATCAATTGGTGACTAGGAGTGCATCATGTTTTTAAGGGATGAAAATATTCAACTTAAAAACCTCCACTATTGGATTGATCACTTTTTAGTCTCAACATTTGATGTGGCTGAGTTGGTGCTACTGACTTGGTGTCGATGCCATGCATTATGGATTTCTTTTTCTAATCATGAGGTTAGAATGATGCATGCATGGATGTCTTGTCTGATGACAATATATTAAAGATGGAAGGGGATTGCCGCATCAATAGTTCTTAATATTTTACTTTATGATTTATAGAGATATTTAAACTTGAGACGATCCTTTTCCTCCATCCTCTTTTTTATTCCTTTTGTTGTTTTTTTTCTTTTCCAAGTACTCTCTTTTAGCCAAAGGAATTTATAATGCTAAGGGCTGACACAAATTTTGGAGGTTGAGTAAGGATAATTTTTTTATTCAACTTATGAAACAAAGATCATAGTTAAAAACAAATATGAATGATACACATTAATTGCTATGCAATTTCAAATGGATGCTTTACTGATAAAGAAAAATATCATGTATGACTCCTATTATGGTATGCGATGCAATAAAAAGAAGATAACTTAGATGATCATGTTCCTCCTATGGTGATGGTGAATGTGATGGGGATGGATGAGATTATATGACTAAGAGACATTGTCTTCCTGTCATGATATGTCCCTCTCTTGTTAACTTGTGAATAAGGGCGAACTCAAAGTTTATTTTTGAAGTTTGCACGAGAAATCACACTATCCCTTGGTTAATTTGGACTCACACATAATCATCATATTAAAAACAACATGGTTAAGTTAGGTGTATTGTTTATTAACCAAGTCTTCAAACTAAGTAGTCAAAGTAAATTCTACAATTTGTGTTCCATAAAAAAAACAATTAAAGCTTATAGAGAAGATATTGAGAGCACAAGGTATAAATTCTAGTATTGATACCATATCACAAAAAACAAAATCTGACCTAATATTTTCAATTTTTAGTCCTCTTCCATAATTATCATCCACAATTACTTTAGATATAAGTGGATACTAAAAATGGAAACAATTAATGCATAAATGAAGTCAAGATGATGAAGAGAATGATGTAGAGATAATGAGAAGAATCATGTTCCATTATCCATAATATTGAGTTTAAGACTATTCCCAATGTCAAGAGTGAAAAAGGAAAAATGAAAAAGGGTACCAATGTATCTTGGATGGAGGAGGGGAAATGACGTGTGTTGAATTCACATATAGGTACTTTGGCTCAAAAAATGCATGAGCTCAGTGAAGAATGTCTGTTAAAAATTGGACATGTTGAATGGTCAAATGTGATCTACGACCTTGTGTTTGAGGATAGTAGGTGATGATGCAAGGAAATGTCTACTCAGATTATCTCTCTTTCAACATATTTGCAATATTTTTTAGTGTTTATGGGGTCGACGACTATTAGTGTCATTAGTAGATAGTAGATCTGAGCTATTGTTGTGTCTTATAAGCATCAATGTCGATTATACCATTAGGGAAGTTGGAAGTACTGATTTAAATCTATTGTTCTCTATTGCTTTTCAACGGGGGAATCAATGCCACCAATAACAAGTCAGAAACTTCCTTTAGATTTTTGTATTATGTTGTGTAGTGATAGTGGTGTTAGTGTGATCCACTCATCGTTCGTAACTTACTTTACAACATTTGCAAAAATTATGTGGTTCCAACATGGTTGTTAATGCCACCAAGTCTTTGAAACTTGGTACCTATAAAAATTGACCAAGGGGAGTTGGTTCCATGGACTGGGCTCGATAGTCTCAACTCTGTGAAAATTCACATAATGAATAAACACATTAAGGCACCTTTTGTACTTGCATAAAAACCATCATATGATATAACTCCAAATATGAATGAACTAGTAATAAAAAAACTAAATAAATTAAATGAATGCAAATCAAAACTAATTGGTCAGTTTCCTCCCACAAACGACCCTTGTTTTATGTATTAGGCTAGACTTAATGAATTTCACTAACTTCTATTCACTTGCACAGGTGATGAGGTGTGATTTGAAAATATGGACTCCAAACAATCATCTCCTTGCCCAAATTTAAGTATCCTCTACCCACAACAATATTCACATATGTTGTAGCTTGGAATGAACTCCCCAGGAGTAGTTCATATACATGATTATGTGCCGATAAGGAGTGGCTCAAGTGGTCAAGCACGGTGTCCCTTAACAAAGGGACCCAGGTTCAAATCCATGTTGCCGCCTTGATTTACCACCCTCCCAGGCATTCGGCCTCCACCATGAGCATGAGGGGGGGGGAGAAATATTTCTCTCTTAATCCCATATACATGATTCTGTTACATGCCTATTACTACAAAGTTAGATGAGTAGACGAATTTGTCTAGTTTAACAATGTATAATTTCACAAATACCAAAAGTTCTAAAACATAGACTTGTCATCCGATTGAATGGTCTGGCCATGTTAGTCTTCTTTGGATCTTTGAGCCCCAACTTTTTGGAAGTGGTGAGCAACATCAAATTGATGCTTTCACCAGAATCACTTAATACTTACACAAATGTCTTGCTACCAATAGAATATGGATATTGAAACACCCCATGCCCTCTTATTCTCAATGAGCCTCCCTTGAATCAATACACCCATCACCTCATTGGATTCCATAATTTGATATACTTTGATCTTACACTTCTTGGTGACAATTTCCTTAAAGAACACGCGTATGCCAATATGATCTATATCCTCTAGAAAAGGGATATTGATGTGGAATTTTCTAAAGATGTCTAGAAACATGTTTATTTATCATCTCTTTCCAACTTTAGACTATTGAGGTAGGGGACTGATGGAACATATACACACTAATGTTGAGGAATATACACCCATCACCTCATTGGATTCCATAATTTGAGATACTTTGATCTTACACTTCTTGGTGACAATTTCCTTAAAGAACACGCGTATGCCAATATGATCTATATCCTCTAGAAAAGGGATATTGATGTGGAATTTTCTAAAGATGTCTAGAAACGTGTTTATTTATCATCTCTTTCCAACTTTAGACTATTGAGGTAGGGGACTGATGGAACATATACCCACTAATGTTGAGGAATATATGTCTCCTAATGGATTCCCCCAAAGCTTGCTAAGAACCCTCCACTATAACATGATCCAATGTGGTTGTATCATTTGTAAGGTGTCTCTCTTTGTGAATTGGTGGAATAGATGTGATAGAAATAGTGTTGGAGTATATCCCTTTGCAGAACAGATGTAGCTGAAATTTCTTTGTTGCTACTCAAGGTCAAAACATTGGCTTGCTTCTCCCATTATGTGAAGGATCACTTTTATGAACATTCTTCACATCTTCTCCTATGTATCCATGCCCACCCTATGATCTTATGAGAAATGGAATGTGTGGTATAAAGACTCCCATGGGTTAAAATTGCATGGTTCCTTAGTGGTATACCCAATATCATAAACCTTCCAACTATAAAGTGAAATAGACTTTGCATGTTGGTGATTGTGTGCCACCTCTATGTTTCTAGGAAAGCATTGATGTGCTAGCTTCTTGAAGTCTAAAAAATATGTAGTCAATTGTGAGATCTCAATCTCTAGACTCATCCTTACAAAGCATTGATTTTTAGTTCAAGATGTGACTAGTTAAAATACAATCATGTCTTTGTCATGAATTTTTTGAAAACATCCTTTAAGTCGGTCAAGGCATCTTGGTTCTCCCCAATTCTATATTTTGGGGGATGTTGTTGTTTTAAGGGATCCTACTAAAAATTATTATGATCTTCCAAAAATATTTTGAGTGATTATTCCATGACATATGATTATTCCTCCCATTGCTGGTTGTTCCATCTGATTAGGTCTTGGACAGAAGAGGTCTAAATCTACCCTCATATGGCTTGTTCCTACACAAGTTGTGCCCCACCTTTAGATCTCTACAACCAACTTATTGTTACCATATTACACTTTTTCTTGTTGAGGTGGATTAGAGGTCAATGAATGTGGTGTATGATTATTGTAATTTGTGGTGTGGGTTTGTACCATGTTGTAGTACATGTAATCCATCTAGAAAAAAAGTAGGTCTGCAAAATTGTAGAAAGGTATCAAAGGTATATGAAATTAGTACAAATAAAAATAAAAATGGTGACCTATAGTGGTCAGTCCTAGAAATTGTAGAGTTTTTGTTTTCCAGTCCCCCAACAATGGTGCCAAAATTTTGACACACCAATACCGTGTGTGCAAACATAGGTGTATGATCATCAAGTAATATAGGATGCGAGTCTTGGATTATCAAACTCTAGAAACTTCAAAATAAAACACTACTAATAACTAGCACCAAATCATATAGATTGAAAAAAGGTTCAGATATTTTTGAATTAAACTAAGAAATTGTTTTAAATGTAGATTCTAAATTAGACAGATGGAAATCTCTAGATAATATAGTTTCACCCAAATTGGTACATGTATTGAAACATATTCAATTATTTATAGGCCACCGTTTCTTTTTAATTAAACATATTGAAGTTTGTAACACCCTCTTTCAAAGCATGATACCATGTTCCATTTGGTTGAAACTGTTCTTTCTTCACATGACTTATTCCAAATTGAATATTAATGATTTATCTCTTGATTATTTTTCCCCAATTGTTAGCTCATTTCTTTAGCATATTATTAACCAAATTTGCAGAATACCCCTGGACAACATCTCCTCTTTCAAAGAAATAAATCATCTAAAATTACTATATATGATGATAAGGTTTAAATATTAGATATAGATGCAAATTCACAAACATTATGCAATGAAAACTTAATTAATAAAATTTAGACATTTAATATAAAATCACACTAGGATACACCAATGCCTAGAGATTATGGAAACTAGACGATACAGAAAACATTGTATCACATATATTTTGGAAGAGCGAAAACATAAAAAAAATGAACCCTGAAGATGACAATAATGGGTGGTATGTAGAAGATGGGTGCGATCCACCATTGTTTCCACTGGGAAATTGTCTTCTAAAGTCACTGATGACAATTTGTTTCCTCTTCTCCTCTTCCTATACCTTCTTATGGTCATGAGTCAAAACCATCATATTAGATATCATCTTGGTGGGAGTGCATTAGATTTTATAAAGGATCAAAAGATCCATCTTAAAACCTACATCATTGGATTGGTCACTTTTAATCTTGACATTTGATTTGGAAGAGTCAATGCTACTAACTTGGAGTCAAATCCACTGATTTGGAATTTCCTTTGTCATTCATGAGTAGAGGCAGTTCCACCAACATCGATTTCAATTTTACCAACTTAAATGTAAAGGTTTACTAATGGAATAGTCAGTGCTACTGACTTGGGTGTTAGTGCTACCGACTTAGGCAAGCCTAAATCTAGGATGTCCTTATCAATTTGTGATTTTTGTTTAGGTTCTAATGACCTAAGGTCGATTCCACCAACATTGTGAGTTTCTTCTCCAATTTTTCTACAATGAAACAAGAACTTATTAGTAAAAAATAGAATTATAATAAAATATTTCTAATTTAATACAAAATAGGAAGATTGATGCACAAATGTTCATATACTAGTTTGATTATGAATGAATGAAAAAGTATGAAATTTATATCAATTAATGGGTAAAATTACCTTAACTCAAATATAAGTAATGATAATTATTCATGCATCACTTCTTTGCATTTTCCATTCCAATCGAAAGTCATGATTCTACTGTAGTAGCTTGAAAATGGGTTCATAGCTAAGAATAATCTTGGCAATGAGGCGGACAACATATTGGATACAATCGGGCATGCTTCATATCTTCTTTTCCATCTTTAGTGAAGGAATTTCCCAAATGGCACGAGCCTTTCATAGGTTGACCTCAATTCCTATTTGACTAATGATGTATCAAAGGAGGTTGACATAATCCCAAAGGTATATTTGCTAGATTGAGGCATAGGGAGACTCAATGTAGTTAGTATAATAGCTTCTTTAGTTTGGAAATGTGGTCTCTTTGACTCTTAGATTTGGCAATCATGACATCCACATAGACCTCCACCTTTTTATGCATCAGTCATGAAAGTGTGCGACCATCACCTTCGGGTAAGTGACCCTGACATTTTTAAGACCAAAAGATATGACCATATAGTATATCACTATCACTAAATAATGAAGGCAATCTTCTCCTTATATTCCTTATCCATCCCGATTTGATTGTAACTAATGAAACCAACCAATATCTTATGAGTGCATGAGCAAATATATTGTTGACTAGTATGTCAATGTACAATAGGGGAAAGCTATTTTTTAGAGATGGTTTGTTGAGATCATGGTAGTGTAACCACATACCTAATCTACCTTCCTTCTTCAATACATGTACACTGTTGGTGAGAAAAGTAGGATAGTTCACTGACTCTAAGAAACCATCACTATACTACTTCTAAATCTCTACTATGATCTTAAGGCTCCATTTTGGTCATAGTCCATCTAACTCTCTGCTTGACTAGGAGAATGTAATGGATGATAGCAGGCATTGAACTATGATCCTTTAATTCAATCCTGGCATTTCTGAGTAACTCAAGGTGAATACATCAACATATCTATGTAGGAGATTTGTCAATTGATCATTCATGAGTTGATATAGATGTCTCCCATTTTGACTTTGTGTGTCTTGAGGCCTAAGTTGAGGTTAACTATCACTATCTCATCTTCAATGTAAAAATGTGTATTCTTATTCATAGTGTGGTCCATGATAGGGATATTTTTTAGTTTTTTTATCTTCATCACTATAGATTTGTTCTAATTCCAAAAGATAGTCACCAAAATTCTAGCTGGAAAGAGTGTCTTTAATTATTTTTGGGTTTTCTTCATTTTGTATTTCTTTGGAGTTTTTTGTGGAAGGTGAGAACATTCTAGATCATAAAGATGAGATTTTTTAGCAAGCTTATTGAAAGAGTGTCTTTAATGTAAAAATGTGTATTCTTATTCATAGTGTGGTCCATGAAAGGGATATTTTTTTAGTTTTTTTATCTTCATCACTATAGATTTGTTCTAATTCCAAAAGATAGTCACCAAAATTCTAGCTGGAAAGAGTGTCTTTAATTATTTTTGGGTTTTCTTCATTTTGTATTTCTTTGGAGTTTTTTGTGGAAGGTGAGAACATTCTATGATCTTAAGGCTCCATTTTGGTCATAGTCCATCTAACTCTCTGCTTGACTAGGAGAATGTAATGGATGATAGCAGGCATTGAACTATGATCCTTTAATTCAATCCTGGCATTTCTGAGTAACTCAAGGTGAATACATCAACATATCTATGTAGGATATTTGTCAATTGATCATTCATGAGTTGATATAGATGTCTCCCATTTTGACTTTGTGTGTCTTGAGGCCTAAGTTGAGGTTAACTATCACTATCTCATCTTCAATGTAAAAATGTGTATTCTTATTCATAGTGTGGTCCATGATAGGGATATTTTTTAGTTTTTTTATCTTCATCACTATAGATTTGTTCTAATTCCAAAAGATAGTCACCAAAATTCTAGCTGGAAAGAGTGTCTTTAATTATTTTTGGGTTTTCTTCATTTTGTATTTCTTTGGAGTTTTTTGTGGAAGGTGAGAACATTCTAGATCATAAAGAACAAAAATTTTGGGATCTCCACAATGTTTCCATGCCATTCCTCTAATGGGTTTTTTTTGGGCACCAGAGGTGGATTTTACCTCAAGATGTTTCTTTGCTCTGAGTGTCAATTTTGGATTTCATATGTACTTTGCATGGGGAAGACGAGTCTTTATAGATCTTCCTTAGTGTTTGCTTCAAACATGGAATCAATTCCAATCCCTCAAAAATTGTGTAGGCATCATCATATGCATCATATGGGACCCCATAGTCTTCCTCCATGTCTCCATCACTTCTTTCCTTGGAATCAGTAGGACATGGTGGGTTGGGGATGGACACTGGTGCAGTGAAGTTTGTTAGATTGAAAACATTCCTTATTTGTTTAATGTGGGATCAGTCATCGATGATTTTATCCTATTGATCATGAGAATCACCCCTATAGTTTTACTTCATGCTCCCTCTGTCTAAGAGTTTCGAGCATGGTAGGTCAACAATAGGGGTGAGTATATCTTTAATGTAATCCCTATCTGGAGGGATGATCATATCCTTCTATTGTTGGTTTTTGTAGGCAATCACACACCACCTGGAACTTCAGTAATGAGGGATATATTTCCTGATGCTAGTGGAATTGATGGGGTAATCATCTTATTATTCATTGTTGATCACTTAAATGAGGTAAAGTATTGTGATAGGGATTCTAGATTTAGAAGTGTCAACAATATCTTTTAATGTAGTGATAGTGTAGGGAAAGTATATATAAGGATCCTTACACTTGGGGCCTAGGTCCCAACTATATAATACCTTGAGCTAGTGCTCTTCATTGAGGTGTACTTTTTGAGCTTCCCTACTCAGATTTTGTGAAGGTGGTAGATATTTGAGGTAGTCTTGTTTTGTCATATCACTTAGAGTGGTACAAAGAGATGATGGCTTCTAATATGGTGTTAATTTTGTGAAACAGGCTAACAACATGATGGGTTGTAGAATTCAAGACCCATCCTCTTTGATTTTTGAGGGATTTTTACTATGTCCACATTTAGCTATGGTCTGGGCCCACTGCCTTAGTTAATGGTAGATGTTCATTTCCCATACTCGTTGAAAATTTTGGAAAAGGTCATAAGATTGATGACATGATTGATGTCTTTATGGTGGTACATAGATAATAGTGACAACATGAAGCATCTCAAATCTAAGAAACAATCTTCCTCTATACAGGAAACGATGCTACTTGGTTTATTTGCATATACGGTGACTATGACATGTCCCAATTAATATCTAATTATTTGATGTAATGATGATGGAACTATCCACTTTTGATGGATCCATAGTCTGCATAGGAAAAGGTTAAGAGATGGTCTTAGCTCCATGAGCTCAAATAATACTAAGAATATGTGTGGCCCAACACTAGTACATTTTTTTACCTTTCATGTCACGTTTTTAATGTTGGTTTCAAAACAAAAGTGGCACTACAACCCTATATCATTGGTTGCTAGAGCGCAAATATCACCATTGATCAAGTCCTTTTGAATACGAAAAAAACACGTATGTCAAATAACCGTGGAAGAACCTACATCACAACAACCCACAAAATTTAATTTTCCAAGAGAAAATTTTGATATAGATGTTCAACGTCAGTTGCATAGAGACTAAGATACACCCCTTCTTGTGATATAAATTTTGTCTCCAAAACACCTCTATCGTTAGTTTTTCTCTAAAAAAAGGTCGTTGTAGGTCACGTCCCCCTTGAAAATTTTTACCCCCAAAAACCTTGTGGTGTCAGTTCCATAGTAAGGAATCTACGATAGAGGGTTCTTCCACGTGCCCCTCAAAAAACATTTCCCCTCAGATTGGGCTATGTTGTCAATTTTGTAACTATCAACTGACGACTAAGTCCGTAGTGATGTTGGCATTTTTAAAAGGCATACATACCTTTGTTATCGATTGCCATGTATCCAACCGATGACATAGTATTTCCTATATCATTGGTTTTCCTTACCAAACTGATGATTAAGTCTTTAGCGAGATTGGCATTTTTTATTAGGGATAAGGACCTATGTCGTCAGTTTCCAAGTATTGAATCGACAATAGAGGGTTCCCACCACATAACTTGTGAAAAAATATTTTCCCCCAAATTGGGTTATGTTGTCAATTTTGAATATGAAAGTGATGAATAATTCCTTAGTGAGGTTGGTGTTTTTTTCTTGAGGTAAATTATGTCTATTTTCGGTTCCAATCATCCAATTGAAGATATAGTGCTCACTTTTTTGTCAATGTTTCTTATCAAACCGACAATGTAGTCCTCTATCGTTGGGTTTTTGAGAAACTGACGACTAAGTTCTACTCAACAGTACCCACAAAACTTTGTGCCCTTAATTATCTATTTCATTGTGTGATTTAGTTGCGCTCTGGTGATCAGGTTAGTTGTTGTCACCGCTTGCTACCACCGCTGGTATTTCCTCATTGTTTCCTCCGCTAGTGCCTCATCGCCACCACCACCATTGTCTCAGTCTCTACTTTTCTTCCTCATCTACTACAGTTGTCATTGGCATTGTCGTCTTTCCTCTTCTTCCTCCTCCGTTGCCTCTGTGAGCTTGCCATCACCGTCATCATTGCTGATCCTAGTGCTTGATACACCACCATCACTGTCGTGGATCCTGCTACTTGAGGTGCTTACTTTCTCCATCTCCTTTGTTGTTTCCACTTAAGGCGTGTTGTTTTCTTTTCTATTTATTTTTTAGCTATAATTGTTGTTTGTCTATTTTTTGTTTGATTTATTTAGCTATAAAATTCAAAATGCGTGTATAATTGTTTGTTTGGCTTGTTTAGAACTTTTCATATAAACTTTAAATATTGTGTTTGGTATCATTATGCATATTTGATATGCAAATAATATTATTGTTCATACGATCAACCCCCACGATAATTAATGATGATATAAACTTTGATAAATTACTCATAGATTTGTGGCATTGAGACCAACCTTTATGTGTAAATCCTAATTTCTTAGTCATGGCATTACCTAGAAACCTATTCAAGATTTACTCATTAGGAGTAAATCTTGGAAAGTCTCTAGTTTGGGACTATTCTTGAACACTTTTAACTTAGGATGTAAGTGTATAATGCATATTTAGTTTTCAAGAAATTTTGTATACACTTCCCCATTTGTTCTCTAAGGTCATATATAGGAGGTTCAATCTACATCAGTGTACTTGGAGAAAAGCATGGAAATATTGGTGAAATATTGTTGAAAACTGAATACACATTATACACTTACTAGTGAGATTAGACATTCAAGTATGGGATAGGTGGTACACATTCATGACTAAACCCTAAACCCTACTTTATAAACCCTAAACTATACCTAAACCCAAAACCCTAAACCCTAAACAATAAACCCTAATCTCTTAACCCTAACATATAAATCTCAATCTTTAAATACCTGATCCAATATTTATTTTCTCTGTGATCATATAATGGATCAATCATGGATGCCCATCTAAAACGGATGAACTCTGGATTTCATTATTGGTCTTGATCAGTTTATAAGATTTGCATAGGAACATAGGAAACAACGTGGAGGTATGTTCTATTGTCCATGTAGGAATTGTAGTAACAACTTGAAAGTCGATATTGTTGACAAAATGAAAACTCATGCCATGTGCAACTAGATTGTACAAGTATATACATAATGGTACTAGCATGAAGAGGTTCCTACTATGAGATCAGTGGATGTCGATAGAAGTACTTGTGTTGAAGAAGAAATTGTCGAGGATGTAGATGTGGACAAACCAATTCTGATAGACATGGTTGATGCAATGCTAGATAGTTGTGGGGTAAATCATACTGATCCAACTTCCTTATTTAGAAACATTGTGCATGATGTTAAAAAGTTGTTATAATCAGGTTGTACTAAGTTATGAAGCTAAGTGTTGTTTTGAGATTGTATACTCTAAAGGCTAACAATAGATCGAGAGACAAACACTTCACGTCTTTGTTGTCTTTTGTTGAAAGAAATTCTTACTTAAGGAAACAAACTTCCAATCTCAACATATGAATTAAAGAAAATGTTATGCCCAATGGAAATGGAGTCTAAGAAGATATATGCATACCCAAATTACTGTGTTAGTTCAAAAGGACTACAACGATTTAAAATATTGTCCAAAATGTGGGGCGTCAAGGTACAAAATGACGCCTTTGGGTAAGTGCAAAATTCTCTCTCCTTCTAAGGTGATTTGGTATCTAACTATAATACCACCGTTTCAATGCTTTTTTTCTAATACTATTAGTGCGCGAAAATTATTTCAGCATACAGAGGCAAATAAAAACAATGATGGGATCCTACAACATATGTTCGATTCCCCACAATTAAAGAAAATTGATTTATTATACCATGAATTTGGTGAATAAGTTGGTGACCGGACCACCCCCTCTCATTCCTCGAGAGTTTACCATGTCGGCTTCGCCCGGGGTCAGTTCTCTCGGTCATAAAACAAATTGGTGAATAAGTTCAGAATACAATACTTGGGCTTTGCATAAATGGGATGAATCCATACAACACATTAATCAACCAAGATAGAACTTGTCTTGTTATGATCACTATGTATAATCTCCCTCCCTGGTTGTATATCAAAATTAAGTATGTCATGATGTCTTTGTTGATATTGGACCCTAAATAACGTGGTAATGATATAGATGTTTTTCTTGAGCCTCTGATTGATAGAAACTCAGAGGAGAAGGTGTGATGACCTATGATGCTTCATGGTAGAGACACATTTTGTTTAAATGCGATGTTGTTTTGTGCTATTAATGACTTTTTAGTAATAGGAATTTGTGTAGTTACATCGTAAAAAAATCCAAAGCTTGCCCAATATGTGAGGAGAACACTGATCCAATACAACTAAAACAAGGGGGCAAGACTGTATATCTTGGTAATCAAAGTTTTTTTTTCCAAAATTACATCCTTATCGACGGTTATGCAAAGCATTCAATGGCTCATCTGAAGAACAAAGTGGCCCTAAACCTATAAAGGGGAGGATATTTATGAAAGAGTAAAAGGCTTTGTCAATGCATTTAGTAAGAGATCACAATGTTCTATTCTACCATGGAGTATCTTTATTCATGAACATGTCAATATTTTGGGATCTTCCTTAATGGTATTCTTTGGTAGTTAGGCATTGTATCAATGTCATGCATGTTGAGAAAAATGTATGTGATAGCGTCATTGATAGTATATTGAATATATCAGGTAAGATTAAAAATGGCATCAAATCTAGAATGAGTCTATGTGAAACAAGTAAAGAAAACAATTAACAACATAAGTTAGCAGTGATCGAAAAACATGTTTGCCTCCTTGTTACACTTTGTCTAGATAAGAGAAGCGAACTTTTTTTTAGTTCTTACTTAATGTTAAGGTACCCCAAGGATACTCTTCTGATATCTGTAGGTTAGTATCAATGAAGTATCTAAAGTTGATAGGTCTTAAATCTCATTATTTATCACATTATATTCCATCAAATATTGCATGTCTCTATTAAAGCTATACCGCCCAAGCATGTAAGGTTTGTAATCACCAAGCTTTGTTACTTCTTCATCACTCTATGCAACAATGTTATTGATCTTGAGAATATTGATAAGTTGCAAAGAGAAGTGGTTGTTACCATGTGCCATCTTGAGATGTATTTTCCTCCTTCATTCTTTGATATCATGGTACATTATCGGCCTGAAGGGAGCATTATGAGGATTATGTGTATAGGGATGTTATGGACTTTTGTGATGACTTTATGAGTTGTAATGAAGCTCTTGTCAATGAAAAGAATATTGATTTCTATCCTAGAAAAGGGATTTAGGAGCACAAGTGAAATTAATTAGTCATTATCTATGGGAACAAGCACACTTGTATGTTTTACACAATTTCTACAAAGTGAGTATTTATATCACCAAACATACCAATTTTATCAAGACTAAATATCCTTGAGGCAGTTCAATGTGGCTTGCTAGAGAGTATAATAGGACATTTATTAGGTGGTTTGAAGATAAAGTATTCTGTAAACTATCTGAAATGCTAATAATGTCGCTAAAAATTTTAGATGGCTCGCCCTTAAACCAAAAATGGATATTATATCTTACAAATGGCTTGACATAAATGAATTTTTATATTACACAAAGCGTCAAGATGATAATAATGTCGTCCAAAATAGTAGAGTCACCTTTCAAGCATCTTCGTTGTATTTTTTAGTGCAAAGGATAAGAGTCCACTGAGGAAAAAAATGTCTTATTATGGTGTCATTCAAGATATATGGGAGTTTGACTACATCAATTTTATAGTTTTCATCTTTAGGTGTAATTCAGTTGATAAAAATAAAGGATTCATGGGGGATGAATTGGTTTTCACATTAGTGAATTTTGAAAAGATTGGAAAGAAGGGTGAACCATTCATAATGACATCATAGGCGAAACAAGTATTCTACATCAATGATCTTACAAATACAAAATGATATGTCTTTCTTCATGGAGAAATGAAGTTCATTGTGGATCTTATAGATGAATACAAGTACTATGACAAGTATGATGACTCCAGTCCATTCTGAGTTATCTTCCCAAGTGTAAATGTTGAAGCTAACACTAACTTATATACGTGTTGAGAACACACAGAAGGAATATTAATTGATCAAAGATCCAACATATACTAGAGGCATGTATTTTGCCTTTTAAATTTTGGATGTGTATTTTACATTCTTTGTTATAGTTACACATGTTTGATATGCTACATGTATATTATACATTCTTTATCACTTATATTTCATTCTTTTACTATTTTTAATATGATATTTTATAGATGGTGTATGACCATGAGGATGATCACCCTAACATTGTGCACATGAAGATGAGCATGGTGTAAGTTGTATTGATTTATTACATATATTTACATTTTACATTCTATATCACAATGATATAAAATTATTTTTGTATCATTTATATATGTTTCTTGACAACTTTACTATGAGAATCCTGAGGATGTGCACTCTGAGGATCTTGTTGGGTTTGCTGAGGAGAAAATTTATCGTGCATGTAAAAGAGGCACCACCTTGATGAATAAGTTAGTAGCGCAAAGGGGTAAAGGACCAAAATTGGCCATTTGTTTTTGATCAAATAGGAAATCCTATTGGGAAGAATCATAATACTTTCACACAATGTCTAGGTGTTATTACTTCTACAAAAGTGGATATAACAATAGAATCTGGGCACAAAGTTTGTCCTTCCATGAAAGACTACATACGGAAGGACATTAATGTGAGATAATTTATTTTTTTAAGATATTCACAATTTTACTTTCAAAATATGTCATTAAGTGTATGTACTTTCATTGATCATCTTTGACCTTGATGAAAAATTGCAACGTAAAAAGGTGATGCAATATTGTGGGAGGATATTAAGGAATTATAGGACAAACCTGACAATAGAATATATAATGAGAGACAAGAAGAAGTCTATCACTAAGAAGTGGTCCTATCTTGACTAGAAGGTGTGGGAAGCATTTGTTACTTCAAGAAAAACTTATAAATTCAAGTATTAAGCCTCCTCCTTTAAATTACATTCTTATGATTAATCAGATGAATTCAGTGTGTTACATAATTAACATATGTTTTGGATTAACTAGGGTTTACACAATGGCAAAAAAAGGCTGGCAAAGAATGTGGATGACCACAAGTTGGGTCTAGGTGGCTACACAAGGTGTCACCAATAGAGACTACAAGCATCTTCTTCTAAGCAACTTGGCATGTTTCTCCCTTAGGGCCACACACTAACCAATTGAGTTTTATTAAATGCAACTCTAAAGGTTTTGAACACAATGAGAATATTTTGAATTTATAAGGGGCCTATACTGACACACCCACTTAGACTAAGACACTAACCCACAAGTGCAATGTTACAGTATAGGTAAGTGGAAACAACAGGGTCGATCCATAGGGAGAAAAGGGAGCTAGAGCTAGGTTAATTTTGGCTAAGTTCCTACTGTGGAGTCTGAGATTGAAGGGTTTGAAGATTGATTTTGTTTGATTATACTAAGGGTTGAACATGAAATTAAATAAGAACAAGAGTCAAAACCTAAATTGCCATGTATAGTTAGTTCTAATGAGCAAGGAATGACAAGCTAAGCAATAAAAAGCAAGAAAATGCAAGAAAGGAGAAAGCTACGCTAATGCAAGCGAGAATATATCTACACTACACTGATCTAGAAAACTAGGCAAAAGAGAAATTAAAGACCTAGAATAACAAGAACAAGTCAAGATCAAGACAAGAGACTAATTAAGCAAGTAAAGAGCTAATTATGCTAACACTAGCTAACCGAGAAGGAAACTAGGTTTATACTACAATTAAGAGAAGTGTGGGTTATTTGGGGGAATGCACTTATCAATTGTGTCGGGGTTGATAACATGTAAACATTATTGTTTCATTTAGATTACCAAACCAAACAATAATCTAGATGCTAATGAATTGACCTAAATTACTAACTATCCTTGGATAGGATAGGGTGTGTATAGGAAAACTAGTTCCTATCACCTACTATCCCCTTAAGAGTCTTAATTGTATTAGGGATCAAGTGGAATTCATTTAGGGTCTAGTCAAGCCTAGGTTTCTAAGATAGAAATATTAGGGTAATTTTGGTCTCAAGGTAGTAATGGGAGGTGGAAATGAGGTTTTAGACATCACATCACCTACAATCTAGCCTTGAGAAGGCTCCAAGCTAATTATACTAAATTATTCTATACTAGCTACTTAGATCTCTCACCAAGGTGTAGGAGAATTGATTAACATGTAGGAAGGTGAATAGCTTAACTAGGGATCCACTAATTGCACCTAGGAGCAATCCCAAAAAGAGCCACATATAAGAAATTTCCCTAGAATCTAGGTGATTTGAAGCACAAACCATAAGGCAATCTATGGGAAATGATATAGAAATAGAACATAATAATTATTAATAAAATTACAATGTTTACGTATTACATTTCCCCAATATGGTATCAAAGTAACATTTTTGACCCTAAACAACCCTCCTAAGGGGCCTAGCTACTCATAGAGAAAGAAAATACAAAAAGAGAAGAGAATGAGGTATAAGTAGCCATGGATCTTGGTGTAGATGAAGAAATACTCTACCTCTACTGTAAGAACGTGCTCCTCCCTCCTCCAAGGTTCAATGACATAAAATGATGGTGGGCAAGGGTCAAAACACTAGAAAACTAGGGTTTTAGTGGTAGAAATGGTGAAATAGAGTGGAATGGAGATGGAAATGAGGTGGAATGGCTAAGGGGGAAAATGGAGGATCTAGAAGGAGGTAGAAGGTAGATAACTTCAAGCTCCAACTACCACCCATTTATGTATAGGTGGTGAGGGAAGCACTAGGTCAAGTGGGGGTAAGATGGGAAATGTAGTAGAAAAATAGTGCTAGGGTTGTATCTAGCATAACCGTGTTGGAAACACATCTGTGGTGGGTAGGGTCAACACACCCGTGATGGGATGGAACGGGCGAAGTGGAAAAATGGAATTTGTTTCAATGACAATTTGGATATTGTCCTGCTGGCACCACGACCATGGTGGGTGATGGGCAACACAGTTGTGTTACGTCGCTAAGCCATTTTGTCTCTAGAATTGGCTACTCATTCTTAGTAGCATTGTTGTTCTGATGCTTGACAACATGGTCGTGCTGGGCTTCACGGTCATCCTACTAACTTGAATATTTTTGTGGCTTGAATTTGATCTCATTTTGTGATTTTTCTTGGGTCAACACAACCGTTTTGTGGTACAACGACCATGCTAGTTTCTTCTGCAATACTTTGCTCTTGTACTTTATTCATCCTTGGAATTCTTTGCTTCATTTAAGTATTGGCCACTAGGGTTAGGTTGAGCGAGTTTTTGACTTCACTTTGGTCCTCTCTAAGGGTATAGAAACCCTAGGATCATTCTCTATCTCTCTCATCCATCCAAGAATGGTCCTAGTACCTACAAAACATGCAAAGAACGTCTAAAAGGCATATGGCATAAATATGCATATTGAGGGAAATGACATGTAATATAACTACTTTAGATGTGATTGAAGTGTAAAAAGACACAAGATGGAGCCATAGAATAGGTTTTCATCACCACCCCAAACTTAAAACATACTTGTCCGCAAGTATGCTCTAACTCAATCTCTCTACAATTTTTCCACAATCAAGAAATGACATATGCAATAGATTAATATTGTCTAAATGGTCTAAGTATGTGCATTCCACCTCTCTCCTATCCTCTTTCACAAACCAATCATGATTAAATCACTGAGCATACAAACTTCAAATATAGGGTGTAGAATACACATTCAATATGTATGTCTGTCATATTACTCTGGGTGCATCGTTTCATGGTAGTGAACATAAAAAATGACTAATGTTGCTATTTTACATTCATAAATTCAATCTCATATGTCAATCCACACAAAGTGACCCACAAGGCTACGAAAAAGGGGAAATTGAGGTAGGTTTGATGTTTCCTAGCTAAATGGGCATGCAAATGGAAGAAAGGGTTGCGGTAAGGGGTTGGAATGCTAATACATAGGAGCACTCTTCTTTTCCTTATTTAGATCCTATACATAGAAACATCTTTTATTTTCTTTTTGATTTTTTTTCATTTCTTTTTCTTTGCCCTTGGTCTATATAGGGTGCATGGTGGTGATTGTGAAGTAGGGGGTATAGATATGGCCACCCCAAACTTTTAGAGGTGGCCAAGGATGGATATGTGCTCTTTAGCATCCTTTCATGAGGTGGAAAGGTAATAAGATGACATAAGAAAAGTGAGTAAATTATTAGTATGGAATTAAACATGAGATCTCTTGCTTAAAAGCTACTCCAAAAAATTCATCAAACAATGACACACCACATGAATGAGATATATTAAAACCACATTTTTATCATGAGATTCTATGAACCCTATGAGTTTGTGGCTTGCTTCAATAACAATTCAACCAAGCAGTTCACAAGCATGTGAGAGAGGTGAATCACATGTAAAAAGTAAGGATTGAGACCATTTAGCAATAAACTCTGATAATTCACGTGCATTTGTCAATGTCCAACATTTTCACTTCAATAAGTAGAGATTAGGTCAAAACATGCTTTTAGGAAAGAAATTTCAAATTTGGGCAAAATTGACCAAAATGGTGCCAAATCACCTTCAATCAAAATCTAAGCCTTTCTTATAAATAAAAAATCAAGAAAGAAGCCAATCCTAGCTACAAACATGTAAAATGTACAAAAATCTACATGTAATGTATGGCAAGAAGAGTATTTTTTTTGAAAATTATGCACACAATGCATGAAATTAACCTATATGATATGCATGTATGTAAAGAAAACACACAAAGTATGGATACAAAAGTATGGGAGATGGTTATACTATTTGATCATCGTGAGAACAAATTTAGAACAAGGAACATAGAGGAAACTGAGTAAAAGAAAGGGCTTACTTCCTTACCACCCCAAACTTTTAAACCATGTTTTCCTGAATATGAAATAGAATTTTAAGATTATAGGGTAGAGGGCATGGATTCGTGGCAGAAAAACTCCAAGTGGGGAGAGATATATTAAGGTGTCCAGTGAGTAAGACAGAGCCACCACAGTCATGCTATTCAGAATGGACATTCCAGCTTGCCAGCACCACATTTGTTCTATGTGGAATGGTCGTGCTGGTATCCTTCGTGTAGTCTTTCTACTGATTTGCAATTCTCTTTTCATTCTTGATGTTCTCTTTAGCTGGATCATCTATGCATCATCTTTCCTCCTATGTACATGTTCTAAAATGATTCACAAACAACAAAAACCATCAAGTTTAGTGTATGTGTGTATTTTCTTGAAAAAGTGTAGAAATAACCAAAAAGTATCAGAAATGAAAGGTTGGGTATAAATGTCCCCAAACCTAGGTGGGTTTCCTCCCACTAGCGCTAAATTTTACACCTTCACCCAGGCTTTTTGATTGTTACACATTCATCCATTTGGGATCATCGTGTGTCCACTACTGCAATAGCTACACCTCTCATTTGCATTCAAAAGCTATGTTGTGTCCCATTGATCATCATGAGGTTTTCCATCCAGATCTCCTTCTTTCAAATGATCTGTCAGACTCTTCAAGTGACCATGTTCAATATCCTCATATCGGTCTCACCTGGTTGGGGTCTTGAACATATTGATCTTTATCTTCATTTCCATAAAAGAGACTGTCATTGTGCCACTATGCACATGTATCTTGGCATCAACTGTAGATGAGATTGACCTTCCTCAATGATGGGAATCTTCCTATTCTCTAGGTCCATGTCAAGAACAATGAAATTTTTCGGGAACATTATTTCCCTTTCTTTGTCTATCATCACCAAAACATCATCCACTCTTCCTCTAGGAACTTTGATGGAACTATCTGCCAATTGGAGAGTGAAATGAGCAGTTTCAACATTCCTAATCCCAAATCAACATAGACACTATATGGCATCAAATTCACACTAGATCCCAAATCAAGTCGGGATGGGTCTATGTGATGTCCTCCTATGTAGCTAGGTATGCGTGAGGCTCCTGGGTCTTTCTTCTTCACGGGAAGTGAGTATTGGATGATAGATCTCACTTGTTCAGTCAACTTGATTCTCTTAGGCATTCTCCCCATTGACTTCCTCTTCATAGTACACAAGTTCTTGAGAAACTTGGCATAAGATGGAATCTATTTGATAACATCAAACAATGGAATGTTCACGTTGACTTGTCAAAACACCTCTAGAAGGACAACATTGGGTTTTTGCCTCCTTTTTAATTATGGGGGATCATCTTATACTTCAGGGAATGGTGGCTTACTTGCTTTTGTAACACTTCAACAAACCTTATTTCCTTGTGGCATCACATGAGGGACTCTTAGAACCATGGGTGGAATTGTATAACCTACAAATAGATTATAGGGTGGAAAACACAGTATCATATGCTCAACATGAGGTGTCATAGAATCATCTTCAACAATTTTAGTCACAGTATCACCCTTGTTCTTCCTTTGCCTTGTCTCATTAACATTTGTTTGGCTTTTGGGCTGCTCAAGAGATAATTTACTCCTTAGAACTCTCACATCACTACCTCACTTGTGGTGGAGAGGGGGAGCTTGTTGTGTCTATGAAGGAGGTGGAGGTGACACTTGGTATTAGAATTGAGGTGGAGGGGAGAATTGAGGTTGGTAGGTGAATTGGTGGGAAGGCTATGGTGGTGGATGTGGTGAAGTCATATAAGGCTTAGGATAGCCTTGAAATCGATAAATGGGCTGTAGTTTGCATAGGAGGTGGACTATAGAAAACTTGTGAAGCACCCATTGGTCCACTTGATTCATTGAAATTCATTATGGGTTGAAAGGACAACTTCGATTCCTCTTGAAGAGAAAGTATTGAAGAGAGTTGCTCCACTTTCTTTGTCACATTCATTTGCACATCATCAAAGATTTTCAACCTAAAAAGGCCTTCTTCCTCAAACCTTGAGCTATATCTTGGAATTTGTTGTTTTGGTAGCTATCAGGATGAGGTGTCTTCTCTTCTTCACCAAAGGATTCCACAATATTAACCGAGTGACAAGGAACACTCCCCACTTGGTTCTTCATAAAGCTCACCATTTCCCTAAGAATTCTCATCTTTTGTGGGTTTGAATCACTATGAGCTAGAGATGTCACACCAAAGGGGCAGTCATGAATCATTCATCATGCTAGAAGTTTGGATCCTTGAACTTTCCGCCAAATGCTCAAACAAGGGCCATGTCTCCTCATGTGGCTTAGCCATAAAAGCTCCTCCATAAGAAGAATCCACTTTAGCTTGACCCATTGGAGATAAACTAGAGTATAAGGACTTAACTAGTTGCTACAAAGGGATCTCATGGTGTGGGAACTCTCTCAACATATTTTGAAACATCTTCCAAGCATCACGGGACCACTCATTGACCACTTCATTGAAACTCAATATGGCATGCCACATTTGTGTCAACATTTCAATTGAGTAGAATTTCCTTAAGAAGGCATTCTTAATCTCTTCCCAACTCATGATGCCCCTTCTCAAATCATACCAATCTTTGGCTTTGTCTTTAAGAGAGAATGAGAACAAGCTCAACATGATTGAGTAATCACTGGATGTCGGCATCCTGAAGGTAGAGCATACTTCAAGAAAGGAGTCTAAGTTCTTTTAGGGGTTCTCACTTTTTGAGCCGTAGAAGGTATGCAAGAGCCCAAGAAGACCTAGAGGGATGGATAATTTCTTCCCTAGCATTTGATAAACTCTATTAGCAATTGGTGATTTGTATTTTCTAGGCATGAAGTACTCTTGTGAGGTGCATTTTGGCCTTCCATGTTGTCTTCCCCGGGTTGTTGTCACATGCACAAGGCACAACCAAACAAAAGAGGACAAGTTAGCAAACCAATATGTATGAATTATACAAAGAATAAATAATAAATAATAAATAATAAAGAATAGCAATGATGAGGGAAGTAGGAAAAGATCAAAGAAAAACTAACTTGCTAGGCAAGTGCCTTTCTCCCCGACAGCGGTGCCAGAAAACTAATTGAGTTGCTCCCTTTGGTCCACACACTAACCGAGTGAGTTTGATTAGATGCAACCCTAAAGGTTTTGAACACAGTAGGGATCTTTTGAATTTATAATGGTCCTAAAGTGACACACTCACTTAGACTAAGACACTAACCCACAAGTTTACATGGGCATGTTATAGTATAGGTAAGTGGCAAGAATAGGGTCGATCCATTGGGGGAAAGGGGGGCACTAGAGCTAGGGTAGTTTTGGCTATGTTCCTACTAGAAAGTCTAGGGTTGAAGGGTTTGAAGGTTGATTTTGTTTGATTACACTAACGGTTGAACAAGAAATTGAAGAAGAACAAGAATCAAAACCTAACTTACCCTAGACAATTAGTTCTAATGAGAGAGGAATGACATGCTAAGTAAGAAAAAACAAGAAAAGGCAAGAAAGGAGAAAACTACCCTAAGGCAATAAAGAAGAGATCTACACTACACTAAGCTAGAAAACTAGGAAAAAAACAATTAAAGACCTAGAATAACAAGAACAAGGAAAGATCAAGGCAAGATACTAATTAAGCAAGTAAAGAGCTAATTAAGCTAACACTAGCTAAGCAAGAAGGAAATACAAGTTTTAATGCAATTAAGAGAAGTGTGGACTATTTGGGGGAATGTACTTGTCAATTGGGTTGGAGGTGATAATGTAAACCTTATTGTTTCATTTAGATTACCAAACCAAATGACAAGCTAGATGCTAATGAATTGCCTGAAACTACTAACTGGCCTTGGATAGGATATGGTATGTATAGGGGAACTAGTCCCTGTCACCTCTTGTCTACCCTTACGAGGCTCAATTGGCTAGGGTTTAGGTGGAATTCAATTAGGGTATAGTCAATCCTAGGTTTCTAGGATAGAAACTCTTAGAGTAATTAGTGGCTGAGGGTAGTAATGGGAAGTGGAAATGAGGTTTTAGAATCACACACAATCTAGCCTTGAGAAGGCTCCAAGATAATTACACTAAATGCTTCTATACTAGATACTTAGATCTCTCACCTAGGTGTAGGAGAATTGATTAACATGTAGGAAGGTGAATTTATAACTAGGGACCCACAAATTAGACCTAGGAACAATTCCCAAAAAGAGCAAGATATAAGCAATTTTCCTAGAATCTTGGTGATTTCAAGCACAAACCACAAAGAAATAAATGGGAAATTAGATAGAAATATAATATAATAATTAGAAAATGAAATTGCAATGTTTGCATATCAGTGTCCCCTAACATGGTATCAAAGTAACATTTTTGACCCCAAGCATCCCACCTAAGGGGTGTAGCTACTCATAGAGCAAGAAAATACAAAAAGAGAGGAGAAAGAGGTAGATATAGCCATGGAGCTTGGTGTAGATGAAGGAATCCTCCTCTCCCATTGCTTCAAGGGTGTGATCCTCCCTCCAAGGTGCAATGACATAGAATGTTGGTGGGAAAGGGTCAAACACTAGAAAACTAGGGTTTTGGTGGTGGAAATGGTGAAATGGAGTGGAATGGAGATGGAAATGATGTGGAATTGATAAGAGGAAAAATGGGGAATCTAGGAGGGGATAGAAGGTAACTAACCTCGAGCTCCAACTGCAACACATGTATATATAGGTAGTGGGGATGGAATATGTGAAGTGGGGGTAAGATGGGAAATGTAGTGAAAAAACTGTGCTAGGGTTGTATGTAGCATGACATTGATGGTAGCATAGCCATGGTGAGTAAAGGTTAGCACACTCATGAGGGATGGAACGAGCTTGGTGGAAAAATGGATTTTGGCTCAATAAAAAATTGGATTTTGGCATGCTCATGGAACGACCATGGTGGTCACCACAACCAAGGCAGATAATGGGCGTATTTGCATCTACTATACGAACATCGACTTCCTGCATCCATCGATGGATTGTGGTCATCTTGCATCTCATCGTCAAACCAAGCTAGTTAGAATCTCGCCGCCAGACACTGCTGCAAATCGAGCAAGCTGAACAAGACATTCGTCACCTTCAAGCTGAAGTCTAGAAGACGACCTTCTCCTCTCATTCGCCTGCACCGGGTCCCCCCCAACTTCTTGCCCTCAGGTCTCATCTCAACCGCTGGTCGTGGGACCTCCATCACCTTCTCCACCCTTTGTCGAGGTACATGATCTTCCCTGCCATCTTCATCATTAACACTAGCGTATGTAGTTGGGGATGATGACGACGGTGCTACCATGAGAGCCATGTGTGTGAGAGAATAGGCTGGTGCCAGAGTAGCTGAGGCACATGGTACGATGATCACGCACGTGGGGTTCTTGTTATATCAGCAGATTGGGCATTTGTGAGGGGAACTGGGCTGTCATGGATGAGAAACTGGCAGCCTGTGAAGCAAGCGTGGGATTCCCCATTAGGAAATACCGGCTGACAATGTTTTTATGGCTTCACTCTTGTATTGATGATGCTATGAATCTTTTCACTTCAGTTCATTCTCTTTTCACTCTTGTATGGCTTCACTCTCGTATTGTCAACCAATTCTCTCACTCTTACTTTTCCTTGTTCAACTTCCGCTCAACGAATGTGGCTCCTCTTCCTCCCCCTATCACCCTTTACTATTTGCGATCTAATGTACATGACAAACACCCCTTATATTTCCTGTCACTAACCTTTTTCTCCATGACCTGGATGCCTCTCATATACCTCACCAGTCACCACCATTCAACCCTACTATTCCCCTGCTTCTACTACTGCCTACGTATGCTCCATCTCCATGTGTATCTTTTTCCTCATTAACCACCCCTTATACTCTTTAATATGAACCATGTCTGATTTACTGAATAGTTTACATTTTTGGGTTATCCATCTATCTGCAATGATGGTTCTAGTTTAAAATTTCTAAAATACTTCACATTTATGCATGTTTACATTTTTCTTGATGTCACATGTTTCTGTAGTGGTTTGATTTACATATATCTAGTACAAACCTTGGATTTTATTTATCTTATTAATTAATGTCTAGATACGAATACTCAGTCTGAAGAATCTATGTCAGATAACACCCATTCAAACCCAATTGAATTAGAATCCATGCCAAATGAAGACATTTCTCTCACTTCAACATCTAGGAATGGACATAGGTGTAGGAGTGATGCATGGGACCACTTTTTCAAAGTGAAGGTTGATGGAAAATGGAAGGCAGAGTGTATACACTGCCACAAATAGAGAGTGCAATAAGAAAAGAAAAGATCAATTAAATATTTCTTTATTAAGAAAGAAATTGAAAATAATGATAAAATATTGGAAATAAATGAAAAGAGGTATAATTGAGTTATCCTTGGTGGAATTTCATATCCCAAGGATTCATAATGATAAAAGGAATACCAATGAGGAAAATAAAAGAGAAATAAAGAGAAACCCTCAAAAAGAGATATTTTAATAAGAAATAAACATGATAATGAGAAATAATGCATATAGATGCATCTAGAAGGATAATGAGTATCCTTGAAAAGGAATTTCGAAATATTATAATTTCTTGGGGTCCAAGGAGCCCAATGAAGAAAAAGAAATAGGGAATACCAATAATAGAAAATAAAAAGATAATGTGAATACATAACTAATGGATTATGTAGCATTGTTAAAAAGGAAATATTTTCTACTAAAAGAAAATAGAAATTCATGCCCATGGATTTTAAAAAGCAAACATAAAGAGAATAAGAGAAAAGAATTTCAAATTCCTTAATGACCAAGGATCAAGGGGAAATAAGGAATTAATTTAAGAGAGAAGGGGAAACAATGAATTAATTTAAGAGAGAGAAAGAGACTTGCTTCTCATTGAAGGAATATGATTCCAAATAGGAGATGACTTATTTCCTCTTAGGTGGGCATCTTAGGGTGAGGATATCCTCCCCTATAAAAGGGGTAGACCCCCTGGTTCGAGTTCAAAGAAGAAAACCCACATCTTCCTCTCTCTTCACTATCTTCTTCTTCCTTGTTTTCATCCTTAAACCCTAACCACGAGTATCTACGTGATCCTGGAGCAATGAGGAATCCAAGTGGGGTTGTGATGGTAGCTGGTCACGAGGCGATGCCAAATCAAGGTTTAGCCAGAGCCGCCATGCCCTAAGCGTCGCACCCTAGCTACAGTACGACTGTAAGGTCGACCATGGATGACAGGCCCGACCTACCTAAACCAGCAGTGCTGGTCGAGCGCTGAGTGCATATACAGGGGTGCAGAGGCTCGGAGGAGGCAGTGGAGGGGTCTCTGATGGCCGACGAGGCCAGGGAAGAGGAGGAAGAGCCTCTCCATCGCGACTAGGGAAGCACAGGACGACTGTGCAAGGTCGAAGAAGATGAAGGTCGCATTGGACCGATATGCCCCTCCGCGGGGTGAACAATCGCTGACTTAAACGGGGGAAATACGTCATTTCAAAATATTTTCCAAAGAGCCAGACAACGTTGCATGCAATGGGCGACGTGGCACACTCTGATTGGTCCAAAAAGGTAATTTTTGCAAAATTCATATCTAGTTAACCGTAGCTCGGATGGATACACATAATACATAAATATTGCTCAGAAAAATGAGACGAATTCAATAAAAATATATTTAGAAGCCAGTTCATCTTTCTATTCGAAAAGTAGTGTAACTTATCACCTTTAGTGAATTAAAGGTTAAGAAACCCTATTTGAGATGATTAATGTGTTTAGAAGGGTTTTATTGATGATTAAAGTTGATATTAACTTGTTAATTGCAAAAAGGAACATTAAGAACAAAAAGGATGAACTTTGCATGTAATTAGTTTAATTTAGAGTTTCATGTGCATAAATATGCTTTAATGGGCATTGAAACCATAATATTAGTAAAAGTGACTCTTAACGGTTTTAATTATTCAAAATCATGAGTAAAGCTAAGATATGGTGATTTTAAGCTATTTAGAGTATAAAAGTTCCTAATTGTGGATAAATACCCTTAATGTAGTAATTAGGGTTTTTCTAATGAATAAAGGAAGAATGAATGGCAAATCGAGTTCATATGTGAATTGGAGCATAATGAACTATGAATTAATGGTAAATGAGCATAATGATATAGTCATGGATTAAAAAGATAAAAATAGTAGCTTTAATGTAAAAGAGGCTTAATGAACTTAATTAATGGTTAATGGTTCCTTTAATCCGAAAATAGGGTTATATGTTGTTAAAATAACCTTAATATTGAAGAATAGATGAGATGATTAGGGTTTATTAGTAATGGTATAAAATTAGGGTTTAAAATAGTAAAAGATGAAGGGAAATCCTAATTTCAATGGAAACCCTAAAAGTGAACTAGAAACCCTAGGAAGTGAGCTAGGTTTAATAAATCTTGATGACCTGAGTAATAAAAGGAAATTGTATGATTATTTCAGGATCTTGTTATGTGTGCTTGCTTGGATTTCTTACTTGCATGGATTATTCTATCTCAAATCGATGTGATAGGTATGTGGTTACACTTATGAATAATCTCTCTAGTTTCACGGTGATTCTCGAACGTTTTATCGGTTGCTTGGAAATAACTGTTGGATGCCTATTTATTTCATGCAACTATAAAGTGACTATGATTATCACTATAAATGTGCGTACATGACTGGATCAGATCCTGGTCCACCTCTGTGGCTTTGCAAAGGCTAAAAAGGGGTAACCTAGAGCAAGGTCTAGGTTATCATGAGTTAGAAATTGGGCTACGCACGTGTAGTGCCATGAGACTCTTTAGCATATCATGAGTTAGAAATTGGGCTACCCACGTGTAGTGCCATGAGACTCTTTAGAATGCCATGAGTTAAGGAGTGGGCTACCTACGGGTAGTAACACTCAGATATAACGAAATCTGTTGTTTCAAGCGAGTGGTTGTTTGGTTAGCCAGCCTAGTCCTTGATACAATAAAAGGATGGTTGTGGAACCTTAGATGCACTTCTTTGGAAAGGAAGGTGATGAAACCCTGATTAGAGTGGTTTAGGGTTTCTGAGGTATCAAGCTTGAAGAATCATGATATACAGGAGATCATGATTTTAAGATGACCATACACCGTACCACCAAGATAATAAGTGACAGTAGGACTTTGGATGCCTAAGATGAAGTTGCATATGGCATGTGTCCATGCAAGCGGGAGGTGCAGGACGAACACCAGTAACCCAGTGCATTCATATAAAGGATAAAGAGTCCCCGAGATGGAAAGGGAGTTCCATCACTATGGATGTGGTAAGTCTCCCCTAGACCAAGGAAGGTCAAGATGCAATATGGGTTAGGGTAGATCTCCTTACCTAGTTGACATGAGAAAGAAAGAGTACTGTCAAGGGACAGATCCGGTTGAACTACATATGAGAGAGATGGTTCAACTACCCCATGATGCGAGTTCAAAAGTTCTTGAGAATAGCCTAAAGATTCACTTACATAAGAAGGATGTAGGTGCATGAAGAACTCAATGTTAGTATAGTTTATCACCCCTAACTAATGGTTAGTATGATCCAGACTAAAGGGTCTGATGAGAGCATGTGTGCTCGTTCAGGGTGATACATAGAGACAATTCTTGTCTTTTGTAAGATGTGATGATAACCACCATAGCTAGTGTCGGGATGTAAAAGAGCTCTATAAGGGAGGTTGAGTCGGTCACCACTTCATTAAGATGATGTTGGTGAAGGGACCTCGTGAAGGTCAAGAAAGGACCTCAGTGTGTGCAGATGAAATCTCTTTGATCGTGCCATGGCTGAAAGGAGCCCAGGGACGACATGAGCTGTAGGCTGATGCAAAGTAGATTGACATGCAGTTCACTGTGGGGGAATATGTGACATGAAGATCCGACCCCTCTAAGTTATAGCTAAGAGAGATGAGTCCCCGATACATGGGTTCATATGAGATGGATTGGTGGAGAAGGTTAAGTTTGACCTTACCCCTCAGGATAAAGTAATGTGTGATGAGTTTCATGTGTCCAATTTAGAGCACTATGTGAGGTACTCAGACCATGTGCAGAGCAATGAACCTAGTAAGCCCCAAGGGAGACTGAAATGACCTGAGTCACCTATGAGATTTATAGATGCCAAGGTGAAAGAACTTAGAGAAAAGAATATGTGATGATAAAGGTTCTTTGGAAGCACCATGGATAGGGCAAAGCCACATAGGGGCCAATGATGGACATGTAAAAGACTTATCCTGAATTGTTTGTTTGCTTGATGGAATTTTGAGGACAAAATTTCTATAAGAGGGGAAGGATGTTACAACCCCAATTTTTGGGTTCATTTGATGAGAAATGTAATTTCTCATATAAAAGATATTTGGATAAATAATGATACAATTTGTTTAGAATAAATGGATTTTGTTTACAATAGCCTTGATGATTGTGTTGTGGGCTTTATTGGCTATTGGGCCCAATAACAAGGAAAAGACAAAAGAAACTCCATTATTGAGTAAATAAGAAAATAGAGAAAAGAAAAATGTGGAAACCTCTAGAAGGAAAATCCAAAGAGGGATTTCGTACCTCTTGGGTTCCTTGGGTTCTGAGGAGTCCAAAGTTGCATAGAGAGTGCAATAAGAAAAGAAAAAATCAATTAAATATTTATTTATTAAGAAAGAAATTGAAAATAATGATAAAATATTAGAAATAAGTGAAAAGAGGTATAATTGAGTTATCCTTGGTGGAATTTCATACCCTAAGGATTCATAATGATAAAAGGAATATCAATGAGAAAAATAAAAGAGAAATAAAGAGAAACCCTCAAAAAGAGATATTTTAATAAGAAATAAACATGATAATGAGAAATAATGCATATAGATGCATCTAGAAGGATGATGAGTATCCTTGAAAAGGAATTTCGAAATATTATATTTTCTTGGGTTCCAAGGAGCCCAATGAAGAAAAAGAAAGAGGGAATACCAATAATAGAAAATAAAAAGATAATGTGAATACATAATTAATGGATTATGTAGCATTGTTAAAAAGGAAATATTTTCTACTAAAAGAAAATAGAAATTCATGCCCATGGATTAAAAAGCAAACATAAAGAGAATAAGGGAAAATAATTTCAAATTCCTTAATGACCAAGGATCAAGGGGAAACAAGGAATTAATTTAAGAGAAAGAAAGAGACTTACTTCTCATTGAAGGAATATGATTCCTAATAGGAGATGACTTGTTTCCTCTTAGGTGGGCATCTTAGGGTGAGGATATCCTCCCCTATAAAAGGGGTAGACCCCCTAGTTCGAGTTCAAAGAAGAAAACCCACGTCTTCCTCTCTCTTCCCTATCTTCTTCTTCCTTGTTTTCATCCTTAAACCCTAACCACAAGTAGCTACGTGATCCTAGAGCAACGAGGAACCCAGGTGGGGTTGCGATGGTAGCTGGTCACGAGGCGATGCCAAAGCAAGATTTATCTAGAGCCGCCATGCCCTAAGCGTCGCACCCTAGTTGTAGCATGGCTGGACCTACCTAAACCAGCAGTGCTGGTCGAGCGTTGAGTGCATATACAGGGGCGTGGAGGCTCAGCGGAGGCAGTGGAGGGGTCTCTGATGGCCGATGAGGCCGGGGAAGAGGAGGAAGAGCCGCTCCATAGCGGCTAGGGCAGCGCAGCACTGCTGCGAAAGGTGGAAGAAGATGAAGGTCGCATTGGACCGATATGCCCCTCCGCGGGGTGAAGAATTGCTGACTTAAACGGGGGCAAATACATCATTTCGAAATGTTTTCCAATGAGCCAGACAACGTTGCATGCAATGGGCGACATGGCGCGCTCTGATTGGTCCAAAAAGATAATTTTTGCAAAATTCATATCTAGTTAACCGTAGCTCGGATGGATACGCATAATACATGAATATTGCTCAGAAAAATGAGAGGAATTCAATAAAATATATTTAGAAGCCAATTCATCTTTCTATTCAAAAAGTAGTGTAACTTATCACCTTTAATGAATTAAAGGTTAAGAAACCCTATTTTGAGATGATTAATGTGTTTAGAAGGGTTTTATAGATGATTAAAGTTGATATTAACCTGTTAATTGCAAAAAGGAACATTAAGAACAAAAAGGATTAACTTTGCATGTAATTAGTTTAATTTAGAGTTTCATGCGCATAATTATGCTTTAATGGGACTTGAAACCCTAATATTTGTAAAAGTGACTCTTAATGGTTTTATTTATTCAAAATCATGAGTAAAGCTAAGATATGGTGATTTTAAGCTATTTCGAGTATAAAAGTTCCTAATTGTGGATAAATACCCTTAATGTAGTAATTAGGGTTTTTCTAATGAATAAAGGAAGAATGAATGGCAAATCGAGTTCATATGTGAATTGGAGCATAATGAATTATGAATTAATGGTAAATGAGCATAATAATCTTGTCATGGATTAAAAAGATAAAAATAGGAGCTTTAATGTAAAAGAGGCTTAATGAACTTAATTAATGGTTAATGGTGCCTTTAATATGAAAATAGGGTTATATGTTGTTAAAATAACCTTAATATTGAAGAATAGATGAGATGATTAGGGTTTATGAGTAATGGTATAAAATTAGGGTTTAAAATAGTAAAAGATGAAGGGAAACCCTAATTTCAATGGAAACCCTAAAAGTGAACTAGAAACCCTAGGAAGCGAGCTAGGTTTAATAGATCTTGATGACCTGAGTAATAAAAGGAAATTGTATGATTATTTCATGATCTTGTTATGTGTGCTTTCTTAGATTTCTTACTTGCGTGGATTATTCTATCACAAATCGACGTGACATGTATGTCGTTACGCTTATGAATAATCGCTCTAGTTTCACGGTGTTTCCCGAACATTTTATCGGTCACTTGGAAATAACTGTTGGATGCCTATTTATTTCATGCAACTATAAAGTGACTATGATTATCACTATAAATGTGTGTAATGACTGGCTCAGATCCTGGTCCACCTCTGTGGCTTTACAAAGTCTAAAAAGGGGTAACCTAGAGCAAGGTCTAGATTATCATGAGTTAGAAATTGGGCTACCCAGGTGTAGTGCCATGAGACTCTTTAGCATATCATGAGTTAGAAATTGGGGTACCCACGTGTAGTGCCATGAGACTCTTTAGCATGCCATGAGTTAAGGAGTGGGCTACCTACGGGTAGTACCATGTGACTCAACCCTAGAAACTAGTTCACCTGTTAGGTGGGATCATGAGGGGTTTAATGGGGATCGACCATAAGGGAGGTAGCATCCAAGTCCACTGTAGGGACAACGCAGAGGCTAGGGTATGTAGGGATTGAGCAATAATGTGGAAAACATAAAGTTGTTTGTTTAAATCATAATTGACTGATTACATTGTTATCATAGTTGCATGATTATTATTTCCCCCACATACCAACATTATGCTGATCGATGTTTTGTTTGTCGACATTTTAGGTACAAGCCAAAAGGACAAACAATAAATCGTCATATTGTGAAATACATGAATTAAAATACAAGGAGGATTAGTTAGAGTAGAATTCATATGTAGATAGAAGTTTAGATATCCAAGTTTTCAAATGGTATGCAAAGTTTTCATTTTTTTACCATATTCCAGTATAGTTGGTAGAATTTAATAATTGTTATTGATTATTTGTCTAACCTTTGATCCTGTTAATTGGGATAATGGCTCTGACCTTCTGGTCTCCCTTAATTGGGGGTTACCGGGAGGCGGGGTCGTTACAGATGGTTTTGCTACTACAGGAGGGATGGTTTAGATGATGTTGTTGCTTGAGGGGACGGTGTTGATAATGTTGTTGTTGCTAGAGGGTTTGCTACTATAGGAGGGACGGTTTAAATGATGTTTCTACTGCTAAAGGATTTGCTTCTGTAGGAGGGATGATAAATTTGATCTCAACTTTCTTTTTACTATTGTGTTGTATGGACAATAGGTAGAAAATGTATCATTGTGGATGAAAACTATGGTATTTGGTTGATGTTGGGAATTCATATTATGAATTGTGTGATGTTGGATATGGTATGTGTGATGTTGGATATGGTATTATTTGATGTAGTTGGTGTGTGGTGTTTTGTCCATAAATACATAGAAAACTTTAGTGGAATTCTATTTTTTTTGCAATTTCCTGCAATATTATTGTGTTTTCTAGTAGTGTGTTGTCCAGAAATGCATATAAATGTCATCCAATAACTGCAAAAAAAAAATCCATAAATCAACTTTCCCTGGGATGAAACTAGGAAAGTTCAACACGCATTGGTTAGAAAAAGGATCTACAATTTTACATAAAATTATCTTTTCCAGGGACAAAACTGCAAAAGTTTAGTACGTATTGGTTAAAAAAAAAGATCTAGAGTTTTACACAAAATCTTCTTTCCCAGGCACGAATCTGTAAAAGTTAAATATGTATTGGTTATGGATATTATCCATAAATCCACGATTGTCCACTTGAGAGCCTCCTGAACATCCATCCGCAAGTGGTGTGGTTGTCCATGTTTTTTATTTTAAATGGAGCGGTTTGTATATTGGTTAACGGATATGGATATCCGCCATTTACCATCCCTAAACATGGTTGTGCTGCATCACACGACCATTTTATCTCTAGAATGGGCTACCCATTCTCAGTGGCACAACCTTTCTGATACTTGACAACACAACTGTGTTGCTGACTTGAATTTTTAGTGGCTTGAACTTGATTTCCTTCTGTGATTTTGCTTGGGCCAGCATGACCATTTTGTGGTACCACAACCATGCTGGTTTCTTTAGCATCACTTTTCTCTTATACTTTGTTCATCATTGAACTTCTTTGCTTCATTTGATCTTATCCACTAGGGGTAGGTTAAGGAAGCTTTTGACTTCATTTTGTGCATCTCTAATGGTAGAGAGATCCTAGGATCATTTCTCTCTCTCATCCATACAAGTGTGGTCCAAGTACTAGCAAAACATACAAAGAATTCCAATAAGTGCATTAGGCATAAATATGCATATTGAGGGAAATAACATCTAATCTAGCTGCTTTGGATGTGATCGAAGTGTACAAAGACACAATATGGATCTTTAAAATAGGGTTGCATTGGTAACCTACTCCTGGGTCTGCTGCATCGTATATGACTCTTGCACCTTTACTTTGCCATGAGGAGTGAGTAGGTGATAGGACAAGCCAATATAGAGAAATACCCAGCCCCGCAACTGCTGAGGTGCTACGAAAATGGTAAAATTTAACTCTCATAGTGCATGTTCATTTTTTTGCCTTGATTGTTGTTTTTTTACTGAAAATTACTATGGATGATTATTAGCGGGAGCTCTACAAGCAAAGAAAAGAAGGCAAGTTCATCCCTAAGGGCCAAATGGATGAATTGAAGATTTCTCTAAATGGTTTAGTGCATCCTATCCGTGTTAGGGTCATTACATTTAGTGTTAGTATCATATCCTTATTTTGGGTCATTAGAGAATAAGCACAAATATGTCAAGAATGATGATTGTCATAAAATAGGAACACGACATGATTGCAAAGGGAATAGAGGAAGCAATGAGATAATTTTAGAATTTTTAGTTCCAACCTCCTCAGACGGTACCTGTGTCACCCCAGTCTTCTTACGAGGTGGACCCCCTAGTCTACAAAAGAGGTGGTTGGGAGTATAATTTTTATGTGTTAAGGTATATATAACACTATATACTCAATTGTAGAAGTTGAGGTCATGCCATCTTACATTACTAGAACACCAAGCCAATGGAAACCCCCATGTCAAACATTGTAAAGCTTGACAGAGATGAAGAAGGAGAAAAGGTAGATGAGAATCTCTATAGAGGTACGATTGGAATTTTACTTTATTTAACTACCTCTAGACCTGATATAATGTTTAGTGTGGGCATGTGTGCTTTCTTTCAACCAAGTCATAGGAAATCACATCTTATAGTGGTTAATAGGATTTTTAGGTATCTAGCCAAAACCCCAAATTTTGGACTATGATATCCCAAATCTAGGGGCTTTCCTTTTACTGCTTATAATGATGTTGATTATATAGGTTGTTTGATATAGAAAGTGCACAAGTGGCACTTGATTCTTCCTAGGACCTTGCCTAATTTCTTGGTTTCTCTAAGAAATGAAGCATTGTGGCTCTTTCAACTACTGAGGCTGAATACATCACAATTGGGAGTTGTTGTGCCCAAGCTCTATGGATGAAGCAAATTCTCTAAGACTTTAACATTCATTTTGATGCTTCTCCTATCTGTTGTGATATACTAGTGCCATTAACTTGTCTTACAATCCAATATTGCATAGTAGAGATAAATATATTGAGGTCTATAATCACTTTCTTCTTGACCACATTGCCAAGAAGGATATTTATATCACACATGTGGATATGAAAAATCAACTTGTTGACATTTTCACTAAACCTCTACCTAGAGAGAAATTAGATTTTATTAAATCAAAACAACTTATAACTACTCTAGATGATATTAACACGCCTTCTAGCTATGTGTTATCTTACCTATATGTTTCTTGTTTAAAATTGATCATCTCGTGCTTGCTATGTGATATAGTTGTCTTATTTCCATGCCTTATTTCACTTGTTTTGGGTATTTTTTGCAAACTAATGTTTTATCACAAAATAGTACCCTATGATGAGTGAAATGTTCCTCAATATGTCTAAAATGCATAATAGGATAAATAAATAAATTCTATTAGCACTCTAGAGGCTAGAAATTAAAATTTCTAATTCTTGGATAGTCTATCAATCAGTGAAATTACAAATCAACCGATCCTTGGCCGAGGTCATGTCAAAATACCAATTGGTAGATTTTCTAAATCTCAAAACTCGACCTAATGGGATGGACCAAACATAAAAGGGGTATTGGCCAAATTTTCTCCATCTCAACTAGAGAAAAAGACGACCGATCTCGACCTCCATCCTCCTTGACCTCCAACTGTAGGTTTGCACATCCTCTCCCTAGCCTCTTTTAACCTCCATTGCCTCCTCCCTCTCCTACCTAGGTGGCTAGATGACCTCTTGGTGAGACTATCTCTATCTTTCGATTGTTTTTGCTTCTCAATCCATCTGCATGTCTTCCATCCGTAGTAAGAGATTCATCCCTAGTGGAGCACCCTCGTCCTCCTCTAATCCACGTCTCCTATCCTATGATGGAACGTTCTTCATATCATTCAAAGCCTTAAATCTCTATAAAGAGATCCTATGAAACCTTTCCTATGTATAGCTTTGTTTGAGCCTCGTATCACCACGACAAAGGTAATCAATGAGTTTGATGAGTTGTTTTCACACATCAACTGGGTGCTTTGTGTGTAGAATGCATGTGCTTCCACAATCTATAACTAGAACTAAGACAGTTCATGAATTTTATGCCAATATTCAATGGAACTAATACATAATAGTGCCACCTCCTAATACTCAAGTCATTCTAACTTCCACATTTGTCAGTACAAAATTTACCATCTCTAAAGATTCCTTGAATATTATTTTCAAAGTGTGATTACTGACACATGGAGAGTTGATTATCCTAATTATTATGAGTTGCTTGGCCCTGATACCTTCTACAAAAGCTTTGAACTTACTCTCCCTAATATTCACACATTTTATAAGAAGCCTAATGTTCCCTATAGAAAGAATTCAACCCTTCCATCTTCTTCCCTGGATCTCAAAAACCGTATGATTGCATTGGTAGTTACTTGCAATGTCCATCCAAAGAAAAATCAAACTAAAATTATAGAAAACACCACTTGGTCATGTATTGCGTTTTGAAGAATGGAGTCAAGTGGTCTCAATACACCACAAGACCTACTTTGACTCTGGGAAGAACACCCATGGTACCCACCCACCCTACCCTGCCTTGATCTATGGTCTTTTTGTTTTACAACTCAAAAGTCCCTTTTCCACGATCTCCACTAAAAACCTAGTCGAAAAGGTTGCTACATTAGTGAGACCATGATCAAGAAGACCTTTCTTGCTACCTCCCCTACCACACTTGGAGCCTCCACCTCTGCTTCCACCTCTACCCCCACTAATGCCCCTCCACCTCCACCACCACCCCGACCTGACCACACCTCTTTCTTGGGGTCCAATGAAGCCCTTATGGGTTACATGATACACCACAAGGAGTATAACCTTCAGGTTCAGGATCACCACCACTAGGACCTATGCAAGATTATGACCCAAATGAACCTATCTTGTAGCCACACCTACCCTTTATACCATCCATACCCATGCAGTGACTATGCCTTTTATGCATACAATCACTTCTACCCAACCCCTCCACCTACTGCTTCTATTGCCACTCATATTGGTGATGGTGGACCTACCCCTGGTGTGCTTTCTATGCTGGCTCTGATGGTCAACCCCTCTTCCACCTTACTTTCTATCCTTGAGATATCTTCTCCCTCCTTTGAGCAAGCAAATGACTTGCATGCATATGGTATGTCATTGTCTAAGTAGAATGCCAGATGACCCAGTTGTGGTTTTGGTCCTCCTATCGACGAGGAGATGCTTGACCAGACAGCTAATGAGGATGAGGCTGATGATGATGAGGGCACTAAGGTTGATGGATCTGAGGACGGTTCTGATGAAGGATTTGTTGGTTCCTCTGGAGATGAAGGTGAAGTTGTTGTTGTCTCTGCTGCACCTTCATATGGTGACGAGGACTACGAGCCTGAGGTCATTGATGATGATGTTGATGATGACCCCCATTGACATAGATAGCATAGATATATCTTATATGTTTTAGTTCTATAGTCTTTAGGTGTTGATCATATCTATCTTTTTAGACTATTTTGTACTAAGATATTTGGGCATTGTATATGAGGCGTACTATTTTATAATCTTGTTGTTTTATCATTGGTTTGTGGCTCTTTCAGTGAGGACATGCCTAGTTTTGTAATCTTATTATTATGTACCATAACTCTTTGGTTGACTATATCTTAAGAGTTCTTGGCATGGTATTCCATATTTTGATTATGAGAATGGATTGCTTGTTTCTCTATTCTTCGTCTCTGTTTTGGTGTGCTATATGTGGTTGATTGTTTTAGCTTGTATCTCTGGAGAAGATTTGTGCTTTTATCTCTTCTACCTCCCTACCTTTTTGTGATGAAAAATGGGGAGAAGTGATCTCAATCATATTGTTTTACTACTTATATGATCCTTTTCCTATAAATTATCTACATATCATGTGACTTTCTAGAGGACCATATAGTATGTATATGTGCTATGGTTATATGTGAAAAGATTAACCATGCATGCTTAGGTAAGCATGAATTGAGGAGGAGCAATTCACATTGTTCATTCATGTATTGCCTTGCAATTCACAATGTAAAGTTCGAACTCTCACATCCTTTCCCAAAGGTAAAGGTTTAAGTTTCATATCCTTTTCAATATGTTGAGGAATGGTTTGTTATTGTCAAAAAGGGAGAGAATGTTGACCTAAGTGTTATACATTGTCCATATTTTGATAATGACTTAACCATTCCATTCATATGTATCTAATATGTTCGTTTTAGGTTGGTTTCAGACATTAGGTACATGAAAAGGATCAAATTGATCAAGACCTGCTTGTTTTAGTTCAAGTCAAAAGCAATGCAAATGCACTTTTGTGGAAAACACTCCAAATTACCTTATATTATTTTGTAATCATTTTTATTGATGACATGACTTGTAATTAATATGAAAAAAAACTAGGGATACTTAATTCAAATATTTGGTCACTTAAAAAGCATTTTCCAAAATTCATTACAAGTTGTTCATCGATCAAGTTGCAAACTCGACCGATCCTTAATGGATTTTGAGAATGACTTTGAATCAGTCGAGTTACACATTCACATAACTCAAGCGATCCCTATGCAGCCCAAAACTTATTTAATTGGATCAGTTGATTTTCCACTAGGACAAACTCAAACGATGGTCTAAATTGGCTTTTCGCATAGTATGATCGGTCGAGTTATCTTTATTGAAACTTGACTGAATGCACTGTATGGAAAATGTAGACAAAGTGATTCTAACCATTGGAGTGTTGCAAAACTTGAAATCATATCTGCTGACCCTCCAAATGTATAAAAAATGTTCACAAGTGTTCCTACTCTCTAGTGGACACCCTCAGTTACAAATAGGACCTCTTGGAGTTCATTCCAAGGTTGCTCCTTCATGCTATTCAAGTTCCTTGCTATAGTTGAGTTCATCCAATCCACTTGAGACCCTTTCTCTCTCTTTATTACACTTCATTTTGTCATTATGAGTGAGATATGATGTATGTGAGAGGGATACTTCATTGTATGCTTGTAAATCTCTCAAAGCTTCTCTTTCCCAACCCCTTTCTTCAAGATCAAGTTAGTGAAAGCTTCTCCAAGTGAAGGAGAAGGTGCAACCTTCTTCAAGATATAGAAGAGGGTGCATAAAGCTTCTCTGAGTGAAGGAGTAGGACAAGGTGGAAGTTCGAAGAAGCTGAGAGGGTAAATCCTTCAAGGAAAAAGACTCAGTGCAAGAAGGGGATCTCCTTGGTGAAGGCATCCAGCTGCTTGCAAGAGTCAGTAAGACCTTGGTGAGGTAGAAGACTAGCTCTTAGATAGGTAAGACCTGGGTGAGGTAGAAGACTATCTCTTGTATAGGTAAGACCTTGGTTTTAAGGTTTTTGGCTCCTTTGACCTAAAAGGGAAGCTGGGTATCCTTTTCCTGAAAAAGGAATGTCATATGTTGTAACTCTTATAAGTGAATATAAGAAGTTCACATGGTTAAGAAACCCTAGATCTTGGCCTCTCTAGTTAGTGGACATAACGTCTCCTAGTTTGGAGAGTGGAACCACTCTAAAACAACTAGTTGAATTGGTTGCTTCAATGCCTCTCATACTTGCTATGTATGTTTGAATTTTCATCAAATTCATTATTTGCAATTGTGCCTACTTGAAGTAACTTGAAGGTCTAACAAGTTTTGTGAAGTGTTTTTAACTCTATTCACCCCCTCTAGAGCACTTTTTATCCAACATATGAGATATTGATTACTATGAAAAATTGACGACTATGATTTGATTTTAACATCAATTCCTTTGCACTAAACTGATGAATTAAAGCGATTTTAAGACACTAATTTTCCTTTGTGTCTATGGTTTCTTTTTTCATAGCAACTGACACTGAATTTTTTTTTTTCGGTTTACCTTTCCTATGAAACTGACAAAGAAGGTCCTTAGTTGTAGTGTTTCCTACTTAGGTGTCAGTACAAAATTGATGTTATAGGTCTATTTTAACTGACACCATATGTGGTATATGTACTAGTGCAATCTACAGTTCAAGCATGAGCTCACATAAGGCATCCTTTAGTGCACCATCAAAGGAAGTTTCTTTGTTGGTTCTTGGTTGTTGTCTATAGGGACCTATCCCCATAGAATGAGCGTCTTGAGGGGGCATACATTGAGGCACACCCTATTTTCCATGAACTAGGAAGGGATCCTAAGATCTTTATATATGGTGGTGATAAGAACTAGCATGTTATGGTTACATTATTCAAGAAATTATGTTTTGGAGAAGGATATTAGTTGAGAGTTGTAAGGAGTTTGATAATCACAACAAATACCTATGGTTTGACCTCCTTGAAGACATAGGATCATTCAAGGGTCTTCATCATAGATTCCCAATCCAAAATGGAGCTTTGCATTGTGACTGATAATGATACTTCTCCTTTGGGCTCATTCAAGAACTAAATCATATCACATCTCTAAGATTTCTCTCCTTAGACAACTCGAGGGTTGGAGGCAGTTGTTTTGTGTTGACTGTTAGATTGAGGTCCCCCATTTTTTTCTTCTATTTTTGTTTTTGAGGAATTTATGGGGATTCATTCATTGATCGTGACCTTTGTCTTCCATTTCCCTTGGTATGAGGCAATCTCCACTAAGATGGCTTGGTCCACAACCTACATGGGAATAAGAATATGGTCTTCATGCACTCCATTTTCTTGAGGTTGTGTTATCACAGTTGGTATGGATACCAAGACCAATGTTGGTTATGGTATGATAATTATCTTGATATCAGCCAGTGTGGGTTCTTTTAGAACCCAAACCATTGGAACATTTTGTCTTGTTCACATCCCTAGTATGGTGATTGATCTTGTTATGCTTCTAGAGATCACATGCTTCTTTTCTTGGATAGAGGAAATGAAATGGTGTACTAAAACCAATTTTAGGGGGTTTTCTTCAAGGAACATGTTGGTCTCGCATCCAGATACTTTGACAAAACAATGGTGGTCAAAACAATGGATGATGATGGTGTGTCCTCATTTACATTCATTTCAATCTGCCCTAATTCATTAGATCTTCTAGAGCATCTTGAGTGTGAAGCATGGTTCATTTTTTCAATTTGGTGCAATGATAATCACTGGGGGCATTTGCTTTAGAGGATTTTGACAAGTCAAATAGGAGGCTCTCTAATGGACATAAATTCTATGAGTACTAGATAGTAGAAAGGATAGTGCTGAGGGAATTTCCCAAAGGAGTGAACTTCCTCTTAGGATTTGTTGGATCTTCCCCAGACACAACTATTGTAGGTGCCTCTCTTCATGGTGTTAGGCTATTTATAATGGGTTGTTATCTGGGAGAATGGAATGGTGGTGGTGCATACCCCTAGAACCAATTTGGCCGATATTGGTATTATTCAACATGAAATGAGGTTGGTAGTATCGGGTGGAACCATCAAGACCTATTGTGGTTGTGAAGTTATCATAATCTTGTTGAATTTGGGTTGTTGTGTTTGAGTTGTAGATATTTACAATTGACTACCATCATTTTCCATTGTTGACACTAAATGAAATCAACACTTCTCCCACTTTTGAGTCAACACTATTGATATTTGTCCACTTTGACTTCTCATTTATTATACCTTGCCAAGAGCTAACCCCTTTTTCAACATACCTTGTGCCCTTACTCAAAAACTTCATGCAGGTACACAAGGATATACACTGGATTTCTCTAAATTATGTTCAAGTTTTGTCAACATAGTATAATAAAACATGAAATAGTAATCATAGGATCAATAGATCACTCAAGTAATTATCTAGCCAAGCATTCATATGAGCACAAATACAAAACATCCAATATTATAGAGGGTCAAGAGATTAAGTGTACCTTATGAGTAATGAGCAAGTCATATTCCATGAGTAAGATTCTAGAGAAGGTCCAACCCAAGGGGACCTAAGATGTAAAAATATGTAACATGGGTTATTATATCAACATGTTTAATTAAATAAATATGATATAAGTCATGTGGGTGTTCCCTTAGGCCTAAGTTTCAATTGGTTCAATCTTCATTCACAAGTCCCAAACATGCATCCAAGTATTCAACATAGTCCAAGAGTCACAACACCTTAGGTCTAGGTGATACATCCACATCATGAGTGATGAAAGATAAAGATAAACTCTAATCTCGGAATAGGGGGAGCATGAGATGTAGATTGTTATCATGTTGAAACATGAAAGATCATAACTAGTCATACTAGATCAATTCCATGCAACAAGGTCACATTTCCAACTCATATGATTATGAATGAGCACAAGATAGATCAAATGGGGATTTTAGTGTTACTACATGATATGCTTACTGATTTGAACTAGATGGAGTAGGAGATACCATTAGAGCATAGTTCTTGCAAGATTAGGGTCAACATTCAACAGATGCATTCAGAGCAACAAGGTATTACGTGCAGTCAAAAGGATATATGAGTGTGTTGCATGGAAATTAGAATCACAAATAATTATAGGGTATTATTTAAAGGTTAACATATGGATTCGATCATTAAGGACCCACTCTAGCACAAGCATTTAAGATACAAACCTACAAGTAAATAGACATTACATTTCTAGGGCATAAGTGTACACGGTTGGTCTTTGAGTCATAAAAACTATTCATGGCAAAAAGGCATAAAGACTTAATCAAACATGCTACAAACAACATTAGGTTTGCAGATTTTAGAGTGGGATAAACATATGGTAATAAAAAATATTAAGTTTCCAAGATAAGACAAGTAGCATCACTTGCATACATAAAAGGGGCACTTTTAGGTCAAAAGAGTAAACATAAGTACATCAAGCTTATCCATTACGTAATTCCATCCAAGAAGTGGATAAAATTAACCGATTTGAAGTTTAAGAGTGATATTCAAAGTAACAAAACTAAATGGGAGAAAGATACATCATATATAATAAAAAAGTACATAATATCCATGCTTTTAGGATATTAAAAGAATATCAAGTAGATTTTCATTTTAGAACTAGTTCCAATGGATATATCTCACTGAGAGGATAGAAAAATTTACATGCCATATTTATCCAAAGGATGTGGAAGATATGGTTTCCAGAAATTCATAAACAAAACTATATAGTATAATATAGGAGGGTGTTACATTAATTGATGACCTCGAGTTGTGGATTTGAGATCCTACGGAGGCCGTCATCCGGATTGGGCCCTTCCTTTGGTGGATTCCTAGACCACCAAGCCCAGGCCCAAGAGTGTTGCAGCCATGAACCAATTGCGGACACTTGATGCCATGGGCTGCTCCCAGAATGGTATCTGGCAGTGCACAATTGTCATTGGTTTCTTCCCACCATTCTCCCTTTAGGGGATGCCATGAGAGCCTCCCTCTATGGAGGTGTGAGGTCATCAGAGGGGGGATGGATTCCAATATCCAAACAACAAGGGGGCTACCAAGATGCCGCCCCACCTGGCTACATCCTACCAGAGTTGTTTTTGGTCACAACAAGGGCATTAAAGAAGCAACAATAGAAGGGGATCTGGGGTTTTTTAAATGAGATGAAAAGAGAGGGAAGGAGTTAGGGGAGGATTTCTATAGGTAGAGGGTTGATTATTTGGCATAAAAGTAGCAGGAAAGGGGTAGTAGGTGGAGCTTAGTGCCATGGATGTGGTCCAACATATGGAGGTAGAAGAAATAAGTGTGGTCATTGGATGGGGTTCAAATATGAGGTTGAGGTGTACAAAGGCTGAGATTGGTTGTTCTTGGATCAATGATTTTGATTGGTTGACAAAGGGGCATGGATTGTGACCAGAAGAGAGGGAGGATTAATGGGTCATGCTCCATCCACAATTTGGGCCCAGTTTGGGTGAAAATAAATTAAAATGACTAAAAAGGTTACAACAAGGAAAAATTCAAATGAGCATATATATCTCATACTAGCCAAGACTGAGAAAAAAATTGGTGCTTTGGATTAGAGTGTCTTGTACACAATGATCACAAGATCATGGTAGAGTGAGACACGTAGATGAGGTTAAAAGGTGATGAGAGACGATAAGGTGTAAACATATGTGCACAGTTGGTTTCATATCAATTTGATTAGCAGTACTTGTTATGTGAACTCAAGATAGGCCCAGAAAGCATCAAATCATATCAAATCATGAAATTGGGGGATAGAGTGAGAAAATTAGTGAAAACATGAAGTGAAACACATATATGAAGTGAGAGAGAAATGTCTAGTTTATCAAAGTGGGAATGAGGAAGTTGAACTCTACTACCATGGTAGGACTCTAAAGGCTTATATACTTGCATCATTCCAACATATCTTTAGTCATTTAAGTCATCTGTCTATTGATAAATTTTAGGTACTACACCTTATATTTTCCACCTTGTCTGAGATTAATTGTAAGGCATGTCAAGTAGTAAAACACAATATATCTATTTTGTAGAAACTTGATCATATTAGTGATGATTTTTCTTTTCATATTGATTTTTGCACACATAATGCCAAGGAATTATTTATTCATACACCTATCTTGTTTCTATCTAAATACGGATTATCATCGATTGTCTAGTTCTCATACACACTGGAAAAAAGGTCTGTAAGAACTAAAGAATAGGTTTACTATTCATGGCTAGGACCCTTCTTCATCATATGATTATTTTCAAGGAATTCTTGGGAGGTGTAGTCCTTACAACTGCATACTTGATTAATATAAAGCCATTTTATACTTTGCACAATTATAACCCTTTTTAGAATGTGTTTCCTAAGAAAATGGTGTACACTCTCATTGTAATAATATTTGGGTGGATGCATTTTTTCCATGATATTTCCATTGATCATGACAAGCTTAGTCATCATGCCAAATATGTGTATATTAGGCTATTACAAAACCTATAAGGTTATCTATGTTGCAACCATATGAATGTCATTTTGTTATCTCCATAGAAGTAACCTATTTTTACGATACTCCTTTCTTTAAAAATCTTTAAATGCCACTCAGGATGTTCAGGAAATTCAAGATTTTGTTCCTTTTCTTGTTTTTGTCAAACTGATACCCAATATATCTAGTAATGATACTAACTCTACAAGTCTAGGAAACATGGAACAAATCAACTTCCTTCAATCACTACTAATTTTAGTTATGAAAAGGTCCTGCCAAATAAAAAATACGCACTTTACATACTATTTCTATTTTTTTTGTTATGATGACTTATCTCCTACATATGCTACCTTTTTATCCACTTTATCATGTATCCCAATACTTAGTATTTTAATTGTTTCTCTAAGTCAGTTAGGTTATCTAAAAGATACAAAAGATTAGATGGATGTTGATTTTTATCATGGTACATAGAGTTTTGTCATTGCTCATTCAAACAAAGATTTTCTCAATTGTAGATGGGTTTCTAAGTTAAATGGGTCCCAATGAGATACTGATCATCTTAAAGCTAGTCTTTTTTCCAATAATACACCTAAGTTTGTAGAGAAGATTATCTAAAGAACTTGTATACAGTGACCAAGATGTTTGATTGTTCATCTCATCATACACTATATTTTCTGGCCATTGTCTTAGATAGACATCAAGAACACCTTCCTTCACATTCATCTTTCAAAGGATATTTATATGGAGAGACTACATGGGTATCCTATTAAGTAGGAATTTCACCTTTTTTTGTCTTTATAAATTTATTTAATGTCTAAAGTAGTCACCCCAAGCATTGTTTAGAAATTTATCCAGACTGTCAAATATTATGGTTTATGGAGTTCCAATATGGATCACTCAATTTTTTATCAACATGAATTTTCTAGTAAGTTTTTAGTATTGATTCCATCTAGGATAGAACTGGAGACCTTAATTGTATAACAATATTGTGATAACCACCAAACCACAAGTATTGGCTAGAATTGAAGATGATTAGTAAAGCATTTTGCGATTAAAGTAGTATCTTTAAAAATAATTTACATAAAATATTTAGGACATCTCAAATACTTTCAATGTGTTGACGTGGAGATATCCAAGGATAAAGTTTTAATATCTCAATGCAAGTATATTTTTGGTTTTTTTATGAATATAGTTATTTGAAGGCAAAACATCTAGATTAACCCTTGAATTTCATAAAGATCAGGGGGCTGCTTGAAGATCCATGGAGTTATAGAAGATTGTTCAATAAAGTTATTATCTTATAGTGAATCAACCATTTTTTTATAAAGGGCGCCCGCCATTTTATTAAGTGATCAAATCGTTTGCAGCTAGTACAAGGATCCGATCCTCAAAACCCTCCCTAACACAGTGAGGGTTAACAAAATGACAGGCAAAAGAAGCCAAGGCATGTGCTACTCTATTGCCTTGCCTCCTAACCAACAGAAAATTAAAAGACATGAAACTAAAAGACAGGTCTCTGATGTCACTGATGATAGCCTCCTCGTAGCCGCGTCCGCCCTTCCTCATCTTAACTGCTTCCACCAACAGTAGGCAGTCTGTCTCCACCACTATGTCCATGTAGCCTTCCCGAAGAGTGAGCTGCATGCCGTGTAAAACATTCATACCCTCCGCACTAAGCACTGAGTACGCCTGCTCTATCCGACATTGGAAGGTCCACAAAAGCTGTACGTGCTCATCCCTAATGGCTGCACCGCAACCATTTTCATCTGCCATGGTGAAAGATGCATCAGTATTAATCTTCACGCTACCCGGCGGTGGTCGCTGCCATGTCACTGGTCCATGCGCCGCTTCTGAGTGTGCAACCACCTTGTGATAACGAGCATAGTCCGCCACCAAGTTGATAAAGCTAGCCGCAAGTCCCGAGAGATAAGGCGGGTGGTCGTCAAAAAGAGCCTTGTTCCTTGCTGTCCATGCCACCCACAAGAGAGTGGCTCCCTCATCTTTGCGATGCCCATCCCCCTCCTCAAGCAAACTCTTCACAAAGCTCCCCACATCATGTGCCTCCACCTGCCTCGTCCAATCAAATGCGCCCGTGACCCAAATCTGCCTAGCCCGAGCACAATGCAGTAAAGCATGGGAAGTGTCCTCTCTCTGGGCGCAATGCTGGCATCTGTCATCCTGTGTCACCTGCTTCCGCATAAGTTCTGCCTTGGTGGGGAGGATGTTCCTAACAACTCTCCATACAAAGTGTCTAAGTTTTGGTGGCCATCTCTGTTTCCAAAGTTTCTTCCATAAATCTGTGTCCGCACCCTCTACTAAGTCCGCTCCCACCCGCAGAAAAAAGTAAGCACTACGGACCGAGAAAGTACCATTACTCTCCTTCTCCCAGAATAGAATATCTTCTCTAATGTGCTGCGATAGGGGAATGTTGAGAACTCTCCTGGCTATGTGTGTAGGGAAACACTCCTCCACCGCCTCCGTATTCCACCTCCTCTACCCCCCATGCATCAAATCACTCACTGTCCTGTACTCCACCGGTCCCTGTATCAAATACCTATGCACCGTGCAACTGAGCTACGTGATCCACCTATCCCTATAGATGTTTATTCTTTCCCTGTTCCCCACCCGCCAAATAAAGCCACTCTTCACCTGCTGCAAAGCCCCCCAAATACTCCGCCAAGTATAACTGGGATTCCCCCCCAACTCCACGTGCAAGATAGATGAGGACCTAAAGTATTTCACCTTCAGTATCCGCGCCGCCAGGGAGTCACCGTGTACTGCCAACCTCCACCCTTGTTTAGCTAGTAGTGCAAGGTTGAAGGCTTTCAGATCCCGAAAACCCATTCCCCCACAATCCTTGGGCCTGCAAAGTCTCTCCCAACTCATCCAGTGAATCTTCCTTTCCCCTTCCTTTGACCCCCACCAAAACCTCGCCATCATTACATGAATATCATCAATAAGACCTTCGGGAAGCTTGAAGATGCTCATAAGATATGTCGGAATAGCTTGGATGACCGCCTTAATCAACACCTCCTTGCCTGGCCTAGAGAGAAGTTATTCCTTCCATCCCTGTAATGTTTTCCACACTCTATCTTTTATCGCAGCGAACACAAGCTTCTTTGATCTCCCAACCACCGTAGGAAGTCCAAGATACTTTTCATGTTTGTCCACCTCCCTCACTTGCAGCCGATTTTTGATCAACTCACGTCTCTCTCCAGTGACGTTCGCACTGAAGGACACCTCAGTCTTCTCATAATTGATTTTCTGCCCAGATGCCCTCTCATATTGGCTGAAAATATCAGCTAAAGCGGAGCATTCTTCTGAGGTAGCCCTTGTGAACACAATTCTATCGTCTGCAAAAAAGAGGTGAGTGACCCGTGGTGCCCGCCTGCAAATTCTCATCCCATGGATTTTATGTTCCTGTGCTGCTTTAGACAAAGAAAAGGACAGTGCTTCAGTGCAAAAAACAAAAAGGTAGGGGGATAAAGGATCACCTTGGAGAAGACCTCGAGATGGATTTGAAGATCCCCTCCTACCGCCATTGACGATGAACTTGTGGGAAATGCTAGTAACGCACTCCATCACTTTGGACCTCCAGATATCTGACACTCCCATCCTCCTCCTGACCTTATCCAAAAAACTCTTCTTATCCAAAAAACCCTAAACCCTATCATACGCCTTGCTCATATCCAACTTAAGAGCCATCAACCCTTCTTTCCCCTTCTTCCGATGCTTCATGGTGTTAAAGGTTTCATAAGATGCCAGTGCATTTTCCGTGATCATCCTTCCTCCTATAAAAGCACTTTGATTCTCAGAAATCATGTCATGCAACCACACCTTGATTCTATTTGCCAGAACCTTAGTGATGATTTTGTAAGATACATTGCAAAGGCTAATTGGTAGATACTTTGATAGCCATACCGGGCTGTTTGTCTTAGGAATGAGCACAATATTCATCTTATTAACATACGATAAACTCACCTCCCCTGCCCACCATTTAGAGATAAAGGATAACAGACTATTTTTAACAATCTTCCAGAATTTCTGATAAAAAATAGCTTTCATTCCGTCCGGGCCCGGGGCCTTGTTGGGGTGCATTTGTTGTAGCGCCTTCCATACATCCGCCTCTGTGGGAATACACTCTAAATATGGAAGAGTAGCCTCCGGCACCACTCACGGAAGCCCCTCTAAAAACTCGTCCATCCCTTAAGGGTTTGAGCTAGTAAAGAGGGAGTTGAAATAGTTTGAAATAATTTCAGCAATAGCCTCCGGCTCCGTGTGCCAACTGCCATCGTCCTTAAAGAGACCACCTATGGTATTCCTTCACTTTCTTTGGCTGGCCTTATGATGGAAGTATTTAGTATTCTTGTCCCCATCTTTCATTTCATTTGTTCTGGCTCTGGCGAACCAATATCTCTCCTCCAACCGTTGAAGTTCATGCAATTCTCTGGCTAGCGCCTCACATTCCTGTAACATGTCATGAGAGGGTGGTCGGTTTTGAACTTTGGTGAGCCTCTTTTCAGTCTTTAGTATCCTCCTTTTTATATTACCGAATTTTTCTGCCGCCCAACCTGCCAACTTTTCCGCACATATCATTGTCTGCCCTGGGAGACCCTCCGCTTGATTGCTGTCCCATGCCTGTGTGACCACCTCCTTTCACTCCGGTGAAGAAAGCCAGAAGGTTTCAAACCTAAAATGTTTCCCCAGCTGGCTCTCCCCCTATTTTCTGCATTCCGCCCACAAAAGAATTTGCCCATGATAAGAATTATGAATGGGAAAGTTTGTCACTTTTCTGATATTGAAGATGTCACACCATTTCCTATCCACCAAGAATCTGTCCAATCTTTCCATAATAAGATTGTCTGCATGCAAGCCACGTTTCCATGTGAACTTATTCCCAGAAGAACCCAAATCCATCAATTGGCACCTATCAATAGCCTCCCTGAAATTGCGCATCTGCCATTCCCTCCTTGGTTGCCCTCCTTTCTTCTCCATGTGAGATAAGATTTCATTGAAGTCCCCACCTAGCACAATGGGCCATCTAGCCTGGTCACAGATGTCCTCCATCAGCTGCCACGTACGATGGCGTTCATTTGTATCTACCCAACCATAGATGCCGACAAAGTAGAAACACTCTGTGCTGCCCTCCACTCCCACCACCGCATTGATGTGGTGATCTGAAAAGGACTTCACCTCCACCTCATCCCCCCTCCACCACAGACCCAGACCCCCCGCCCTTCCTCTACTATCAACTCCGAACCCCGAGTTGTACCCACACTTCCTCCTCACTGCCTTCTGATTACTAGCTCTACACATAATCTCCATTACAAAGACTACATCAGGCATCTCTCTCCAACACCTCCTCCTGAGAGAGTTTACCGTCCCGGGCCTGCCCAAGCCCTGGACGTTCCAACATAAAGTTTTCATTGCCCTTCACGGGCCTGGTCATCCCCAGTTCCCTCTACTGAAAGAATTAAAGGTGTTTCCTGAGCCTCCCTCCTCAAACGCTTGCCTCCTATTCCCCATTCTCCTTCTGCCTCCTCCTGCAGTTCCTCAGCCCCCATCCTTCCCCTTTCCCCCCGACATACCCTGTAGATCTGGCCTTGCCTTCCTCCTCCTGTACCAGTGAATCAACCATATAATATATCCTTTGTTACTATTTTATTTGGTCAATTAATGGACAACACACTCATTGATAACTAGAATGCAATCAATTGAGTAATTCACTAGCTTCAAAGAACCCTAAACAAAGGCATGTTTATCCTTATGGACACCTCAGGGTACATGGTTTCTCAAATCTAGATTGGGAAATATATTACTAAAAAATGAAAATATGTTACCTATTATTGTTCTTTATTGGGAGGAAATCAGGTTCCCTAAAAGAGAAAGAAAACGTTATTCTTACAGCCCTAGCATAGAATCTAAATATTAGACTATGGCCTATGTCAATAGTCTCTAGGTCAAGCACTTAATGGAAGAACTAGGACTTTTTTAGATAGAAGTTTTGGATCTACAATGTGATAGTTAAATTGTAGTTCACATCACTTTCAAACTCACATTCCATGAATGAATGAAACACATAGAAGTTATTTATCATTTTTCTTTGAAAATTTCAAAATTGGTTGATCAAACTCACTCCAAACTCTGAAGAACATCAACTTGCATATCTTTTCATGAACTTTCTAAATGATTACCAATTACCAATTATTATGTAACAAAATAGCCCTTATCATATAGTCATACCCATTTGAGGAAACGTTTCTAGAATAAATAAGTGTTTATATGTTGGATGTATAGTGAGATTAATATCAGATTGTGTAAGTGGGTAATTGTCAACAAACCATTGTGATGGACTAAACTTTTGTGTTTCTTTGGTATACAATTGGATAAGTGGGTTAATAGATTTATGAAAATGGAATGTCGATATCAATTACATGTACATATGAGCCATCTTGGAATAAGTAGTTGATTTCTCAATAGTGGTATTTTGGTACCAAAATATAATGGGAGAAATCATGAATGATAATATAGTTATTCATGAATTTTATGTTGTATGTATAATCTTAATAGAAGTTATTAAGGTTGGGATTTCGATAAATAATGTGCAATACTAACAACTTATGAAATAAAGTAATGGATTTAGCTAGTGGCACACTACCCTTTTGCTTTTAGTGGGATGAATCATCCTAGATTCATGCTAAGGATTGGTGACGTGATTGAAGATCTTCTGCCCTTGAATCTATTGATCAAATGCTACAAGACCTCCAGACATAGGGGAAACATGGGAGTATTGTTAATGTTAAGACAGACTCATCTATGTCATCAATGAGCACACACATGGATTTGAAGAAGAATGTTAAGCTTTCCCCATTGTGATGAGTCTGTTGACCCTGTACCAAAAATGTATGGTGGGTAGATGAAAGAGAATGAGTAGACAATCCATATGCTCTCTTGACCATGATTTAAATGTTTGTTTAAAGAAGAACTTAGAGGTAAGAATGATAAAAAACAAACTTAAGGAGGTGGAAATCAAGATTGAGTCCAGGGAGGTTTAATCAGAACATTCATTTTCTTACCTATGATGGTTTGATTGGCCATCAAACTCCATGTTTGTAGAGGAGAGAATGTAGCTTGGAGGCAAGCCATGGGGCTTCCACACTACAAATTGAGTATTTCTCATAGTTCCTGAGGGAAGCATGAACCTCATGGAATCCTTAACTTTCAGCCATGATGTCATAAGGGGTATTCCCCTCTTCCCTTGGCTACAACAGTTATCAGTAGCGGTGAGGTAATTGGGCTTGCAAGGAGGCACAAAGGACATTTATAGGAAAACCCATGGAGGAATGTCAGGATGTGATGAAGCTGTATTAGTAGAAGCTTATGGAAATTAAGAGACATTGATGGGATATTTTGTTTATAAGTCAGACCCTCGGTAGCATCCTTAAAATAAGGGATTTACATACTAACATATCTCAAACTTCATGAGGAATGAAGATTCTAGGAAGTCTTGTCTACACAAAATGTGTTTTTCCATGGAACTTCTTAGGGAACTTACAGATAAAACACTTTCCATGATTGATCTATTATTTTTGGTTTAAGACCCAAAATGTGAGCTTCTTCTTCTCTGGTCATGTCTTGGATTGCCAAAGATGTTATTTTCCTTTTAAATAACACCCTCTAGTTTTTTCACCTCATCATTAGATGATTTTGAATGTGGGCTTCACCGATGTTTGGCAACATTATGGTTGGTGATGGCATAAGATTTTTCCATATACAGTGGCATTTGTCTACACTATCTATGCATCTTGAAATTTTGGGTGCCAACTCTTCCCATGATGTTAGAAAGTTTTCATATATTTTATTGGATTCATGTTGCAGATGTTGCATGCCTATTTTACCCTTCATTTCATTTATTATTATAGGTTTTGATATGAGAATCTCATATTTACATACATTAATAGATATTCCCCCTATTGGTGATAACTTGATATCTTTTGTAGAATAATAAACAAGTAACAAATCACACAACCTTTCCATTAGTTTTGAGGATTCAAAAACTGATGATTGCTTAGATGATAGGACCTCATCATGGCACCACACAAGAAATCCATTAGTTCTTGAACTGATAAAAAACCCCAAGGCTATTTCTTCATTAACAATTGATGATACAAAAGACATAAAATTTCAATTAGTGGCCAGAGACTGATGGAAATCATGTGCCTTCAACCTATGATACCCTAGGTAGATGGGCATTGATGAGTGCCCTATCATTTCCCACCTATTGAGTCACTACACCTACAGATGGATAGAGAGGCTAGCCCTTACCTATTGCCCATATATTTAGCCATCCACTGGTAGTTCCCATACCAGTATCCTCCAATGAGAAAGTTGCATGCAATAATCCACCAAGTCTGCAATCATATACTTATGGGAATACAACAACTCACATGTCCTCAATGGAACTCCTGCAAAGTTCTCCACCACATAGATTAGTTAGGAGTGTGTCCCTAGGAACATGCCCAAAACCTATAGTGCAAGCAAGGGGTCCCATTACTTAGGTCTATAGGCACACACCATTATATATAGAAAGGGGTCCCAAGACTTAAGAGTAGGGTCATCTTTTATTGTGATGAACTATTGTCCAAGTTCCTTACAATTATCAACCTTCATCAATTGGAAAGGATGAGCATCCAAGTACATGGGTTCCTGGTCCCTAAGGCACCTCCACTCTGTATAATAGATAAGTAGTATTAAAGAGGCCTTCATCACCATTTCCATCATCGAAGAGGAGGTCTTCATCAACATTCAGGTTCTACAACTATTGATCAGTTCTATTGCTTCCTTCTTCCCACTCTATCCATGTTCATCCTTTGTCTCCTTTTGGGTCATTTGGATTTTCCATTAAAAAGGTTCGGATTCCCAATATGTAGCTCGTTCCTTGTGTGAAGTTATTTCTTTAAATTTTGATATTTTTTTGGAGGATTTATAAAAGATGTGCCTCTTATTCTTGGTTGTTCTGATGGGGACATTTCTCTTTCAATTTTTGGGTCATGGACTTCATCTCCTATAAATTATATTTGTCACTTGTATATATGAGTGGCTAAACCTTTTAACTTTTTTGTGAGAAGCCGCTAAGTCTCTTCCGAATGTAAATATAAATATCCATTTGAATGTATATACTCCTATCAATGTTTTCTCCATACTCTTGTTCATGAATGGATCACTTGCAAGATTATCTACTACCTTATGATTCTAGCTTTCTAATGCCTCAATTGAGTAGTAATACATTAGATCTAGAGTTAGGAGTGATGTGAATGCATGAAATTATTAGATCACTAGAGCTAATGATCATATGTTTGTATGTTTGATTATTTGTTTGTCATCTTGAGAGCAAGAGGAACATGCTTATAATTAGATCTAACCCAATATCAAGAGAGGTTGAATAGACACTAATGATGGCTTTTCATAAATTACACTAATGGTATACAATGAGTATGATTTTTTCTTGTTGATGAGTTTGCTTAGTAGGTTAAACCAATGCCAAGTACTAGCCAAATATTAAAATCCAATAAAAAATATACAACTTTTTTTTTAATTCTAAACTTAGTCTTACTTTGCCTTTTTCTCTTTGTTCTTATTAGTTGCATTGTTCCTTAAGGAACACCAATAATACCTTTTTTAACTTTGCTAATCAAAGACCTTAAATCCTAAACCTATTCTCATCCTTGTCCCTATGTTCTCCCCACTTATTACACATGTGTTCGCCCCACTTATTACACATGGCCTTGTATTATCATTGTGGTGTATGCGACATTGAGTATAAATTTAAAGTCTGATTATCCATGATATGTGTCCATTTTGGACATGTGTATTGTAGGTGAGAAATGCACACCAATATACTCCAATACCATATTATATAGGTCAGATATGTGCCTACACATACCTCCTTTTTCACCAAGCATGTCATCAACTACAATATATTGCCCACTTTTTGATGGTTCAAGTTGTCAAGTAAACCTTCTAGCATCCCAAAGACATGGTCTATCTTTGAAAAGAGTTACTATAAAATTTTCCTCCAACAATTCATTACAAATGGTCTCTCCTAGAGGCAACTAGCTATTATCACTTCTCTACAACCTGACAAAGCACATGGCTTCCTGCTTGTTGTACCCATTGAAGGTCTTGGCTTGTCCATGTCACGGTTGGAGTATATATCTATCCTTTAGTATCATGTCATGATCCTCTTGTACCCTAGTGATGAACATTACCTGCTATGTAACATTGCAGACCTAGATGCCTTCTGTGATCATGATGTGCATTGTCACACAAAACCTGGTTATAAGTTTGTAATAATATTATTTGTTATACTCTTTTTGACCTTGTCTCTCATGTTGAGTAAAAGTCCCTAAAAGAAGCTCATGTGGCATTTCTCAGCACTGGTCTAATGCTCTCCATTACCAACTTCTGAACAATTTTCTTGTGGTTTGATTGAATAGATGAAAGACACACGTGTTTTGACCTCACTACCCCTAACATGCATCCTTTCAAGTAACTTCAAAGCATGCCAAGCAACCTCTAACACTACTATGCAAAATGTACAAAAGAATAATAAAAATTGTTTGGAATATCACTGACATTTTTCCCATTTTCCATTGATTCCTTTAGAGTGCAGTCTAATGATGCAACCTCTCTTGTTTGTCACATTCAACACATAACCAATTGAAACCTTATGATTCCATAATATACATTATATTTTGTCTAGATCTATAGGATTTTCCACCTAGTGAGTGTTGTCAACCCAGTTATTTGCATGTGCTTCTGTAAAGGCATCTTTTCAAGTTACTTTCCATGTATTGGGATTATTCATTAAAGTGATTTTGAGTTTAAATTTAGTTGATGTATACACCATTTAAATTTTAAATAATACAAAAATCTAGCATAACTCATAACAATTACGTAAATTTTTAGAAAAAATAAGTAAGGTGTGGAAATTATTTTAAGATGTCTAGAACAACATGAAGCCATCATATTTCTCTTTTGATTCTCGAACATTAGGGATATCATGCAACATGTAAAAGGGCCATCTCATGTACAATAAGCATTAAATTATGCAAAAATTATACAAAAAAAGTCAGTAACTCCATATTGTTATATGTAATCCCTATGAGATCTATAATACTACATAAATTATATATTTTGTTCTATATAGCTAATTAGGGATAATAATACTAAATTATGTGTACTAATTACATATATGCTCAATAAATTCCAAAATTTATAGTTTACCTTCATACGAGTAGTAGGAAGCTAAAATTTTGTTCTAAGAAGTCAGTAGGAGTAATTGTTTGAGATGTCTAGTTTTCTTGAGGTAAGGAAAAATTCATTAGTAGATTCTCATGATTGATGACAAGTTCCGGTTCTGTCTGAGAAGAAAGTGAAAAAGTAGTAGTAATTGTTTTAGGTGTCCCATGTGTTAGTTCATTGTGCATTGACATGCATATAATTCAAGTTATATGATGGTAGATACTTATAAATGGTAATAAAACCTATGTTGACAATGCATATAATATTAGGGTTAATAAATAAATATGGAATGAAATCTAACACTCAGAAAATTATCCCTAGTATAAAATATGAAATATATAAGACTAATCCAAGCTAATAAGACAAGTCATAAGAAAGACACCTAAATAACTAAGTGAAACCTTAAAATGAATATGTGAGGGATTAATGATGAACAATCTAATGCATGGAATTTATGTTATATTTTCTTCATAGGTGTTGCAAAGGTTGTAGCTAACCTCAAGAATATGTGATGATTTAGATATCTTGATTCAAAATATTATTTACCTATTACTTGATCTATTATATGGTATTCTTGTACATTATGTGTACAAGACTTGGCATATGATACTAGCTAAAAGAATCTTGTAAGTTAACCTTCATGATTTTGTATATATATATAGTTTTGAACACTATCTTATCTATAATATTCTAAACATAATATCTTATCTATGTTATGAAATCACTAAACTCTTTGGTGATATATTGCATGAAAGTTATCTAACTCTTTGGTAGGAGATCACATTATACATATGATCTAACTATTTGGTGGTAGATCACATTATACATATGATCTAACTCGTTGGTAGGAGATCATAAGGCCTTAAAGAATTAATCTCTTTGGTGGGAAATGCATGGATATATAATAGAAATGTTCTTAAAGAATGGGTTGTATTTTTTTATTAAGACATTTGTTTCAAAATATTCATGTGACAAGGTGCTATTTGTCCGGATCATGTTCTATTTACATAATTATCCTTCAATTGACTTGACCTCACCACTCTTGCTATTTTCCATTATTGACGACATTGGTGTTAAATCAAATCAATACACCTAATAACTAAAAATCCTAGTTTGAGATGTTTCAAATCATTGAATTGATATCCAAAAATTGTACCCTCTTATCCTTTCATTCTTGACTCTGGACTTCACATTATCAATCATTGATCAATTGACAATATTGTCACTCTTAATTGAGATTTGATGCATAACTATACCTTGTCTATATGGAAATACACTTTGTTTTTTACTTGAGACTCGATTGAAGTATTTCCATTTGTAACTTTATTTTATGAATCCCAAACTTTTTTGTAAATACTCTATACCATTCTTTAAAAATTGGATCCAGACTTCACTCTGATCGAATTTTCCAAGATCATTCTACAATTTTCCAAAGAGTACACCTCAAAACATTCTTTTTTTGCCTTTTTTCCCTCTGATTTTGAGGAGATTTAACCCTTATTGTGCTGCACAACTGACTTGGGTGGGGGATGACCCACATGTCATAGTATGATGATCTAATAGATGTAGGGTTGTCCCCTACCTCATTTATCATTCTATAGGGTTGTCGATGGGGCGTGAACCCTATGTACGGATCTCAGGTTTGTGCACCGTTCCACATGAAATTTCTATATTCTCTCCCTTTCTTGGATATGCCCCCTTTTACCATGATTTGAGCATAAATTTATGGCATTTTGTGAGGTTTCTAGAGTGTTCTTCTCTCCTTCTGTCATGAAGTTTTTGGCTCTGGATGTTAGAAAATCAGGGCAATAGATAGGTAGTAGAAACAAAAATTTAATGTTTGATTCCTGAACTAGAAGATCATGTCAACGATGATGTATCTAGGAAATAAAGTAGCAAGATATATACCTGGTCCTAAATCAAGTCTAGAGACAACTCTTACACGGTGATGCACACTCTTCCTTGATGAACATGAACAACTGGTGACTGCTCCTAGTGCAACACGATGGACGACAGTGGTTGTTGTCCTTCTAGTGTGGTGGAAACGGCCTCCACGCCTCTACATAGTCCACGTTGACCACCAGTAACTCCATGTTACACTACTAGAGCCTACATGAAGGATTTGTCCTTTAAACATCAACCTGCTAGGGTTGATTCACTCTCCCATGTTGTTTCTCCCTTGGTGTCCCTCCCTTTTACATGTAAGACTTTCTAGGGCTCTCTAGTTACCACAACTAGAGAGGACAACTCTTGTCAGAGAGAATTCTATGTCTCTAAAATCCTAGACTATCCCCCATTATATAGGATGGATAGGGTCAGGGTTTCCAATTCATCTAGGAGTCAAAGAGATCAAATTTCATGATTTTTCTAGAACTTGTAAATGTTGAACTGGTCAGTTCACTAGTGAACTAGTTGGTTCACACATGAGATGATCACTTCAACACTCAAATTGGTCATTTCACTATGTTTCCTATTCACAATTGTATTGGCATTTAATATTCAATTAATGCACAACATGACATGGACATCAATTCTTGATCCAAATTGTATTGATCATTGAGTCAGGCAATTCACAATTTGAACCAGTCTTTTGAAACCTTCGACCGGTTGGTTCATCAAGAGAACCGGTCATTTCAGACCTTGAACTAGTTGGTTCACTAAGTGAACCAGTGGGTTCATGACCCAGTTTAAACAAAATTTAGGCAATGTAGTTCAAATTGACCTAACACATAAATTGATCAATTAAACACTTAAACCGGTCAGTTCACAGTCTAGACAGCCAATTTTCAACCGTTGTTGTTTTAATTGAATACCTAAACACTTTATCAGTCAAGTTAAACATCATTTATGAATAAACTCCTATTTCAAGTGCATCCTATGTGTGTGACCCTATATGTCCCAAATTACACTGGTAGTGAATGTCCATAAGAAAATTATGACATTACAAGCAATGCGCAGTATATAGAAACACATAATTACTACCCAAGTAAATAGAAAGTTGGAGAACAACTTCAACCTACATTTTTTTATTAGTGTTACAATTATCATATAGTTCCTTTGTCTCTGATATTTGGATTGAACTCAAGGCATGGAATTTTCAGCCTCTTCAACTTTCAATCCATGTTCCTTGAACTAGAGTAGACTGTACGAGATGCATGTGAGCTCACATGTCACATATTGAGTCACACGATTATGTCCATACATTTCTCATTCTCGCTTATCAAGTGGCATGGATATCAATCTCCTCTAGGAGGGATAAATCCTATCTACATCACTCACACTCAATCCCCATGAGTCACAATGCACCTAAGCATCACCTTTTTGGCAACCCTTATTTAAGTTCATGTTGGATGATGTCAAAATACATCGAACAGTATGTGATGAGTGTAGTGACTTCATGTCAAAGAATCACAATCACCACTATCATTATGAGAGCTTATTTTGACTACCATTCCATGGTATCCATGTATCACACTCAAGGTGGGTCTGTCTAATACATTTTTCTCTAACATGTACATGTGTGTTTAACTTGATATCACATATTATGACTAATGAGACTTTGCAATCAGTCAACATACACTCTAGTCTTATGTATTATTCTTATCTATTTTTCTTCCACAATAATATTTGACTAGGGGCATAACAAGGATGTATGTACTCTTATTATACACATGATCTCATTAGTCAGATCCTCAACCTGAAGACATATGTCATCAAGTAACATCATTCTTTAGACATCTACTATGTTTGTGTCATCATCTCATGATTGAGACAAACATAATAAATGGAATCACCTTTATACTTATCATATCAATTGTATGATGCCCCATTACAATCATCATATGATTGGCTCTATGGGCATACATACCCACATACTCCCACTTGCATTTAGAGACAATCACTTATGAATCCTATTCCAAGTGATTTTTAACATGTCCATCATATTTCCGCTGTGCAGGCACTTTTATACTGGGTTAGCAATGTTTGCTTCAAGTTGGTATCTTGCAAGTTTTCACATCTCCTTGTTGTACAACTTCTCTTGTGAGATGAAATTGCCATAGTATGCTATCTGAAATTCCTTGCCTATCCAGTAGATCCATTGTTGTTACACTATTTGAACTATGTCATCAATGGTTGGAACCTCCTATAAGTTCATCTATATGAACTTCTAGATCCATATAGTATCATCTATTATGCTCATAACACCAAGATACTCGACTTCTATTGTAGATTTAGCAATTGTCTCTTGCTCAGAAATGTTCCAAATTACAATTTTATTTTAAGACCAAACATTAATTTTGATTGCAATAATTAATTATCTTGTCATTTTGGAAGCTTGCATTGGTGTATCCCTTTACACCCAACTCTTCCTTTTACCATTACTAAGGAACAAGTCCTTTTAGTGCTTATCAAGTACTTAAGGATGTTCTTATGGAAAACCAATGACCTTCATCGGAATATGACATATATCCTCTCATCATGTCCAATACATATGAGACAACAAGATGATTACATAACATTGCATACATGATAGATCTAACTGCATTTTCCCATTCTTCACAACAACTGGGACACAAGACTCTTGAGAGAGTAATTTCACAAATTTTCTCTCATTGAGCCATGCATGTTGAACCCCTTCAACATCTTATAGATTTATGTGCTCTTACTTAGGTTAAGAAGCTTTCCAGATCTATCTCTATAGATTTTAACTCCTATCACATAGGACTCTTCACATAAACCCTTCAGAGAGAGGTACTTTCCTGGCCAGGTTTTAATATTTGTAGTATAAGGATGTTATTCCACATCAATATGTGGAATATAAATATGCCCCCACTCAACTTTTGTGATAACATATTTTATCTTTATTTTGAATAAAGTCAAACTCTTTTACTATCTTATCAAATCAAGGATTCTGAGATGCTTGGTTCGATCCATTGATTGAACCTTGTAGCTTATATACTTTAGTTGCAATAATTTGATGTATAAAACCTTTTAGTTTGTGTCACTCACACATCCTCTACAATATTTCTATTAAGGAATTCGGTTTTAACATCCATTTGCCAAATCTCGTTGTCATACTAAGATGCAACGACAAGCTTGATCTTGATGGATTTAACCATGGCAACTGGTAAAAGATTTCATTGTGTTTAACATATTGAACTTGTTTGAAACCCTTTGCCACCAATCTGTCCTTATAGGTTTGGAAATTACCATCCATGTCGGTCTTTTTCTTGAAGACCCAATTGCACCCTATGTTTTTTAACCCTTTAGGTGTATCCTTCAAAGTCATATCTTGGTGTTGTACATGGAATCCATCATGGATCTCATGGCCTTAAGACATTTCTCAGACTCTGGTTCATCAAAATCTTTTACATAGGTTGTTGGCTCATCATCTATGACCAAAACATCACCTTCTTGAGTTATAAATATTTTTTCAAGCTCAAGGCATGCTCTCCTAGATGTATGAGGTTTTATGTTACATAAGGAACTCAAGATTCTACAACAATTTTTTATTCTCTTTGTTCCAACTGTAGCACTTTTAGGTTCAATATTTTTCTTGTTGGTCTTGAACTTTTCAAGTTCTACTTTTATCCCACTAATTTCTTTGGGATTAAATCCATACTAGAAACAAACATTTTGTTGTTGGATTAGAATATAAAAGTAGTATTCAACAAAATATTAAATGATTTGTGGAAAAAGATTTTCCAAGAAACTATTTTCTTATATAAAGTTTCATTCCTAATTCTTATATAAGACACATTGGGACACCTCTCATGCCATATCTCATATGATGTCTTTTGAACTATTATAGACAGTACATTGTTTTAGTGTAAAACATATGCCCAAAAAGGAAATTGGAAGATTAGTTAGATTCATTAATAATCACACCATGACTAATAGGGTGTGATTCCTTTTTATGATGCACTATCATTGTGTTTCAGGTGGAGTTCATCTGATACACTATCATGGTATCCCAGAATGGTCCTCAAACTCTTGGTTAAAATATTTCCACATTGATCCTATTGAAGTGTTTTAATACTTTTACCAAGTTGATAGTGTACTTCATTCCTGATCTCCTTGAATACTTTCAGAGATTCAGACTTGTATTTCAATAAATATAGGATACCATATCTACTGAGATCATCAATAAATATAATGAGGTACTATTAACCACCTCTAGCATATATTCTAAAAGGTCTGCATACAATAATTATGTATGAGCCCTAATAGAATACTCACTCTCCCACTACATCTAGTGCAAGGTGATTTAGTCATATTGCCCAATAAATAAAACTTGCATGTCTTTATTCAATGGTAGATTTCCTTGAGGGCTGGGGGCATGCCCCCCACCAAGATTTTTGGAAGAGTTTTTATACTTAGACACCATGTTGAAATTTTAAAAAAGTTGGACTATGATGATGCCCCCCCAAACATGTTTAATATTATAGATAGTTATTCAATTAGGATTTTGATAATACAATTCATTTCATTTTCTATCAAGTCAACTTAAATGTAAGATAACAATACATGTTGGACAAATTATGGTTGGAGGAAGTGGTCAACTATCATTTTTATTATATTTTATTTCAATACATATTTCTTTGTTATGAAATGTAAATTTAATCAATCATTTAATATTAAAATATAAATAAATAATAGACAGTTATAATGTGAAAATATCAATATACATTGTACTCAACAAATTTAACATTAATAAAGAAATTACTATGATTGGTGAAAAATATATCAATTTCAAAAATTTAAAACTCATAGTTAGTATTTAAAGAGAAAATTTCCATTTCACTAATTATAATTATAGTCAGAAAATTATTATAGATTATCCCCCATTTGACTACTTTGTCAGTTATATATATGCCAGGTTTGATCTATGGTGAATAAAAATGATATGGTAGAGTGGATATATATATATAATATGTATATGTATATATGTGTGTATATATACATATACATTTCTTACATTATCATGTTTAATTTTTACAAGATTCAGATAGAATACTATATAAAAAAAGTATGCCATAAAGATTGAACACACTTTTAGGATAAATTTTATAATTATAGATAAATTTTCATTGTCTTTAAAAAATATAGTGATGTTTCAAACATTATAAAATTATACATGTTTTACTAATTATATTTACAAATATATTACGACATCATGTAATATAAAATTTATCATTATATATGTATTTACATCTCTCTTAGCATGCATTACCCTGATAAGAGAAACAAATTAATCTACTCATTAACACAAAAATAATAGACATAAATGAAATGATTGACATTCAAAAATGTTTTGTTGCTCAGTTTTTTGTTTGCACTTTTGTGAAGGTATTTTTATAATAGATAGAAACTAGTTAACACAACAGATATATGTTTATCTAAAAAACAAATTATACATGATTCACACATGTTTGACACTGTCATAGTAAATATTTTTTATTAATAATGTTAGGATTTATTTCTTACTCAACATAAGGATCTAGATTATGAATGATCACCACAAAGTTAATAATATACTATTTGTGGTACATTTCTTAGTTTATTCTACATAAATTTGTTAAAAGACAAACATGTCATGTATTTTTATATAATTTATTCTACTTCTTAGAATATGTTGTGAAAAGCATCAATGATTTCTCTATATTTCATTTTTTTAATAAAAAATCTCTATCTCAATATGTATGTAAACTTTATAATTCAATTTCTCTCTCCACATTAACTATCATTTTCAAACGGTGTTGTGTGTTTTCCTCCATATTTTATGTCAAAATTGTCTCTATATTTTTAAATTTTAAATTATAGATTTTGAGTTTCCATTAGATTTATTCGCAAACTTATCTAACAAAACTTTATTTATATATAAATTTTCCAATTGATTTTTCTCCACATTTTCTGTCACTTTTTTCTTTTCTTAACTCTAATTTATTGTAGAAAATATGGTATAAAGTAAACGACAATCTTTCTTATTCATTCCCTTCTTTCCTCCTCTTTTCATATCACTTTGTCTTTCTCAATAAGAAAACTTTTTTACCTCTCCTATATTCTTATCATTCCCTTCATTCTATCCCATCTTTATTTTACATGCAATAATTTATTGTGTTAGTAATATTAATTTATTGGTTCTCGCTATAATCACAATTTAATTATTTGACATTTATAAGTTTTTTGTTCTAAAATGCTCCCATTAACTATTGATGACTTAGTAGAATGATAATGTCATTGCACACATTTAGCTTATGAGTTTAAGAGCCTTATTTTTGGGTGAATGTATGCTAGTTAATCTTCTTATGTGTCATCATGTTTCTTTATTTTCAATAATAGAATCTTGTATTTATCTACAATTTATACTTATCCATCTCATTTCTACTCTTTTGAGTTTGTCACCACTCAATTGTCAAATATTTATCAAGGTAAAATTTTATGATAAAATAGGTGATGAGTTTCTAGTTGTTAATATGATTATTTTGTGTTGAAAGAGGCATTGACCAAGCATTTAAAATAACTCGACTGCTGACGAATTCAAAATTTTCAAAAATAAAATTCCACATTTCAGAATTATAATAATATATACTAGTATTAAAACATTGTATGCTGGTTTTAAAATTATACATCAATTTTATGTAACAATTTTAAGATTTTTAGTTCATTTTTACTTGTACCTACCAAAGACTAGAGAGAAATTAGATAACATGCATGCTTGCTTACGTTGTAGTAGACTTTAACCATGCATAGGTAATTTTGCCCACACCCCTCCAAACTTTCCTTTTTTTAAGATCCACCATTGTCTCTATTGGTTCAATAACCAAAAGGGTCTAGACAACCATCATATGGATTCCATAATTGCGTTTTCATTTGTGTGCTCTAGATGACAATACCAGAAATATTCATTATTTGAGTCATTGAGTCATTCGATATCTATGTAACTGTCTCTAGAACTATCAAATATAAGTATGAGACATTGGGGCCACTTCCATAAAAGATCTTATCATTGAAAAAAAACATAAAATACATTCCTAATATTCTTGTCCATACAAGATCATGATGTTTTTCATTAATGATAGTACATAATAGCAATTCACTAATTCCATTACATGCCCATTACATGAATGGCAGGTTCCAACTATAGTGGTAGCAATTCTTGCTCCACATAGTTCTAGCTTACTTCTTCTTAGGTCCTAAAGTGGAGATCTCTATCTTCTTCTTCTTCCTAAGATCCTATATATAAATAGGACAATTCCTTCCACAGTGTATAGGTTGGTGACAGTAGTGGCATTACCCTTCCTTTTTCGCTCCTCCTTTAGCTTCCAGTGCACAAGACTTTGGTTTCTGGGTTGCTTTATAACTCTTCTTAGCTTTGCCTTTGCCCTTAGAATTCAATATGTTTATCATCATCACCTTATTGAATATGTTGCCTATTGAGGTTTCTAGGTCCACACTTCTTTTAGAAGTTTAAAGTATCACATTGTTGAAAAGGGGTTGAGGATTGCTCTTTCTTAAGAAGTTTCCAAATACTTGTTGGATCACACTTCTTTGGAATTTGCTAAAACTTGTTATGAGTCTTGTTGATCTAGAAATGGAAGGAATTATGATTTGACTTGGTTTTTTAATAAAAAGATTTCAACATTATTTTATAAATCCCCCAAGCACACTTATTTTTAAAGATTAAACAACATACCTACGTTCTTGCATGAATTGCAAGTCTTGAATTTATGATTTTAGGTAATATAAGTGGACCACTGGGATCATGCTTCCACAAATCTATTATACTACTTACAAAAAATATTAAACATGTTCAGTCATGATAGATAATGTTATTTGGTATGGTTAGTTCTTGTTAACCTTTTGTTTTGACATTATAATTAAACTATATTGTTTTCAACAACATACATGTCTTTGCACTAAACGTGAGTCTTGAATTTATGATTCTAGGCAATACAAGTGGACCATTGGGATCATGCTTCCACCAATCTATTATCCTACTTATGACAAAGATCGGACATGTTCACCAGATCATGATGGATAATGTTATTTATGATGTTTAGACTTTTTGTTTTGACATTGTATATTCCATCATGTTATTTCCTTCGGGCCACTGATGGATAGATGCTTCAATCATGCTACCAATGACTAGGCAATGGAATTGGGATTGGGGTAATAATGGTTCTATGACAATTGGTATTAGAGTCAACATGCTCCAATATGCATTAAGTAAATAATTTCTCCAATCTCTTGAACATAGGAAGCCTTGAAAGATCATAATGGTGAAATTTGAGGTGTCTAGGCTCGGGGTTATAACTAGTAATCACTTCCTATCTTTCTCACATTGATGGTTGAGGTTCCTCACTCTACCTGGCTTCATTCGATCCAGAATTGGACCTAAAGGTTATCATTTGAAACCCTAGAGAGTCTTCCATCATCTGATCTTTTCTCTAAGAATTGTACTAAGACCACCCACTGTTGTGAAGTAGGGTGAATCCTCATATCTTCTAATCTTTATAAAAATATTGACTTGATCTATCCTCTCCATATTTCTGGCAGCATGGGAAACAACGAAAATATGAAATGAACTTTGAAAAATATAGACCAATATCATACTATGATCAGAGACATTGTTGAGTCAACCTACATAATAAAAAGACTCATACTGGGATGTATCTTGCATATGGCCCCACAAACCCACAACTAAGGGGCGTAATCCTATGGAATCAATAATGATGGGAAGGATAACATGGATAGAAAGAAAAGGGAAGCTGAGAAGAAAAGAGAAGCTAAGAAGAAGAAGTAAGAAGCTAAAATGAAAAAGGTAGTTGAAAAGGAAGCTAAAAAAGAAGAGAAAAGGGAAAAGGAAAAGAAAAAATAAGATGAGGAAGACAAGGAAAAAGGAGGGCATAAGGCCAAGGGACTAAAAAGTTATAGGAATGAAGAAGAGGATGATGATGAGCATGAACCAAGAAAGGTCCTCAAGGATAATGTTTGGGAGGTACATAACAAAGCACTAATGGATGCTACGATAAATTTTTCAAAACACACAACAACGTTAGCCCTCAGAGGAATCCATATTAATGACACTAGGCCTATCATCATCACTAATTTTCTTAAATTGAATCCAAATTATATGGTGAAGACAAGTTATATGTCTTGTGCAAACATATGCATGGACAGTTTCCATGGAAAATACCTTCAAAGTATGGGGATGCCCTAAAAATAACAAAGTGCTTTCTTCCGCCTATCAACTAAAGGGTGAAACTAAAATACAGGAGGGATTACACCAACTCTCAAAAAGTCATTCCTTTGAATTGGGAAGCCTTCAAACATATCTTTGTAGCATTTTTCATGTCCAACAATGAGTTAAATGAAAATAAGAAGCACTTCCTGACCCCGACGCAAGGTAACTCCTCTGTGTCTAAATACAGTCAACAATTTTGACTCTTGGGGTGCCATGCTAAGAATTTGACTCTAGAAGAGATGTTGGATTGATATCTTGTAGGACTCAGTGTGACTATACAAACCTTGGTTATCTCTTATAGACCTTCCACCTTCTAGGATGCTTTCTAACATGCTCTGAAGATGGAAAGAGCCCTAGGAACGGGACAAGGTAACAACCATATCTTGGCTTATTTGGAATTAACAAATTTTATAATAGAAAATCCTAAGAAATAGGAAGGACCACAAAATGACTATCAAGGTCTGTAAAACAGTCACCAAGAAAATGGACAAAATTAAAGGATGAGATGTTATAATTGTGGAGGTAATCATGGAGGGAGGTGGCGATACCTAAATCCACTTTTCCATTACTACAAGAAATAGTACCACTTCAGGGGACAATGCATCAACCCGCTTGTATTGGTCACCAATGCCAATCAACAAGAAAAGAACTAAGGGAATCAAAATAGACCTAAATTTTTCTCTTTTGATTATGTAACTCTTCAAACCTTGTGATTTTGAATCACCATATTTGGAAAGTTTGAAATAGATTCCCTAGTGTTTTGGGATTTATCCATTGATCTATTACTTAGAACCTATCATGATATTAGATCTCAATATGTACACCTTTGTTGACTAGTTTGATCATCTCAGTCTTGAACTCAATTGAGTGACAAGACAATTCTAATTCTAAAGGAACTACTGGGAGTAAAATACAACCTGAAGAAGTTTGAGACCATCAAAATCACATTGAACCTATGGATGTAGATAAGGAACAAGAAGAATCACAAGAAGTTTTGGAATCTCAAGTTCCTCTGTAACATAAGAACCTTGATAATCTAATACGACATGCCTTGTGATGTAGAGATTTGGATTCTTGTCACTCAACAAGGAGATATGTTTGTCATAACTGATTATGAGACAACAACCTAAACTAAGGCCATTGACGGATGATAATCTAAAAAATGGATATAAGGCGTGAGATCAGAGATGGACTCCACGTATGCCAACAAGATACATACCTTGGTGGATCCACCTAAAGGGGTAAAATCCATAGGGTGCAAATGGGTCTTCAAAAAGAAGACTAACATTGATGGTAGTGTACAAACCTACAAATAGTGATTAGTTGCAAAAGGTTTAAAAAAAATTCAAGTTGTTGACTTTGATAGAAATTTTTCACCAGTTACCATGGATAAATCCATCAGGATCATGCTTGGAATTGTAGCTTATCATGACTATGAAATCTGGAAAATGGATGTTAAAGTCATATTCCTTGATGAGAAAATTCTTAAGGATGTGTGCATGAAACAACCCAAAGGTTTTACCATTCCAAATGAAGCCAAAAAGGTATGTAAGTTACAACACTCAATCTATGGAGTGAAGAAAGCATCTCAGAGTTGTAATCTTCATTTTGGTGAGACAGTTAAACAATTCATCTTTATTCAAAATGATGATGAACCTTGGTTTACTAGAAGGTTAATGGGAACATATTTTATGCCTCATATTGTATGTAGATGGCATACCTTCAATGAGGAATGACATCTCTACTCTATAGTTTGTTAGACCATCATTGGGAAAGAAAACTTTTCTATGAAGGACTCCAGAGAATCATCCTATATTCTAGGAATAAAAATCTATAGAGATGGGTCTAAAAGGCTTATTGGTCTAAATCAAAGTGCATACATTTACAAAGTGTTGAAAAGGTTTAGCATGAAAGAGTCAAATCGAGGAAATTTTCTCATGCCACATGGAATAAGTCTCTCTAGGGATCGGTGTACCAACTCTTAAGAGGAGAGGGCATGCATGAGTAAGATTCCATATGCATATACAATTGTATCTATCGTGTATGGAATTTCATGTACATGTCCTCACATGTTGTATGCTTTGAGAATGATGAGTAGGTACCAGTAAGATCACTATGAATTTCATTAAACTATCATAAAGAACATCCTTAATTACTTGAGAAGAACTAAGGATCACTTCCTTATTTATAGTGGTGAGAAAGAGTTGGTAGTAAAGGGTTAAACAGATGCAAGCTTCCAAATTGACAATATGATTACCAATCACAATGAGGTATTGTGTTTTGCCTCAATGTCAGAGTTGTAAACCCTAAAAATTCCAAGCAAGAGACAATGGCTGATTCTAATACATAGAGACCAAGTATGTTGCTACCTCCAATGGAACAAAGGAAGATATATGAATCAAGAAGTTCATTGGTGAGCTATGAGTAGTTCCATCTATTGATGATGCACTGGAACTACCTTGTGACATTAATGGATCTATAGCATAGGCTAAGGAACCCAGATCACATCAATGTTCCAAGAACATATTACACCATTCCCCTCTTGTATAGGAGATCATATAGCAAGGAGATGTGAAGATTGGCATAGTACCAACCAAAAGTAATGTTTTTGATCTTATAGTGAAAGAACTTTCACAACAAAAGCATGATAGTCATGTTAGATCACTTTGAATGAGATTCATGAGTGGTTGGCTCTAGTGAAAGTGGAAGACTGTTGGTTGTATGCCCTGGGAGCCAATAATATGATGTTTGTAATTGCACATTTGTAGTTGATTTGATTATTAATAAAAGCAACTGTAATTATTATGATTGCTTCAATATGAAATATTGAATAAACATAATAATGTCCTAAAACTTTATGACTCAATGACATGTGATTTTAGGTTGAAGACATAAATATGAGATCATGTGTATGTTAAGAATATTCATTCTTGTCGAAGTCCCTAGTCAGATATTATTGTAGAAATTGGGATGACAATAATACATGAAGACTAGTATGTGTGTTTGTTGATGACTACATTCCATTAGTCATGATATTACCTTGAGTGTGATGCATGTAATCTAATAATGGTGTCTAGAATCATACCTCAATGTGACAATGATGATTGTGGCCTTTAGGCATGAAGTCACTACAATGATGAGATGTTGTTTAGTAAGCCTTAACACTACTCAATGTGACCTTGAATAAGGGTTTCTATACAAGTAGTTCTTAGGTTATTTGTGAACATGTGGATTACTATGAGTTATGTAGGTCGAATTTATCCATCCCATTGGAGTGATATCTTGAATGCTTAATGAGTGAGACTACATAATGCATGGCCATGCTCATGTGGAGTTGATATATGGTATTGAGATAATGTGCATCTCAAATAATCTACTATAGTTCAAGGAACAAAGATTGAACATTATGAGGATGACATTTCCATGCCTCAAATTCAACCTAGATATGAAGATAAAGGGATTATACTATCATTGTAACACTTGCAAAATAATCACTCAAAGTTGTTCTCCAACTTCTCGAGTTACTTAGGTAGAAATGAATTCTTGCTAGATACAAATTATTTATTGTGAATTCGTAATTGTGTACATCACTGCCAATGTAATGTGGAGCCTATTGGGTCCCAGACATATGATGCATTGGAATACGAGTATGATTATGGACATGATTGGAAATGTTCTAAGTCAAATTGATTACTAAAATGTTTCGATAATCAATTTGAAAAATAAAGAACTGAGATAGATGGCCAAAAGATCTAATCCAATTGGTTGGATTTAAAATTATCAACATGGGATAAGTTGACAAGTTGTCTCTAAGAAATTGGTTCGAGTTGCCAATTAGGTTACTACAAACTAGTCAACCAGTAAATGTGATTAATGGATTAATTAATTATTGAAATAATTATAGAAAGTTATAACTTATCCAAAAGATTGATTGGTTGTCTGTGAGCAGAACACTTAGAGCATAGTCTCTTCCTTTTCATTTTCTAAGGTTTTAGAAACCATGCCTCCTTGCCTCTCCTATCTAAAGGGGCATGATGGCTAGGTCATGGTTACACTCTCTTGCACATAAGAAACCTTGTCATCATTACCCACAACCAAAAGAGAGAGATAGAAGGAAGGAGAGCACAAAGGTAGAATGTTGCTAATGGAAAGTATACTCCTTCCATCATCTCAAGAAGCACAGAAAGGATTTCTTGTCCATCTGTTGGACTATATAAAGATGCATGTGTTCTGGGACTATGTTGGGAGGATGTCCCTAAAGATCTCCTGTGCACCAACATGAGCAACACACAACCCTGTCTGAGGACGTCACTGGACTTGCACGATGACAAGGTATACCTCACTCAACCTCCTTCTGGATACATCATCGTTGATAAGATATGTTTTTAGGAAACATGGATACAAACTTATATTGTTTTTGCTGCATTTGTCACCTCCATGGTTTATAATAGTATATTAATGTTGGAAAATTATAAAACTCCTATGTAGGAGAAATTAGAATCCCCTTGTATAAAACAACATATATGAATGCAATCATTTCTTATTATGCCGTATTTCATAAGTCTATATCCTAAAAAATGAGATGATGGTCCTTATCCCTATGATCTGTCTTCGGTGAGGGGTAACTGGGGAGGGGTTCATCACACTTATGAATATACAAATTGATAGTAAGTATCCCATCTAGTTGAAAAGAGATATGCATGGAGAGCTAATAACTCCAATATGACACTCACTAGGTCACCCTTGCCTCCTGTACAACTTCACTGAAATCAAGGAGGATCAATTTGTGGACCTCAAATGCTTGTTGTCCACATGAGTGGTTGTTAGGAAGGGTGACAATAACTAATATAAGTTCAAAAGTATGAACAACATATTACCACTTATAGAGTTGAGAAACTATGAATATAAAAAGCTCGTATTCTACTTACAAGAGTATTGAAGATAACCTCTTGTGCAACAACACAGAAGGCTAGGTCTGAGGTCGGCACAAATCCCAAAGATCAAGCAAGTCTGAGGTGGATGAAATCATAGAATAGACTCCAAAAATATGTAGAAGTTAGAAGCTAAAAAACAAGGTCTACAAGATATCTGACAAGGTGTCGATAACCCTAGACAACCCCTATTGTCAAACAACATCCATTTACGACTGAAGGAAGTCATATGAGAAAAGGAAGGAAACATAAGGCATCAGCCTAAGTGATGGACATAATCGAGCCTTAGGAAATGACCAACCTTAATAATCAGAGAAGGCCACGACACCATTTCCAACAAAGAAGGCCTCTAAAGAAATAACAAATAAATTGTTCCAAGGAGCTCTAAATTTGGTTCTCCAAAAAAGAGAGCAGCCATGGAAAAGCCAACATCGCCATTGTGCTCAATCTAGGAGAAGAATTTGGATATCAATACAACGTTAATGTGTGAGCATATTATTAACTTCCCAATAATTTATTATCTTTATCTTCTAGGTTACAGTAACTAACAATGCATGTAGAAAGCATAGAAATAAGAGTTTGACCATTGATCACCCTCCAACAATATCTCAATCAGCTCACAGCTTGCCAATGGCAAATGATGGATGCCATGGATGACATGGTGAAAAAATTGGTAGAGTAAGGAGAATGAGAATATGTTGAAAGAGCATGACAACATGACAAAGTAGTGGGGAGATAAAATGTAGTTTTTCCAAGAGAGATATGAAAGAAAAATACTAAAACACGAGTAAGAACCATATACATCTTCTTCCTCATCAAGCCCATCCCTCATCAAGATTATTGTCATCATCCTATTTCACTTCTGACAAATCAAAATCAAAAAGTCGCATCAAGCAAAGAGGCTACCTCTCTCTCAACATTGAGGTACTAGCATTCATTGACGATACTATTGAAGTATAAGAAAATAAATAAGAAGTACCAAAACCACCACTAGAATTCTCTCATCAACTAGCCCATGTTGATTGGTCTTTACAAGAAATAGATAAAAGGGAAGAATATAGTTTGAAAAAGATCACGGACAAGACCTCTAAGAAAGTTGGAACTTATAACCAGATGTAGGAAAAGGTAGAAGAAACCGCAGAACAAGTGATGGGGAATCTATAAGATCTACTCAACCTCAAATCCATCCTAGCAGACGTCTGTAGAAAGTACTTGCATTCTAGTGATTCAAAAGAGCCTATATCAAAAAAAATATCCATGATAGGCAAGGCCATAGTAGGAACTAACTCTTCATACTTAAATAGAGAGGGAATGTAGAGTTTCTTCACTGGCTAGGATAACATTGAAACCACATGTTCTTTAACCTAAAAAAATAAGAAGTCAGCAAGGTTTCTTCGCCTCTAGGTATCCCCTGCAAAATGAAAGGGATGACATGGCAGTAGTGTCCAACATATCTTCTAGGGATGTCCACATCTTAGTCAATAACCTAGATGATGATCTACCAAGAGAGGATATCATATACACCAACAAGAGGCTCTCTTTGATAAGAGAAGATTTTAGGGGTGTATTCAGGGGGAAAGTATAGAATGCACATTTTTTCAATGTCCTAAGTGCAAAAATTATATAAGAATTCTTGGACCCACAGAAAGAACAATCAGTATTCAACAACACCCCTATCTCACTGACCTCCTCCATAAAATAAAGAGAAAGGCACCCTTAGTAGATGAGCTATTTGCGACAATGAATAGAAATCAAACTAGAATTGTAACACTACCCTACAAAGCTAAAGACCGTTGGCTCTTATCAGTAGCTAACTTAATAAAAACATGAGGTGATCTACAACTACAATACTAGAGAGCTCAAATACAATGTAGTGGTCTTTTGAGACATCGAAGCAAGAGAGTTCAAAAATATCCCTATAATACTTGAGGATGCAATCAAAGGGGCCAACCATAGATACATTCATCCATGGGAACTTTTCATAATCAACACCAAGGTGGCCAACAAGAGTTGAAGATAGGGGATAGTGCTTTCACAATTCTAATGCTGGTGTAAGCCTTTAATAGATGAATCCCCTTTGAGGATCTAGTTGGGGAAGACGTCCATGGGCTATGCAGAAAATATGCCTTGGATGTCATGTATGATAGGTGTTTATTTAATGGTTTAGTGATGGCCCCCAATGTTATACTACATAGACTATGCACTAATGTACCACGTCTTGAGAAGTGTCCATGGAGGGAAACAATGCAAGAACTATAGATAGACAAAATTGAGATAGAAGGGGCCTTAGACTGGTAGAAGGGATGGAACATTGTGGAACTACAAAAGTAGCAACAACTACAACCATAGGAATCAATAGCACAAGAACATCAACATTTCCCAATGGAGAATCAACAGACATAGTAGGAAGCCAAGGAACCTATAGAGGAATTACTGGTTAAAAAACTACAATACACACTCCCTCACATCAACACAATAGTAATAGAGGTCAAAATCCAAATAGAAGCAGAGATACCTACATTTAATCATTTAGAAGAGGGGGTATTAGATAAGAATTTTCGATAAACACCATCCATCTAGAGCTGCCTGATGAGATTGAACTCTTAAATTTTGAAGAAGTTGCACGTGAAGGGCTAGCGGGGACTATCAAAGTCACATTTTAGAACTTTGATAGATGGGCATGCAAGAGTCTAATGCAAGATTATTTATACTTAATCATGGATATGATAAAAGAAGACAAAAACCATTGTGATATACCCTTTCAAAGAGGAAGTATTTGCATCCTAAAGGATGATCTCCATGATACCTTGAATCTCAATGGTGATATGTTAGAGAACGCCATGTCAGCATGCCAATCTCTATTAGGGGATAGTCTACAAACTTCCCTTCCTCATTTTATCTTCCTCCCACTTATGCATGATAATCACTAGACTTTGTTGGAAGTAAACACTAAAGCAAAAAAAACTATGTTATGCAACATTTCTAACACTGAATTTTGTACAAATAAATGCACAATATGAAAAAGCCATGGAGTATCACTAAAGAAAAAGACAAAACTTTAGTAGAGGAAAGAGTCAAGCTTATAAAGAGTCATGGCAAGGGATACATATATGAACCAAGCCAAGAATATAGGAAGTTCAAGTTTTGCAATTGAAGTAACCAGCTCATAGAGACCAAAGACTGCAGCTTCCATGTTCTTCTTTGGAAGCACAACCTATACTATATAGGATTAAAGGTCAAAAGTCTACAAGATGAATATTATCATCTCCTTCAAGGAATGTATGGTTCCCGGCTGCTATGCTCCTACTGGGATAAAGAGTGACTTCTTAATCAAATGTTAACCTCATCAATTTACATTTATCCACATTAGATAATATATGGGAAGGTGCAAACAAGCAAGGTAGGTACTATATCATCTCCTCTACTTAAATTTGATTCTACTTTTGATCTTCTCTTGATCATTGGGAAGGATGGGTATCCGGTAGAGACCAAAGTACCCATCAAGGTAAGAAAAGAATCTTGTTTTGCAAGTTTCTCTAAGACTTGATCAAGAAAGGGAAGGGGGAACTGGTCCTTATGATTTGCATTGTTGAGCTTGTAATGGTCTATCTACATGCACCACCCAAAAACATTACAAGTGGGAATAAGCTCATTATTCTCATTTGATACAATTGTAGTGCCTTCCTTTCCCTTCTTTGGAGCTAACACAAAGTTTTAGAACAATGCCCTCCTTCACCATGAAGTGGCATTTTTTCCAATCAAGCACCATATATGCTTCTTCACAACATTCTAGGACTAGGAAAAGTTGGTGTAGACATGATTCAAATGAATCTACATAGACTAAGAAGTCATCCATGAACATTTCCATTATTATGTTTGAAAGTACAGATAAGATGGAAGACATTCAAAGCTAAAATATGGTGGGTTCATCCATAATCTGAAAGGAATCCGGTGGATAGCATAAAGGGACACATGAAGGTAGTCTTATATTGATCATTTAGGTGGATGTCTATCTGGTAGAAATCAGAATGCCCATCCAGGTAACAAAAGAACTCTTATTATGAAATTTGCTTCAGGACTTGATCAAGAAAGGGAAGGGTGAAGTGGTCTTTTTGAGTTGCATCGTTGAGCTTGTAGTAGTATATGCACATATGCCACCCAATAATAGTGTGGGTGATAATAAGCTCATTATTCTCATTTAACACAATGGTAGTGCCCCCCTTCTTTGGCACCACTTATATAGGACTCATTAACTTTGAGTCAGAGTTGGGGCAGATGATCGTAGACAATAATAAAATTATTACCTCCTTAAGAACAAACTCCTTCAAAATTGGATTCAACTTGCATTGAGGCTCGATGGAGGGATTTTAGTTTCCAATTACATTAATCTTGTGCATAAAGAGGGCTTGGATAACTTCGGTAAGGTTAGTCATTTTGTATCACAAGGTCTTTTGCCTCTTTGTTAGCTCAGTCTGCAGATTGTCTTCTTGCTTGACAGTCATATTTGCACTAATGATGACTAGGCAGACTTTTTTTTCACCTACAAAGACATATTTTAGCCCCTTAGGTAGAGGCTTCATTTCTGATGTGGTGGGTGCCTTGTCCTCTTCAATCATGGAGATATATTTTATCTCTTCAAACTCAAACTCAATGTCTTTTTTAGAGTTGTCCAGGGGAAAAGAATATGTTCCACCTATCATCATTAGATCATGGGCACTCGGGTCTTTATCTTGAGAGGATCTTTAGAAATGGGTGTTTCTTGTATTAGATTTTCCATCTTGTCAATGTAGTCAATGAGGAAGCATTTCTCAAGAGATCCAAATAAGACTTTCAAAAACCTTGAAATCAAGGGTGTTTGTCCCACACATGGGTGTCAAGATCCTTGCTTCAATGACAATCATGGCTTGGGTTGTTTCAAGGAAAGGATTACCAAAGATGAGGGGATATTGAAGGAATTCCATGATTTCCATGATCACATAATCATAGGGGAAATATGAGCTCATATAGATGTCCTCTATGATACTCATGAGAGTGGTCATAGAGGAGTCAGCTAGTTAAATCATGATGTCATTACAAAGGATGCCAATGGTGAAGATTATACATTTGCATAGTCTATAGTTCATGATATAATGATTTCCTCAAGGTTAGTTGGTCCTTTCTGACACATGAAGTCCCCAATAAAACATGAGATGCCAAAAGATCTCAGATCCTTAAGATTTTGGACATCTTGCTTTGGATGATGTTTGATGTTGTGCTTGTGATTTGGATAGTGTAAACCTCCTTTGTGAGGTACTTGGGAGTGAGGAGAGTTTTGAAAACTTGGTCCATGAGGGGATGTCATCCAAAGTGTCAAGGAAGGGAATATCCATGTCACGGAACTATTCTTACCCCAATCCCAATCCTACTGCCTAGACAGTAGAAAAAGGATTGAAGTGCCCGTCCCTGAGTGGCCCAATAGGATCAATCACACTGGCATATTCAATAAGAAATAAATAACTCAAAACTGGATAATTAAAGAACAAACTAACCCAATATGGAGATATATCCGATTTATCTTTGTCATCAGAGTGTATAATGCGGAAGCGATCATATTCAATATTCCATTTGTATTGCCTAAAATCAAGAAAATCAAGACACAATCATGCAATTGCACAGTACGCTATCAAAATCAAGTAAAACACTTTATAAGAAAAATAAGTATACTTGGAAGGACTTATATTCAAAAGAATAACAAGCAATTTGCAAAACAAACATTTATTCGACAAGTTTTTTAAGTAATTCAACTTTTATTACGAGTTCCCATTAAGCTGTAATTCGAGAAGCATGCTTATATATTTTGTGACTCTATTACCCCAACACGATGGGGAAGGTCACTAGGCTCCTTCTCACCATAGGAACATAGGAAGCCAATGTACAAGTCCCACCTCCACATGAGGGGGTTGTTGTACTCAATATCAACACTATCAACATTATCAATATCATCATCATTATCAATATACGAGCAGTCATAATGGGCATGCAATTTATGTTTTCATGTTTTTTAAAATATAGTATAGAAAAATAGAAGACTAATCATAGGGAACAATAGCTCATCCAAATAAATAGCCAAACATACGTTCAAGAGATACATAAAAGTATCTTCAATACAATCAAGGAGGAGTTATATAATAGCGTACCCTTTCACCGAGGATTTCGAGTATAAACAAAAAATAATAGGTAGACCCTTTGAGTCAGATCCTAAATCATCAAGATAGGATCAAGGGTTAATATCATGATATTCTAAATGTCATGTTTCAATATTTGAGATTAGGGTTACACTTTCCTATGTCAACCTTAGGGTTGGGTCATTCACTTATAATCAATATTTCAATATTCCAACATTATTTCAAGTGTACAATATATTCGAGTGTGAATGACTTACCTAGGTTTTAAAGGATCATATGTGTTAACCCTAATTATCTTGGTCAATATGCAAGTCAAAAGTCAAGTCTTTAGATCATTATCAATTTCTAACATCATTGGGGTTCAAGATTAGATCAAGTTTGATTAGTATTATGAGTAAATCAGAGATCAACTTTTAGGTCAATAGTTCAAGATATGCCACAAGATTTAGATCAATCATATTATTAAGATGTCATCATCATATTCAAAATTAACTCAAGTCAACAAATATAAATCTAGATCATTAATTGGTCAATTTGATTTTAGAGTCTCAATATGAACATTAGAGTCAAGAATTAGGATTTTCAGTGTTTAGTCAAGATTAACGACAAATAGAGTCATTTAGACCAATTATATAAGCAATAGATCAAGATTAAGATATATCAGTGAGAATCATTTGGAATCAGGTTTCCAAAGTATTTTTAATCGATTCACTAGGTTTTTCTGATCAAGATTGACTAATGGATGCTATGATAATTTTTTCAAAACACACAACAATGTTAGCCCTCGGAGGAATCTGTGTTAATGACACTAGGCCTATCATCATCACTAATTCTCTTAAATTGAATCCAAATTATATGGTGAAGACAAAGTGAATTAGATGTACATACTAATTTTCTTAAATTGAATCCAACTCTAGGGCTACTGAATCACAAAGCATGCAAAATGTAGAGGCAAGTGAAAGTATATTCACGTTACATATTTCATGAGATATCCATCACAAAAATGGATAAATGAAACATACACTACCTAAATGGGTAGTGTAAATGGAGTTTAGAACTCCAATAATTAGGTCTTTATTATTATTCATCTAGCCCTATGTCAACCTTAGGGTTAGATGTACATATTCCCTATATGATGGAAGAATTAGATGATGTAAGAGAACAATGGGCAAAATCCTTACAAGTAGTGGGAATTTTTTTATTATGATTGGGATACTGATGACGATAATGACGATGATGATAATAATAAAGAATGATATTTCTAAACTTTGTTATCATAATAATTTTTGTATTTGATGACATGTGAAACTTTTATATATACATGTCTGAATGAAGTTTTTTGAATTGTCATATGTGTGAATGTGAAGATGAATACATGAATGTTTCTACATGTGTCAGAATGTGAAAAGAGATGAAATGAATGGAACTGTAGGTTGCTAAATGTGTGTGAAAATGGAGGAAATTTGAAATAGAACTACTGGTTTCTACATGTGTGTGATGAAAAATAATATGAATTAAATGTGCTTATACATGTGTGTGAATCACATGATCATAAATTGTTGTCTATCCTTGTTAATTTTGCATGTTTGTGGCATGTTGTTGGCTGAAATCAAAGGGTGTTGTAAACCTATAGTTCAGAAATGAACTGCAGGTTTTTCATCCTACTGACCTGCTAGACAATAGGCCTGCAAACTGATAAGAAAAAAAAATCAAAACATAGGCATTGGTTATTAGTATAAAACTAACAACAAAACCTTACCACGTCGATTATTAGTATAACATTGACATCTTTATCCCTTTCTGGGGGCTGATTTTTTTATTCAGGATGGGGTATGGCGTCGGTTATTAGTATAAAATCGACATCTTTAGCTGGGATATAGTGTCGGTTATATATAAAAATCAACTCCTATTGTGCCCTTACTGGTGCATTTTATTGGTAGTGGGAACGTTTATGGCATCGGTTATTTGTAAAATGCCGACTTCTTTTAGCAGGGATATAGTGTCAGTTATCGATATAAATTGACGTATATTGTTCCCTTGCTGGTGCGTTTTATTGGTGGCGGGAAGGGTTATGGCGTCAATGTTGACACCGACGCTAAAAGTTTCTACTTTTAGCGGCGCCCACTTGGGTGTTGCTTTGAAACCGATGCCAAAAGGCTTAGTTAACCGACACTAAAGGTTAGTTATGTACTAGTGATATTCTTATTGACTCTCAAATGTACTTTACTTCATCATGAAACCCTAATTGTCGATATGAACTATTTTACCCATTTAGGTAGTGTATGTTTCATTTATCCATTTTTGTGATGGAGATCTAATGAAATATGTAATGTGAATATACTTTCACTTGCCTCTACATTTTGCATGCTTTGTGATTCAGTAGCCCTAGAGTAAGATAATGCTTTGGTTTTTGGGTGTTATTCCCCAGGGGTTTTAATCCCATTTGTAATATTATTAGGCACTGAGGTTTTACTCCTCTTGCCATGCACTGAGGTTTTAGTCCTCTTGCACTTTTATATATTGTATGTAGGATCATATGCCTCATACCCCAGTTGTATGCCAAGGGAGTTTGGTTATGTTCCATTCTCTATCAAGTTCCGGGTTGTATCCCCTAACTGCCACTAAATTTATATTTTCACTAGTTCTATGCTTTTCTTTCTTGGATGTAGGTTGATTATTGTTGATGAAGGGTTATGTGCTCTAATTTAATTGGTTGTGCTTATGTTTCACATCTTGTTAGTATTTTGATTTATAGCAAGTGCATCTTTTTGTATACCTTTTGTATTTTCCTCTTCATATCCATTTGGAGGTTCACATTCCCTATTTGATTGAAGTATTGAATAATTATTTGTTTTTATTTTTCTATAATGTTGCTCAATCCCTATTAATATGCTCATATCAACATTTTTTATGCAGACAACTTTCATTTTGTATTCTATTGTGGGGTATGCTTCCAACCCCTTAAGTGAAAGAATATGGAAATCTCGATATCATGACATGGAATTTTTTTATAAAAGTTGATTCTTGGTAGATATATTTGATATAGTTTGGACTTCCCTTTGCTAGTTTTTGAAGTTTACTTTCATGTAAGCCCCATAGTGGTAGATTTTATAACCTTGTAAAATTGTATATATGGTCATTACATTTATTTCCATTGCTATACTTTGGTCTTGTACACCATTCATTTGAGAGAGAGAAAATATACACCTATTCACACATGCTTGATAGTGTGTTTGTTTAGATGGTTTTAATCCACAAAATTTAGTGAGGAGTGGATCCCCTAATAGATCCTGCTCCTTACAAGATGGTATCAGATCCATATTAGTCAGAATCTAATTATTTAAATTTGTCTCCTTCATTAAAATCCTTACCTTACATAGTCAAACTCTAAGTGACATGTTTACCCTAGAATGTACCTATGTTGTCTAGGTGAGGTGAACAAAACATTTGGAACATACAATGTATATATAAGAATATTGATCATTAGACCCTAAAGTGATGAAGATTTAGGTGACCTTGCCCTATAATATAGGTTAATGGTGACATATATATTTGGATGTTAAGATTTAACCTTAGGGTGGTTTTTAGCATGAGAATGAGAAAGTACTTGATAAGGAGATCAAATACAACAAACTTTGACTTGGCTCTCGCAATTGATTTTGAGCTCATCTTCGTTTCATGTGGAATGATTTTTTGAAGAAAAAAATATTTTCCATTATACAACTATAGGTACGAAAAGTATGATTTTATTAATGATTTCTTGAATGAAGTCACAATAAAAGAATTATGAGGTTGTGATAGAGAAACCCTAGAACTAGTTGGAATGGAGATCATAAACCCTAGATTTGAGTGGAAGTGATGACTAGGAAAGTAAGGCTTGTGCTAAAGGTTTAGTTGACTTACCCTTTTGTACCATACGATTGTTTGGTAATTACTATGAACCTTTAGGGTTTTTAGGTTAGAACCACAAGGACCTAATAAGAAACCCTGTGTGTCTATAACTTGTTAGTTGGATGCATGACCTAAGAACAACGTAAAATGTCTAAAGAATTCAAAATTTAAAGATGCATATGTAATCTTATTATCTTTAAGAGTTGTTTAGTTTGACTAATTAGGTTAACCTTTTCAGGGGTGGAGAGAAGTTGGTTGGTAATGTATGGGATGGTTATATTTGGGGTATGAAATCCTCTTTAAGGGGTGGATCGTTTTTTACATACCAAAATATGACCCTTTTGACTCTAGAAACCCAAATCCCATGACTTAGAGGTCAGTATGATTGGTTATTTAGATTTGACCAAACAAGTACAAAGTTAGACCTTGATGTAGTTTTTTGTAACTTTCATGAATATAGTTAATACATGTAACATATTTAACTCAATGATAACCCTATATGTAGGCTTGAAACAAATATAGCACATTAAATGGCATTAGGTTCTATATTTATTATCACATGTCATGATATGTGTATATTAACCCTAATAACTGAATTATGTGGCTAATACATGAATTGGAATAATAATTGGATTTTTCCATGTCCATATATATCAATCATGTACTATTATACAAGTTACTTTTGATATTAATGGACTTAATGAGTATTGAGAAAAATAACCTAATTAATTTATAAAAGCCTAAAATAAATTCATTTATGGAAATGTAAAGTTACTAAAATATAATTAATGATTATTGATGGAAAATAATATGTATAATTATCTAAGTGATGATAAATAGCTAAAACCCTTATTGTGTTATAACTCATAAAAGGAAGCTCCACAAGTGAAATTCAATCCCAAAAGTGGGTGCCTTGGGTCCTAATTAGTATAGGTACCAATTTTTAATCCAGTGAAACAATGTTAGCTACTCTAATTGGAGTAGAAGAGAAAATATCAAAATATTAATTCCAATACAAGTCATACTTTGGTTAATTTGATAAAAAAATTCATATTTCCCTAATTTGTATGTCACATAGTGCATTTCTTGAATTTTGCAAAGGTTACCATGTCACCTCAGGTTTCTGACTTTGTTTCTCTTGGGCTTGGTATGCATCATTGAATTATAATCAGATCGATTGCCTTGTTTCATCTACCTTCCATTTGTAGATGATCTTCTATGTTCACACTGCTTTGATTTTCTTTCCTAAATATCTCTTTTTCTTATCACGCTTTCTCTATTTCTTCTCCTTTATCTTCCTCTCTTAATTTTGTCCCCCCTTGGCCCCCAATTTTCTAGGGTTTTATCCCAATCGAATCCACAACCACCTTGGTCTACCCTTTCACCTATTTTCTCCTTCTTAATTCTTCCTTTCTTCTTCTCGCATGCTTTCATCATTGGGCCTCTAGAAAACTCAACAAAGATCTCAGTCACAACCTGTGATACTATTGCCCAACATTTTCGGCATTGTTCAATCTAGAGCATGCCTCCCCTACTTTAATGGCTTGCATCGACAAACCTGAGTTGGACCCTAGAAAAAGCATGTATAAAGCTTAGAATATTTTTGACTGATGCATATGTGTTTTGGTCGTCGTTGTCTCTTGTTATGGTAATACTCTTTTCCCCTTTTTCTATTTCTTTCTTGTCTGAATGACCATTTCTATGGTAATTAGGATCTTGAGGGATGCTTTCCTTTGTCTTTCTCATTCTTGGGCTTTGTTGTGTTGTTCTAGAATTTCTTGTAGGGAAGTATTGTGACAGAGTGGGTAGAAGAAACGAAACTAAACTGTGATATTCTCCTTTGTAGTAGATTGCATCAACAACTATGCAATGGAAAGGATGGTTTGCAAGGTTATACCTGGTCCCAGAGCAAGTCCAGCAAAGATTCCTTCATTGTAGTGTGTTCCTTTCTTCACATTTCACGTGGACAACATCAACAACGGCCTCCTAGATGATCACCATGGACAGTGGCTGACTTTGTCCTCTATGCAGCAAGCAACGACCTCCTCGTCTCTATAATACTCCACAAAACCACGGGGAACTCCTGTCATTCTTGAAGAATAGACAAGAAGGAGTTGTCCCTTCTGGTTAGTGTACTAGCACAAATTTTCTCTCCCACGCTTATCTTTCCCTTTCTATCCCTCCCTTTAACAAGTAGGACTTTTTCACAAAACGTTTTGTTACCCCAAGTCCACACTCCTAATGGCTACATAGGCAAAGGCGAGTGGATTGGGGCGTCAGTCCATAGAATGGCATAAGACACACAAGCATATGTAAAGAAGAGCAAAACAGTGTCCATCATCATCATATTTAGAACCAAAGTGTCTTAAGTACAACATAGTTCAAAGGAAACATAAAGAAAAGCAAAATAGTGTCCATCATCATCATATTTAGAACCAAAGTGTCTTAAGTACAACATAGTTCAAAGGAAACAACATGAAAAGATTACAAGTACAACATAACTATTCTATTACATGAAGAGATTGAGAAGCCCATTTATTTACTACTACCCCCATGTTGAGATGTTGTTCTTTGTTGTCGAGGTTCCCTCATAAAGCTTGATTCACTTGTTGATCATCTAGTAGGGAACAAAAAATAGGACACAAAATCAATGTGGGTGCATTGGTACACTTTGCAAAATGAAACTAGAAAGATTATGAGAGTAACATAATATAAGCTTGGCAAGATAACAAGAAGTAAAGATCAAAGGACAAAAAACATTAGAAACATGTAACAAAGTTTTCAATAACATCTTTTAAGTGAATTTAACCATTGTACTTAACAACATTATAAGGCCTTATATTCGTATGACAACTTCCAAAGGAAGAGTCTATGTGGCAAACTAAGGCATAGCCAATAGTTGCACGTTTAAACCATGAGGGAACCAAATGATCAAAGCCATAGGGTCACCCTATATTCAACCAAGTATTTAGCTCCCCTCTTGACAACTCAAGGAGGAGTCATCGTGCCTTATACTCACATCCCATGAGTTGGGTAGGGCATAAGGGTTATTGTACAATGGTTTTCTACATTAATTTTTGAGGGTGATGTTCAACATATAATATATATCAAATCATGGAATGGATATCATAAGGTCACTTATGTCAAACAATATTCATAGCCAAGTATTTAGACTCTACATATACAACTAGCAACCAAGTCATAACAATAGCAATAATTCAAGAGAAGTAAAAAGTGTACCTTGCAATTGTAGAGTAAAAATTAGCACCAAGAGATCAAGATAAGGCCATCAATGTCAACCTAGAGTACAAGGATAGATCTTATATTAGTATGGAGTGGGAGTACCCACATGGAAATTATTAAGCACTTACGTCCCCTTTTAAAACAAGTATGGTTCTAGTTATATCAACATATTCACAAAAGTGCACTATGTGGTGCATAACATCATAGGGTGCCTTAGGCTAAGAGAACATCCATGTTCAGAGTATAATAAAGGCAAAAACCAAACTGATATAATAAGATGAGTAAGGGAAAAATTGTATCCTTAAGAGCAGGGTTTCATGTTAGTTCATTATAGGTCATAATCATCTACTATAGCGAGCATATAAGGTCTCATGATGTTAGCATGGCACAAAAGTCTGAGATTTTTATTTTCAAGAGCAATAAACATAATCATGGCTACTGATTTTGAGGTGAGAGCATTTTATAGAGATTAAAAGGTCCAAACCTCATAAGTGTTCAAGTGACTTTATATTTATACCCAAAAAAAGTTAGCTTATGAGTCATAGTACATGAAAGATGACATTAGAGAGCATGTAAGCAAGTTAGATTAGTTAACACTCATTTCAAGGGGATATTAGTTATTGAGGATCCACGAAATAAGGTGGTTAATCATTAGGGTCACATCAAAAACATGGATGATTAAGATTAGATAACTAAAGAACAAGCAGGGCATAAAAAAGTAAATCATGGGAGATATGAACAAAACTAGGATCAATAAATAACACCATGAGATAGGTGGTGTGTTTCTAATCAAAATAGGATATGATATCATATATTTTCATTATTCATGCTAGGATTTACACAGGTTTGGAGATTGCATCATTAATTGAGATTTTGGAGGGAATTTACCCCAAATTGGATTTAGAAATGGTCTTTGAGCGTCCCCAACAACATGAGGCCTTCGTGGATTTGGACCTACAACGTGGAGCCTCACGACCTGGCCTGGTAGTTTTTCAGTCAGTCGGTCTCCCACGTCCCACTAGCGTGGTCGACCACCTATGAGCTATTTTAGGAGGGTGGTCATCGTGGGCGGACACTGCACACTACTACCTCAAGTAGCATTTCCCCAGGAACTACCCGTAACCTTCAACTCTTCCTTATTATCGGAGTCATGGAGGATGGGGAGGTAGGAGCAGTAGTAGTACCTCAAGCGGTGTCGTCTAGTTTTAATTACTCATCTCGGACCCAGGGGAGGTCCCAATCGGGATCGTAGGGGTCCACGGAGTGGATGCCCAAATAGGGAGGGTGGCGGCACCACAAGGAGGAGGTAGGGGAAGGATAAGAGAAACTTGAGTGTTAGGGTGTGCAAAAGACCAAGAAAAGGGGAGAACACATCTCAGAAAGGGGTTTTATAGGTAGAAATGGTTCACAATTTGACGCAAGGAGGGAAAAAAGATGCCCAAAATTTGGGTAGGTGGAGGTGTCGACGGTCACTACACTGGTGAGCAGTACAGACAAAGAAGATGAAATTGCAACTGTTGGATTGGGGGTTGAAACCATGGCCCAAGGATCTAACAGTCGGCATTCAACGTCCACAAAAGGAGGCTCATGATTGGTCAAAACAAGGGGACCCAGATTGGCAAGGAAAAACAATGGAGAGGAAAAGCAAGCGGGTCGCTCACCCTATAAATTAGGCCCAATAAGGGCTAAAAAATGAATTAAATCAATATAAAATCAAAGACTAAAAGTAATATTCAATTGGTCATATCTTGGGCTACGAGGGTCCAATTTGAGTTGATTTTTACGTCATTGGAAAGATAATTGAAAACTTATCACTTTGAAATATATTAAAAAGAAATTTGGTAGCATGCATTAGGTTCAAAATAACTCCTTGCAAGATAGTGACATGTTATGGACTTGAAACGTAGGTTCAAAAATAAAATGGGTGTCACCATATGACATGTGTGCACAGGATGAATCAACTCAGCTTCAAAACATCTTTTGTCATGACATTAAGGGCTAGAGTGAGGATTTAGAGTGAATATGAAGTGCACATACATATATGAGGAGTGGGAATATTCAACGTTATAACATCCTCCCCACCTTAAAAAGGAATTTTGTCCCCAAAATTTAAAACAATTCATTAGAGAGTGCAAATCATACTCCACATCATAGCTAGTCTGCTAGTCCTTTTTCACCAAGATATTCCAAAATCGATTGAGTATCATGGTCAAGGTAGCATTACATTGATCATTTTTTATGTACGATTATCACATAGATTGCAAATGTAGAGGGATCATCCCATAGTTCACAAAATTGGAGAGACCAAATTTCATATCAGAAGAAATAGAGTTCTTAGAAATAAGAGTAATCATGACTTTCAATTCAATAACCGTTTAGGGGTTTAGCCTCTATATTGTCCTAAGTGGGGTACACTTCCATGATCAAAATTTCCAAAATTACATTTTGAGATATGCACCATTTTTCAACATTATGGTATCATCATGAAAATAAAAGGAAGGTCCCCTCTCCTTTTCAACATTATGGTTTAGCCTCTCTTTTTCTTCTCACGCTTTCTCTATTTCTTCTCCTTTATCTTCCTCTCTTAATTTTGTCCCCCCTTGGCCCCCAGTTTTCTAGGGTTTTGTCCCAATCGAATCCACAACCACCTTGGTCTACCCTTTCACCTATTTTCTCCTGCTTGTTTCTTCCTTTCTTCTTCTCGCATGCTTTCATCATTGGGCCTCTAGAAAACTCAACAAAGATCTCAGTCACAACCTGTGATACTATTGCCCAATATTTTAATTTGAGAAAATTTGTGCTATTAGTCATAATCGGTTTTGTCACCATGCTATGAAACTAAATAATGTGATACTATTGGTGCACCATGGATAGTGGCTGACTTTGTCACCACATCAAGATCATTGTTATTATCCTCAAACATACGAAGCATATTAGTCATAATCGGACATAGTCGAATTTCACATGATCTGGGGGATTAACATACGGGTACTGACCTTCAAGAATATTTGTTTAAATTGAGTTTCATAGTTATAATCAGATCATGGCATTAATATCATATTGATTAACTCTTACCAATTATTTTGAATTTTAATTTTTCCCCATACATAGACTACCCAAAATAGAGTGATCGTGTGAGCAATGGGTCATAGAGTAAGCTCACACTTGGAATCTAACTAATCCTCATCTAATTAGGTGTCTTGGGGTAGTCCTAAAAGAAGAGAGGAGATTCTAGAAGACTCTCTAGGCTTTAAGGAACAATCCAAATCCAATCTTGGATTCACTTAGGGTAGGTAGACGTGTGGAGGAACCCCATGTGGTGCACCAAACCGGCTACCTTAGTTTCACCATTATGGACATAGGTTCTCCCTAGGTTCTAATGATGTGTCATGCCCTACTTACTCAGAGGCTCATGTGGTTGGCTTTGATACCATTTGTCACAAAACTTTTTGTTACCCCAAGTCCACACTCCTAATGGCTACATAGCCAAATTTGAGTGGATTGGGTCCTCCATCCGTAGAATGGCACAAGACACACAAGCATATGTAAAGAAGAGAAAAATAGCGTACATAATCATCATATTTAGAAACAAAGTGTCTTAAGTACATTGTAATTCAAAGAAAACAACATGAAAAGATTACAAGTACAACATCACTATTCTATTACATGAAGAGATTGATAAACCCATTTGTTTACTACTATCCCCAAGTTGAGATGTTGTTTTTTGTTGTAGAGGTTCCCTCATAAAGCTTGATTCACCTATTCATCACCTAATAGGGAACAAAAAATAGGACACAAAATTAATGCTGGTGCATTGGTACACTTTGCAAAACAAAACTAGCAAGATTATGAGATCAACATAATATAAGCTTGGCAAGATAACAAGAAGTAAAGATCAAAGGACAACAAACATAAGAAACATGTAACAAAGTTTTCAATAACATATTTTAAGTGAATTTAACCATTGTGCTTAACAACTTTCATAAGGCCTTATATTCGTGTGACAACTTCCAAAGGAAGAGTCTATGTGGCAAACTAAGGCATAGCCAATAGTTGCATGTTTCAACCATTAGGGGCCCAAATGATCAAAGCCATATGGTCACCCTATATTCAACCAAGTATTTTGCTCCCCTCTTGATAACTCAAGGAGGAGTCATCGTGCCTTATGCTTACATCGCATGAGTTTGGTAGGGCACAAGGGTTATTGCACAGTGGTTTTCTACATTAATGTTTGATGGTGATGTTCAAACATATAATATATATCAAATCATGAAAAGGATATCATAAGGTCAGTTATGTTAAACAATATTCATAGCCAAGTTTTTAGACTCTACATATACAACTAGCAACCAAGTCATAACAATATCAATAATTCAAGAGAAGTAAAAAGTGTACCTTGCAAGTGTAGAGTAAAAATTAGAACCAAGAGCTCAATATAAGGCCCTCAATGTCAACCTAGAGTACAAGGATAGATCTTATATTAGTATGGAGTGGGAGTACCCACATGGACATTATTAAGCACTTACGTCCCCTTTTAAAATAAGTATGGTTCTCGTTATATCAACATGTTCACAATAGTGCGCTATGTGGTGTACAACATCATAGGGTGCCTTAGGATAAGAGAACATCCATGTTCAGAGTATAATAAAGGCAAAAACCAAACTGATATAACAAGATGAGTAAGAGAAAAATTGTATCCTTAAGAGCACGATTTCATGTTAGTTTTATTTTTATTTTATAACAAGATGAGCACGATTTCATGTTAGTTTTATAATAATTTATTAGATCATAGTTAAGTTTTGATTTTTTTTAAAAGATCATTTGAATAAAAATAAAACTCATATAGGCAAAAAATGCTAATATTTGTTGATATTTTAGTTGGATGTGTAAACAAATTTATTTTTAGATGAAAACTGGTGGAGAGATGTTATGGTGGTATTTGAGCTTGATATAAATTTTTTGACCAAAGAGATCTCATATGATATGTCAAATAAAATATATAAGAACCATATGTGAACTGAATTTTATGATTCAAGTCATTTACATTATTTTGGTGAAATAGTCAACCCTTAATATGTTAAGATACTTTTTTTTGAATAAGGTGAAATTTTTACTAGAGCCTCTTGAGTGTGACACCCCAATGCCCACAAATCAGATTAAAAACAAAGTGTGTGATCAGAAATTAAATAACCACATAGCCATAAAAGAAGGTAAATTAAAATTGTTATCATATAATCAGCACAATGTGGAAACATATTACATGAAGATCCACAATATGAAGAATATCACATACCATACCAAGAATTTATATCTATATAGTGGCCATATGCCACACACCTATTACAAAAGATCTATTCACATGTAGAAGACACTTATATACAATAAAGGGATACTATAAAAACACATATCGAGGTACATATCATCTACAAAACACATCCCTCCAAGACTTGAGAGTATAGGGATGGCACTAGGACTCTACTACACAACACTAGAAGCTATCCAACATTCAATGGCTACTAATATCTGTATTGCTATTCCTTGACAACACGATCCTACTCGTGCCACTGATGACCACCTAAAAAGATGTGGCAAACTGCGAGGGTGAGACCCATGTCCCTACGAGAGATATAACTCTCCGTCAACTATTATTGAAACATAGTAGGATATATAATTATTAAGTAGGATGAGAAGATTCAACTAAATGAATAATTTAGACTGATTACACAAGTTAAATAAATTAAACAACTCTAACATATTAGAAGATCATCATATACTTTTAGAAGGAAAATGAGGAACATGTATAACTGTTGATTTCTCTTATTACATTATATAACAACTAAGTAGTAATAAAAATAAGGCAAGGTTAAGAATCCAATGTGAGTCATGTTTAATACTATGAAATTATACTACATTATTATATTACATCTTTTAATCTCTTAGGAGATGAGGTATACCACTCGTACTCCAACTATCCACAACAAAGTGAAAAATAGTGCCATACAAGATCTATGAGAGCCATACTCCTATGATGTCATTTGCTCTCAATTTGTATGAGTCCTTCATAATGACATATAATGTCCAACTATAAGTCAGCCTAATCTACCTTGGTATATAGGTCACGACACTAGCAAACAAGGTATACAAACTCAATAATATGAGGTACAACCGTAACTATCCTTTATCACATCATATACAATGAGACACGAATGCATCCGTTCTCCTACCGAGGCATGACCACAACCTTCTTCAAAACCTTGGGATCAAGATGACAAAGACACTCAGTCAATTTCACCTCGCATACTCAACAGTATGTGTGATGCCCCGACATGCCACAACGTGAGATTACTCAAAACCAAATGCAGAAATAACAATAAGCAAGCAGATTACCAGAAAACATAGGTAATTAAAACTAATTATATTAAAACACCATCAGCCAGAAAATTATTACATAAGAGTCCACAAAGTCTACCACATGCATCACATAACATATCACATGGTGCTTACATCATTATAGGTCAACATTCTATCATCAACCTATTACATGAGATACTGGTTCCACATATATATACGTGTACATCTGTCATAACTATACAACCATGGCACACAGGTCAAAACCCCGTATCGGTCACATAACCACAAAATGTCTCAAAGACACCCCAAGGACCTGAGTGTAAAGGGACGACTCTAGGACTCTTAACACCAAAATACTAGTAGCACATCCAACCTTATGGGCTAATACTCTTGTTGATTCTCTTCCTTGGCTGTATGACCTCTACTTCTTTGTGCACGGTCACCTAAAAGATGTGGAAACCCACATGGTGAGACTAAACACCCCAGTGTAACTCTCGGCCAATGCTATTAAAGTGGAGATAATCTAAGAAGGTAAAACTAACTAGATAATTAACATAAGTTAGAAGGTTGAGCATATTCAACTAAATGATATGTATTCAACAATTAAAGCATATTAAACAAGACTAGGAAACTACTACTGAATAGTAGATCAAGTTATATTATAAAAAGGAATATGAAGAACATGTATAATAGTCGAATCCTCTGACCATATTATAATTCAAGAATTTAGTACAAGGTTAAGGAAAAGGCTCAACTAATGTGAGACGTACTTCACCCTAAGCACATATACTACACGATTGTATTACATATTTTATTATGCCCTGAGGATTTGAGTCGTACCACCCAAATCTAACTACCCCCTATGAAGGGCAACCGATGGTGCCATACATGGTCCATGGAAGAGCTGGAATCCATGACCTCTCCAACACTTCTTGGTCAACACAAGAGAACACCATAGAGACATATCAATCAACTGTAAGAGAGTGACATATAGTCACAAAAGGATCGGCTCATGCATGACAATCCATATAAAACACCTCACCCACCTTGGTACAAGTAATGATGCTAGAAGAATAGGCTCACACATGGTCATTATTAAACAAAGGAATGGCTCACTCATGGCATTCCATATTACAAGGCGATTGGTTCATGCATGACCATCTCACACAACCTGTAATTGTGGACTCAAGGAAATACTAGACTTGCATCCCCACATATTTAAAAATATACACTTTGAGTTAAATTCATTTCTCCAATCCAGCAAATAAAGTTGATACTAGAACTGGATCTATGGCACATGGCAAACTACATGATTAGGTTTCACTTGATTAGTTATCCAATTGGGTGACATTTAGCATCAATCAAGTTACAACATATAAAGCTAAAAAAATCTACATGATTAAGGGTGTGTTGCAACTTCAGAATATATAAAATGTACAAGGTGTGAACTTATCACACAACTGCCACTTAGTACTCTAAGATTTTCCATATGGCAATTGTCAATGTCACATATCATCATGGGATCTCAATCCCTTAATCACATCACTTGAGGATATCATCTTTCAATAGGCATGGAGTCATCACCAGGTCATAGGACCGATCATATTAAGCCCTACATGTTCGTATCACATTATTATATCATTAATGTCCATAAGCACCCCCTTATATCACATAATCATCACCATAGAATACACAAGCCATGGCATACATGTCACCTGCAAGGTTAGTTCTAATAAACAAGAGAGAGAAAACATTCAACATGATGAATACCTCATGAGAGAGCAAGCAAAAAAAACTCATCATTAGGGTTAGGGTTCCAAGCTTTATCCGATTAGAGTTTTGTAGTTACATACAAGTACTAAACCCTAGATATAGCATCTCCAACATTCTTAGAATACTTAGGGTTAAGAAGCATGATTAAGTCTATGAAAGAAGCTATCCACATAGCACTTCACATGGCTCAAACATTATTTATACCAGTTCATTGATTAAGGGTTCAAACATGTGAATCAACCAGCCATCATCCACGTGTTACAACTACCACCTTGCATGGGTCATGGCTACTAGCATGCACATGTCGCGACCACCATTACCCATGGTGGTACGACCACAACCAACCTATTCCATTTCACGATTGTGACACACCAAGGGTGTACCATGTCTTGACCCACAAGAAACCAAGTCACGTCTAGCTAGAATTAGCATTTTACCCACTTGAGAAAGCATGTCGTGACCCAAGAACAAGGATCATCTTGCCCCACGCCAAAGGCATAACTCAAGATCAAGCCATGTCGCGACCAACCAAGGGGAAAGGAAACATCTCGACTAAACCAAGGTGTGTTTTGACCCTCAAGGAAGTAGGTGTCATGACCATCAAGGAGAAGGATGTCGCGACCGCCACAAGGTCACTCGTCACGACCCAAGACAAAATAAGGTATGGTCACCAACATGGGTCAAGCCACCACCAAGACTAAGAAATAAGATCAAACCAATGTCAAAATAGATGACACAATAAAGGAAACCCATCATCACCATAGAGGAAAACCTCACAAAAAACGATCATCAAACCCTAAAATAAGCTTCATGAAACCACCATGAAAAGGAACCTCAACAAGGGATAGAAAATAAGATCATCACCATCAAAAGTAGCCCAAACTACATAGAACACTAAAACACTCGATCATCATGCATGAAACTCAACCGAGGTCAAGAAAGGAAGGACAACCACCATGTGCCACAAACATACAAGAAAAAAATCAAGTACAAAGGAATTTAGGTTTGGATTACATCCAAACAAAGCACGATCTACACATCATCCAAGTTCTAAGGTATATCACCATCTACTATGTTAAGGAAACATTTAGAGAGAGGAAGTAGTAACATATAAGAATAAAGAGTGCAATAATAGAGGAGGTTAAGAGTTATATAACCTTCCTTAAAGAAGATCAACTCCAAGGAAGGCGAGATCCAAGCACACGATCACTAAGGAAGATCAAGCTCCACCAAAAGATCCACTTTCGACCACAAGATCACCTCAAGAAAGAGGAAACACCAATGTCAAAGGATAGATCAAGAAAGAGGGCAAGAAGTTCAAGGCCAAACTAAAAGAAAGAAGGGGGAAAAGAGAGAAGAAACTCCCTCTCACTTGGGTGTCGCCTTGTCAAAACATGGCCTATTACCCTTGTGATGAGGATCTTACTCTCAAGAACGACCACCATGTCAAAACATGGTTTAGGGATGAGAAAAAGGATGAAGATGGGGTATAAGATCCAAATAAAACATTAACAAGGAAGATAAACATTCATCAAGGTTGAAGATGACCAAGGATCACCACAAACCCCACATGCAAGGGTTGAACCACCTCCAAAGCACCAAGAACAGATCCTTCTAACTCCACCTAGCTCCAAGATCGTCCAAGCAAGGAAGGAGAAAGAGGATGGCAGAAAAAGATCACTTGCATGGTGAAAATAGGGTTTATGTAGCAAAGGAGGAGAGAGGTAGGGTAAGGGATGAGGTGTCAATGAAAGAAGGCCCTAAAGGGACACTTGACCATTCAAGAAACTAACATTCAACCACATAAATCCCACATGCAAGAGATGGTGATACACTCTAGATTGCATCTCGACCACCTAGGCCACCCAACCCTCATGTCACGATTGCAACACACTAAGCGAACCACCCATGGTCACTATACACCACTAAGGACCACTAGGTCGCGACACAAGGTCACCACAAACCCTAGGTCGAGACACTCTACACAAGAGTACCCATCTCGATGCAAGACACCCAAGACCATCTTGATCATGTCAACCATACCTAGGGGAGGTGTCTCAACCATGACACCCTCCAAACAGGCCCTAGGTCGTGACCTAGGTCGAAACAAACCAATAAGGTTCACATGGTCAAGGCACACCTAACCCTAGAAAACCCTAATCACCACTAAGGGTGATACTACTCAACTAAGGGTCCACCAAGGCGCCCCAAAGAACTAAAATCTCTCTCATGAAACCAAGAGAGAGAAGGAACACTCTAGAGGTGGAAAATTACAATAATACCCATTCAAATGGGTAATTTGCAATTTATACCAAAACTAGCATAGAAAGCACAAACAACATCCAAACAAACTCAAACTGGAGACTTAAGCTCTCCACATGATCTAAGATCATTTAAAAGGATTATAGAAAGGTTCTAAGAACAAAATAAAGCCAAAACAAATAGGACTAACCCAAAACACAAGTTAGGGGTCATACAATATGCACTCTAACTTTTCCTTAGGAATACTCATTTCACCATCAAACAAGTTATGACACTGGAATGGATATATGGCCAAGGAAACTACATGATTAGGGTTCCACTTGATTAATTAAAGACTTATGAGTGTCTTTTAATGCATCTGTCAAGTTACTTACAAACCCAAGAAAGTTTCTATAAAAGATAAGGTAGGTTGCAACTTTAGAAGATATAAAAAATATAAAGTATAAATTTGTCACATCACCACATGGTACTGATTCAATGTCATCCACATGAGTCAACACTCATCATTGAATCATCATGGGATATTAATCCCTCATCACATTACCAGAGGATATCACCTCAATTAGGACACAAACCCTTTATCAAGGTCATAATACCATTCACATTGTTCCATGTAAGATCATCATGATCTCACAATGCCTCATCAAGGCTCATAATCATAACATATGATAAGTGATACCATAGTAAATCATGCAATAAATAACTATGATGCTCATGAGATAAAAAATTAGGGTTGCAACAGTTTAGGAAATAGAAATTACACTATCATTATGCTAATTATAAAAGAAAACTAAGTTTTATCACCATGTACTTGAATTTGGTGTTAAGTTCAACATAGAAAATCGAATTAGGGTTTCCAAAAAGCAATTATGGATAAACCCTATTTATCATCATCTCCCTCAATCTTGGAAGCAATTAGATCAAGAATCATTACTACACTGCCAACAAAACATAGTAACCTTATGATCCAATATTCTCACCGACCACTGACGTTTGGGACACATCATAACCGTTGAAAACTAGGTCGTATATGTCCGTCGACCGCTAAAGGTCACAACAATGACTGCTAAAAACTAGGTCATATATGTTCATCAACTGGTGAAGGTCACTCACAATAATGACCAAGAAAAACACAGACCCAAGACCATTGAATACTACGGTTTAACCCCCTTCATTGACCTCTAAAAAATGATGATCTTCAACGACCATATGAACTTGGTCCAACCACCTCAACGACCGCATAGAAAAGTAAGAGTTCAATGACTATACCAGGTCTACCTTGGTGACCAAAAGCACATATAATCATCATCTACCAAAGAGGAAAATCAACATCTCAAGTGACCATCAATTGGCAAAGTCAACAACCTCAAGAAGATGAAAAGCTCATTGAACACTATGGAAAACTTGGTGAAAACTTAACATCAATATCCTTGGAGACCACATGAAGCGATAGGAAACTCATCAACTACAAGATCATTAAGTTTATCATCACCATGAAATTGAAACATCAAGGTGTAACCACATGAAGGAAAGCAACACCAAAAACCCTAATTCCGATTGACAACAACTCAAGTCAAATCCATGTAATGAGAGAGAAACCATCATTTAGCACATGGATGTAAGGATCAACACTCCCATTGTTAATAGGGTAAACATGCACAATATTAGGGTTTCATCAAAGAAGGGGTTTATCTAATCAAGATCACCATGGAGCATAAACTTTAGTTCAAGATATCACCATTAATCTCTATAGAACTATGTTTTAGAGAGAGAGGTTATTTTCATGCAAGAATAGGTGAAACAATAATTGAGGAGAAAGTTATATAACTCACCTCAAAGGAGAAGAAGCAACTCCAAACAACATGGAAGCTCCAAGAGAGAGAAAGCCTAGCTTGATCCCCACCTCACAACCATGCTAGTATCACCTCCAAGAAAAGAACAAAACCCTAGGTTAAAGAGAAAGAAAGGAGGGCCAAAATCCTAGGCTGAAAAGACAAGAAAGAGATAATATATCCAACTCAACTTAAGCACTACCGCAGAGAACCATGAATTTGGCCATGATTAGAAAAGGAAGGTAGGGTTGTAAGAAAATGAAGATGATATGAGATAGAACACTTATCAATGTCAGGAAGAGAGCAAAGGATCACAAAACGATCTCCAAGGAAGAGTTTCTCCAAGCCCTAGCTCACAAGCAAGATGGATTGGGCACTAGAGATCCACCTTCACCAACAAGAACACAACGCCCAAGCTCCAAGCAAGATGATAGGTAGGGAGGGTGTAAATGGATCACTTGCATGCAAGGAGGGAGGTATATGTATCCAAGGGTTAGAGAGAGAGAAGGGAGGTTAGGTGTCCAACTAAACATGCCATGTGTACACCATGTCTCGTCCATGCAAGCACCAAACACATGCATGCAACATAGTTCGTTACAACCAAGAAAAGCAAGCAATCTCACTTGGTCCATAAAAACCCATGACCGATGAAAAAAACTTAAGTGACCAAGATACTCACAAAAAACCACATGACCAATGAGTATCACTAAGCTAGGTGAACATTGAAAATCTTCAGCGACCATGGTGATCAAAGACCCAACCATGAAACTCGGGCATCCAAGCAAACTCTTGATCTCAACATATGATGTCACCTCATTAAACTAAGTTACAAAAAGGGGACATAATGCACCACTCTATCCAACATGATGCCAAAACATGTAAGGCACATCAAGCATGTGACAAATTGCAAGATAAACCCAAAACATAGGTAATTTGCAATTAGATACAAAGCAAGCACATAAAGGCATATCTAGTTCAAACAACACCCAAACTAGACCAAACTGAAGACATAAGCATTTCAACATGTTATCAAAGCACATAACATTATTAGGTTAACATTTTAAGCATCTAATTATGCTAAAAAAGAAAGATCAACCACAAAGCAATGTCATGGGTCATACTACGATAAACCCCTACAAGGATTTCGATCCCCGAAATTCTAAGAGAAAAAAGATGGTTATTTCCTATGCATCTCATCCTCCAACTCCCGCGTGGCTTCATCCATACCATGATGATGCCACAAAACCTTGAGCAACATTGTATCCTTCTTCTTTATCTTCTTCACCCTCCTATTCAAGATCAACACAAGACCCTCTACATATGACACATCCTCATCCAACTCAACCTCCACTGGCTGCAAAACTTGCTCTTTATCTAGATGGAACTTCCTCAACATAGAAACATGGAATATAAGATGCAACCTATGGAACTCTAGTGGTAACTCCAACATTTAAGCCACCTTTCCAACATGTGCCACCATAGAGTATGGTCCCATGAACCTGGGAGCCAACTTATCCTTCTTACAAAACATCAACACAATTTTACAAGGAGAGACCATGAGATACACCTTGTCTCCCACTTAGAACTCCAAGGACCTCCAACGATTATTAGCATAAGACTTCTATCTGTCCTGGGTTGCTTTGAGCATTGTTTTTTTACTTTGATCTTCTTCGTAGTCTGTTGTACAAGCTCAGGACCCAAAGGAAATATTCACTTGTCTCATACCAACAAAGTGGTGAGCAACAATGCCTCCCATACTAGGCTTCATATGGTGCCATTCAATGCTTCTATGATCATTTTTATTGTATGCAAACTCTATCAAGATTAGGTGCACATCCCAACTTCCAAGAAACTGCAAAAAATAAGATCTCAACATATCTTCCAATGTCTAAATAGTCCTCTCTGGTTGGCCATCTGTCTGTGGGTGAAACGTTGTACTAAACTTCAACTGTGTCCTCATCGATGTATGCAGACATTCCAAAAAATGATTGGTAACCCATGTTAGATACTATGGTAACTCTTATACCATGCACACATACTATCTCATCGACATACACATGTGCCAACTTCTTGAATTTGTATGTCATCTTCATAGGAAGGAAGTGAGTTCACTTGGTCAACCTGTCCACTACCCAAAGGGAATCATGACCTTTGGCTGTCTTAGGAAAACCAATCACAAAGTCAATAGTGATACCATCTCATTTGCACTACGGTATAGACAACAATTGCAATGTCCCTATAGGTTTCTGATGCTCTCCCTTGACATGTTGACATATAGGCATCTTGCCACAAAATCTACCACAACACGCTTCAACCAAGGCCACCAATACAAATCTTTCAGGTTATGGTACATATTGGTACTTCATGAATGCATCACATACATCAAGGAATGAGATTCCTCAAGGACCATCTTCCTTAGACCATGAACATCTAGAAGCACTATCTTGTTGTGGAAACAAATTGTCCCATCCCCTATCTCATGGAATCCATCACGCTTCTCACTACCAAACTCTGATTGGGTCTTTGGTATCATAATATCACCCCGTTGTACATCTACAATCTATTATATCAATGTAGGCTTCACCTGCAATTCCATTAACAAGCCACCACCAAGGACACTTCCAACTGGACATTCATCCGACACAATGACACCAACATGTCTCTATTATGGTAGAACAAATAACACAACTATGCCTTACCAACATATGATGATGAAGAAGACTTCCTTCTAAGTGCATTTGGGACCATGCTCACCTTCCCTAGATGGTAGTCTATCATGAAATCATAGTCCTTGATCAACTTCATCCATCTACTCTATTATAGGTTCAACTCCTGCTTCGAGAAGATATACTAAAGGTTCTTACAGTTGGTGAAGATATGACACTTCTCTCCATAAAGGTAGTGTCTTTAAATCTTCAAAGCATGAACCACAATTGCAAGCTCTAGATAATGCATCAGATAGTTCTCCTCATGTTCCTTAAGATTTTGTGAAGAAAAAGAAATCACGTTCTCATCCTGCATTAGCACACATCCCAAACTATTCTTTGATGCATCATAGAAGATGATACAACCTTTTTGGTGCTCAGGCAGAACTAAAACCACTGCACTGGTAAGTTTCTCCTTTAAAAGATGAATGAATGCTAGCACTTGTCATCCCAGACAAAAGGTACACCTTTCCTCGTCATCTTGGTTAGGGGTAATGACACATCATCGAAGTTCTTGATGAACCTCCTATAACAACCAGCCAAGCCTACAAAACTGCAAATCTCCGTTGGGTGTCTTCGGCTGCTCCCATTATAGCACACACTCCAACTTTTTTGGGTCTACACAAACACCCCTAGATAATATCATGTGCCCAAGAAAATACACCTCCTTCAACCAGAACTGACACTTGTTGAACTTGGCATACAACTTGTGTTGTCTCAACAATGTCAGCGCTTGTCATAGATGACACTCATGCTTCTGACAATCTTTAGAGTATATCAAGATGTCATCAATGAACACCACCATGAACTAGTCAAGGTACGTCATAAAAACCCAATTCATGAGATCCATGAACACTACTGGAGTGTTGGTCAACCCAAATGACATAACCACAAACTCATAGTGACCATACCTAGTCCTGAAAGCCAACATAGGTATGTCATCTACGTTGATCTACAACATATGGTATCCTCACCTCAGATCTATCTTTGAGAACAATAATAAACCTCTCAGTTGACCAAATAGGTTGTCTATCCTTGACAAGGGGTACTTTTTCTTGATCGTGACCTTGCTCAACTGCCAGTAGCCAATGCACAACCTCATAGAACCGTCATTCTTCTTCACAAACAACATGGGATCACCCTAAGGGGAAGTGATTGGACTGATAAAGCCCTTCTCTATTAGCTCCTACATTTTCTTCTTCAACTCATGCATCTATACTGGTGGCATATTGTATGGTGACTATGCTATATCATGAACAAGATTGATCTCAAAATCAATCTCTCGAGGAGGGGGAACACTGGGAAACTCTTTAGGGAACACATCCTCAAACTCTTGCACTACATGAACCTCTTGGATACTAGGACTCCTCACCATGGTATCCAACACATGTGAAGCTTCACACCCCTACCTCATCAGTCTCTCTGCTATCATAGGTGACACCAAGCACGTCAGAAGAATATTCCTATCTCCTTGGAAGACCCACAAAACTTCACCGTCATGGAATGTCACCAGCTTGAAGCTATAGGAAAAGACCATTGGGTACTTGTCTAAAGTATCCATCCTAAGGACCACATCAAATCCATGCATGTCAAGTGGCATAAGGTCTACTTGAATGTTACATCTTGAGAAAGAAAGAACACATGATGGACACACCTCTAGCAACTCGGAGGAATATACAAGAGCATTTTCTAGAAGGAGACTATCCAATCCACTATGAAAAGGTAGATAACAACTTTCTATCAGCTCTATGGTGATGAAAGAGTGTGTCGCACTAGGGTCAACCAAAATAAATACAAAAGAAGATGTAAACAAATCATAATGAATAAGTTCCATTAGACCTTTCATGACTTACGGATTGACCAATCCCTCTAAATGACTCACATCATAGAATCGAGTTGTCACATGTTGTCATGCCCCTCCTCTACTAGCTTGTCTAGAGGATCCTTCTGGATCCTTCTTATGATGCCTGACCGAGCCCTCTGCCACCACCATTGATGAATTGGTATCACCGGTAACCCTGTTGACTCTACCTCGATTGTTGTGTCACCTCCTCATCCTTCATAGGGAAAGACCACCTGATATGCCCCAATTGTCCACACTTGGGACATGTACTCGAGTCATATAGTGTCCTAGATGACCCTGTCACAGATACTAATGTTGACCTACATGCTCTAGCTGACAGAAAACTATAGTCGTTGCCACTGCTCGAGGACCACTGAGATGACACTATGACATCTACTGTGACTGCGGTGAAGAAAGCCTAGGCTTCTTGAAGGCTCCAGAAGACTATCCTTAAAACTGAGTCAGTCTCTTCTTAGCATTGGCACCACACTTCTCAACAACCAACCGTTTGATCCTCATTGACTCCATGAAGTTAGAGAACCTCTCCTTGTTCTTCAAAGCAGACAACATTGTCATCAACTCTATGATCAACCCCTTCTCAAACCGTCAAATTGTCTCCTTATCTATTGCTTCCATGTGAAGGAAGAACCTCAAAAGCTCCATGAACTTGGCATCATACTCATTAATCATCATTGATCCATATCGAATCTTCTCATACTGTGATATCTTCTCATCAAGGTACGTCTCTGGGAAGTATCGACTTAGAAACTCCTGATGGAACTCCTACCAACTGATCACAATGCTAGGTCTCTTGTCCTCCTCAATGGCCCACCAGTGGCCAACAATGCCCTTCAATAGGTACATTGCATGCTTCACCTTGACCTCTTTTGGTGTATTAAGGATCTTGAAAGCCTTCTCCAACTCTGTCAGCCATATGTCTGCATCTTCTAGGTCTACCATACCCACATACTTAATGGCTCCTACATGATGTAACCTCTTAAATGTCTTCCCAGAACCCTATGATCCCACATTGTAAACAATAACCCTTGCTTGAGATATAGTCGCTCTATCCACCATATGTGAAATTGTGGTCATCAACTATCCAAACATGGACTGAAAAGATGAATTGGCCATGGTTGCTGGGTTAAACTGGGGTACTTTAGGCACTCCATCTACTCTGGCCTACCTCCTCACACCATCTTCTAGTGCAGCAACACTACTCTCAGCGTGTTCTTTGTGCTATCTAGACATATATGTATAAGTAGAAGCTACAATATGATATGTTGGAGGATGCAAGAACATACACAATCCTAGTCTTGTGTCCCTACAGACTCAACAAACCTAGATCTCTGATACCAACCAAACGATGCCACACAAACCTGATTACTCAAAACCAAGTGCTTGATCAACAATTATATAACCACACAACTATTAATTAGGTAAATGAAAATTGTTCTCATATAATCATCACTATGCAGAAACATATTACATTAAGGTCCGCAACCTATACCATATCACGTATCATACCAGGTATTTACATATGTACAATGGCCATCTACCACACACCTATTATAAAAAGATTTGTTCACATGTATAAGCCACTTATATACAACAAAGGCATATTGGAAAAACATGCATCGATGTACATATCATCTACAAAAGATATCCCTCCTAGATCAGAGAGTACAAGGACGATACTAGGACTCTAGTACACAACACTAGTAGCTATCCAACCTTCAATGGGTATTGATCTCTGAGCTACTCTTGCTTAACAATGTGATCCTTCCCACACCACTAACGACCACCTAAAAAGATGTGGCAAACACGTGTGTGAGACCCATGTCCCAACGAGAGATATAACTCTCTACCAACGATTATTGAAACATAGCAGGGTATATCATTATTAAGCTAGATGATCAGATTTGTCTAAATGAATCATTTAAACAAGTTACACAAGTTAAGTAGATTAAACAACTCTAGTAGATAAGCAGATCATCATATACTTTTAGAAGGAATATGAAGAACATGTATAACAGTTGATTTCTCTTACCACATTATACAACAACTAAAAAGTAACAAAAACATGGCAAGGGTAAGCCTCGAATGTGAGTCTTATTCAACCCTAAGTAATGTATACTACACGATGATATTACATATTTTAAACCTTGAGGAGATGAGGTATACCACTCATACTCCAACTGTCCACTGTGAAGTCAAAAATAGTGCCATACAAGATCTAGGAGAGTCTCCTATGATATCATCCACCCTTGGTAAGTACGAGTCCGCCGCAGTGACATATAAAGTCCAACTACAAGTTATCCTAGTCTACCTTGGTATATAAGTCATGCCACTAGTGAACATGGTATACAAACCCAATCATCTAAGGTACAACCACAACTATCCTCTATCACATCATATACAATGAGACACGACTGCAATCATTCTCCTACCGAGGCATGACTGCAACCATCCTCAAAACCTTGTGATCAAGATGACAAGGATAATCAGTCACTTGCACTGTGCATGCTCAACAGTATGCACTCTGAGTTTCCCTTAGGAATACTCATTTCACCATCCAACAAGTTTCGACACTGGATGGGATCTATGGCCAGGGCAACTACATGAATAGGGTTCCACTTAATTGGTTAAAGACAATTGAGTGACTTTTAATGTATCCATCAAGTTACATACAAACCCTAGAAAGGTTCTACAAAAAAAAGGTAGGTTGCAACTTTAGAAGATGTAAATTAGATGAAGTATAAACTTATCACATCACCACATGGTAATGCTGCACTTTTATGCACATGAGTCCACACTCATCATAACATCTTCATGTTATATTAATCCCTAATCACATTACCAGAGGATATAACCTCAATTAGGTCACAAAGTCTTTACCAAGGTCATAAGACCATTCACATTGTTCCCTGTAAGATCATAAATCTCTAACCATGTCTCACCAAGGTTCATAATCATTACACATGTGCCACATAAGTGATACCACAATCAATCATGCAACTAATAACTATGATCATCATGAGATAACAAATTAGGGTTACAATAGTTCAGGAAAGAGAAGTACACTTTGATTATGCTAATTACTCAAGCAAACTAAGTTTTATCACCATGTACTTGAATTTGGTGTTAACAACATAGAAAATCAAATTAGAGATTCCAAAATAGCAATTAAGGTGAAACCCTATTTATCACTATCTCCCACAATCTTGGAATTAATTAGATCAAGCATGTAACATCTCTGACCTGGGTTATGCTTTAACCCTAGGTGTTTTTCTTAAGAAAGATAATTATATGCTTAATATTATCTTTTGAGAAGTAATTAAGGTTCAAGAGGAACTTATATTTCATTTTAGTCCATTTTGAATAATGTTGAAAATAATGTATTGCTTGTGTTGGACTAAAGTGGAATTTACCCAAGTTGAGGGGTTAATTTGCAAATATTACATGATAATATGTTCCTCATGTCTTTAAGCATCATGAGTATGAAGATGATGCAGAGGTATGGCTAGTGAGAGCCTGAGTACCAAGAAAGAGCTGATAAAGCAATGTTTGTGCATTAAAACCTAGTTTTGGTGTAATGTGCAATTTACCCAAAACCCAGGGTTCAATATGCAATTTACCATTTCAATAAGGTCCCTAATAATTGTTGGCATCTTTTAAAGGAAAGAAAATGAGAGGGGCATCTCATTTGAGCTACTTTGAAGGACAGAGAATCTTGATATTAAAATAATCAAGAGTTAAGCATAAATGGAACTTTATTTCAAATTAATGAAAAAATAAATAAAATAATTGAAGGACCTTCAACTAAAAACGAGATGGTTGGATTTTTTCAAGTGTGAACACCTTTGTGCCTTTTCTAGGCCACGAAAATATCTTAAGGAGGTGAAAACTCCACTCACCTTATTATAAGAAAAAGAATTATCCACTCACTTATGGATAATTACTATTATAAAGGTTAAGGTGCTTAATTTCTTTTCCCTTAATTCATGGATAATGGAAGGGAGTTCGGTGGAGATAAAGGTACCTTTGCATGCAAGGAACCAAGGAGAAAGAGGTGGCATAAATTTTGAATTAAAAGGATTTCATAAGACATTTTCTCTCTCATTGATTTCCTTATAAAAGCACCCTTTACCACTCAAATCAAGGACTTTTTCGGATCCACTTCTTTCCTTTGCTTGCAAAAACGATCAAGGAGGCTAGGAACAGCAGGAAGATGACCCCCAACTTGTTGGTAAGCTTCTTGACCTTTGTTCATCTTGATTTCATGGTGGAAATCACAAATCAATGCATGATTTCTTCATATCTCGATCCCATCTTCACTTCTAACCATTCCTTTTCACTCAAAAGCTTGAGGAACGATCCTTGTGGTTAGAGAAAGCTCCTTCCACCATTTATGACGTGAAGATCCAAGCTTTTAAGCTCAATTGAAGGTGGGTTATATAACTTGAACCCCTATTCATTGTTATTGAATTCAATTTCTCAATCAATTATGTTCAATTGCTATCCTTGCAATCCCTTTGATTATTTGATGCAACTACCACAATAATGGAAGTAGTTTTCATGGGACTAAGGTTTGATGATGATAATACCATCTTAGGCACACTTTCCAACATGTTTCATATAAAAACAGTTTCACCACTTTTGGTCCAAACGGTTTCACCAAACCGTTTGGAGGCTTGGACTCCAAACCGTTTAGAAGAGTTAACCATTTGGAAGGGTTGATCATTTGAGGTCAGAACCCTAGTATATGTTGGATGATGATCCAATGACTCCAATTGATTAATTACACATATGGACAATCTTCCAAATAGAAACCCTAATCGGCTAAGTGCTGAAATTGTAATTGTTTAAGTTGATGTTTTGGGTTGATTAGCCCAAACGGTTTCAAAACCATTTGGAGGTCACCCCAAATGGTTTCAAAACCATTTGGAGGTCAACCAAGACCATTTGTAGGTCTAGGGTTGAGTATGGTTGAGTAATTAAAGAGTTAGAGACATCAAATCAAAATGCGATCAATGGCTAAGTTGATGATCAATCCAATGGTCTAAACCCTAATTGAATTTCACATATTTTAATGATTTATGAGGAAAATAGTCTCAAGACCATTTGGAGGTCATCCAAATGACCTCAAGACCATTTGGAAGTCATCCAGACGACCTCAAGACCGTTTGAGGTCAGTTCATATCATAAATTGATAATGGTTCACTGATTTCAATTGAAATGATTTCCACAATGTTAAGCATTGATGGTTGCTTGACTTCAAAACCCTAATTCAAGGTTCCTTGATTATAAACCCTAGCTTATCTGGGTTCAAATCCCTAATTGATGGTCTAATTGAGGGGTGATTCCATAGTTCATATGATGAATGAATCAAGGATATAGTTGATAGTCGGTTCATGGTTTGGAACCTTGATTTAGTTAAGTGTTGAAGGAACTTTTTGGTCCATTTGGTTTTGAGAGGGTTTGGACCAAACGGTATCAAGACCATTTGGGTCCAAATGGTCTCAAGATCGTTTGGGTCCAAACGGTCCCAAACTGTTTGGAGTCCCAAGCTCATTCAGTTTCAATACAATTTTCTTAAACGGTTTCAAGGGCAATGTGCCCAAATGGTTTCAAACCATTTGAAGACTGAAAGGCCAAGACCGTTTAGGGTCTATGTAATGAAAACCATTTGAGGTTCAAAATGGTTAATCCTTTTGGACACCTATTGTATTTAAAGATTCAATTGGTCAATTCATTTGGACACCTCATGTAATGGAGGTCCAATGTGATCAAATCTTTTTGAGAATCAAGATGATGGTTGATCCATTGATCCAATGATGATTATTAATGTTAGGAACAAAGGTTGAAACCCTAAAGTACCTAGATGTTCAATACCTTTAGATTAATTAGCCCTAAATGGTTATGAAAGTAAAGTCTTAGTACACTATCATAATCATAGTTGTATATACTTGATTGTAGGGTTGATGTAACCTAATCAAGTTGAGATGATGATGGAAAGGAATTATTACATGATTATTAATCATTTAGTGATTAGGGTATGATCCTTAGTGAAGAGATCATGAAAACCCTATTTGAGAAAGTTAATGAATCTTAACCCTACTTCAGGGCAATTCTGAGTAAAACCCTAATATAGGGTATTAGTGAAATCCTAATTAAGGGTGATGATTTGAATAATCCTAGTTTAAGGTTGTGGAATGTAAAACTCTAACCTAGATGAATAGTAAACCCTAATTGTGGGTTAGTGAATATAAAACCTAATTGAAGGTGATGTGATGTGAAACCCTGATGTATTGATGTAATGTAGAACTCAAATCCAGGGTTATGCAATGTAGTGCTATATGAGACCCTAATCTTGGGTAATATGTTGATAAACCATAACCCTAATCTAGGTAATGGGATGAGTATCCCCAATTGACTTGAAATGGGAAACCATAACCCTAGTAAGGGAATAGTGGTGTTACCCCTAAATAGTGATGATATATTGTTTTGCATGGTCTTGATATGCAAGTGATGTAACTGTTATCATCTGTACTAACCATGCATGTATTATGAGATGATGAACATAGAAAGGTATGAGCTATGATGCTTTATTTATTGAAATTGTTTATTGGGCCTTATGTGCCATAATATACCTTGTTGCCTAGTAAGAGGTAATAAGAGAATTAATGGGCCTTAAGTGCCATGATGGATGCTTGTGTAGCAAGTGTCATGTTTACCTTGGTCAGATGACCTGAAAGTGATGATTACCTGAAAAAGTGGTAACAGTGCTCATTGAGGAGCTAAGGGTTTGAATAACCAGAACCATATGATTATGGTATTGAGATTGTGAAGGGATGAGTATTCCCAGTTTTAAAATGAGGGACTGAGATCTCAATGTCTTATAAAGACTGACTGATGAATACAATATATGTTTTCTTTGTAGCATTTGTCCTAATAAGTTATGTTTGAAAACTTGACTGATGCTAAAAGAATATGAGAATGTACTTAATTAATCAAGTGAAAGCTATTCATGTAGTGCTCTGGCCATAGATCCATCATCGTCAGTAGCTAGTGATGGTGAAACAAGTTTTCTTACGAGATCTCCTAGAGTTTGCATATTTTTTAATATGTGGGGGTCGATGGGTGAAAATATTCGTATGTCCTCTTAAGGAGATTGATGGAAGGTAAACATTAAACCTCTCAACCCTTCATTAAATGTTCCGAGATGGATGTATCATGAATCTCCCGATGATGTTAATACCAGATCGATGGAGGTAAACACGAAATCTCTCGATCGCGAAGAGAGTGCAGTCGCCATTGTAGCTCTATAGCGAAGATGCCACTATACCCTGGCAAGCTATGTAGCAGAGACACAAGATGTCCTGCATGTGATCTCACACTGATCGAGATGTGGGAAGTCATGGAAGCTGGATCTTCCATTTGACTTTGTATGGTACCGGTTTTGACTTCGCAGTGATCGGTTGGAATATGAGTAGTATACCTCATCTTCTCAGAGCTTAAATATGTTTATAAAATATAATCAGTTGTGTAGTGTATTTGCATAAGATTGAAATACAAGAACCACTGGTTTGATGTTATGTTGCTTAGCATGTCCTGGATACATAAATGTTATTTATGTTCTTTAATTTCATATTGAACAAGAGACGTGATGCTTTATCAAGTTATAGCTGAAATACTTGGATAAGAATGTTTCTCTAATCTGCATAAATATTGATTTATCTGCTAGTTAATATATGATTCCACTGCTCAGTTTATTTCTATTAAACTGCAATAATAATGTTACAGTGGAGAGTTATATCTCTCGCTGGGGCAATTTTATAATTGTCTCACCCCCGTGGGATCCAACATTTTTAGGTAGATGTAGACAAAGAGGCAAAAACCCTGTAGCAGGGGAAGAGCAGCAACAACAACAACAAGGACAACAGTGATATCCCAGGTGGGGATACTGGCTGTCAGGATTGATATATAGATATGAATAGAGTCATATGTCTCATCTCCATACTCTCAGGTCCTAGGAGTTAGTAAATAGTGTTTTTACAGTCGATCTGAGATTTTGATTCGAATGTCTCAAGGATTTTTGTTACTTGTGCTTTTTCACAAAGTAATGATGTGTATATATTCCTCGAGAAGAGATGGTACGGTGAATGTACAATGTGGAGCAGTATGTAAATATAATACTATGGTTTTTGTTTAAAGAATCTTTTCATAAAAGGTTTTAATTTTTAGTGATTTTTAGTAATTATGCTGCTAACAATCGCTTCTGCATTAGTTAAACTAGTTAATCATGTTTTTATGCATCAGATCACCACAAGTTTAGTGGTATCAAAGCTCTAGGTTCGCTGAGTCTACAGAGACATAGGATTAAGGTTGTTGAGTCTGTTCTAAGTGTCTTCCAGTTTATCTGATAGTGTCTTCTGCTCATATAGTAGAAGAAGAACTTGAAGATATCTGGATCACATGACGAACATGATGTTGAGAGCAGCGTTGCTGCACCAGGAGAAGGTGCAAGGGATCAAGCTAGGGAGGAACCCGTACCTGAGATTCCTCAACTTGAACAAGCTGCGTTAGAGAACCCATCCTTCCATACCTTGTTCGGGCAGTTCATGGTGACTATGACGCACATGGAGGATAGGATGCCACCTCCTGCACCGAGAGCACCAGGCCACAATGAAGGACAAGGAGTTGGCAAGTCTTTTGAACGGCTTCGCCGAGTGGGAGCCACAGAGTATGCTGGCACAGCTGACCCAGCTGATACAGATTTGTGGTTGACTGATTAGAGAAGGCCTTCAGAATCCTCAACATCCCTGAAGATGAGAAGGTGAGGCATGTTGTCTACCTTTTGAAGGGGAGTGGTGGTCATTGGTGGACCATTGAGGAAGGTAAAAGGCCAGGAGTTGAAGTCAGATGGGATGAATTCCGACGTGAGTTTATTGCTTGATACTTCCCCAAGACGTATCTAGATGAGAAGATCTCTCAATTTGAGAGATTGAGGTAGGGACATGTGAACATTAGTGAATATGAAGCTAGGTTCATGAAGCTGTTGTGGTTCTGTCCGCACATGGCAGCTACAAATGAGGAGAGGATTCGGCATTTCGAGAAGGGGTTGAACGCTGAATTGACCACTCCTATGTCTTCTCTGGAGAACAGGGAGAGGTTTGCAACTTTTATGGAGTATGTAAGGTGGATTGAGAGGTCTATGATCGAGAAGAGACATGCCAGTAATAAGAAAGTATATCCTCAGTTTCAAGGACAGAGGTCCAAGAGCTTCAAGAAGCTGAGATTCTCTGCACCACCACCACCAAGGTTTAACACTCAGATGTAATGGACGTCAAGTAGGGGTAGGGGACATAGTTTTACTCCAAGTAGAGCCCCCAATACAACATCAGCATCAGTGACATGACCACACAGGCAGAGTTTGGTAAGTTACAACTGTTACCAATGTGGGAGGATAGGACACTTGTTGAGAGAATGTCCTGAGAAAGTCAGAATTGTGACTCAACCCCAGAGGCAGAGTCAGCAAGGCTCACAGAGGTGACAATTCAGTAATAATGCTCGAGGACATGGACAAGCGTCCCAGGCTGGATCGTCAGCACCCAACAACCGAGCACAAGGTCAACAACAAGCAATGACTAGATTCTATGCCATGAATCATCCTGAAGCAGTAGTCAACCCTCAGGTTGTGACAGGTCAGATGGAACTATTTTATACTGATATGTCTTCATCCTGCTTTGTATCTGTGTTAATTGATCTGGGTGCTACACATTCTTTTATCACTCGAGAAGTGATTCATGACTGCAACATGATTGTCAGTCATAGGGCAGATAGTTTGATGCTAGAAACCCCTTTACAAGGATCTACAGTGTTGCGGGAAGTGTGTTCTCCCTACAATCTTTATTTTTCTAATCATCGCATTCAAGTGGATCTTATACCACTTGAGATGTAGGGTTTTGTTATAATTCTTGGAATGGACACCTTAGAGAAGTATAAGGTTGTCTTGGATTGCAGTTCTAAGCAGGCTGTGTTCACAGATGATGGTGACACATTGATCTTTCAGGGAGACAGAAAGATTCTTCCAACCTGTTTAGTGTCAGCTATGGTAGCTAAGAAGTTGATGAGGCAGGGATGCTTAGCATTCTTGGCTCATGTGGTAGATACCAAAATGGAGAGCCCTCATCCTTCTGAAGTTCTGGTTGTTAGGCAGTTTGAGGATGTTTTTCCTAAAGAACTTCCAGGTGTTCCTCCGCCCCGAGAGATTGATTTTGAGATTAATCTAATCCTGGGTACACAACCAATAGCACAAACACCGTATAGAATGGCACCTACTGAGATGGAAGAGCTCAAAAAACAACTACAGGAGTTTCTTGAGAAGGGTTTTATCCGACCGAGTACTTCACCATGGGGTGCTCCGGTCCTCTTTGTTAAAAAGAAAGATGGGTCTATGCATTTATGCATCGACTATAGACAGTTAAACAAAGTCACCATAAAGAACAAGTATCCTTTGCCAAGGATAGATGACTTGTTTGATCAGTTGCGTGGTGCAACTATCTTTTCTAAGATAGATCTGAGGTCAGGATACCATCAGTTGTGTATTAAGGAGGGTGACATATCTAAATCTGCTTTTAGAACAAGATATGGTCACTATGAGTTCACAGTTATGTCGTTTGGACTAACTAATGCACCAGCTGCATTCATGGAACTCATGAATAGAACATTTAGACCTTTTCTTAATTAGTGTGTAGTCATCTTCATAGATGACATTTTGATATACAGTAGAGATGCTCAACAGCATGAGTAGTACCTCAGTCAAGCTGTGACTTTGTTAAGACAACATAAGCTATATGCTAAGTTTAGCAAATGTGAGTTCGGTCTACCAGAAGTTTCTTTTCTTGGACACGTAATATTTGCCTCAGGTATTCGTGTTGATCCATAGAAAGTAGAATCTATCCTACAATGGGAACAACCAAAGACACCGACAAAGATACATAGTTTCCTAGAACTAGCAGGCTATTACAGGAGGTTCATTAAGAACTTCAGTTCTATAGCTTTACCCCTGACCAAGTTGACCAGGAAGGAGGTTCCTTTTGTCTGGAATGACAAGTGTCAACAATCTTTTCAGTTGCTGAAGGAAAGGTTAACAAGTGCACCTGTGCTAGTGTTACCTGAGCAAGGGAAGGGGTACATAGTCTTCTGTGATGCATCCAAGAATGGCTTAGGATGTGTATTGATGCAGGATAAACAAGTGATTTCTTTTGCTTCTCGACATCTTAAGAAACACGAGGAGAATTATCCAATACATGATCTAGAGCTAGCTGTTGTGGTCCATGCTTTGAAGATCTGGAGACATTATCTCTATGGAGAAACATTCTAGATTTTCATAGACCATAAGAACCTAAAGTATATCTTCTCACAACATGAGCTGAACATGAGGCAACACCGTTGGATGGAGTTAATCAAGGACTATGATTGTAAAATTGATTACCATCCAGGGAAGGCCAATGTAGTAGTTGATGCACTGAGTAGAAAGTCATCAACACCAACCTTAGATAAAGCACAACTGAACTCCTTAATGTGCTCTAAGAGAGATATGCTTATCTCCTTGAGGCAGAACAATGTACAGCTTAAAGTGTCATTGTTAACTGGGCTGTTAGCTGATATGCAAGTGAAACCTACTCTGAGGCAGCAGATTAAAGAAGCATAGTAGAATGATATTGTGATTCAGCAGATCATATCAGAGTATGGTAGTGAAAAGCAGGATGGCTTTCATGATTCAGATGATCAGGTAGTCTGTTACCATGGTAGGATGGTAGTACCTGATGTTGATAACCTAAGAAAGATAGTTCTGGAAGAAGCTCATTCTTCTATGTATGTTATGCATCCAGGGAGCACCAAGATGTATCATAACTTGAAAGATATGTATTGGTGGTCTGGTTTGAAGAAAGCTGTAGCTGAGTTTGTTATGCGGTGTCCAGTGTGTCAGCAGGTTAAAGTTGAACATCAGAAGCCCGCAGGAACAATGCAACCTCTACCTATACCGCAGTGGAAATGGGATCATGTAACCATGGACTTTGTGGTTGGTTTAACAAGAACAACCAAAAGTCATGATTCCATATGGGTGATAGTTGATAGGTTGACTAAGACAGCACATTTCTTACCTGTCAAAACAACCTACACAGCTGAGAAACTGGCACAGATATACATAGATGAGATAGTGTGTTTGCACGGGGTTCCAGCTATAATTGTTTCTGACAGAGGTCCCCAGTTCACAAGTCATTTTTGGGAGCGACTCCATAAAGCTTTGGGTACGCAGTTAAGGTTTAGTACAACCTTTCACCCACAGACAGATGGACAATCTAAAAGGACTATACAAACCTTGGAGGACTTTCTTAGGGCATGTGTCCTTCAGTTTGTAGGAAGTTGGGATCTACACCTGATCTTGATAGAATTTGCTTATAATAATAGCTATCAGCACAGTATTGAGATGGCACCATATGAGGCTTTATATGGTAGACGTTGTAGATCTCCCTTATGTTGGTATGAAACAGGGGAGTACCAACTCTTGGATCCTGAGCTGGTTCAGCAAAAAACTGAGAAGATTAAAGTCATACAACAACAGTTGAAAGTTTCCCAGGATAGGCATAAATCATATGTTGATAAGCGTCGTAGACCCTTATAATTCCAAGTTGGAGATAGGGTGTACCTCAAGGTCTCACCTTGGAAAGGTATTCTGAGATTTAGAAAGAAAGGGAAGTTAGCTCCTAGATTTATGGGGCCTTATCCGATTATTGAAAGGATGGGAAAGGTAGCCTATAAGCTGGAGTTACCACCTGAGTTGCATAAATTGCACCCAGTGTTTCATATCTCTATGTTGAGGAAGTGTCATCCTGAAACTGAGTTAGTTCTACAACCTGTGGAGGTACAACTAAATGATGATATATCTTATGTTGAAGGACCTATGTTGGTTCTTGACAGAAGAATTAAAAAGCTGAAAAAGAAAGACATAAGTCTTGTAAAAGTTCTCTGGCATCACCATGGCATTGAAGAAGTTACATGGGAACTAGAGGAAGAGATGAGGAAGAAGTATCCTTCTCTTTTCTCTTAATGTTTTTTTGATGAGTTCGGGGACGAAATCCTTGTAAGGGGTGGATAAACTTGTAACATCCCGGACCTGGGTTATGCTTTAACCCTAGGTGTTTTGCTTAAAAAAGATAATTATATGCCTAATATTATCTTTTGAGAAGTCATTAAGGTTCAAGAGGAACTTATATTTCATTTTAGTCCATTTTGAATAATGTTGAAAATAATGTATTGCTTGTGTTGGACTAAAGTGCAATTTAGCCAAGTTGAGGGGTTAATTTGCAATTATTACATGATAATATGTTCCTCATGTGTTGAAGCATCATGAGTATGAAGATGATGCAGAGGTATGGCTAGTGAGAGCCTGAGTACCAAGAAAGAGCTGATAAAGCAATGTTTGTGCATTAAAACCTAGTTTTGGTGTAATGTGCAATTTACCCAAAACCCAGGGTTCAATATGCAATTTATCATTTCAATAAGGTCCCTAATAATTTTTGGCATCTTTTAAAGGCAATAAAATGAGAGGGGCATCTCATTTGAGCTACTTTGAAGGAGAGAGAATCTTGATATTAAAATAATCAAGATTTAAGCATAAATGGAACTTTATTTCAAATTAATGCAAAAATAAATAAAATAATTGAAGGCCCTTCAACCAAAAACGAGATGGTTGGATTTGTTCAAGTGTGAACACCTTTGTGCCTTTTCTAGGCCACGAAAATATCTTAAGGAGGTGAAAACTCCACTCACCTTATTATAAGAAAAAGAAGTATCCACTCACTTATGGATAATTACTATTATAAAGGTTAAGGTGATTAGTTTCTTTTCCCTTAATTCATGGATAATGGAAGGGAGTTCGGTGGAGATAAAGGTACCTTTGCATGCAAGGAACCAAGGAGAAAGAGGTGGCATAAATTTTGGAATTAAAAGGATTTTATAAGACATTTTCTCTCTCATTGATTTCCCTATAAAAGCACCCTTTACCACTCAAACCAAGGACTTTTTCGGATCCACTTCTTTCCTTTGCTTGAAAAAACGATCAAGGAGGCTAGGAACAGCAGGAAGACGACCCCCAACCTGTTGGTAAGCTTCTTGACCTTTGTTCATCTTGATTTCATGGTGGAAATCACAAATCAATGCATGATTTCTTCATATCTCGATCCCATCTTCACTTCTAACCATTCCTTTTCACTCAAAAGATTGAGGAATGATCCTTGTGGTTAGAGAAAGCTCCTTCCACCATTGTTGACATGATTCTCTAAGCTTTGAAGCTCAATTGAAGGCGGGTTATATAACTTGAACCCCTATTCATTGTTATTGAATTCAATTTCTCAATCAATTATGTTCAATTGCTATCCTTGCAATCCCTTTGATTATTTGATGCAACTACCATGATAATGGTAGTAGTTTTCGTGGGACTAAGGTTTGATGATGATAATACCATCTTAGGCACACTTTCCAACAAGTTTCATATGCAAACGGTTTCACCACTTTTGGTCCAAATGGTTTCACCAAACCGTTTGGAGACCAAACGGTTTCCAAACCGTTTGGAGGCTTGGACCCCAAACCATTTAGAAGAGTTGACCATTTGGAAGGGTTGACTGTTTGAGGTCATAACCCTAGTATATGTTGGATGATGATCCAATGACTCCAATTGATTAATTCCACATATGGACAATCTTCCAAATAGAAACCCTAATCGGCTAAGTGCTGAAATTGTAATTGTTTAAGTTGATGTTTTGGGTTGATTAGCCCAAACGGTTTCAAAACCATTTGGAGGTCACCCCAAACAGTTTCAAAACCGCTTGGAGGTCAACCAAGACCATTTGGAGGTCTAGGGTTGAGTATGGTTGAGTAATTGAAGAGTTAGAGACATCAAATCGAAATGCAATCAATGGCTAAGTTGATGATCAATCCAATGGTCTAAACCCTAATTGAATTTCACTTATTTTAATGATTTATGAGGCAAACGGTCTCAAGACCATTTGGAGGTCATACAAACGACCTCACGACCGTTTGGAGGTCATCCAAATGACCTCAAGACTGTTTTAGGTCAGTTCATATCATAAATTGATGATGGTTCACTGATTTCAATTGAATTGATTTCCACAATGTTAAGCATCGATGGTTGCTCGACTTCAAAACCCTAATTGAAGGTTCCTTGATTATAAACCCTAGTTTATTTGGGTTCAAATCCCTAATTGATGTTCTAATTGAGGGGTTATTCCATAGTTCATATGATGAATGAATCAAGGATATAGTTGATAGTTGGTTCATGGTTTGGAACCTTGATTTAGTTAAGTGTTGAAGGAACTTTTTGGTCCATTCGGTTTTGAGAGGGTTTGGACCAAACGGTCTCAAGACTGTTTGGGTCCAAACGGTCCCAAACCATTTAGAGTCCCAAGCTCATTCAGTTTCAATACAATTTTCTTAAACGGTTTCAAGGGAAATGTGCCCAAACGGTTTCAAACCATTTGAAGACTGAAAGGCCAAGACCGTTTAGGGTCTATGTAATCAAAACCATTTGAGGTTCAAAATGGTTAATCCTTTTGGACACCTATTGTAGTTAAAGATTCAATTGGTCAATTCATTTGGACACCTCATGTAATGGAGGTCCAATGTGATCAAATCTTTTTGAGAATCAAGATGATGGTTGATCCATTGATCCAATGATGATTATTAATGTTAGGAACAAAGGTTGAAACCCTAAAGTACCTAGATGTTCAATACCTTTAGATTAATTAACCCTAAAAGGTTATGAAAGTAATGTCTTAGTACACTATGATAATCATAGTTGTATATACTTGATTGTAGGGTTGATGTAACCTAATCAAGTTGAGAGGATGATGGAAAGGAATTATTACATGATTATTAATCATGTAGTGATTAGGGTATGATCCTTAGTGAAGAGATCATGAAAACCCTATTTGAGAAAGATAATGAATCTTAACCCTACTTCAGGGAAATTCTGAGTAAAACCCTAATATAGGGTATTAGTGAAACCCTAATTAAGGGTGATGATTTGAGTAATCCTAGTTTAAGGTTATGGAATGTAAAACTCTAACCTAGATGAATAGTAAACCCTAATTGTGGGTTAGTGAATATAAAACCTAATTGAAGGTGATGTGATGTGAAACCCTGATGTAATGATGTAATGTAGAACTCAAATCCAGGGTTATGCAATGTAGTGCTCTATGAGACCCTAATCTTGGGTAATTGGTGATAAACCATAACCCTGATCTGGGTAATGGGATGAGTATCCCCAATTGACTTGAAATGGGAAACCCTAACCCTAGTAAGGGAATAGTAGTGTTACCCCTGAATAGTGATGATATATTGTTTTGCATGGTCCTGATATGCAAGTGATGTAACTGTTATCATCTGTACTAACCATGCAGGTATTATGAGATGATGAACATAGAAAGGTATGAGCTATGATGCTTTATTTATTGAAATTGTTTATTGGGCCTTATGTGCCATAATATACCTTGTTGCCTAGTAAGAGATAATAAGAGAATTAATGGGCCTTAAGTGCCATTATGGATGCTTGTGTAGCAAGTGTCATGTTTACCTTGGTCAGATGACATGAAGGTGATGATTACCTGAAAAAATGGTAACAGTGCTCAGTGAGGAGATAAGGGTTTGAATACCCAGAACCATATGATTATGGTATTGAGATTGTGAGGGGATGAGTATTCCCAATATTGAAATGAGGGATTGAGATCCCAATGTCTTATAAAGACTGACTGATGAATACAATATATGTTTTCTTTGTAGCATTTGTCCTAATAAGTTATGTTTGAAAACATGACTGATGCTAAAATAATATGAGAATGTACTTAATTAGTCAAGTGAAAGTTATTCATGTAGTGCTCTGGCCATAGATCCATCATCGTCAGTAGTTGGTGATGGTGAAACAGGTTTTCTTACGAGATCTCCTGGAGTTCACATATTTTTGAATATGTGGGGGACGATGGGCGAAAATATTCGTACATCCTCTTAAGGATATTGGTGGAAGGTAAACATTAAACCTCTCAATCCTTCATTAAATGTTCCGGGATGGATGTATCACGAATCTCCCGATGATGTTAATACCTGATCGATGGAGGTAAACATGAAATCTCTCGATCGCAAAGACAGTGCACTCGCCGTTGTAGCTCTATAGCGAAGATGCCACTATACCCTGGCAAGCTATGTAGTAGATACACAAGATGTCTTGCTTGTGATCTCGCACTGACCGAGATGTGGGAAGTCATGGAAGCCAGCTCTTCCATTTGACTTTGTATGGTACCGATTTTTACTTTGCAGTGATCGATTGGAGTATGAGCGGTATACCTCATCTCCTCAGAGCTTAAATATGTTTGTAAAATATAATCAGCCATGTAGTGTATTTGTATAAGATTGAATTACGAGAACCACTGGTTGATGTTATATTACTTAGCATGTCCTGGATACATAAATGTTATTTATGTTCTTTAATTTCATATTGAATAAGAGACGTGCTGCTTTATCAAGTTATAGCTGAAATAATGCATAAGAATGTTGCTCTAATCTGCATAAATATTGATTTATCTGCTAGTTAATATATGATTCCACTGCTCAGTTTATTTCTATTAAACTGCAATAATAATGTTACAGCGGAGAGTTATATCTCTCGCTGGGGCAATTTTATAATTATATCACCCCCGTGGGATCCAACATTTTTAGGTAGACGCAGAGAAAGAGACAGAAATCATGTAGCAGGGGAAGAGTAGCAGCAAAAACAACAAGGACAACAGTGATATCCCAGGTGGGGATACTGGCTGTCATGCTTGATATATAGATATGAATAGAGTCCTATGTGTCATCTCTGTACTCTCAGGTCCTAGGAGTCAGTAAATAGTGTTTTTACAGCCGATCTGAGATTTTGATTTGAATGCCTTGACGATTTTTGTTACTTGTGCTTCTTAGCAAAGTAATTATGTGTATATATTCCTCGAGAAGATATGGTACGGTGAATGTACAATGTGGACCAGTATGTAAATATAATACTATGGTTTTTGTTTAAAGAATCTCTGGTAATGAATCTTTTCATAAAAGGTTTTAATTTTTAGTGATTTTCAGTAATTCCACTGCTAACAATCGCTTCTGCATTAGTTAAACTAGTTAATCTTATTTGTATGCGTCAAATCACCACAAGTTTAGTGGTATCAGAGCTATAGGTTCGCTGAGTCTTCAGAGACATATGATTAAGGTTGTTGAGTATGTTCTAAGTATCTTCCAGTTTATCAGATAGTGTCTTCTGCTCATATAGGAGAAGAAGAACTTGAAGATGTCTGGATCACATGACGAACATGCTGGTGAGAGCAGCGTTGCTGCACCAGGAGGAGGTGCAAGGGATCAAGCTAGGGAGGAAACTGTACCTGAGATTCCTCAACTTGATCAAGCTACGTTAGAGAACCCAGCCTTCCATACCCTGTTCGGGTAGTTCATGGTGACTATGACACACATGGAGAATAGGATGCCACCACCTGTACCGAGGGCACCAGGCCACAATGAAGGACAAGGAGCTGGCAACACTTTTAAATGGCTTCGCCGGGTGGGAGCCACAGAGTATGCTGGCACAGCTGACCCAACTGATGCAACAGCTTCTCTAGGTGGGAGCCACAGAGTATGCTGGCACAGCTGACCCAACTGATGCAGATTTGTGGTTGACTGAGTTAGAGAAGGCCTTCAAAATCCTTAACATCCCTGAAGCTGAGAAGGTGAGGCATGCTGTCTACCTTTTGAAGGGGAGTGATGGTCATTGGTGGACCATTGAGGAAGGTAAAAGGCCAGGAGTTGAAGTCGGATGGGACGAATTCCGACGTGAGTTTGTTGCTAGATACTTCCCCAAGACATATCTAGATGAGACGATCTCTCAATTTGAGAGATTGAGGTAGGGACAGATGAACATTAGTGAATATGAAGCTAGGTTCATGGAGCTGTTGTGGTTCTGTCCGCACATGGTAGCTACGAATGAGGAGAGGATTCTGCATTTCGAGAAGGGATTGAACACTGAATTGACCACTCCTATGTCTGCTCTGGATAATAGGGAGAGGTTTGCAACTTTTGTGGAGTCTGTAAGGTGGATTGAGAGGTATGTGATCGAGAAGCGACATGCCAGTAATAAGAAAGTATATCCTCAGTTTCAAGGATAGAGGTCTGAGAGCTTCAAGAAGCTGAGATTCTCTGCACCACCACCACCAAGGTTTAACACTCATACGCAATGGACGTCAAGTAGGGTAGGGGACGTAGTTTTACTCCAAGTAGAGCCCCCAGTACAACATCAACATCAGTGTCAGGACCACCCAGGTAGAGTTTGGGAAGTTACAACTGTTTCCAATGTGGGAGGACATGACACTTGTTGAGAGAATGTCCTGAGAAAGTCAGAACTGTGACTCAACCCCAGAGGCAGAGCCAGCAAGGCTTACAGAGGCGATAGTTCAGTAATAATGCTCGAGTACGTGGACAAGCATCCCAGGCTGGATCGTCGGCACCCAACAACCGAGCACAGGGTCAACAACAAGCAACAGCTAGATTCTCTGCCATGAATCATCCTGAAGTAGTAGTCAACCCTCGGGTTGTGACAGGTTAGATGGAACTATTTTATTATGATATGTCTTCATCCCGCTTCATATCAGTGTTAATTGATCCGGGTGCTATGCATTCTTTTATCACTCGAGAAGTGATTCATGACTGCAACATGATTTTCAGTCATAGGGTAGATAGTTTGATGCTAGAAACCCCTTTACTGGGATCTGTAGTGTTGCGGGAAGTGTGTTCTCCCTGCAATCTTTCTTTTTCTAATCATCGCATTCAAGTGGATTTTATACCACTTGAGATGTAGGGTTTTGATATAATCCTTGGGATGGACACCTTAGAGAAGTATAAGGTTGTCTTGGATTGCAGTTCCAAGCAGGTTGTGTTCACAGATGATGGTAACACATGGATCTTTCAGGGAGACAGAAAGATTCTTCCAACATGTTTAGTGTCAGCTATGGTAGCTGAGAAGTTGATGAGGCAGGGATGCTTATCATTCTTGGCTCATGTGGTAGATACCATAATGGAGAGCCCTCATCCTTCTGAAGTTCTAGTTGTTAGGGAGTTTGAGGATGTTTTTCCTAAAGAACTTCCAGGTGTTCCTCCGCCCTGAGAGATTGATTTTGAGATTAATCTAATCCTGAGTACTCAACCAATAGCACAAATGCCGTATAGAATGGCACCTGCTGAGATGGCAGAGCTCAAGACACAACTACATGAGTTTCTTGAGAAGGGTTTTATCTGACCGAGTACTTCACCATGGGGTGCTCTGATCCTCTTTGTTAAAAAGAAAGATGGGTCTATGCATTTGTGCATCGACTATAGATATTTAAACAAAGTCACCATAAAGAACAAGTATCCTCTGCCAAGGATAGATGACTTGTTTGATCAGTTGCGTGGTGCAACTATCTTTTCTAAGATAGATCTGAGGTCGGGATACCATCAGTTGCATATTAAGGAGGGTGACCAAGGTAATCAAAGACCCAACTATCAAACTAGGGCATCCAAGCAAACCCTAGATCTCAACATATGATGCCACCTCATCAAACCAAGGTACAACAAGGCACCCTAAGGAACCACTCTCTACAACATGATGCCAAAACATGTGAGCCACATCAATCATATGACAAATTGCAAGATAAACCTTAAATGTTGGTAATTTGGAATTAGGTTCATAACCAACACATAAAGGCATATCTAGATCAAACAACATTCAAACTGGACCAAACTGAAGACATAAGAATGTCACATGTTATAAAACACATCACATGGTTAGGTTAAGGTTTAAGCATCTAATTATGCTAACAAAGCAAGACCAACAAAAAATCTAGGTCTGGGGTCTTGCAACCAAAAAACCCCTAACAAGGATTTCATCTCAAAAATCCTAATCAAACAAAGACGGGTATTTCCTGTGCATCTTATCTTCTAACTCCCACTGGACTCATGGTGATTCCACAAAACCTTAACCAACACTATATCATTCTTCTTCAACTTATTCACCCTCCTATTTAGGATCAACACATGACCCTCCACATATGACACATCCTCATCCAACTCAACCTCCACGAGCTCCAACACTTGCTCTGTATATAGGTGACACTTCCTTAACATAGAAACATGGAACACATGATGCAACTTGTGCAACTCACGTAACTCCAACCTATAATCCACCTTCCCTACATGTTCCACCATAGAGTATGGTCCCATGAACCTGGATGCCAACTTACCCTTCTTACCAAATGTCAACACACCTTTCCAAGGAGTGACCTTGAGATACACCTTCTTACCAAACCTCAGCACACCTGTGAGCCAACTTACCCTTCTTAATCTTGACTCTTGATTTCAATCCTTACTTTTCATTGCTATGACTTGAAATCAGACTCAATGTTAGAAATTGTTTAAGTTTTATCTTTTGACCTCTAGTTGATCAATATAAGTTTATGAGCGATCTCTATTTACACCATGATCATAATTTTGAGTATGAAAGATAATATGATATGGGGTATATGGTCCCATTCGTTTGAGGTTATTTTCTAAAATTTTGGGGACAACATTTCATTAAAAGTGGGAAGCACGTGACAAACTCAATTTTTATAGTTTTATAATCCAATATATGACTTTGAGATTTTGATGTATCCAAATGACCCTGAAGTTGGCCGTGAAGTTACAATCATTTATTAATTCTTTGGTTAATATTTCAAAATTTTGGAAATCGTCAGAATAATAATAGAATTAATATGGGTAAAAAATGATTTTTTTGGTCATATTTTAGGTTGATGGTTAAATAAAATTAATTACTTCATAAAAATTTGTGGAAGAGTTTTTATGGTGGTATTCAAGCTTGATATAAAATTTCATACCAATCAGATCTATTTTAATGGGCCAAATAAAATATACAAGAACTACAGGGGAATTGAAGTTGATGGGCTAATTCATTTACATTATTTTGATGAACGGTACAAGGTGAAATTTTAACTTAAGACTATTTATTACAATTTGGGTTTTTGATAAATTTTGGCAAAAAATGGTTTAATAATTTTGAATATATAGTTTATAGATAGTGTTTGAGATCATCTTTGACAGATGGATAAATAAATATATAGAAATGTGTTATTTTAAGTACTTTGTAAAGAATTCATGAAAAAATAAAGTCATATTGAAGAATTGGTCTATTTTATTTAAGAATAAGTATGTAATTTGCCTACAAGGATGATTTTGGAATTTATTAATGATTATAGAAAGATCTTGTGATGATTTGGTGAATCTTAATTTTAACTAGGAGTATTAACATTTATCTTGTTTGAAAACTATTTAGACCTCCAAATATTTCCATTTTAGTCTATTTTTTTATCAAAACTAAAAATAGAGAACTAGAGGTTTTACATAATAAGGAAGACATGGGCAACATTTCATATGCATCAAAGTTATGATTTTTGGAGATACAATATTATGAAAAGGGAAGAATTGAGGTGTATAATGCTTGTTTCAAAGGCCTCAAATTTAATAGTCAGTTAATGACCAACATCACGTACAAAATGGTATCTAATACTCATATATTAATGACACAAATAGAATTTTTTAGGAGGTGGATATATTTTTTCATATGAAAAAAAATCTTGTCATGTGTTTTGAAATGTATTATTTATATTGTAAGTTAAATATATGCCTTGATTAGAAAGTTATTTGACTAGTCAAACCAAGTTTTTATGGATTTTTTCTTATATAAAATGGTATTAAATTGTGAAGTAGGTTTCACCATCACTCATACACTTCTCTCCCACCTATATATATTTATTTATATAGATATACATAATGTATCAACCTCGCCCATTCACACAACTAGCAACTTAGATTGCTATCTTGACCCTTCTCATTTGTTTTTTCCTAACATTGTGTTGGCAACACGCTGCTGCATTGTGATGCCTCACTCTCTCTTATTTTCTCCCAAAATCATACCCAACCAACAGTGACACGACACTATAGTGGCCCGCTCTTCCAGGTCCCCCTCTTTCTATTTGCAAGGTATAACTCTCTTTCTCTAGATAATATTTTGATCTTATCTCGTGCGCCAAATATTGAAAATGGTAAAACCTATAGTCCATTTTAATTAGAAGAATGAGTCAAAAGCAATGGAACTACTTTCAATATCTATTTTCTAATTTTTTTTCTAAATTTTCTTTATTAGTGACTTTCAAATTAAAAAAAGTATAACTTTATCTAATCCTGACCATATTATCAAGAAATCGTGTAGAATTAGTATCAGATCTATTGTTAAAATTGCAATCTCAAACTTATAGGATATATTTGAAAGTATAAAGTGGGAGAACCTTTATTTGATATATTTAAAACAATTACAATACACTTTCTTTTATGGGATAACAGAGTAAGGGAGGTACAAAGCTAGGTAATATGGAATAAGAAAAGATAAATACAACACAAGTCTAACGCACATAATAAAACACACAATACAATATAACGTATAACAAAACACACAACACATGATGACACATTAAGTGTATATACCAATACTCCTCAAGTTGGAGCATAGATGTCAACGATGGACAACTTGTCCACTAGTGTAGAAAAGATTTTCTTGGGAAGTATCTTGATGAAGATATCCGTAATTTGATCCTCAATCCTTAGATAAGGAGTGCTTACGAGGCTAGAGAGAACAACTTCACATACAAAGTAGCAATCCACTTCAGTGTTCTTTGTGCACTCATGGAAATTTGGATTCTAGCAATAAAAGTGGCAACTTTATTATCAGAGCGCATAGGAATAGGATCACATTCTAAAATCTCAAATTTCCTTAAGGAGTCCTTAGACCCACATTGATTCACAAGCAGTATGGGCCATTTCCCTATATTTGGCTTCAACACTCGATCGGGAAACAATGATATGCTTTTTACTGTGCCATTTGACCAGATTTCCTCCAACAAAGAAACAATAACTAGAAGTAGATTTCATGTCATAATGACTACCAACATAATCATAGTTAGAGTACCTAGTAAGTCTGTAGTGACCATGTCTACAATGTAGTAAAGTGTTTCCTGGAGAAGTTTTTAGATATTTAAGAATGGGACAAAAAAATCCCAATAAAATTGTTGAGGTTTGTCCAGATACCTATTGACAAGTCCAACAATAGTAGTAATATCAACTCTTATCACAGTGAGATAGATAAGCTTACTAACCATTTGATGGTATTGATATTTATCAGGGTATGCCGATGAATGTTCATCATCCCAATTGGCATTGGGATCCAAAGGAGTATTAGCAAGTTTTGAACCAAGCATGCCTGCTTCTATCAGAAGGCCCAAAACATATATGTGTTGTGAAAGGCAGATAGTAGAAGATGATCTGGAAACTTCAATTCCCAATAAGTATCTGAGTTTACCTAGATCTTTAGTAATAAAATGTTGTTCTAGATACCATTTGGTACCTAAAATACCTTCATAATCACTACAAGACAGAATGATATCGTCTACAAAAACAATAAGCACAACATGTCCAGAGCTGTTTTTTTTTAATAAAAATAGAATGATCAAAATGTGAGCACCAAAATGGACACTTGAGAAGTATCTGGATTAATTTATCAAACCATGTCTGTGAGTTTTGTTTTAGGCTATATATCACCTTCCTCAGTATGTAGACTTTGGAACACTCCTCCTGACTTGTAAAACTAGGTGGTTGCTCCATATTAGCTTCCTCATGTGAATCACCATATAGAAAGGCATTTTTAACATTAAGTTGATAAAGGGGCCAATATTTATTGACAAGTACAAAGATAAGTACTATCACAAAGTTGAGATGGGATACATGAGAGAAAGTTTCAAAGTAGTTCACTCGATAGGTTTGAGTGTAGCCTTTTACTAATAAGGCAAGCCTTCGATCGTTCAATAGAACCATCTGGTTGATAATAAATAGTAAAAATCCACTAACAACCAACCTTCAGATAGTTTTTAGGATGATCACCAAGATCCCAAGTCTTGCAATCTTATAGGGCAGTCATTTAAGTTTCCATAGCTGGATACCTTGTAGGATGTTGAAAAGCTTGTGTAGCATTCTTTGGCACAATAATAGTAGGAGTAGTATTAAAACATGCAAATCTAACACCAATATTAGTGGAAGAGTAGAAGTTACTAATCAAATGTTGAGTATATGTTCGAACACATTTCCTTAGGATGATAGGATGATGTAGGTCAAAAAATACCTAGAGGGTGTTGTGACCTATCTAGGAGGGAGAAATTGTTGTCGAGGAGACAGAGGGGGATTTGTAACTGTGGGTCTTCTTGTGAAGACCTCTTTAGGTTCATCAGTGTAATCATATTCTACTACCTCAGGTAGAGGAGTAGGAACCACCAAATCACCAGTTAAGGCAGACCTAAACCATTATCGACTAACAGGACCATAACACTGATATCCTTTCTTAGTTCGAGAATATCCCAGAAAGACACACTTAATGGAGTGGGGGTCAAGTTTAGATATCCAAGGGAGGAAATTCTTAACAAAATAAGTGTTGCCCAAGATACGTGGTGGAATAGAAAACACATGTGTATTGGGATGAAGAAGAGAGACATTGACCTAATTATGTAACACATAAGATGGAATACAGTTGATTAAATAGCACGTTGTAGAAACAACTTAAGTCAAAAAACATTTAGGAACATGATAATAAAGAATAATTGTGTGTCCTACTTCAAGTAGATGACGATTCTTCCTTTATGACACACCATTTTGTCGTGGTGTATAAGAGTGAAGTATGATGAACGATACTCTTATAACTACGAAGAAGATCCATATATTTTTTCATATATTCTACGACATTATCAATTTGTAAGATTTTGACAATACTTTTAAATTAAGGTTTGGATATCAGTGAAAAAAGTGGTGATACTTTTCAAAATAGTACTACGATCCTTTAGTAGAACCAACCAAGTTTCCCTAGAATAGTCTCCAATAAAGGTAATAAAATAACAATATATAGACAAGCTAGAAACTGAACATGGACCCCAAATAATAACATGAATATTGTCAGATAGAATTTTTAGAACTGGTTTCTTCCTTCTTATGAAAAAAACCCTAGTTTGTTTGCCAAACCGACATGATTCACCCAATTTTTTTTCAAAAATGTTTGGAAATAAATAATGGAGTTTAGCACTAAAAGTATGCCCTAGTCGACAATGCCATTGAAGACTAGTCACAGAATCAGATAGTAGAGCGGCAATAGACTATGGCACATCTAGTTAATCCAGTCCATTTGGTCCCTCATGGCCCAAACCAATCCTCTTCATCATACGGAGATCCTAAAACACACAACACTTAGGATCAAAATAATCGAGCATTGGAGTCTCTTAACAGTTTTACTGATGGTTAGAAAATTAAGAGGAAAGCATAGAACATATAAGACATATTTGACGGGAAGCCTTTTAGACAAAGATATAGTTCCAACTCCATGGACAATAGACTGAGTCCCATTCACAACATTCATAGAAGGGACACATTTAGTCTTAAATAAGTTAGTGAAAAGTTTGGAATGGCCAAAAATATGGGTAGATGTGCCGGAGTCGATAACCCATTTATTTTTCCCATAAGTAGCAGGAGATGCAAGTAAAGTAGAGGAACCCCCTTCAGTAGTAGATGCTAGAAAGGATAGTCGATCCTAGAGGAGTTTGTCAACTCTACATGAATCCACTCAACCATGGGCTGAGTTGAACTTGAGGCAGTAGAAGTGGGGTCTTCATAGAGATATGAGGAAACATGATTTGCCCAGGCAAGTTTATGGTGTTTTTCCCAACAACGGTCCTTAATGTGGTTATAGCGCCTAAAGAAGTTGTAGAAGTGGTTGGTTGGAGTAGGTTGAGGTTGACCTCATCCACCATGAGGTCATCATCTAGTAGTACATGCAGAAGCAATAGTCATAGAAGAAAGGCATTGAACATGCTTGAGAACATCCCTTAGTGTAGGTAAGGGATCATTGGATAAGATTTGGTCTACCGTACCTTTAAAGGAATGAGGAAAACCATACAGAAATGTAATGAGCTAAAGTTTGTCATGTTGTTGTTGAACTTATTTGATATCAACAAAGAGTGGATGATATACTTCAAATTCAGCCCAAAGTATTGAAAACTGGTTGTAATAGTCTTCAACAAATTCGATAGTGGAATACTCCTTTTTAGCCAAGTTTTTGAAATCTCTAAGACCTTCTTTAGCTTTTTATGATGTGAGTACACACATGACAGTTGATCCCACATGGCTTTGGCATTTGGTAGGTGAAGAAGAGACTAACTGATCTTTGGTTCAACACTATTCACCATCCACGTCATATGCTAGAATCTTTTTGGCCCATTGGTCATATGCATGTGTCACTTTGTCATCCACCAAGTCATCACGAGGATCCTTAGTAACAAAAGAGATACAAGAGTAATGTAATTGAGATTTGACATAGAGTTCAAATGATTCCACTCAAAGATGGTAGTTTCATCCATCAAGTTTCATGGTCATAACACACAAGGTGCATGAAGAGCCTGTACTTATCATGAAAGCCAGGGTGATCATGTACATAGTGATGGAGTATTAGTAGTAAGAAAAGACAAATATGGATGACTAAATATGAGAAACTCATAGTTGGAGCAGCAAAATTATAATGGGAGCAGCGGGCATCAATAATAGATAAGAAAATCCTTAAACAACCCATATAGGGGCAGAGGAAGTAGCAAATAGAACCAAAGAGATCTAAGAACACTCATAGTGGCAGTAGATAGTAGTAATAGTAGATTTGGAACAAGAAATCAAAGAAACACAAATATGGGTAGTATAAAGAAGTAACATATTAGATTTAACATATGCAAGAAGCCTACATAGGGATAGTAGGGAGAAGAAAAGACCCACACAACCATGTATGAGATTCACTTCACCATGTAGCATAGGTAGAAGAAGAGGTGATACCTTTAGGGTTTCAACTTATTATTCTAGAAATAGTCAAAAGATGAATTAATGGGATGAAGGATGAAGGTTGATGGGTGGAGTTCGATAGGATAGAGGTCTATGGATGGAGGTCGACGGGTGGTGTTCAATGGATGGAGGTTGATGGGTGGTATTCAATAAATGGAGGTCGATGGGTGGTGGTCGATGGTCGATGGATGGATGTCGATAGGTGAAGGTTGATGGGTGGAAGATGAAGGGTTGTTTAATGGGTGGAGGTCTATGGGTGGAAGATGAAGGGTTGATCGATGGGTGGAGGTTGATGGGTGGAAGTTGAAGGGTTGGTCGATGCATGGAAGATGAAGGGTTGGTCGGTGAGTGGAGTTTGATGGGCGGTGTTCAATGGGTGGAAGATGAAGGGTTGGTCGATGGGTGGAGGTTGATGGGTGGTGGTCAATGGGCAGTGGTCGATGGGTGATGGTTGATGGGTGGAAGGTTGTGGTGATGAAGGTGATGGAGGGAGACGGTGACTAGGCGGTGACAATGGTGGAGATTGTGGTAGTGGTTGATGTAGTGGGGTGGTCGATGGAAGGAGGGAGGGGTCGATGGTGTGGATTAGGGAGGGTCGAACACATTTGATACCATATGAAATGGGAAAACCTTTATTTGATACATTTGAAACAATTACCATGCACTCTCTTTTATAGGAAAAGATAGTAAGCGAGATACAGAACTAGGCAATATGGGGTAAAAGAAAAGCTAAAGGCAAGACAAGTCAAAAGCACATAACAAAACACACAATACAAGATAACACATTACAAAACACACAACAAAAAATAATGCATAAAGCGTATATACTAATAAACCTGATATAGAATTTGAATCTCTCAATGTTCCAATGGCCTATTTGATCATCTAGCCACAACAGTATGTGAGATATTCAATCTTGTTTACAAATTTTGAGATCTTTCTAGTTGTTTGTTTAGAAGATGAATGATTCTTATTATGCTAATGTGGAACAAGTACCCTAGATCTTTCTTTTTTTTATACCAAAATTTTTGAATAAATTCTTAACCATGATCTTTTGACAAGGCCTCACCCTATACCATTTTCTCTTTTATCTTGCAATTTACAAATTAAGATTATTAAAATTTACACATAATATATCCTCTTGACTATGATTAATGTGATGTAATGTATGTGTATATATGTATGACTAGAATACTTGGCTATATTACTTGTATGAGATACCACATTCCTTACATACTAGTGTTCAAATTTCTATATGCAGATTGCTCGTTCATTTATTTGATGATCAGATTTCAAATATAATTCTCTTGCTCTCTTGTTCTAGAATGTTTAAGCTTTTCCCCTTATCATTTTTAGGGGTCAAGTGGAAATCCTTTCCTTTCCCTTAGGGTTAAGTGGCATTATGACCTTTCCCCTAGAGTTAAGTTGCACCTTGTTAGTCTTTCCACCCGCTCTTGTATATGAAGGTGATGGGATCATTTTCTGAGTATATTACAAACAATTTTGTTATTGTTTAATTCTTATTAATATTCCAAATGGTGATTTTCTTTTGAATATACATGTATTGTTTCATGTTTTTCATAACTGTACTCATGTTTGGCACTGAAATTGGGACATTATTATTTATTTAGGCAAACAACAAAGCCTTACTCATGACCCTTTGTTTGGAAAACTCTTCTAGAAGATTTAAAGATACACTAATAAATCTACAAACATGGGAGCATAACATGTATTTGGGTTGTAATTTTTGTCGTTGTTAGTTTTTCTCTCCTTTTATGTTTCTATCTCGTTGCCCACATGAGATTCAAATACTTTTTTCATTTATTTTCAATAGTAAGAGACTTTAATTTATTTTATGTATATGATTGTGTGAGATTAATGGGGCAGAATCAGGGATGGGCGCTTCAATCCCATTACCACTATCTTGGCAGTGGGATTGGGATTGGGGTAAAAATGGGTCTGTGACATATCCCATCCTTCTCATTCTTTAGTCCTCAAGGTAAAGTGACAAACTTCTTTTCCAATGAGAGCCTAGTGACCTTGTTGACAATTTCCTCCCTTACCTACTTCTTCTTTACTGGATATGCCTTAGGATTTTATCTAGCTTAATAACTATCTTATATTTTCCTTTACCTTTGAGTTTTCCTTTCCTTGGTTGACTATGAACAGAAAATTCATGATGTCTTTCTTCATCTAATTCTCAACAATTCTTAGCATTTCAAGAAACTTCTACAATGGCCAAACATAGTTGTTCCTATTGTAACAAATGACAAATTGACTATAACATCCATATATAATCATAAGATTACTTCAGTGGCAAAAAAAAATTTTCCTAACAGAAATATCAATCTCTCTATGTCTAATCAACATGAGTACATGCGGTCCAACTAGATTACCTTGAGTCATATTGCACTTAAACAAGGACATCTAGACATTGTGCCTCTCTATCATTATTCTTGGAATAATCTTGAAATGTGAGGCCATCTGTAAAACTTACATGTTCTCATGTTACTTCTATAGATCAATATTCATAAAGTATATCATGAGACACTTAAAGTTACACACTCAATCAATATGCTTATGATAAGATTTCCTTTCTTCTCTAATTGCATTTGGAGCCAGTTCCTCTGGTTCTAGTGTTTTTAGGAATATATATTTTCTCTTGAGTGAGAACAATCCTCTTCTTGTGTGTTAAGATGCCGTCTCCACGGTAGCTCTCTGGAGGTACGCCATCGGGGCCCTCTCCGGCTATCCACACCTCTTCCTCCACCACCAATCCATCCATCATCCCCCCTACCCCTCACATGTGCCTTCCCTGGATGGCTCTACCATCCCGAGAGGACCACCTGGCGAGGATGCGCCAGGGCCGGGGTCTGGGCAACCTCCTGTGCCTGACTCGTCTGCGCCTGCTGTGGTGGGTAGGTCCTGGGCGGAGATGACCCGTAGACCTTTGGAGGTCAGACGCAACTTCCGTCCGGTGGAACTACCTGAAGACCCCAAAGGACTTGTGTTCAAAGAGGGAGACAAGAGGCCCTGGATGCGGTTCTCCCAGCCTGTGGTTGAGGCCGTGGACGAGTTCCATCGCTTCACCATAACCATCTAGGTTATGGGGAAGATCAATCACATAGCTCAGCTTTATGGTTGGATTCTACGCTCGTGGAAACCCAAGGGAGAAGTTCAGCTATTGTCGCTTAGAGATGGGCGATTCCTGGTGAAGTTCTCCTCGGACGATGATCTGAAACGACCGCTGGATGAGGGACCCTGGTTTTTTGATAACCAGTTGGTCATCATGAGAAGGTGGTCACCCGAGTTGGACACGGGGAAGGCTGCTCTCACGACGGCATCGGTGTGGCTTACGCTTCCTGATGTGGGGTCTCACTGGACCCACAGGGCAACCACCATTATTGCGTATGGGATAGGGAAGACGCTTGTTGTGGACTTCCATGCGACGGGGAAGTTTGCCGGCACTTCTCACCTCTATGTGGAGATGTCTGCGGAGAAGCCTGCTCCCCCGGAGGTCATGGTCGAGCTGCCGGATGGGAGTGAGCTGGAAATCAAAGTGTGGTATGATGCTATGCTAGAGAGATGCGACACTTGTCAGGTGTTCGGGCATTTGCCTACGAGATGCCCGACGACCACACTGACAGAACAGACTGCGGATTTGACTCGCAGTAGGTCCAAAAGCAGGAGGCCTAGGCGTAGACACTCCAAGCGGGGGAGACCATCTGCTGCAGTTGTGCTGGCGAACCAGGGTGTGGCTGCGGCTGCCCCAACGGTTGAACATGTTCCCACAGCGGAGGAGGCCACGGAAGTGGAAGCAGTGATCATGGCTCGGCAGAGTGAAGACCCAACGGCCTTGGTGGTCTGTGGGGAGACTTTGCAGACAGTCGGGGCTGACAGTAGACCATCGGTTAATGCAGGGGAGGTATCACCTACGGCTAATATGTTCTCGACACTTCAGAACTTGGAGTCTGAATTGAGCCTGGAGGACTTGGCCACCAGTGCCACTAGCAGGAGTGATACAACTCGGACAGGCGCCCAAGCTACTCGGGGACGACGCTCGTCATCCAGGATCTCCACCGCTGGAAGGGGTGGACACTCAAGTATGCGATGACCATCCTCACGTGGAACATGAGGGGTGCCTCTCAGCCTAAGAGGCAGAGAAGAGTCAAAGGAGTGATTACTAAGGAGAAGCCCACTCTGGCAATTTGCCTAGAGACAAAAATCAAACGTCATTGTGCACAGGGATGTGTGAATCTGTTTCCGAATGGTTGGGGTTGTGACTCCAATCTCTAACAGATTGATGGGGGCAGGATCATGATTGGTTGGGACATCATAGTTTGGGATGTGCAAGTCATCCAAGCTACTGATCAACTGATGGTCGCTAGCTGCATTAATGAAGGCAACTTCCACTGTGTCATTAGTGCGGTTTATGGTCTCAACGATGAGATGGCTAGAAGAAGGTTGTGGGATTAGATTACAGCTTCCACACAGCAAGCGTTACCTCACCTTGTAATCGGTGACTTCAACCTTCTGAGGAAATCGACTGAGAAGCATGGTGGGAAACCCGTGCCGGACTCTATACTTTGCAGGTTTAATGTTGCGGTGGATGTGGCAAATCTGCTGGAAGTGAACATGATGGGTGGTGTTACTACTTGGCATAATAAGAAGAAACCATAACACAGGAATGCTAGCAATCTTGACCGAGCCTTGGTGAATGCGGTGTGGCTTGGGGTGTTCCCAGAACCTTCAATTGGTTTAGGTGGACATCCAAACAGTGATCATGCATGGATGAATCTGAAGCTTACTGATGCTAGACCAGCTAACAGGCCCTTTAGATTCCTCAATTTCTGGCTAGAATGGCCGAGCTTCCGAACCTTGGTGGAGAGGACATGGCAAGCCCAGATCAAAGGGAACCCAATCTTTGTCGTGGCAGAGAAGTTGAAAAGGCTGAAGGAGGCGATTAAAGCTTGGGCCAAAGATCTGGCTGACATCCCCACACTGGTAAAAAAGGACATTACTGATTTCTCCGTTGCAGCTGCAGAGTTAAGGGCCAAGCCGCTGTGCCTTGTACTCATGGATAAAGAGGCAAAGGCTGCTAGAAGACTAAAGCAATTGGAGAAGGCTGAGGAACTTCTGTTCTGGCAGAGAAGTAGGCTTCAATGGATTAAAGATGGTGACCGTAAAACGAAAGTGTATCATGCTGCCACTAAGAAAAATCATATGAGGGACTGTATACACTCATTGCTGAAACAAGATGGGTCTTGCACTGGTGGCCCCGACGAGGTTGCGAAGGAGGCTGTTGATTACTTCACCAAGATGTATAATCAAAGTAGATGCTCCAATCCACTGGATTAAAGATGGTGACCGTAACACGAAAGTGTATCATGCTGCCACTAAGAAAAATCATATGAGGGACTGTATACACTCATTGCTGAAACAAGATGGGTCTTGCACTGGTGGCCCCGACGAGGTTGCGAAGGAGGCTGTTGATTACTTCACCAAGATGTATAATCAAAGTAGATGCTCCAATTAATGCCATCTACCTCCGTGTAGAGTCACAGATGATATGAACCGGAAGTTATGTGGTCCTACTTCTGATGAGGAGATCAAGCGGGCAGTTTTTTTCCATTGGAGCTTCCAAATCCCCGGGACCTGATGGGTTTAACGGGAAATTTTTTCAATCATTTTGGGACATTATTAAAGAAGTAATTGGGCGTGCTGTCAGATGGTTCTTGGTGGGGGGGGTCAATGGTGAGGAAGGTCAACCATGCCTTTATTCGCTTGATTCCAAAAAAGCCTCACGCGGCATCCTTGGAGGACTATAGGCCCATTGCCCGCTGCTCGGTGTTATATAAGATCATGGCAAAGTTGTTGGCGATGAGACTCAGTAACATCCTCCACGACATCATCTCAAAAAATCAGGCGGCCTTTGTTAAAGGCAGGTCTATATCTGATTGTGCGCTTCTCGCCTGTGAGTTTCTTTTTGATTTCAAGTGTAAGAACAACACTAAGAAGGCTTGCGTGAAGGTAGACATATCTAAAGCGTATGACCATGTCAATTGGTTTGCTCTTTGGGCTATTATTGAGGCTCTTGGTTTTGCCTCCAGATGGATTGGGTTGATGAAGCAGTGCGTGGAAACCACGTCTTTCTCGGTGTTGATTAATGATGTTCAACAGGGCATGTTCAGGGCTACTAATGGGCTGAGACAGGGTGATCCGTTGTCTCCCTTATTATTCACTTTGGTAATGGAAGCTTTGTCTTTCCTTATCCAGAAAGCTGAAGGTGAAGGGGTTCTTAAAGCCTTTAAGGTTGGGGGAACTCCAGTCCTCTCACACATGGTGTTTGCTGATGACGTGCTCATGTTCCTGGCTGCACATGCCAAATACATGAAGGCTATGAGAGAAACCTTGACAATGTTTGGGAGGCTTACTGGGCTGTACATCAGCCAGATAAAATCTAAAATTTATCTCTCTAGATCTAGTGACTCGAGGAGGGGTAGAATCAGAGAAGTGGTTGGACTGGAGGAGGGAAGTTTCCCAACCAAATACCTGGGCATTCCAATTATGGGAGGTAAAGGTGCGGGAAGAGATTTCATGGAGGTTATTGACAACCTCCGAACGGCGGTGGACAAGTGGACGGGACTGAACCTCTCCATGGCGGGGATATTAGTCCTTATCAAATCTGTCTTAATGAGTAAGGTTTCCTTCTGGTGTCGGCAAGCGGAGTGACCCGCGTTCATCCTTGATAAAGCTAGAGCCATTATCAGCTCCTTCCTGTGGGATGGTAAGGGACACACGGTGGCCTGGACTACTGTGGCGGCTCCAGTGAACCTGGGGGGTTTATGGGTGCTTGATTTACACCTTGCAACCCAATAGGATATGGGGAAATGTATTGATAGGTTTCTACTTATTGATGGTTCTCCTTGGGTGATGTGGACCAAATGCAGGTATGGCACATCTCTCAACCAGGCGGCCTTGAATAGAGTTTCCAGAGTGTGGAAGGGGAAGTTGCGCATCAGGGACCAAGTCAAATATAAGTATTTGTGGTTGAATGGCGTATGGCAAAGAATAGTGGCTAAACCTTGGGTCATGCAGAGAATGGGGCCACCGGTGCCTTGGGCATCCCTTGTTTGGAGTCGGCACCACCTGCCCAAATGGAGTTGCTGCTTCTATAGGGGTATCATGTGCAAGCTCCCCACTTTTGACAGAGTGATTAAATGGGGTTTACAAGTCAACCCGAATTGCATCTTGTGTGGAAAGGAGAATGAATCGCATAGCCATCTCTGGTGGCTGTGTGACTTCAGCAGATATATCTGGGCGTGTGCAATGCTGAAATGCGGCTGGGGGGGTTCCCCCCTTATTGACCTGGATACCAGCGTGAGCTGGATTTTGGACAAAACAAATAGTAATCAGCCACTGAGGTGTTTTGCTGGTCTTTGTATGACGGCTATTATGTTCCATATTTGGAAGGAAAGAAACTCCATACTACATGGTGGCCCGAACAGGGATGGGTTGGTGGTTTTTGATGATATTGTAAATAGCTTATTGGCTTTTGGTAAAGCCAGGCCTAGGCTCCTGTGTGGGCTAGATATGATGATACAAAGGCACTGCGGTTTTTGTAATTAGCTCACCCGGTGTACTGTATGTGGGGTTTTGATGTTCCCCCATACTTTTGATTTCTATAGTAATTTTTTACCTGATCCAAAAAAAAACAATTGTCAATGCCCGATGAAGTCATAGAAGTTCTTTCCATTTATCTTCTCTTTCTCAATGATAGATCACAATGAGAAGTAATTACATGTTTTCACTATTATATCTACAATGAAAATATTTGCGTAAGTTAGAAATCTGACTTGAAATTTGATTTGTTTATATTAATTTACACTTTAATTAATAACACCCCCTTTATTTTAATCAAATAATATTCCTTAATATTAATTCAAAAGAATAGAATTAGAAATTTTCTAGTGAGCTACGATCCATAATATATTAAGTCATGAGTCAACTTAGCTAACCACTAAAAGTTAAATATTTTGGTAGGTATGCATCAAATCTAACTCGTGCATATATGATTGCACAAATTCTTATTATAAATCATGTTATGAAGTATGTGACATTTTATACCTTTAACTAATCCTATTAAGATCATGATAGTTAAACGGACAATATAGAGTTGGATGTTTTTGGGTATTAGCTTTGACCACCACATTTCTCTCCTTCCATGCTTCATTAACATGTGAAACAATACTCCGCATACTGGTTTATTTCCTATAAACATTGATAGCCATGTCATTGAGTATAATGAAATTCCCCAATGACCAAATCTAATGTCAAGCTATAGAAAAGTAGTTTGAGCAAATGGATTCATAAGAAAATAGTTCTTCACCTACACATACAGTGGGAATGTATAGAAGTAAGAATATTGGAAATGCATTTTTAGTGGTTTCCATACATTAACTGCCTAAATACTATCACATAAAACAAGCATAGTATCGTCAACATGGTGGTGGCAAATTCCACATTCACAATTTATAGAGAAACCCATTGAATTCTATGAAAGTTTGTCATTAGAGATTCATGAACCGTTGGCTAGAGGAAAACCATGTGTGTCATAGAGATTTTAAGACTTCGTATAATTTTATAGGGTCCAGTGACTTATCCCTAGAAAAATCTCCAATTAACATATTATATGTGACCATGTTAAGAACTGATTAGAGGGTGAAAGGTTCCATGCCCATAAATTGTTAGATGTATTAACTACTGGTATTGGTAAATTGTTTTTTTTTTCAACAACATTCATAAGGAAGTAATTTCTAATAAAACTTGTATCACAATCTCTCTCATATGTAATAATTGAAGCCACCTTTAGATGAAATAGATTGTGAGGGAAGTTTTGGAGCGCTCACTTGAAACCCATGTATCACACTGAACTATGGTATGGTAGCCACTTCAAACAACAATAATACTACAATATTTGAATTTCTCCTTTAAGATCAGGTACCATGTTCTCACTTCCCTTCATATCATGGATTTGTAGATCAAGTTATTATAATAAGAGGACCCATCAATCAATTTGGGCATGGTGCCAAAATTTGATGCAAGCTTATTGCACACACAAATCCCCAAAGAAGAATTCTCATAGGTTTTAAACTTTATCACAACTGCAAATAACTCATATGCAAGTAGACCGATCAATTGCAGTAAAGGGTTGAACCCAAAATATAATATTTTTAGGAAATCAACTTTAGAACCAATCATTCAGAACAATATTGAAAATCATTTGTATGAGAATGATTATAGACTAATTTTTTAGTTAAAAATTGTAAGTCAAAGAACATATTAAATGATTGATTATATTCGTATTAGAATAACATTGGGATATTTGGGTTTCACCGCCATCATCTACATTCCTATCCAAATCTTCAAATCTCAATAAGCTCAACAAGTAAACTAGGATCAAGTGAATTCACCTCCTTGCGGAATGTGAATTGCACAAGCACTAAATTAACCATGGGGTTGAGGTCCAGTTACCCACGATTCAAAACTTAGTCGTCCTACATGATCCCTTCCGTGATCAAATCCATAATCCTATGCATTCATTTAAGCATATAATCCTAATTTTTGTGGTCTATATGCTCAAGATTACGTCAAAAATTCTAACTGAGAGATCAATTTAAGAAGCAAGTATAATTTGAATAAAGAACAATTTAGCATAATTTGGAAAATTGAGTATGATAACAACTAAAAAAGAGTAAGGGAAATTGGCATACATCCATTAAACTAGCAAGAAGGTCAACTCACTCATTGTCATGGAAAGAACATAGATACAACAAGAGATAGGATAGATCATGTCATTGATGGAGAACAAAGAATAGGAAGAGGTGTTTGAATTCTGCAATCCAATTTGACCATGAAAAGTCTATAGAACTCTACTAGGATGTTCTTCTTCATTGTTTTTCCTCTTGCTCCCTTGTCCAAAGGGTTCATTGGACTCATATTGAATGAAATATAATGATAATTAAGTCACACCTCCCCTTTTTTTGTAAAATAACCTCTACCTATGGCTATGTAGGTTTGCACTATCTACCATGTTGATTGGGCGACCAAGCAGTATAGGCGGTCGATCACCCACTTGGCGGCATGACTGATGGACTTCTGGTCATCCGACCAGTAGGAATGATCAACTGATCACGATTATGATAAATCTTCTAGAAAATTTGTGGATTAGTTGATCTCTAGAGGGGACCACCTAATCTACTAGACAATTGAGATTGTTTTGGGTTTATGAATTTGGAGGCATTTTGGTTGGTCATCTTGCAAATAAGGTGGGTTGAATAATCAATGACATTATTGAGGAAATTTTTATAAATGGATTGGTCGATCAAGGGAGTGGTTACTATAAATTTAGACAACCTTCTGATCGGCTGATCAGTACTATAGGAGATCCTCTGATCCATTGCTTGTCTTGGAGATGTCTTAGGTGACAAGGTTGGTCGGATGAACACATGAATGATTGCCCGATCAACATGCCTAACTTGTGTTGTTTAGCTCCAATATGTGAAGAATTTGTCCATGAATCTTGAACATGAGCCTGGGGTATGAAATCTCTAATACTGTTGAGTTGATTTGTGCTTTATTCTACATAAGAGTAAGAATTTAAATCAAAATCCTAAATTTTAAGGATAAGAGAAAAATTGATGGAATGAAGTAAACATGATGCAATTGACAACTAAAATGAGTAAAAATAATCTAGATTTTGCAATGAAAAGATGATGAATACACATTCATCATTTATCAACATCTCTTGAATAATGTGCAACAAGCAAGGTATGAGCTTCACTAATATCATCAGGTAGATTTTCTTTTGTTCTTTGTGTATCTCATATGTCAACTTGATCCCAAGGATGATCTCTTGTTTGATTATTTTCATATGTGAAAAAAATTATAGTTTAGAGACAATAAGGTGTCTATAAAGATACGGAAATGTGTGTTATTGTTCCAAGATGCTTTGGTCTTCAAAATAATTAGGAACTCATTTGTTATACTGGGCTTGGGAAAAGAGCTGACTATGGTTAGAGAAGTTTGAGAAATGTTACATGTCAGCCATAAAGAGTGAAGAAGAACCTAATATAGTCATTTAGGTAAAGCTCCTTTTTTTGTAATGAAGTGGGAATCTAGAGTAGCCAATATCTAACAAGTTTGATTGAAGAAGAGTGTCTTGAGAGCAATCTGCTTCATCATGATTAAATCAACAACTTCCTTACTTCTCTATAGAAGATAACACTGCATTTGAGTCACCCATGAAAACTACAACTTATGTATTTACTGGATAAGTCTAGGTAAATGCTTCTAGAAGATGATCCATATAGTAGGATTAGAGTTAACATAGACAATGATTATTAAGTACTCCTTGTTTATGAAATAATGAAGAAATTGGTGATGGTTTTCAATCAGACAAACTACATAAATATTAGGGTTTTATACAAACCATATATCACCTAAGAAACTTCGAGCTTAAATCTTGTTATATGTAGAAAACCTTAGCCTTTAGTAAACATTATCTGCTCCATTATAGGAGATCCACGATTTAAGTATTCCTAGTAAGGAGAGGAAGACTAGTAGTACTATTATTAATGGGGTTAATGGTAGAGTCAATCCCATGCCTCAAATGTTCCAACAAATCAAAACGAACATACATCAAATATTCCTTGCATTACAATAGTTGTCTAACAACTAGACACATCTTATGTTAGTGTAGGACTTTCAATTCTAGATTTGGATCTACAGTAGTTGTTGTTTTCATTATCTCATACTTGCAACAAACACCCTATATTCTCCAGAATTTGCTCGTACTCAAGTCTATGCATAAGGGTCATACCGTATAAGTCATCCATGCAGATGTTGGAGCTCTTATTGCACCACTTGATTGTCAAGAGGAAGAGGAAGTTAGTGACCTCAACATGCTAGCAACACTCACACTCCTCCTCCAATTATAGATTGTCATCTTTGGGATGCATTTTTTCTCTCTGTAAGAGGTATAACTCTTAGATAACCTATGTTTAAACATGTATGTTTATTTCTTTGGACATCCACACTTTTATTTAGGAGAGTAATTTTCTTGTATTTCCTAAAAATGTAATCTTGTTCTAACTATACATCATAAATAGAACTAACATAAGAGTAACTTAGACCGCCTTCTAGTCAATTGAATCATAATAGTAGGCAATTCATGATCCAGTTGAATAGACAAATTTGACCAAGTGCTTCCAGTTCTAGTTCTTTCTGATTTGTGTCTAGTTGATCAATTGGTTCACCTAGTTGTCACTTTCCTATTTTGTGATCAACCAATCATTTTGACAATCAAAAGATTAATTGATATTGATTATCCAATCAATTGATTGGGGAATCTAGTCAACTAATTTGGTAGGACTATTAGTATGTATGCCCATAGAGACAATCATACAATGATTGTAATGGGGCATTTGATACCTAATTTGATAATGATGAAGGTTATTATATATATTATGTTTGTATCAATCATAATATGATTTCATAGACATAGAAGATGTCTAAAGAATGATGTTGCTCATTGACATATGTCTTTAGGTTGAGGAACTGAATAATGAGATCATATGTATGATAAGGTACATACATTCTTGTTATGTCCCTAGTCAAATATTACTATGGAAGAGAAATAGACAACAATAATACATAAGACTAGAGTGTGTGTTGGCTGATGATAGATTCTCATTAGTCATGATATGGGATATCAAGTCAAACACACATGTACATGTTAGAGAACAATGTATCATACAAATTCACCTTGAGAGTGATTCGTGGTGACCACAAAATGATAGTTAGAATCACCTCTCATAGTGATAGTGGTGATTGTGGTTCTTAGACCTAAATTTATGACACTCATCACATGTCATTTGATGTATTTTGACATCATCCAACATCACCTTGAATAAGGGTTGCCATAAAGGTGATGATCAAGTACATTGTGACACATGGGTATTGAGTGTGAGTGATGTAGATGGGATTTGTCCCTCCTACAAGAGATTGATATCCATTCCACTTCATAAGCGAGATTGAGAAACATATCGCCATACTCTCTCAATATGTAATGTGTGAGCTCACATACATCTCCTACAATCTTCTCTAGCTCAAGGAAAATAGATTGAATGTTGAGAGGATGACGATTGCATGCCTCGAGTTCAATATGAATATCATAGACAAAGGAACTATACGATCATTGTAACACGGATCACCGATAGGTTGAAGTTGTTCTCCAACTTTCCAATTACTTGGGTAGCAATGATGTGTTTCTAGATACGACTCATTTATTGTGATGTCATAAATTGGTTGTGGGCATTCATGGCCAACATAATTTGGAACCTATAGGGTCACATGCATAGAATGTACCTGGAATAGGATTTTACTCATGATTATGGTTTAACTTTATTACTAAAGTATTCATGTTTTCAATTTAAACAAAATTGTGTTTAAATTGGCAAAACTAGAATTTGAACCACCTGGTTCAAAATATGAATCGCCCGATTTACAAATGAACTAACCATTTCAAAATGTTAATCAAACAATTCAGATGTGAAATGATAGGTTGAGGGATCAATATGAATGGAGCAAGGATTGATGTTGACGTCATGTGTTGCATTAATCGTCACATTGAAATCCAATATGTTTGCAAATAGGATATATAGTGAACCAAATCGACCGATTCACATGTGAACTGGTCGATTCAAGTGTTGAATAGACCAATTCACATATGAGCTGACTACTTCAAATGTGAATGAACTTTTTGTGATTTGTAGCATCCATAAATCTGTGAAAATCTATCTCTTTGACTCCCATGACCATCCTATAAATATGGGGTGTCTTCAAGGGTTTCAGAAGACACAACAATAAGATATAATGATTTTATCCTCTCATAGTTGTGATAATAGAGAGCCTGATCAATTATTACTCGTAAAAGGGAGATACTATAAGGGAGAGCAAGTCAACACTAGCACGTTGATGTTTGTGTTGACTTAAGTGTCACACATTGTCCATATTTTGATAATGACTCAACCATTCCATTCATATGTATCTACTGTATCTATTTAAGATTGATTTCAGGCATTAGGTACAAGAAAAGAATCAAATTCTACATACATCAAACTCATCAAGTTCAAGCAAAAAGACATGCAAGTGACCAATTTGGGAAATAGTCCCAAATGACCTAGAACAATTATCTTAATCATTTGTATACATGTTATGTATTGTAACTAAGATGAAAAAAAATGTTTGGGACACAAAAGTCCACGGTTTGAGAATGCAAATTGAATTCTGTAAAATTTGTCACATGCACTCTATCGGTCGAGTTACCAACTCGACCGATCTGTGTGGATTTTGGAATCTGGATGATTTGAATGAGTTTACACTTGTAACTCAACCGATTTGTGTGGATTTTGGAATCTGAATGATTTGGTTGAGTTTATACTTCACAGAACTCGACCGATCGACCATTCAGCCCAAAATTGATTTTAGTCAATTAGTCAAGCTTTCTCAGACAAACTCGACCGACACTTTAAAAATCAGCTTGTTCGGATAGTGGATCAGTCGAGTTACCCTTATGAAACTTCAACTGATTAGACTGTACTGGAAATGCATAAAAAGCAATTCCAGCTGTTGGAGATGTGTTGGGATCCAAAATAGATCTATTACAGGTTGTAAAATGGTTATTTTTCATCCCCAAGTGTTCCCAATATGAAAGGGGCACCCCGAACTATAAATAGGACCCCTTGGGCTTCATCCCAAGTTTGCTCTTCCATTGCATAGCTTGGTCCACTAGTACATAACCGGCCTTTAGTGTCGGTTATTTAAGGCCTTTACTGTCAGTTTTTAAGCGACACCTATGTGGGCGCCGCTAAAAGACCAACCATTATGCATCAATTCTCAAACCAACGCCACAACCCTTCGTGTGCCACTGAAAACGTGCCAGTAGGGGGGTATAGGCGTCAGCTATTATCTTAGAAACGGACGCCATATACCTTCGCACCACAGAAAGGGCTCCATCTGGGGCACTATCGACGTCGGTTTGTTAGTGATAACTGACGCCATCTCACCCGCTGCCACGGCCGTGCTGACCAGCATGGTCGTGGTGTCTGGTCTGCTGCCACGGTCGTGTTGGCCAGCACGGCCATGGTGTCTGGCCTCATTAGGGAAATCGACGCCAGTTACTAGTAGGGCAACCGACACTATAACCATATGTCGTCGGTTTTATACAAATAACTGACACCTATTTTATGTCTGGTCCGTTGCCACGGCCGTGCTGGCCAGTACGGCCGTGGTGGCTGGCCTCATTAGGGAAATCGACGTCGGTTACTAGTAGGGAAACTGACACTGTAACCATATGTCGTCGATTTTATACAAATAACCGACACCTATTTTATGTTTTTTTTCTGTCAGTCTGCAGACCTGCTGTGGCTGGTCGCAGGATGAGAAACCTACAGTTCCGTTATGAACTGTAGGTTTTACGACATCCATTGATATCAGCCAACAACAGGCCACAAACCTGTAAAATTAACATGATGGAAAATATTATATATATGTGATTCACACTCATGTATAAGAACATTTAATTCATATTATTTCTTCATCACACGCATGTAGAAACCAGTAGCAACCTGTAGTTCCATTTATTTCATCTCTTTTCACATTCAGACACATGTAGAAACATTCATGTATTGATGATTTTCACACACATATGACAATTCATAAAAATTCATTCACATTCACACAAAATTAATTATGAGAACAAAGTTATTTATTTATTCATCATTGTCATCATTGTCAGCAAAATTATATTTAAAAATTCCCACTCTTTGCAGGGCTTTTTCCCAATCTTCTCTTACAACATCTAATTCATCTCTCGTATAGGGAGCATGTACATCGAAACACTTTGCACATGTGTTGAAGTCCTCAGTTTTAAAGACATACAAAGAGAATGATGTATATACATAATTATAATAATATATAATAAGATTCATATATTTTATATTATCTAACGAGACTATGTATAATACATGTTGTATGTTATCAATTTCCAATACGACATGTTTGATGATTAGGTCCATAAATCGCATCACATAGTAGGCACATGCCCAACCGTTGTCTTGTGTACCACACTATAAATTGAAACATACAAAATATTCAAAAATACAAATAAGCACAGCTCACATAAATAATATATACATTGGAGTCAGGAAATTACTTTCACATTCTCCCAAATGAGTGTCATATTTTTTTTCCTGGGGACCTTTCCTCCAGCCTTTTTGTACTCTTGTAAAGCCCTATATATGTTAATGTAACACATTAAATTGCATAATTAAATAGTAATGCAGTAATAGATGTTAACAGATATAAAAATATAAAATATTTCTCACGAGAATAATGGCCTTTTAATTGCATGTCCATATAATACATCCAACTCACTCCCCGCAAGATCTAGATAATAGATGGTGAATGTCTTGGGGACAATAACTAATAACTCCCAATGCTTAGAACTACAGGTACGAAAGTAGAGAATTAATAACTCAATATTTGCAATAAAAATGTAATTTGCTTAAGTCCAAATTACAAGCAAAGTAAACTTACTCGACATTGAATGGAGCTATTATCACTGTCTTATTATTTTTACCAAAATATTCAAAAGCATCACAATAGTATGAAGTAACTGAATACGGGTATGTATCTACAAGACTAATCAAAGATGGAACCAAAAATCCCACATGGGAAAACCCAAAATCTGTACGTCTTGTGTAAGTGGCTGCAAAATATGTATTACATATGCATTAATATATAAGAAACTAGATTGTCGTATATAAAACAAGGTATATGGATGTATAAACCAGATTGTCATATGCATTAATCTCACCATATCCACAACTCTATCATAGATGTGTTCAGCCATTCATAACTAAACAACTCCAAAATATCTTGTATAAATATGTTGTTTCCGAATGTTTGACCTGCATTAATACGTATCCAGAACTTCTATTACGTATGCATTAATGTGTATGCTAAACTTGTATAAATAGATTGTTATCGTATGATTTACCTGCAGCATTCTCTGGAATAGTAACATTTATAGGGCAATTTGGATTATGTTCGCTGATCCATACTGCCACACTCCTACAATTAGGACCTATCGAGGCGTGTAGGTCCCCTGGAAGCCAACTTGGTAGTCGAGGAGGTGGAGTCCGAGATGTAGTGGGTCTCATCTTTTTGACCTGTATATATAATTTCATATCAATTGACTCATATATATATACACACTAACAAATTAAAGTAATGAAAATTTATCATACAATATCAGTATAGAGGACATCTACTTCGGGCCACAGTATCACTCCGCCTACTGCCACACCAAGTGTTTCATCATATGGGTGTGTATGAGGCAGTGCAAGATTCGTCCGGCCAGGGAGTACATATATCGGGCTCACACGTACCATGCCATCTGGTACTGGACTCCCATGAAACATGCATCCTTTAAGGGGTGGGTAAGCCGATGCCTCTGCAATGATGTATCCTTCACTTTTTAGTCGGCATGGCTTCAACCCCTACAAATTTACGTAAAGAATGTTATATGCATATATACACAAACATATCATCTTGAACAGACTAGCTATTATATGTGCCATAAAAATACTTACAGAGGACATGCTAGGTTGTGGGTCTATAGGATTACTCCCAACCTCTGCAGTACGAGAAGTAGGAGAAGAGAGGTCCGCCACATGTACTATCTGAGTGGCAGTTTGAGACGCCTGCCACTTGTTAATTGCTTCCTGGAGTCTTTTATCAACTACTTCCTCGACTCTCCTATCAATTAAGGAATCTACATATACATGGATAAAAGAAATGCTAGTTTCTGATTATTGAATTCCCTTTCACAATAACGTTCTAAAATAAGAATAAGTTACCTCAGCTTGTGAAAGTCCCACTTTTGGGACAAGTTTGCGCTGGGATGGCCCAAAGAACGCTTTGATGCCCACACCAACACCTACACCCCTTACACATCGAGGATGCTCTGGGTGACCCAGAGCAACTGTCAGTTCATCCCTTGTGCCCTGAGGGATGAACTTGCCTTCCTTCCTCTTCTCATGCAGCTCCCGCTAATCACCATCAACAAAAATTCATAAGTAAATATAACAATAATCAATATCGATATATTGCTCTAAGAGTTAATTTTTACCATTTTTGCAGCCGCCTCAGCAGTTGGGGGCTTCGGTATCTCTCCCTTCTTGTTTTTCCTCCCAGCTATCCACATAGCATGGCGAGGTAGAGGTGCGGGAGCAGCAGTAGAGGACTCTGCAGTCTCCTGAGTAGCAGTAGGCTGAGTAGACTCAGCATGTAGTCTTTGGCAAATGCCTGCATATCCTCTTGGACTCATTGTGTGGTCGTGCACATTCAGTGCACGCCTTGCTCGTTGAGCATCATTGATAGCCTAGTTAGTTAGCACATTGATTTGGTTAGTAACACTAAAGGTTAATCTTGAATAGGTGAATACATAAAAATGTATATTAATTAAATTGGGAGTGGCGCTTAATACCTTGAATTCATCTATTTTTCTTTAGGTAACAAACTCCTCCCAGTCTTTGGGGTCCAAGTAGTTCCATTGCTATGTGGCTTCCTTCTTCCTATATTTATTTTTTAAAGAGAATACAAACAAAAAATATTAGTGTAGAGTTAGTGAAATATTGATCAATGTCTAGAATTGGAATCAATCAAGAACCTATTCTCAATATCATGTATGTAATCTCGGGTGATATTGGTCCTATAGTTCCTTAGGAGCCTCCCACAACATTGCATCACACATTTACGATGCAACTTTTCATCCAGATCAAATATGCTCTGCAAATTAAATAGAATTTCTATTAACTAGTATCCTAAAAATTAGTAATCTATACAAATAGAATTAATAATAACTCACGCATAGTTCCTTCCATATGTGGTCTTTCTTCCCCTTAGGAACTTTATGCCATGATTCTAGGATAGAACTGCAATGGATGCGAGTAAGAACCCCAAGATATGAAACAAATGAGTTGCGGTTCACTCCATATGGATTTCCTGCCTGATCGAAATCCAAAGCCAATTTGGGTCCATTGCCCCTTTGATGTATTAACTTGTTCATAATTGTGATGCCCCTCACTTTCTCAATTTTCTTTTGCTGCTCATCAAGTGTTATAATTTCTTCAGGGGATACATCACCAACCTAAAATTTGATAAAAAAAACACTTACATAATATAATTATAAATGAACATATAGATAGAAAACTCAGGGATATATTCTTAAAACTTACATTGCCAGGCGGTGCAAGCACGTCCTCACCCTCACAGTGATCATCAGCACAGTCATCATGGGAATGCTCATCCATCTGAAAGTTCACATTCAAATTATAAATTTCACATTGTAAAGTAACACTAATTGTAAAGTTCACATTGTAAAGTACACATTCACATTGTAAAGTAATTCACATTGTAAATTTCAAATTCACATTGTAAAGTAATTCATATTGTAAAGTTCACATTCAGAAAAATTAAACATAATAAAAATATAAACATCCATGCCTCTAATATTGTGATCGTTTATCAATTAACAATCCTTCATTATGATCCCCGCGAACATACAAGTCATTGTGATCCCCAGTTTCAATGTTTGGTGGTGTTGGCAACCCAACTGAGAATGGATTGGAGTCATCATATTTATCATAGTACTCTTCTTCATCTATAGGATCTTCAATGAACTATCTTTTACCATGAAGAACAACCAACCATTTATCATTTGTAGGATCATCGATATAAAATACTTGTTTCGCCTGTGATGCCAATATGAATGGTTCACACTTCTCGCCAATCTTTTCAAAGTTCACTAACGTGAAACCCAATTCATCCACTATAACTCCTTTGTTGTTGTCAACCCAATTACATTTAAAGAGTGGAATTATGAAATCTACATAGTCAAACTCCCATATGTCTTCATTGGCACCGTAATATGACATTTTAACTTCACGTGGACTTTTATCCTTTGTACTTGCAAAAAACAATGAAGACGCTTGAAGGGTGACCCCATTGTTTTGGACGACACTCTTATCATCTTGACGCTTTGTGTAATATGAGAAACCATTTATGTCAAACCCTTCATAAGACATAACATTCAATTTTGGTTTAAAGGCGAGGCATTTGATGGTTTCAGTAAGATTATATGGTGTTTGAGATAGTTGATGTAAGACTTTCTCTTCGAACCACTTAATAAATGTCTTGTTATGCTCTCTAGCAAGCCACATTGAATTGGATCGAGGATATTGTCTCTTGATGAAATTGGTATGTTCCTCGATATAAACACTCACTTCATCGATGTTGTGCAAAATATACAAGTGACCTTGCTCCAACTACTCACGGCTGATTACTTTCACCTGTGATCCCAAAACTCCTTTGCCAAAATGCTCCTCAATATTCTTGTCATTCACGGGAGCGTCATTACCACTCAGAAAGTCATTTCAAAAATGCATAACCTCTCTGGCCACATAACCCTCAATAATACTCCCTTCAGGCTGATAACAGTTTCGAACATCACCTTTAAAAATGCTCATTTATCGTTCAAAGGGATACGTCCAATGCAAGAAAACTGGTCCCAACATTTTCACTTCCCTAGTCAAGTGGACAACAAGATGCACCATGATATCAAAGAACGAAGGAGGAAAATACATCTCAAGCTGACATAGGGTAACAACCACTTCTCTTTGCAATTAGTCAAGAGTATCAGGGTCAATAACTTTGTTGCACAGACTATTGAAAAAGAAACAAAGTCTGGTGATTGGAAATCGTACATGCCTCGGCAATATAGATCGAATTGCCATGGGCAATATTTGTTGCATTAGAGTGTGACAATCATGAGATTTAATACCTATCAACTTCAGATCTTTCATTGATACCAATGTACGGATGTTGGATGAGTAACCCTGTGGCAGCTTAACATTTACCAAGCATTCACAAAATGCTTTATTCTCCTTTCTAGACAACGTGTAACAAGTGGGGGGTAAGTATGTTCTCCGATCGCTACTAACTACTTCTGTTAATTCTGTCCTTATTCCCATTTTACGTAGGTCCATTCTGGATTTTATCCCATCTTTAGTCTTACCTGGTATATTCAACAGAGTACCGATGACGCTATCACATACATTTTTCTCAACGTACATGACATCGATATAATGCCTGACTGTCAAAGAACTCCAATAAGGAAGATCCTAAAATATTGACTTCTTCTTGAATAAAGACTTGTCACTCCTTGTGGCCATCGTACATTGTGATCTCTTACCAAATTCATTGGCGATGTCTTTCACTCTTTCATAAATATCCTCCCCTGATATAGGTTTAGGTGCACTACGTTCCTCATTCCGTCCATTGAATGCTTTGCGCAACCTACGATACGGATGAAATTTTGGAAGAAACCTTCGATGAGCAAGATATACAGTCTTGTTGTCGTGTTTTAGTCGTATTGAATCAGTGTTCTCTTCACATATAGGACACACTTTAGATCCTTTGACACTATATCCAGACAAATTCCCATATGTTAGAAAGTCATTCACAATCCAAAACAACATAGCGTGCAAATAAAATGTCTCTCTTCATGAAGCATCATAGGTCATCACACCTTCACCCCAGAGCTTCTTCAAGTCATCAATCATAGGTTCAAGATAAACGTCGATATCATTTCCAGGTTGTTTAGGGCCCAATATCAAAGACGACAACATAACATACTTATTTTTCATACACAACCAGGGAGGAAGATTGTATATAACAAGCATAACTGGCCAAGTGCTATGTTGGCTGCTCAATGTCCCATATAGATTCATCCCATCTGTACAAAGCCCAAGTCTTAGATTCCTATCCTCTTCACTAAATTCAGGGTACAATAAATCAATCTTCTTCCACTATGGGGAATCATACGCATGTCGTAGGATCCCATCATTATTTTTCTTAACATCTGCATGCCACCTCAAATTCTTTGCATCTATAGGATTGGCAAACAAGCATTGAAACCGTGGTACTATAGGTAGATACCACATCACCTTGGCGGGAGAACCGGTTTTTGACTCCCCCGAAGTCGTCAATTTATACCTTGACGCACCACATTTCGGACAATCTTTCAAATCCACATAGTCCTTTTGAAATAATACACAATCATTCTTGCATGTGTGTATCTTCTTGGCCTCCATTCCCATTGGGTACAACAATTTCTTTAACTGGTATGTTGAGATCGGCAGCTCGTTTCCTTCAGGAAGAATTTCTTTCAACAAAGACAATAATGACGTGAAGCTTTTGTCGCTCCATCGATTGTTAGCTTTCAATTTATACAATCTCAACACAACACTAAGCTTCGTAAACTTACAACCCGTGTATAATGATATCTCAGCATCATGCACAATGTTTCTAAACATGGGAGGTGGATCAGTTTTGGAGTGCTCTACCCCACAACTATCCAGCATCGCATCAACGATGTCTACTGGAACTGATTTGTTCACATCTACGTCATCGAAGACAATTTCTTCTTCCACACAAGCACTGCTATCGACATCCACTGGTTTCGGGTTTGAAATCTCTCCATGTCATTTCCATTCTGTATAGCCTTGTACAATCCCGTTGCACATGAGATGACTTCTGATTTCGTCACCAGTACTGACTTTCAAGTTGTTACCGCAATGCCTACATGGACAGTAGAACCTATCTCCAGGTTGTTTCCTATGTTCCTCGGAAAATCTAATAAATTGATCAAGACCAAAAATAAACTCTAGGGTGCAGTGATTGCGAATGGACATCCATGATCTATCCATTCTATGATCAAAGAGAAAATAAGTATATATTACAACAAGATTAGGGTCTAGGGTAAACAGATTAGAGTTTATGGTTAAAACTTTAGGGTTTTATACATGTGATGTCATTCTTATATATAATAAATGTGTACCACCTATCCCATTCTTGAACACCTAATCTCACTAGTAAGTGTATAATGTGTATTGGGTTTTCGAGAAAATTTCGGCAGCATTTCCCCGCTGTTCTCCAAGTACATATGTACTTGGAGAACAAACGGGGAAATGCTGCCGAAATTTTCTCGAAAACCCAATACACATTATACACTTACATCCTAAGTGAGATTAGGTGTTCAAGAACAGTCCCAAATCGGGGACTATCCAAGATTTACTCCTAATGAGTAAATCTTGGATGGGTTTCTAGACCAACATAATATAACACCAGTCCCTTGTTCACAACCCCATTCAAAGCACAATTTTCTTATAAAAACACTTGTGGACAGCCATAACAACATATCAATGATTCCTAAATTAATCAATGTATTATTTTATAACACAAATCGTGGTGGGTATAACATAGCAAAAAACTCAACATGTCACAATAGAAACATGTCATTAACCCAATATACATATATTTGTAACAAAACTCGTGGTAGCTATACCATAGAAAATTAAGTAGCATGCCCAATATATAACAAAAGCAACATTTTTCCAGATTGTTAAAACAAAAGCAACATTAAGGTTATTCATAACAACATATGTAGTGGAGGAAACTCGTGGATGAGCGATGGTTTAAAATCTTGGTCTAATCTTTGTGCAGGTCTGGATGTGATTTGACTAGGGGACAAACTGATATGTTTCTAAGGTTGTGATTATTTAGTAATATTTAAGACAAAAGCTAGATTGATTGATTATTCTAAGGTTGTGATTAATAAAAGGGTTGAATTAAATATTGATTATTCTAAAGTTGTGATTAATAAAAGGGTTGAACTAAATTATCATATGAAAGTAACACATGCCAGAATGAATTTCACCATCGCTACCTATCATTCAATGTCTTACTACATCACATTAAGCATTAACATATATGTTGAGGTCGGGTTAATCCACTTTTTGTGTTAATTAGGGTTAAAACATATAAAACACCTATCTGAAGTTTTCATCAAGGGTTTAACAAAAAATGATTGATATGTTAGATCTGGAGTATCTATGATAAGATTGGAGAGGTAAAGAATAACACCCCCTTTTCAAAGAAGCAAATAGTCATGTAACCTTTTAGAGAACCAGCCAAGAAACAAGCCCACAAAAAACTTGACCATCACTCATCGAGTGAGAGGGGAGCATCAACAAATGAAAAAAACAAACAACAGCAGCCATATGTAGGAATACCCTAGAGGAAGAAGAGGAGGAAGAAGGGTACCTTGGCAGCGGTAGAGGAAAAGAGGAGAATGTGGCCAGCAGCGAGCAGCAGCAAATGGATGACGGCGAGCAGAAGCAGGCCGGCCGGAGCAGAAGTGGCGGCAAGGTAGAGGAGAAGGTTCCGACAGGAGCAGAGGAGAAGGTGGTAGAGCAGAAGCAGGCGACGACAGCTGGAGCAATGAACGGTGGTGGCGGCAGCTGGAGCAATGAGCGGCGACGACTGGAGCAGAAACGATCGCCAGACCTAAGTGCAGAGGCGATGAAACAGAGAAAGGGGGAAGATCTTGGCTGGCATGGGTGTATTAAGTTAACAATAGGCATCGGTTCTTCAAAACAGCCGACACTTAAAACAATTAGTGTCGGCTTTAATAAAAAACTGACGTCCAAAGGGGCTGAAATTTTTCACGGGGACAGCGCGCGAAAACACATTGGCGTCGGTTATTTTATGAAAACCGATGATAAATATGGGCCCAATTTCTATCTCGCGTATAAACATTAGTCGTCGGCTGGGTAGACAAAAACCGACGACGTATGATAAATTTTTGAGGTGATTTTTTTCGCTGGAAAATTTGGATTTGGCGGTCGATTTTAGGCGTCAGTTGTTTATTATGGAACCGATGCTAAATAAAAAGCGATACCCATGTCTGGTCACTCTTCGCAGATAGATGTCGGTTTTTGTTATAAACCGATGTTGTATGTATTAGGCGTCGGTTTCTTGTACGCAACTGACGCCTGTAAATGTGACTTTATAAGCCATTTCTGTAGTAGTGGTCCTAGCCTAGTTGAGAGTGTTGTTGTGACGTCCCCCAATTTCTATATACTTTCCATAGTGACATTCATAGATATGCGTGCACTCATATCTATAGATGTCAAAAGGGAAAATATAAGAGATTAAGGTAGTCAACTAAAACAGAGATTAAGCCAAGATCTAGTTCACATCATCGGATAAAGCCACACAAATATTCATTCATAAGATAGTATAGTCATTACATATGGAGAGAAATATGGTTCTAAAGAAAGTTAACTTTATTACATGGGATTTCAATCATCCTCAAGATTACTAAGGAAAGAAATAAAACTGACATCTAACAAGAAACGAGATAAGAGGAAAAGAATCTATCTATAACATCCTCCAAGTTTATTATTTGTGCCTTCAGATACTTTGAGCATGCATTTCATCTTGTAGTTGATTGTTCCTTGCACCTAGAAAATACGAGAAACAAAACATCAGCAAGGCTGGTACGTGGTAAAAGTTACATTTAATAAGGTTGTGTAAAGGAAGAATATTTGAACAAGTAGAAAGGAGAGATAAAACCATTTCTTAAAGCGAAAATCAGGTAAACCTCCTTTTTATTACAATCATTTTGATGCAGTTGTACTACACATATTGCACTTAACTTACATCTAGTGTGGGCAACATAATATCATCATACATCTAACATGGGCCAAGGAAAAACATACATCCATGTTAGGCAACATACATCCACACCAGGCTATGTGCTCTAGTAGCTACAACTCATCCTAACCATTTATGTTTCATTAGATTTGGCGAAGTATAACTCATACTAATCAAACAAGCAATAATATTCAAGTATGAGCATTCAAGGTACACATATCATATGCAACCAGAAATCTAGTCATATACTTATACGACCACGTACCTGCTTGTTCAATCAAAAGCCCAAAGACTTAGAGTCAGTCAGGAATTTAGTCACCCTGCAAAGAAGGCAAGGGTACATCATTACTATTGGTCCATGTGACTAGGACTAAGTTATGTTCTTAATTATCATCCCTTTTTATGTTATCTTAATTTAGATCAGGGATTTCCCCATATTCTAATTAGGTTCACAAATATTATCAGATCTGATCCATTATCAACTATTTGAATCAAAGATAATATTTAATTGATTAATTAGAAGATTTCCCAAAATTAGGGTTTCTAGGATGGTTAAAGAAAAAAAAGGAGGGTAATCCTTAACATGTTAGCCATTCATAACATCATGGTTCATTTTAAAGATTCAAACCAATTAATAAACACTAATTGTCATCTAGTGATATTAATTTTGATATAAGAATATATCTTTAAATTCATGTAGAAAGAGGAAGCTAAAATTAGGGTTTCTTCTAATCCTTTGATCACTTATCAACTTAGTATAGTATTTCGAGTTATTCTGAAATCAGGGTTTCACCTAATGGTTACAACTATTTTAGAAGTCATATATCATCAAGAAAGCCCTTTTTAATAATTAATTATGATTAAGGATGTCCTTTAGGCCTTAGACGGTTACTTTTGAAATAGGGAGCTGATTCAGGTATTGATAATATTTTATATGGATAGAGAATATTTTTCTGATCAAAAAGATGTATAGGTTTGCTATAATCCGATATTCCTAGCATTTTCTATGATTTTCTTGAGATAACCTATTTTTCCATTTTAGAAAAAGAAAAGAAAAGAAAAGGAAGAGAGGAGTACCTTGATCAAGGGCCGGATCCGACTGGATCGACGGCTCTCGTTGATCTAAGGAATTGCTAGGTTGACCTCGGATCGTCGGATTGGGTCGTTGGCCTACGATCCCTCTAGCTGCAGTTTTGTTTCTCCTTGCTCGTTGCTAACCCAGGTAGATGGATCAGCTCCGACGAGCTCGCGCTGGCTCCTGGGTAGTGCTGCCGTGAGGAAGAGAGGTTATGTGGGGAGAAGGAGAGAGTAAGCGCGAGCTGTGAGTGGGGTACAGAGCATGACTCTATGAAGCACAAAATCAACCTGACGGAGGTACAGAGTATGGCTACCAAAGTTCAACGAGAATCAGTTTGGGCTTGTACCTCAAGTACAGGTTAGTTGGGGGTCAAGAGAAGATCTGTGGTCCTTCCTAGAGTCCCGCGTAGGTGCCCGAGCTCAAGGCTGCAGCAAGGAGGGGGGCGTGGAGGTGGTCGGAGTCTGGTCTGAGATGCTGCCGGCCGCCCTAGTCGATATCATCCAAAGCACCAACACTCCCTTCCGCGAGTGTTGGGATGCCTCCGCCTTGGCGCAAGGATGGTGTGAATGGAACCAATTGGAAGGAGGAGCTCTGAGGTGCGAGCAGGTTGCAGTGGTTCGGGCCGAGGAAGATGGAGTTGGGTGGAGAATAGGGGGGTTGATGACGAGGAATTGAGGAGTCTTTGCAGCTAAAGGAAGGGCTGCGGAACTACTAAGTTCCTTAAATAGACACTGCGGGACCTAGGGTTGCCTCCTCTTCATGTGGCCAACGACTCCATGGCGCCGCCATTGGGCGTTTTCGAATCCCTGGTCGTTAGGGATATTTTTTTGGGTTCGTTCGAAAGGCGAGGAGAAGCCGGACCTGAGGAGCTAATTTTGATGAGGTAAGATCGAGAGGAGAGAGAGCGATGACGGTTTGAAGGATGGCGCTACTGAGTAGGTCGAGCTCCACGAGAAGCGGGTGAGGAGGATGACTCAGTCGTCTCTTCCACGGATCCGGATCCGGATCCGGATCCGGGCCAAGGTCCAACAAGTCCAATAAGCTATTAAATACATTGATTTCGATTTCTTATATCTCCTAATTGGATAGTCCAATTGCAATGAAATTTTAGAGGTGGCTCCATAATGTCAAAAAGCAACTATGGTATAAATTTGAAACCCAAATTCAAAAGTTTGATGTGTTCTTTTGCTAAATACATTAACATATGTATTCAATCATAAAAACATACTAGGGTTTGCATATTTTTGCTAAAAGTGCTATATTAAGCTTAGTCATGCAATGATTAAGTTGAGGGTAGTTTTGTCAATAATAAATTGAGAAAAAAAATAACAAGAGAGAGAAAATAAAGTAAAAACTCACTCCATCACATTCTCCCCTCCTTAAAAGAATTTTGTCCTCAAAATTCAAGAAGCTTGAAAGAGATGTGGATACTTCCGCTCGACTTCAGACTTGAGCTCCCAGGTAGCATCGGTTGGATCATGGTGGCTCCAGAGAACTTTCACCATATCTATACTCCGATTGTTGTGAAGCTCCTTTGTCTTTAGATCGAGAATTTTGACTGGTGACTCAGCATATGACAGATCATCTTTCAGTTCGAGGGGCTCATGATTCAGAATGTGAGTAGGATCTTTGACGTACGGCTTCAGATTGGATACATGAAAAACATTATGCATGGCACTGTACTGAGGTGGAAAAGCAAGACGATAGGCGCATTCTCCAACCCTTTCAAGGATCTCAAAGGGTCCCACATAACGAGGACTGAGCTTTCCTTTATTCTTGGCCAAAGCTCGGATAGGTCGGATCTTCAGGAATATGTGATCACCTTCCTTGAATTGTCGTTCTCGTCAGTGAGCATCTGCATAGGATTTCTGCCTATCCTGTGCTCGCTTCATTCGTTGCTTAATCAGTGTAACTTTGTCTGTATACAGCTGTGTCTCCTCGGATTTCATCAAAGTGCGTTCTCCAACATCGTCCCAGTGTAACGGGGATCTGCATGGCCTGCCGTAGAGAGCTTCGTATGGTGGCATCCCAATACTCGCCTGATAGCTACTATTATACGCAAACTCAGCCAAAGGTAGGTAATGGTCCCACGAGCCTTCCCAGTCAAGCACACAAACTCGTAGAAGATCCTCCAGAATCTGTATTGTTCGTTCTGACTGTCCGTCTGTCTGCGGATGGTATGCGGTACTGAAATTCAGTTTGGTGCCCAATTCCTCTTGAACCTGCTTCCAAAGCTTTGAGGTGAACTTCGGGTCCCAGTCTGAGACGATGGACGCTGGAACTCCATGTAGACGTACAATCTCCCGTATATAAAGATCGGCCAACTCAGAAACTTTCGTAGTAGTTTTCACTGGTAGAAAATGAGCTGACTTAGTGAGACGGTCCACAATGACCCATGCAGCGTCGTACCCCTTCCTGGTCCTGGGTAATCCCACTACGAAATCCATAGTGATATGTTCCCATTTCCATTCTGGAATCTCAAGGGGTTGCAGTAGACCACCTGGTCTTTGATGCTCGGCCTTGATTCTTTGACATGTCAGACACCTGGATACAAATTCTGCAATGTCGTGCTTCATGCCTCTCCACCAGAACTGTCGTTGTAGGTCCTTGTACATCTTTGTTGTGCCGGGATGAACCGTGTACTTGGACCCATGCGCCTCGATAAGAATGGTTGTCTTTACAGCTGACTGCTCAGGGACCCACATGCGGTTCTTGTATCGAAGGCCACCGTCAAGACCCACAGACAGATGTGTATGAGGTTTAGCTAGGAGAGAGGAGAGCTCTGCAAGTTCGGGACTAGCTTTCTGCGCCTCCAGAAGTTCGAAATGCAAGTTGGACATGATGGAAATGTTATTAACATGCACCCGATCAGACAGAAACTGCGGTTTCCAGCCCACTAGATCCTCCATGTTCCTCCATTCAGGGACAGAAAGGGATGCACACACTGCCCTTTTTCTGCTAAGGGCATCAGCGACTACATTTGCCTTACCCGGATGATAGGAAATAGTGAAATCGTAGTCTTTAAGGTATTCAATCCATCGACGTTGACGTAGATTCAAGTCCTTCTGAGTCAGGATGTATTTCAGGCTTTTGTGATCGGTGAAGATGTCGAACGTTGCCCCGTACAGATAGTGCCTCCAGATCTTAAGGGCATGAATGATTGTAGCTAATTCCAAATCATGGGTGGGATAATTAAGTTCATTGGGTTTTAGCTGTCTAGATGTGAAGGCCACTACTTTACCATTCTGATGTAGGACACACCCTAATCCATTCCTTGAAGCATCAGTGAATATTACAAACCCTTCATTGCCAGAGGGTAGAACAAGAACATGAGCCGACGTCAACTTCTGCTTGAGCTCTTGGAAGCTAGACTCACAGGCAGCTGACCAGATGAAATGCTCGTCCTTCCGAGTAAGCTTAGTGAGAGGAAGTGCCACTTTGGAGAAATTTGGAATAAACCGACGATAATATCCGGCCAGACCTAAGAAACTCCGGATTTCAGAAGGATTGCGAGGAGGTTGCCAATCAAGTACAGCAGATACTTTAGCGGGATCAACAGCTATGCTACCCCCAGAAATGACATGACCAAGAAACATAACTTTGTCAATCCAGAATTCACATTTCGAAAGTTTGCCATAGAATTTCTGGGCTCGAAGAATTTCAAGGACAGACTTCAAATGCTCACGATGTTTCTCCATAGAGTCAGAATAAATCAGAATATCATCAATGAAGACAACCACAAACTCATCAAGATAAGGTTGGAAGACTTTGTTCATTAAGTTCATGAATACGCCAGGTGCGTTGGTCAACCCGAACGACATTACCAGAAATTCGTAGTTCCCGTAACGAGTCCGAAAAGCAGTCTTAGATATATCAGAATCTTTGACCTTAAGTTGATGGTAGCCAGAATGAAGATCAATTTTTGAGAAGACTTTAGCAGTACGAAGTTGATCAAAGAGGTCATCAATACGAGGGAGAGGATACTTGTTTTTAATGGTAGCTTGGTTCAACATGCGATAGTCAATACACATCCGCATCGAACCATCTTTCTTTTTAACGAAAAGGACAGGTGCACCCCAAGGGGAAATGCTAGGGCGGATAAAACCCTTATTGAGAAGTTCTTGTAATTGTTTCTTCAGCTCCATAAGCTCAGCAGGTGCCATCCTATACGGTGCCCTAGAAATCGGAGTGGTTCCAGGAAGAAGATCTATAGAGAACTCGATGTCTCGGTTTGGAGGCAGCCCAGGAAGCTCCTCCGGGAATATGTCTAGAAAATCACATACCACCTCCAGTCTTTCTACAGGCCCGTTGTCAGGACAAGTCTCTGAGACGAATGTGAGGAAGACTTTACATCCTTTAGATATGAGCTTTTTAGCTTTAAGAGAGGAAATTATTATATTATTACAAAATCCGCTTCCCCGAGGGATCACTACTGGAGAGGAATGAGGTTGAGAGAGAACAACCATCTTGTTTCTACAGTCAATATAAGCATGATATGTGTATAGCCAATCCATGCCAAGAATAACATCAAAGTCTTCCATAGTTAAGAGAATGAATTCAAAGGGCATGCCATGATTTTCAAATTTTAGAGGGAGGACATCAGTTTTCTGCAATGTAGTGAATATTTTGCCACTAGGAGTTGACACGTCCAGAATGTATCCCAAGTCCCTTATATGTAAGTGCAACATTGAGGCCAGATTTCGAGATATAAACGTGTTTGTAGATCCAGAATCAAATAATGCTTTAACAGGATGTCCATTCAAGAAAACAATGCCTACACATGATAATTACATTTTTAAATAATTGAAGGCATTGAACAAGATATTAGATATATGAAAAAAAATTTAAGGTTACCTTCGACAAGCTGGTTCGGATTTGCCCTAGCCTCTTCTGCGGTTACTGCAAACACCCTGGCATTGCGGTGTCCTTGAGGGGGGCGGAGCACCCGCGGGAGGTTTTCCAAGGATAGATGCATTGGGGCATTTGGCAAGGAAATGTCCCTCCTTTTTGCAGTTGTAGCAGACCGGCTTGGTGTAGCGACAAGGCCCGTCGTGTCCTCGTCCACAAGTCTTGCATTTACTATGGTAATCCATCAGCTTGCTATTCTTTGGTCCTTTCTTCCCTGAACCTCCTCCCTTCCCTGATCCTTTATTATGTCCTGGGTGGAACTTCTTGAACTTCTCTTCCTCAGTGGTAGTCAATCCTAAATATCCCATGCTAGAAGGCTTTTGCAATCCCTGCTCCCTTTCCTGCTTAAGGGCCATGTCTAGGGCTTCATCAATGCTTCTGGGACGAGAGGCTATGACTAGGTTTTTTAGGTGGGCGGAAAGGCAGTCAACATAGTGTTCAGTAAGGCGGTCTTCAGTCTTGATGGGTGCATAACGTTCCAGAAGCCTAAACTTCCAGGTGTAATCAGCTACTGAAAGACTACCCTGCCTTAACTCCATGTACATCTTTTCCTTCCTCTTCCTCTCGGCTATGGGCATAAAACGATCTGTGAAGAGGTTTTTAAAGGCTTCCCACTCCATGTTGTCTATTTCCTCACCCCTATTCCCGCCATAGTTCTCCCACCAGATTTTTGCCCCTCCCTTAAGCATATGGGTGGCGAACCTAACCTTCTTCTCATTAGGTACTTCTAGGGTATGAAAACCATTCTCTATGGTCAAAATCCAGGCTTCAGCCTTATCCATGACCTCAAGCTGATCCTCACCCCAAAAAGAATCAAGGTTTAGTTTAATAAAATCTATCACCGTCACCTCTTTCTTCCTAGATGAGCTGGGTTCTGGGGTTCCTTTTTTGGCAAGGGTTTCCATAAAATCTAAAAGGATTTTCTTCTGTTCTTCCCACCTTTCCTTGGCCTCAGCATCGGGATCAGGTACTTCAGAGGGTTCACGTTCTTTTCTTTTCTTAGAGGAAGATTCCCCTGAGCTGCGAGTCTTAGGAGGCATCCTGAAATTAATTTGAACGTATTAGATTATTACTTCAACAATTTTTTTCTCGTCATTATCATTATTATGTTCACATGATATTTTATTATTCTCATCATTTAATGATTAATATTTTGAATGTTATGATTTAGGGAGGATATCCTAAAATCCTTATCAGTCGATCCTTAGGACTTTCTAAATAGAGAGACTCCTTCCTAACCTTATAACAGGGGTAAGAGGAGAATTTAATTTATCTTAAAAACATAGATGAGAGGGAGAAATTTTTCCTATAGAAGAGATGAGAGGGAACATCTATAGATGAGAAGATTCCTAAATTAAGGTATGTCCAAGAATAGGGGACACTTAGGATATCGGCCAGGTAGACTTATACTGCCATAAAGGTAGCCTCGTAATTGCCAAGCTAGTGGCTCGGAGACTTTAGTCAGACCCATGGCAGATGCTATCCTAGACACCTCCACCCTTCATATCCCTAACTCAAGGACTACCCTAGATTCAAATAGGGTGAATGAAGTTCATGTGACTTGATGTGTGAACATTGGCTCTGATACCAACTGTGGCGTCCCCCAATTTCTATATACTTTCCATAGTGACATTCATAGATATGCGTGCACTCATATCTATAGATGTCAAAAGGGAAAATATAAGAGATTAAGGTAGTCAACATAAACAGAGATTAAGCCAAGATCTAGTTCACATCATCGGATAAAGCCACACAAATATTCATTCATAAGATAGTATAGTCATTACATATGGAGAGAAATATGGTTCTAAAGAAAGTTAACTTTATTACATGGGATTTCAATCATCCTCAAGATTACTAAGGAAAGAAATAAAACTGACATCTAACAAGAAACGAGATAAGAGGAAAATAATCTATCTATAACATCCTCCAAGTTTATTATTTGTGCCTTCAGATACTTTGAGCATGCATTTCATCTTGTAGTTAATTGTTCCTTGCACCTAGAAAATACGAGAAACAAAACATCAGCAAGGCTGGTACGTGGTAAAAGTTACATTTAATAAGGTTGCGTAAAGGAAGAATATTTGAACAAGTAGAAAGGAGAGATAAAACCATTTCTTAAAGCAAAAATCAGGTAAACCTCCTTTTTATTACAATCATTTTGATGCAGTTGTACTACACATATTGCACTTAACTTACATCTAGTGTGGGCAACATAATATCATCATACATCTAACATGGGCCAAGGAAAAACATACATCCATGTTAGGCAACATACATCCACACCAGGCTATGTGCTCTAGTAGCTACAACTCATCCTAACCATTTATGTTTCATTAGGTTTGGCGAAGTATAACTCATACTAATCAAACAAGCAATAATATTCAAGTATGAGCATTCAAGGTACACATATCATATGCAACCAGAAATCTAGTCATATACTTATACGACCACGTACCTGCTTGTTCAATCAAAAGCCCAAAGACTTAGAGTCAGTCAGGAATTTAGTCACCCTGCAAAGAAGGCAAGGGTACATCATTACTATTGGTCCATGTGACCAGGACTAAGTTATGTTCTTAATTATCATCCCTTTTTATGTTATTTTAATTTAGATCAGGGATTTCCCCATATTCTAATTAGGTTCACAAATATTATCAGATCTGATCCATTATCAACTATTTGAATCAAAGATAATATTTAATTGATTAATTAGAAGATTTCCCAAAATTAGGGTTTCTAGGATGGTTAAAGAAAAAAAAGGAGGGTAATCCTTAACATGTTAGCCATTCATAACATCATGGTTCATTTTAAAGATTCAGACCAATTAATAAACACTAATTGTCATCTAGTGATATTAATTTTGATATAAGAATATATCTTTAAATTCATGTAGAAAGAGGAAGCTAAAATTAGGGTTTCTTCTAATCCTTTGATCACTTATCAACTTAGTATAGTATTTCGAGTTATTCTGAAATCAGGGTTTCACCTAATGGTTAAAACTATTTTAGAAGTCATATATCATCAAGAAAGCCCTTTTTAATAATTAATTATGATTAAGGATGTCCTTTAGGCCTTAGACGGTTACTTTTGAAATAGGGAACTGATTCAGGTATTGATAATATTTTATATGGATAGAGAATATTTTTCTGATCAAAAAGATGTATAGGTTTGCTATAATCCGATATTCCTAGCATTTTCTATGATTTTCTTGAGATAACCTATTTTTCCATTTTAGAAAAAGAAAAGAAAAGAAAAGGAAGAGAGGAGTACCTTGATCAACGGCCGGATCCGACTGGATCGACGGCTCTCGTTGATCTAAGGAATTGCTAGGTTGACCTCGGATCGTCGGATTGGGTCGTTGGCCTACGATCCCTCTAGCTGCAGTTCTGTTTCTCCTTGCTCGTTGCTAGCCCAGGTAGATGGATCAGCTCCGACGAGCTCGCGTTGGCTCCTGGGTAGTGCTGCCGTGAGGAAGAGAGGTTATGTGGGGAGAAGGAGAGAGTAAGCGCGAGCTGTGAGTGGGGTACAGAGCGTGACTCTGTGAAGCACAAAATCAACATGACGGAGGTACAGAGTATGGCTACCAAAGTTCAACGAGAATCAGTTTGGGCTTGTACCTCAAGTACAAGTTAGTTGGGCGTCGAGAGAAGATCCGCGGTCCTTCCTAGAGTCCCGCGTAGGTGCCCGAGCTCAAGGCTGCAGCAAGGAGGGGGCGTGGAGGTGGTCGGAGTCTGGTCTGAGATGCTGCCGGCCGCCCTAGTCGATATCAGCCAAAGCACCAACACTCCCTTCCGCGAGTGTTGGGATGCCTCCGCCTTGGCGCAAGGATGGTGCGGACGGAACCAATTGGAAGGAGGAGCTCTGAGGTGCGAGCAGGTTGCAGTGGTTCGGGCCGAGGAAGATGGAGTTGGGTGGAGAATAGGGGGGTTGATGACGAGGAATTGAGGAGTCTTTGCAGCTAAAGGAAGGGCTGCGGAACTACTAAGTTCCTTAAATAGACATTGTGGGACCTAGGGTTGCCTCCTCTTCAGGTGGCCAACGACTCCATGGCGCCGCCATTGGGCATTTTCGAATCCCTGGTCGTTAGGGATATTTTTTTGGGTTCGTTCGAAAGGCGAGGAGAAGCCGGACCTGAGGAGCTAATTTTGACGAGGTAAGATCGAGAGGTGAGAGAGCGATGACGGTTTGAAGGATGGTGCTACTGAGTAGGCCGAGCTCCGTGAGATGCGGGTGAGGAGGACGACTCAGTCGTCTCTTCCACGGATCCGGATCCGGATCCGGGCCAAGGTCCAACAAGTCCAATATGCTATTAAATACATTGATTTCGATTTCTTATATCTCCTAATTGGATAGTCCAATTGCAATGAAATTTTAGAGGTGGCTCCATAATGTCAAAAAGCAACTATGGTATAAATTTGAAACCCAAATTCAAAAGTTTGATGTGTTCTTTTGCTAAATACATTAACATATGTATTCAATCATAAAAACATACTAGGATTTGCCTATTTTTGCTAAAAGTGCTATATTAAGCTTAGTCATGCAATGATTAAGTTGAGGGTAGTTTTGTCAATAATAAATTGAGAAAAGAAATAACAAGAGAGAGAAAATAAAGTAAAAACTCACTCCATCACAGTTGCACCCCTTTGAGCCCCTTTCTCTCTCTACCTTTAATTCAAATCTGTGAATATGAGTGAGTTAGGATCCATTGTAAGAGAGCTATTCCTTGTATCCATGTAATGATCTCCACCTCCATCTTCTTACCCCCTTTCCTCATTGAAGAAAAGGCTTGAAGATCTTCTCCAAGTGAAGGAGAAGGAGTTGCTATTCTTCAAGGTTGAAGAAAGCATGGTGATCAAGAACTCCGAGTGAAGGAGATAGGCAAGGCAGACATTCAAGAAGGATAGGTAACTCCTTAAAGGCCAAAGACTTGAAGATGGAGTGGATAAGTCCTTATTGAAGGCTAAAGACTCCTTTTCTCAAGTGGGTAATTTCCTTCGGTAGGTTGAAGATCCTTGCTTGAAGTATTAAGTCCTTGGATGGATGTGGTTTGGTCTTGTAATCTTATGAATGAATATAAGAGTACCAAGATTGCAAAGTCCTAGAGACTAACCACCTCTAGGTAGTGGACTGACTCACTTCTAGTTTGAAGTGTGGAACCACTCTAAACCACTTTGTCCAAGTGTATTCTATCATTGTCTCTCATCCTTGCTATGCTTGTTAGTTAGAAATTCAAATTGGCTATATGCTTTAGCTTTTGCACTTACTATAATGTGAAGGTCTAATCTATTTTGTGATAATTGTGAAGATCTATTCACCCCCCTCTAGAGCCCTTGATCAAACAATTTGAAGGGACAACTCCTTCCCATTGGCTCTAGTAATAGAACATGGAGTTATCGATGGTCTGCATGAACTATGTAGAGGGGTGGAGGTTGTTGCCACCATGGTAGGAGGACAACAACCACCTCCGTCCATGGTGCTGCACCAGGAGGCCGTCACTAGTTGATCATGTGTCTATTGTGAAGAGTGCACATCACCGTGCAAGAGTAGTTGATGGACTTGCATAAGGACTAGGTGTATCTCTTGCTAACCTTCTTTCCTTGATATATCATTATTGACACGATCATTTGGCAAGGAATAGGGGCAATTTTTTTTTCTGCTGCCTTCTTTGCCGTACCTATTCCTCAACAATAGTATCATAGCCACGTTAATTTATGATGTATTTGGACTTAAATCAATATGATCAGATTTATTTTATTGCTTATAATGTAAATATTAAAATGATTAATATGCGTATTTGATTAAATACCACATACGGTCCCTATATACACACATATATATACATATATACATATACATATATATAAATATATATATACATATATACACATATATCTATCTATATATATATGGGAATGTATTTAATACCCGCACGAGTAGCTACCCGCCTCCTATTTCAGTTACTTTTTTTGGAGTTTCTTATTTTTGACATGTAGAGAGTTACTTTACCTTAAAAATTGTTACTTTCATGCATAGATAGTAACATTTGCAACAACTATAACAAATATACAATTATATATATATATATATATATATATATATATATATATATATATATATATATATATAGACACACACACACACACACATATATATATATATATTTGTTGCATATTCTGGCCTTTACTTTTTTAATCGTATAGTTACTTTTTTTATCATCATAGTTACTTTTTTGTCCAAGGAGTTACTTTTCTGACCAGATAGTTACTTTTGAGGGTGACGACTAGAACAATCCAGGCTACCTATACGGGTATTGAATGAATGCCCTATATATATACATATACATATACATATACACATACATATACATATACATACACACACACACACATACAAACACACACACACACACACACACACATATATATATATATATATATATGTGTGTGTGTGTGTGTGTGTGTGTGTGTGTGTGTGTGTGTGTGTGTGTGTGTGTCACCCTAAAAGTGTTTTGATGGGGGATGGATGCATGGTTATGGACAAAAACCTTGTCGATGTGTGTACATGGTTGTTTGATTTTATTTTTATTGTTAATTAGTTTGCATACTCATCCTCTCCCCTCCTTTCCAAATTTAAATTTAAGATCTTCTTCCTAAATTTCCCTTGAATGTAACTCGAGGTTTTATCTTTTATGATATAATCTGGAATAGGATAGTTTTCATTTTTGATTTGGAAAGAGAAGATGTTCAATATGAGTCAAGTTAGTTGACTGGAGGACTGAGGAGGCCAATAGATAGGAGGAACCAACCTATCAACCTAAAGGCCAACTGATCGACTAAAGGGTTCATACGACCGACCAGGCTAGCACAAGTTATCTAGTATAGGTTTCTATAAGAGTTGTATGATCTTAGGTGGTAACAATTCTTGGCGACTCTAAAGAAATGTATTGGTATGTCGATAACCATCACACTTTTGTTTCTGATTGTAAGTTTTTGTTTATAGATATAACATGATACGATAAGTATGTGGTGATTAGATATGTATATGTATTTATATATAAAATCCCTCAATAAATATTAAGACTTATATGCTTTCCATGAGCAACACACTTGAAGAGCTTGATCAACTAAGTCTAGGTTACGTCAAAGTGTGGTGCTCATTTATCTTATGGAAGTGTGATGGTAGATATGTAGATCTGCCAAAGTAGGGTACATATCCTATCACGTTGGTATTTGAGCCAGGATTAACTAGGTGACGTTAATGAGATTAAGTGCCAAGAAGCATGGTGATGGATTAAAAAGGAATTGTGTACACCATCTATGCAAGAATTGCATTTAGATGCAATTGGCAAAAGTTGCCTACCTATATAGTCAAGTTGTGGGCGCTCAGCCAAAGTTGACTTATGATTTGATGAAAATGTGGATCATGTCTCACTAGAAGGGTACACGCTGCAATCTTCGGAATTGGTGGTGAGGGCTATCAATTTGAACAAAATAGCAGGAACATAATTAATGAAGGGCCTAACTAATATCATCAATATTATTGTTCACCAAAAAAATATCATCAATATTATAAAATAAAATCAAAATGTGTTTTGGCAAAAAAAACTGCAAAATTTCTTTTGTAGAATCTAATAGAAAACACAAACACATTTTAATTTTGGTCGGTCCTTGAGAAGTAAAAACATAATGAGAACAACTTCCATGAGTGGTTCAGCACATTGAGAATCATTCTCACTCAAGAGAGCAAGCTCTATGTCCTAGAGACCCTAGACCCAGATGAACCTGCTCCCACTGTGCCTAAGGTCGACAGGGATGCTTACAAGAAGCACTCTAAAGATGTCATGTATGTGAAGTTTTGGATGCTATTCTCAATGAAATATGAGTTGCAAAGACAACATGAGAACATGGATGTTATTGAGATGGTAACACATCTTAAGAACATGTACCAAGCTTAGGCAAGACAAGAGAGATATGATGCCTCTAAGGTAGTGCTCAAGTGCAACACAACAGAAGGCAATCCAGTAGGTCTCCACACACTCAAGTTGATTGGGTATGTGGAGAACCTTGCTAGACTAGGATTTCTATTAGGCCAAGATTTGGCCATAGATGTGATTCAACAATCACTACCAGAATCATATTGTAAGTACCCATTTATATATTAACCATCTAATTAGGGTTTACTTGGATGATTGCAAGCTTAATTAAATTGATCATTGTTTAAGATTGAGTTAATGATGTCAGTCTATTTATAATTACTTAAACCTAATGAAATACTCTAATCGTGCTTTTACTTTGAATAATTAGGGTTTGAGAATTTAAAACCCTAATCGGAAAAACTAAGGTTTTGGTAGCTTTTAAATAAATAATTTGATAAGTATAATGGTTCACTAAATGATATTTGGTATTTTATATACAACTTTGATTTCATTGAAATTTGTATATACTTTTGGTAACTCAATTATTAGTGTTCTTGAAAAATATCAGAATTCTTGGATAGTTTTATGACCTATTTGTCAGCTGAGTTTCCCCAGGACAAACTCAACTGACCATGCATTCAGCCTGAAAATAGTAGTCTGGTATTTAGATTTTGTCTTTTATTTAATACACCCCATTGATCTAAAATTTTAACTGTTGTTGGGAAACTCTATTACGGAGATTTTTTAAATTTCCAAAATTTTGGGATGATGTTTGCATTCTACAGAGTGTGGTGTCAGCCAAGTTTCTTATTAGTAACAACTTGACCGACTATGTTGCAGACTACAATATGGCAATGTAGTATTAGATTTTAATTAATTTATTTATTGGCAACTCTTATTGATTTGAAATTTTTATTGGACCTCTAAAATTTTGTCTCACACAATATTATAAAGATTCATAATTTTTGAAGGAGGTTTGACCTATTAAGTAAATGATTTTAAGTAACATGTTTATCATAGAAAATTCTATAGAAATAAAAGAAAGCACAAACTTGGGTCAATTTGCAATTGACCCAAGAACCTTAATTGAAGTATATCAGTAACCTAGAACCCAAGGATATCTCTTATTTCATGATCCAATCTAGAGAAATGAAATCCTAGAGATAGAGGGATAGTTAGGGTTTGAGAGGAGAAAGTGGTGGAATTGATGATCTAGGGTTTCACCATCTAAGAAATGATGAAATGAATTATGTTTAGCTTCTTTTCATAATCTGACATGGTGAATATTCTCTCACATGCCAAGATCCCACCTCTCCTTTTATTTGATTCAAAATGATACCAAATCTCCCTCTTTTCTCACTCTTTCTCTCCTAATCTCCATTTCTAGGGTTTTTGAGTTGAGAGGAGGAAGACATGGATTCAGTTGCTAGAGTTTGATTGGATTTCTTAAAATTCAGTATATGACTTACGTTTTTAAGGTGATGTCACCTTAGGTGAGTGTTTCTCTCCCTATTAAGCTTTAAAATCATGTTTAAAACTTAATGTCATATGGATATTACATTCAAGATCGTTGCTAGTATTTGTATAACATTGTATAATTAATTGAGATGATTTTGGAGAAATAAAGGCTATTGATTTAGATCCTTTCTCATTAATTTTTATTTACCTAGTTCTTCATCTATAGATTCAATATGTATGGAATGTTTTATGGATAGATAACTATATAGTTTTATACCAATTTTGCTTAAAATCTAGTCAATAGGCGATATGCTTGGAAATTTTGCAGACATAAATGTAATCATATTTGAGCCCAATATCACGAGTTGATCAACTAGAATTTTGAATCCTTATGTGAATTGAATATTTATGTACATGAGTATTAGTATATGAGGGTTTGATATGGAGAAAATCCATATTTAGGGTTAATGTTGAGGGATGGACTCAAATGAGTCAATTAATCATTGTATGCTTGTAAATGATTGGTTGATTGTGCGGTATGGAATCTAGAGTTTTAGTTTGTCTTGAATAAACTCAATGAAACTCTATACAACTTGATGAGAATAATGAATAATATCATTCTTATAATGAGTTGAACTGAGATGACTTCTTAAAAATGCTAGAAATTTAGTATCAAGATGAGCATGAGTGATTAAGCTAGAACATGTATATAATGTTGTTAACGTGATGAAATACTGAAGTGTAAGTATTAACACTTCAATTGAAGATGGTGAGTTTACTAATGTGATATAATTCTATCACATCTATTTTAGTATGATTTATAAAATAATGAGACAATCTTCACATGAATGTGGGTTCTTTTATACATTCTACATAATGAATTGGGAAGGATGAATGAAGATTATGATGTAAGAAGATGTAAGCTAATGCATTTTCTAAGATAAAGTGAGTTTTATTATAACAGTCATAGTGATATTTGTAAGTTAAAAGAATGACATTGGAAGTCAATGACATGGTACACTCATCTAATTACAAGAAAGGAAATGGGCAAGAATGAATAGAATGGTGATGGCAAGTTAAGAATGAAATTAATCAAATGGGTATGATTAAGTATATAGTCTATATATTTTAATTACATGTGGGTTGACATAATTGAATGAAGTGCATTTAAATCATATTTTGAAGTAATTTTGTAAGAGAGAAACTTTATGCATTTAGTAAATTTAGAATCTTCTTATTCAAGGAGTGGTAGTGAACATGATATCAAAGAAGTTATGACTAGTGAGTATGAAATAAAGGAAAAATGAGGAAAGGTAATATTGGATCTAAGAACCTAATCCTCACCCTAACCCTAATGTGGTGATATATATGATAATAATGGATAATTCTCTTAGAGGAGGGGTTTGGTAATTTACATAAGTATGGTTTAATTCAACTACAAGATGAAGACCAAGGATGTGAATTAATTCATGAATATACATGTTTGGAAGGAAATTTTATTTTAGGATACTTGTATTTTGAGAATGACCTTCTCTGATGGATTTTAAATGAGATCACTTATGTGTTGAATAGTAGCCTAACTGAATAGTGGTAAATAGTAAGAGAGAAGTATTAAGTGAGTTATGTATATTTATGCTTTAAGATTTATTCATATGCATAAAATGAATGAATCAAGTATATGTTGCATTAAAAGCTTGCTTTGATCATAATGAATTATATGAGATGTTCATATGCTTCTATTTTTTCTAGTTCTAATGTACCTTTTGGTACTTTATGAGCACTTTGATATGAAAAGACAGGACAAGTAAATTGTTGAGATTGAATTAACATGTAGTGACTACTTCTAAGTAATCATGTTTACGGTGATAATGGAAAATCAGATTATATCTTGATCTCAAGGCCCAATGATGATGATTCCTATAGTGTGATGTGGAAATGGAAAGAATCAAATGTGTTATGAAAATACATATTGTTGTGATTCTTGTTTTAGTCTTTATCTCTATTGATAATCTTAATGGATGGATCTATCGACAGTGGAGGCCCAGTGGTCCGATTGACATCATTGTGGAGGAAAGAGAGGGGTTCGTTATGAAGCTACCAGCGGCAAAGGAAAGGGGGAGGATTCTCAGTGAGGCGACATGGATGATGGATGATTCTCTAATCATCATCCATGCTTGGGAACTGGGTTCCCCCCTCCTGCCTCACTCCTTCTCAAAGCTCCCCATGTGGATCAACCTCAAAAATCCAAGGCTTCACTAGACATCGAGAAGGCTCATCGGCGTCGCTAGCCTTATCGGGAAACCCCTCGACATTGAATACTCAAGTCTTTCCATCCATTACCTGAGTGATGCCACGACATGCGTGGAACTCACCGCTAGTTCTAAGTTCCCGAGGATAGTTAAGGTCAATGTAGATGGGACTCCCAGAAACCTAAAGGTTAGCTATGTGGCGAAGCCCCGTGTATGTTTTGGCTACTCTTAGTTCAGCCATTGATTGCCCTCTTGCCCTAAGGTCACAGGGAGAAAGCTGATGCAAAACCAATTACAGTTAAGAGCTGGGAAGAATAGAAGGCGTCAAGGTGTTCGGCGCTTTGCCAAGGAGAACATCCCCACTTGTGAAGATGATTCTGGGGTCAATCTAGAAGCAGAGCAAAGGGTTGATGAAGATCCTCATAGAGCACAGCCATAACCTGACATGAAAGGTAGTTCTCCAATAGAGATTGAGGGAGCTCTGAACTTGGATTGGGAGCTATTTTTCTCCAATCCAGTTGCTACCCCTCCTTGTTTGAAGCAACTCGCACATGACACTGGGATATCATTGGAATATCACCAGAGGTTCACTTGGAACGCAGACGAAGGATCCTCAGTTATCTCTTATGATCTTGATCAGGAGGTAATTGAGGATTTTAGAGTGAACAAGGAACCAAGGTTCAAGAAGAAGAAGAAAAAACACAGGAGGACTGGAACCGCAGAGATTCCTATGAGAGACTTTTCTGGGTCTATCTAGGATCCCTCTGCTGATCAGTTTCTCCATGGTTGATTGTGTTGGTTTCTAAATAGATGTTTTGTTCTGGATGAAGTGAGTTTCATTCACTGACTTACTTAGAATGTATGTGGCCTATTGGAGTCCTTTCATGTAACACATGTCATGACTGTCAATGTTCTTGGATTGATGATGGTTGGTTGTTGAAGTTCTAGGTGTGTCTTGGATGGGTTCTATTCGTCTGAATAATGACGTCTGCTTAGTTACCTCATTTGTATGGAGTTGAGTTATGAAGTGGCATACATACTCTCTCCAGGGAGGATGCAAGGATGTGGTGGATCGTGCAATCCTCTTTCAATCCTTTGGGTCTTTCCCAACTGTCAGCTAACTCAAGTAGCAGGTTTAAGACCTAATTTGGCGAATGGTCTCTAGTAGAAAAGAAAGGTGTTTCACATAGATATATTTATGGGTGGGGTTAATGAATCTATGTGAGTCTCTTTCTTCTTTTTTAGTTCTATTTTTCTTGTTAGGTTCTTACCTTGCTCTTAAGTTTCAGATATTTGGGGTTTCTTTTTTGTTTCTGATCTAATGTGCACTTCCTGCGTGGAGGCACATAGATCTAGTTTATTTTTAGAGGCACTATGTACCTAAAGTTTTTGGTTTTAGTAGTAACATGTTTTTTTTTTGACAAAAAAAAGATAATCTTAATCCTTTTTATGTCATTCTAGTTGTGCAAAAATACCCACATATGATGAATGGTGTTTTAAATTCCTTAAAAATGACTAAAAGAGATTTATAACAAGTGAAATGATGACACATCTAGTTAGGTGCCCTAAACACCTTGAGTTTTTCCTGAGGTCTACACTAGAGAAACACAATATATCTCCTTGTAGTAGTCAATGAATTATAAGAAAGATTTTTGGAGTGTGGATCTAGACCTTAAAGTTTAGACCACCAGGATTTAGAAGTGAGTCATTTGGAGCTATGGCCCTAAATCCTTTCTATGAAAGACTATGTCCATGAGTAATAGATTCTGATGATATGAAATATGTGAAATATGAAAACATGAGAAATGATGTGATATGTGATATATTGTTTTTCGGGTTCCTATCTCGTGTACTCGAGATGAGGACGTGAGCCACTTTAGGCAACCCTAAGGTGGCCAGTGTCTGTTGTTCATATCTTAGGGTGGCCATCTAAACCCTAAGATAGTGATGGTGAGTCATTGATACAAGAATCAGGTGTATCTTCTTCTATGTGGTGAGGTACGAGCCAAGTAGTTTTAGGACAAATGAATAAAAGATGACAAGTCATGTAGAATATGATTTCAAATGTGGTTGCATTCCTTGTATTGCTAGCTCACAATTTGCCATTGTTGATTATGCTTCTTGTTGTGGAAAATAACCATTCTATTATAGATATTATGTGTTTGATATTCTAATTTGTCTTGTTGATATTTAGTAAATGTTGGGATTTATATCCACTCTGAATATGATTTGGATTGATTGTCATTTGATTGCATCATTTCATAGACATGTCTTATGTGTACCTCAACTTCAGGACAACATGATGTGTTCATGGTCTGGCTGGTGGGGTGTCACAAAGATGATGTTACTGATATGTATTGATTCATAATGCTTAGATCTTGACTTGTTACTCATGCATAGGGATTTTTAATCTGACCTAAGAAGTATCTACTAATTTGTTCATTGACATGCTCTAAATGATGTTTTAAATTTATATTTGGTTTATGTGATTACCTTATCAATTTCATTAGATTACCATTGTAAACTAGATTTTACTTATGCTAGAACTATCTACTAGACCTTTTTGATATCTTTAAGATTTTTTGGAGTTCGTTATACTTAATCTGATGTTGATTCATGTACCTAGATTGAGTGGGAGGTGTACACTCATTGGGGCTCTATATGAGTATCATGAGGTTGTTTCAAATGTTTTTAGGTATAAGTTTATCTAATAGAGACGTTATGAGAAAGAAGATATAAATATAATAATCTAGATAAATTATATTGTCCCTTTACTTTATCTTTCCCAAGATGGGTAGTGTATCACATTGTTCATTGATGTATTTGTATATGTTGTAAACTGAACTACATGTGAACACTAAGATTTGATTCTTCTTTCATGGAGTTGAAAAAGAATTGTGATATCTTAATGTAATGTCCTTGATGTGACATTGGTTTATGAAAATTGTGAAGAAAGAAAAGGGAAAGATTTATCTATGAATTTTGTATACTATTTTAATCGCCTTTGGTGAGAATTTATTGTTTTGTTTCATAATCAAGATTAGGTTTATGGTTTCTCTCTAATGGTTGGAAGTTATGATAATTAATAGAGAGCAATCAACACATACAAACAGCTTGTCATGAACTACAACTTGAACAATTTTGATGAGCCATTGTCAGAATTATTGTGCATGTTGAGGACGGTTGAAATGCAATCGAAGAAGGACAAACCCAAATCTGTGATGATGATCATTAGAGGGAAGAACAAGGTTAAAGGCAAAGCTAAAAAGAGTTCTAAAGCTAGCCTAAAACCAAAGTCTTCTGCACTAAAAGCTAAGGGAGGAGTGAAAAAGGAAGGAAAATGCCACCATTGTCACCAACATGAACATTGGAAAAGGAACTATCCTCTTTGCATAGAGGAACTTAGGAAGAAGAAGCATATAGAGATCTTCAGTTTAGGACCCGAGAAGAAGCAAAGTAGAGCTATGTGGAGTAAGAGTTGTTTCTAGTATAGTGGAATTTGTCTTTTATGGACATGTAATAGAATTAGTGAATTGCTATTATCTTCTCACAATTGATGAAAAACATCACGTATCTTGTATGGACAAGAGTATTATGAATAATTGATGTTTTGTTTTAAAAGATAAGTTCTTATATGGAAATGGCCTATGCCCTATAATACATACTTGATAGTTTTAGTGACAAATATGGATAACACATATATTGAATGGCTTGATGAATCAAACAATGAATGCCTATGTCATTGTCATCTACATGACATAAATGATAAATGCATTTCTAGAATTCATGTATGGTCATTTAGACTCTTTTGGTTATTGAACCAATAGAGTCATGCATATCTCACTTGTTTATTAGTATGAAAAAACATCTTTCACTAGAAATAGTGGGAGAATGAGTATTCTATTAGGCCTCATACATACTTATGCATATATACCTTTTAAAACAAATGCTACAAGTAGTTATAAAGTACCTCATTATATTTTATGATGGTCTCAACAGTCATGGTAGATTGTATTTAATGAAATACAAGTCCAAATCTCTTGAAGTGTTCAAGGATGTCTTGAATGAAGTATGTAACTAGCTTAGTAAAAGTATTAAGAAACTTTGATATGATCGATCATGATATATTTTGATCCATGAGTTTAAGGACCTTCTACAAGACTGTGATAGTGTATCACAATGAACTACACCTAAAACATAATGATATATCAAAAAGAAGGTATAATACCATATTAATTATGGTGCATTCATCAATAAATCTAGTTGATCTTCCAATTTGGTTCTTGGCACATGCTTTACACTGAAACAATGTATCATCTAAAATGGTTCAAAAGACACCATATTCTATATGGTATGGGAAGTGTCCCGATATGACTTTTATAAAGATTATGAATAAAATCTTGTCTAAATAGTTTCTTGAAAGCTTTGTCCATAAATCACATAAATGTTATTTTGTTGAGTATCCCAAAGGATACTACTTTTTTGAATCCAACAACAAAAGTATTTGTTGCCATGGTGGATGTATTCCTAAAGGGAATTTACTTCAAAAGGAATCAGGGGGAGAAAAATCAAACTAAAAAGTTCGAGACCAATAAGAAAACATTGAACCTAAAGAGGTACAATGGGAATAAGTAGAATCAATTGTTGTGGAATCTCAAGTTCCTTATGTAACACAAAACCTTATGGATATAGTAGAACTGATGTTGAGCTTGAATTATTAGGATAACATATAGTAAAGAAGGCAGTAAGTTGGTCATAGAAGATGAGCCAACAACCTACCTAGATGCTATTGAGGGACCAGAGTCTGATAAAGAGCTTGAGTCCATGAGATCCAAGATAGAGTACATGTACACTAACAAGGTATGACCTTGGTGGATCCACCTAAAGGGATAAAATTCGTATGGTGGAATTGGGTTTTTAAGAAGAAGACCGACATGAATGGTAATGTACTAACCTATAAGGGTGGATTGGTTGCAAAGGGTTTCAAAGAATTTCAAGGTATTGAACATGATGAAATCTTTTCACTAGTTTCCATGGTTAAATCCCTCAGGATCATGCTTGCCATTATAGATCATTACTACTATAAGATTTGGCATATGTATGTTAAAACAACATTCCTTAATGATAATAATTATGAGGATGTGTATGCGACACAAGCTGAAGGTTTTATCAATCCAGTTATTAAAAATAAAGTCTATCATCTGCAAAGGTCAATCTATAGATTGAAGCAATCATCTCAGAGTTGGAATCTTTGATTTGACAAAGATAATCAAAGAGTTTGACTTTAGTAGAAATGAAGATGAAATATGTGGTTACAAAAGATTTAGTGGGAATATATTCATATTCCATATAATGATGGGGAATTACGTCATTATCTTAAAAATGTTAAACCCTGGTTGGGAAGAAACTTCTCTATAAGAGTTTAGGTAAATCAGCCTATATGTTAGGATTAAGATCTATAGAGATAGTTCTTAAAATATTCTTGACCTACATAAAGAGCATATGCATTGGAAATATGTTGAAGGGGTTCAACATAGGGATCAATGAGAGAACTTTCTCCATGTTCCATGGAATTAGTCTCTCAAGAGACTGGTATCCCAGTTCTTGTGAAGAATGGGAAAACATGAGTAAGATGTAATAAAAATTCATAATTGGATCTATCATTATGCAATGTTATGTACTCATCCCGTTGTCTCATATGTATTAGACACATGATGAGAGGATATTTGTCAGATCATATGAAGGTCTCTACACTACCATAAAGAACATCCTTAAGTACTTGAGAAGCACTAAAGGGATTAGTTCCTTGGTTATGTTAATGAGGAAGAGTTGGGTGTAAAGGGTTACATCAATGCAAACTTACAAAGTGACAAAGGTCGCAATCTACATTTGTGTTTGACCTTAAAACATAACTATAAGCTGGAATAGTTCATGAGCATGAGATAGTTGTTTATTCTATAATATGATCAGAGTACCTTGTTGTTATGGACATGGTATAGGATAATGTATGGATCAAGAAGTTCGTGTAGATGAACTTGTGGGAGGTTACAACCATTGATGACGTAGTAGAAATACTGTGACAATAATGGAGCTATTAGACAGGCAAGGAATCTCAGATTGCATACTACAACATTTCCATCTCATATAAAAGATCGTACAACAAGGAGATGTGAATATTTGCAAAGTACTGACTTGAAATAAATGCTACTAACCCTCTACATAAGAACTTGTGCAGCAAAAATATGATGGACATGTTAAGATCACTTAGAATAAGATTTGTGGGTGATTGGATTTAAGTTGAAGTGGGAGTCTGTTGGTATGTATTCCCAGAGAGCCAATCATACAATAATTGTAATGGGGAATTAGATATCTAATTTGATAATGGTGAAGGCAATTATGTCTATTTTGTTTGTCACAATCATGAGATGATGACACAAGCATAGTAGATGTTTAAATAATGATGTTGCTCAATGACATATGTCCTCAGATTGAGGACTTGAACAATGAGATCATATGTATGAGAAGAGTACATGCATTCTTGTTATGTCCCTAGTCAGATATTACTATGGAAGTAAAATAGACAATATTAATACATAATATAAGAGTGTGTGTTGACCGATGACAAAGTTTCATTAGTCGTGATATGGGATATCAAGTCAAACACACATGTACAAGTTAGAGAACAGTGTATCAGACAGACCCACCTTGAGAGTGATACATGGAGACCATGGAATGGTTGTCAGAATCAGATCTCATAGTGATAGAGGTGATTGTGGTTCTTAGTCCTAAAGTCACTACACTCATCACATGTCTATTGATATATTTTGACATCATCCAACGTGACCTTGAATAAGGGTTTCCATAAAGGTGATGCTCGAGTACATTGTTACACATGAGGATTCAATGTGAGTAATGTAGAAGGAATTTTCCCCTCCTATAGAATATCGATGTCCAGTCCACTTGATAAGAGAGATTGGGAAATGTATGACCATACTCGTGTGACTCAATATGTGATATGTGAGCTCACATGCATCTTATACAGCCTACTCTAGCTCAAGGAACATGGATTGAACATTGAGAGGATGACAATTCCAAGCCTCGAGTTCAATTTGGATATAAGAGACAAAGGAACTATACAATCACTGTAACACTAATCACAGATTGTAGGATGAAGTTGTTCACCATCTTTTCAATTACTTGGGTATCAATGATGTGTTTCTAATTGCTTGTGATGTCATAAATTGGTTATGGTCATTCACTACGAATGTAATTTGGGACCTATAGGGTCACACACATAGAATACATGTAGAATAGGATTTTACTTAGGAATATTGTTTAACTTGATTACTAAAGTGTTTAGGTATTCAATTTAAGCAACATTGGTTGTACATTGACTGAACTGGAATATGAACAACCCAATTTAGAAATTAAATGCTCGATTCATAATATGAATCGTGTGGTTCATAAATGAACTGACTGTTTCGGAATGTGAATCGACCGGTTGAGCAATCATTATGACTCATTCAAAGATTGATTTGACGTCATGTTGTGCATTAATTGTCACATTGAAAGCTTATATGTTATCCGATATGAAATATAGTGAACTGATCAATTCAAATTTTGAATCAACCAGTTCACTTGTGAATTGACCAGTTCAAATGTAAACCAACCAATTCACATATGAACCAGCTGTTTTAAATGTGAACCAACTATTTCATGATCTACTACATCCATAAATTCATGGAAATCCATCCCTTTGACTCTCGATTGATTTGGGAACCTTTCCCATGACCATCCTGTGAATAGGGGGTGTAGTCAAGGATTTCAAAAGACACACCAATAAACTCTCAAAATTGTTGTCCTCTCATATTTATGGCAATTATAGCCCCCTAGCAAGAATTACCCATAAAAGGGAAAGACATCAAAGGAGAGACAAAAAGGGAGAGCAAGTCAACACTAGCACATTGACGTCCAAAGGGACAACTCCCTCTCATTGGCGCATGTAGCGCAACATGGAGTTCTCGATAGTCTGTGTGCAAAATGTAGAGGCATGAAGGTTGTTGCCCCCATGACAGGAGGATAACAACCACCATCATTTGTAGTGATGCATCAGGAGGCTGTCATCAATTGTTCATGTGCATCTTGTGAACATTGCACATCACTATGCAAGAGTAGTCACTGGACTTCTCTAGGACCATGTATATCTCTTGCTACCCTTCTTTCCTAGATATATTATTTTTTAGCGATCATGTGGAAAGGAATAGGGGAAATTTGTTTTGTTTTCGCCGCCTTCTCTTACGTCCCTACTCCCCAACAAGGACATGAGTCTTTACATGACTTAGAACATTCTAATCATGTGCATGATTGTGAAATTTAGTTTGTTTTAGCATCCTTATTGTAATACATAGGCTCCACATTGCATTGGTAGTGATGTTAGAGACTCATAAGTAAAGAGAAACATTTTATTAATGCATCATTTCTTCCTAATAAATTGGAATATGTTGAGAACATTTTTAATTTGTAAGTGACAAGTGTTACCAAAACTGTGTAGTCCCCTTTCAAAATATATCTAGACTGAATCTGGGCCATTGAGTACTCATCCTCTTAAATTTCAATCTATTTTTCTTGATGAATAACATACTTTTGAGATCATGTGATCTCAATATCATATATTGACTCACATGAGCATGGCCATACATTTCATAGTTTTACTTATCAAGTGGGTAGGATATTGTTGCAATTTGAGGGACTAATTCCATCTACATTACTCAAAATAATTCACAAGTGTCACAATTCACCCCATCACTACCTATATTGCAACCCCTATTCAAAGTCGTTAAGTAGTGTTGAAGTACACAAAAAATCATGTGATCGTTGAACTGACTTCCAAGTCTAAAAGATCATAGTCACCAATTTCACATTGAGATATGACTCTGACTTCCATGACATGTCTATCATGTATCATTCTCAAAGTGGGTTTGCCTTGTACAACTTGTTTTCTAACAAGTGCCCATGTATTGGAATTGATATCCAATATCATGACTCAAGTTATAGTCATCATAAGCTAAACAAATTAATTTTGTCCTGTAATATCCAAAACAATATAATGTCTACAATAATGACTAACTAGGAACATAAATATCATGAATACTTATGCAAAAACATATGACCTCATGTCCAGGTCTTCAACTCAACTATATTTCATCTAGACAAAACATTCTTAGCATATAATAAAATTATATCATCTCAATACTGAAACAAACATACTAAGTGGAGTCAGGTTTTATTGATAATCAAATCATATATAGTTTATCTTATAATCACATGATGGCTCTGACGACATACAACCAACAAATATAATATTTGTGAGGTACCCTAATATTTATTCCTAAATATTAATTATGGTAAATTTATTTTATGTACACTCTATCAGAGGAATGAGAGTGTACAAGGAATATATATCTTTTATATACTTATTATATATCAACTTATTATATAGTATATTATAACTTGTTTTATGAAACCTACATAGTTATATATTCTTAAATGGTATGGATTTTGTAATATAGTCTTATCATATGGTGTTAGATAATTTAGTTATTCAAGGGGAACATGCTAGTTCGAATTTTGATTACTAATGAAATCAAATTAGAATTCTAAAATTAATTAATCATGATACTTATATGTGGTATCATCATTTACATAATAAAAGTTCAAGGTAAATTAGAAATGGAGTACATTTCATATTACATTAATGTAATTTTGATAGTAAGTTCTATGGAAGTTTGACTTATTAAATCATATGATTTTGAATATATGATAAAGATCATGGACAACTTGTAAACTCAAATGAATATCTAGACCACAAGTAAATTAATGTGTATATCAAGGTAAATGACGGATCATGCTTTAACCTAACCTAATGAAAGTTTAATTAATGTATGTGATATGCTCACCCTTGTTATGATTTTTATTTGTTATAAGATACAAACACTTAATATGTGTTTATCATTTAGGAAAAATTCAAATTTTAATTATGAAAAAGTGTATGACAAAGTTCTTGCTATTGAGGGAATGGCTTGCCCTGTCTATTAGAAGGTCATATTTGCTATGTACGTTCTAGATGCCCCTGCTCGCCATTGGTGGAATGTCATTACAAAGACTTGAGGCACTTCTGCCATGCCCTGGAAGTAGTTCCTAGTGATCTTCCATGAGAATTACATATCCTCTACATCATTACAGAAGAATGAAGTCAAATTCTATAGCCTAAAGCAACATTCCTTATATAGTAGTGATCTATGTTCAAAAGTTTCTAATGTTGGAGTGCTATGCCAAAGGCTTTGCATAGGAGAGGTGTGCCAACATATTCCTAGAAAGACTCAACTACAACATAGGGCTTGCACTGATCCCACAACCCCCTCTGAAATTCTAGTAGATAGATAAGGCCTTGGACATTAAGGCATATACAAGTTTTCAGCCTCAAACACAAAACAAGAATAGGAAGTTCTCGGCTCAAGATCAAAAGAAGTCTAAGTGCCAAAGATATCATCCTCCCAGTAGGTGTCCTCCTCCCCATTAGAGGGATGTGACTTGTCATCGGTGCACATAGGTGGGGCACATCATGCCAAAATGCCCTCAGTTGTAGTAAGAGCAGGCAATATCCCCCGCATAGCCTACACAACAACAACAACAACCAAGGTACAACAACAATTATTGTATAAGACTTGTGGAACAACATGTAAGACACATTTTTTCTCTCAATTAATGTTGAGGAAGTGGATGGGGACAATGAAGTCATTCAAGGTATTGTGCATTTGAATCAACATCTAGTTAAAGATACTTTTTTATTCTGGTTCCTCACACACTTTTATATCTATTGCTCTAGTAAACATGCTTCTGTTAAAAACTATGTACTTGAGATACGTCTTGGATGCTCAAACCCCTAGTGGTAGGATGCAGTCTTCAAATCTAAGGGCTCCTTCTGCTCAATTGTATATCTATGGGAAGTTGTTTTAGGCTAGTTTCATTCTATTGAACATGTCTGCCTCTGATATCATTTTGGGTATGGACTTGTTAAAAACTTATGATGTGGATCTTTTCCATGGGAAGAATATTGTTAGTATCCAACATCTTGATGCAAAGTGTTTCAGTTTATGTGGAAGGAAATGGGATGACTAATAGTTTATCTTGGCTATGAAGGTGGAGAAGTGGGTTGCTTCTGGGTTTAGGGCATATCTTGCATTGGTAGTGTTCCATGCTACACCACCGAAGCTCAGGGACAAAGATGTGGTATATGACTTCCCTGATGTGTTCCCTGAGGTAATTCCCAGACTCCCTCCTTCTCAAGAGGTTGAGTTTTCTATTGATTTTATACCTGGTATGGGTCCCGTCTCCAAGGCCCTATATTGTATGGCTCTACTAAGTTGGTTAAGTTGAAGAAGTAGCTTCAAGGGTTATTGATATGGGATTTATACACCCTAGTATCTCTACATGGGGGTCTCCTCCTTGTTAGTTATGAAGAAGGATGGATCGATTCACATGACTATCTCATGAATAACCAGGTGCCTATAAAGAATCATTAGCATCTACCCCACATCAATGATATATTTGATCAATTAAAGATTACATTCATATCTCCATGATTGATTTACAAAGAGGATATTGTTAGATCCGTGTAAAGGATGATGATATACCAAAGACTGCCTTTTGGGTTGACTGATGCCCTTGATATTTTCATGGACTTTATGAACCGAGTCTTCCGACCCTATCTAAACAACTTTGTGGTAGTGTTCATTGACGATGTACTCATCTACTCTAAATCTCTGGAGAAACATAAAAAACACTTGAAGATTGTTCTATGGACGTTGTGAGACCATAATCTCTATGAACAATTTTTAAAATGTGAGTTCTGGCTTAGGGAAGTTATGTTCCTTGCCCATGTCATCACTTTTGATCACATTTCTATTGATCATGATAAAGTAGAGGTGATGATGAAGTGGCATGCTCCAAATAAACTTTTTAAAACATGTAGCTTTCTGGGACTTTCCCGTTACTACAGATATTTCATACAAGACTTCTCCAAGTTGGCTTCACCTCTTACCAAGAAAAGTCACAAGGAAGTCAAGTTTTTGTTGACCCAGAGTGTGAATCTAGTTTTCAAGAGCTGAAGACATGTCACATAACTATGCATGTGCTTGGTTAGCTAGTTGAGGGGAAAACCCTATGTCATCTATAGTGATGCCCCCAACATGGGTTGGGATGTGTTATAATGAAGGAAGGTAAAGTGATTTCCTATGCCTCTCATTAGTTGAAGCCTAATGAAGAAAACTGGCCTACACATGATCTAGAATTATCTACCATTGTTCATGTGCTACAGATCTAGTGATGTTATCTTTATGGAGTTCAATTTGAGGTGTCATCTGACGATAAAAGCCTCTATAATCCGTTGACACAAAAACATCTCAATCTTCATCAAAGGAGGTGATGGAGTACTTGAAGGACTACGATTTACTATTACCTATCATTCAAGTAAGGCTAATATTGTTGCTAAATTCTTTAAGTAGGAAGAAAGTTTAGTATGTGATGCAGTTCGATGCTCAATGTGTCAAGAAGTAGATTATCTCTCTACCTGGAAATCTCATGTACTTGAGTATGGTAATGACAAATAAGAAGAGTTTTGTGTGTAGATGGGTAGTCTGAATATAAATCCTTCATGGGTTTCTATGGTGATATTTGGATAATTCTCAAGCTCTAAGCTGGAGGACATGAAGAAACGGGTAGAGAAGTCACAATTGCAGTTTTCTTTTAGGATAGATGGAGTAATACACTTTTGACATCCATTGTGGATTCTTGATATTGGTGACTTGTGATAAAGGGTTCTTAGTGAAGCTCACAGGTCAAAGTATACTATACATATGAGTACAACTAAGATGTATAAGGACCTTCAAAGAAGTCATGGTGGAAGAATATGAAGAACGACATCATTGAAAATGTAGCAAAATGGTTGATGTGTCAACAAATTAAGATCGAGCACCAATGACCTGGTGGTCTTCTTCATTCCCTCAAAATACCTGAGTGGTAGTGTGAAATGATTACAATAGACTTTATGACTGATTTTCCAAGAATTGAGAGTGGTTATGATGCGGTTTGGGTGGTTATTGATCGGTTAACAAACTTTCTCATTTCCTTCCATTCAAGACTAACTAAAAGGTGGATAATATGGTAGATATTTATGTGAATTGGATTTTATGGTTGCATGGAGTTCCTAGGGTGATTGTGTCATATAGAGATCCTAAGTTGACTTCTAGGTTATGAAAATAGATTCAGGATGAGATGGGTACTGATCTTCATTTCAACACAACTTATTACTTATCATCCTTAAACTAATGACCAAATTGAGGGAAAGATGCATAATTTAGAAGACTTTCTTTATGCATGTGTAATAGATTGTGCAGGTTCTTGGGATAGGTATCTTCCCCTGACTGAGTCTACATATAACAATAGTTGCTAGGTTAGTATAGGGATGTCACCTTTTGAGGCACTATATGGTCACCCTTGTCATTTTCCATTACATTGGGATGGCGTGGGAGAATGCATGTTGGTGAAAAGGGATGGTAAGAAAATGATGTTTGAGAAGATACAACTGATAAAGAAGAGAACGAAGGCTGCTCATGATAGAGAAAGGTATGTGCTGATAAGAAGAGGACTGATGTGAACATTCTAGTGGGCGATTATCTATTCTCAAAGATTAAGTCGATCAAGTCTATAGCAAGGTCTAAAGTCAAACACAAGCTTAGTATAAGATATGTAGAACCATTTGAGGTTCTAGACAAGGTAGGGGAGTGTGCTAACCACTTAGAACTCACTCCTTCTTAAGATAAGATCCACAATTTCTTCCATGTATCCTTACTTAAGAAGTATGTCAAGAATCCTCACATGTACCATCTATTAAACCTTTGGAGATTCAGGAAGACTTGACATATATAGAATTCCATGTGAAGATTCTTGCCTCTAGAGTGAAGACGGTGAAGAATGAGTAGATTGAATAGTGAACTTTTTTTGGAGATATCATGGTTTAGAAGAAACCACATGGGAACTAAAGAATGAGATGTTAGAGACTTACCCCTCATCATTCACTTGAGATTTTGGGGATGGAATCCTTTTTAAGGGATGGAATGTTGTATCATACCCAACTCTAGGTATGTTTTCTTTTTGTAGGTCATACATGCATATGTATAATAACATCATCTTTATGGCTGATTTCACTTAGTTTCTCATTCAATGTGTTCATATAATCTGGAGGCATCCAAAAAATATAAGTTTCTCTTTATTGCCTACCTTTTGGGTCTTCAAAAGAAATCTAAGGTTTGTATTCTATTTGAATATTTAAGTGTTGAGTCATTAACAATTATCCATAAAATTTGAGATGCGTATTAATAATTAATTTGTGGAAACTAGAAATGAAAATAACACACACATTTTTAGTACCTTAAGTGTTAACAATGATGATAAACCCTAAAACCCTAGAAGATCCTAAGTATAATTTCAAAATACAAATGTAACAACATAATCACATTCTACACGGTAAAAAATGGGTGGGGTGAAATTAAGTTGGATAATGTTCAGGGTCTCAAGTTGGTAGAAGAAGGTAACGGAAAGACACTAAATAAAGAGAGTAATTAGGGATAAAGTTATGGGACTTTAAATTGGGTAAAGTGTTATGTGCATTCTAGAGCTGTGACTTAGGCAGATTTTACATAAAGCCACATGATTGAGATATAATGGATAGGGGCATCATCTCCAACCCTGATTTAGAGACCTACACCCCCTGAAACTATGCCACAGCCCATATGTAACGCTGGGGCCCACTGCCCAAGGCTCTAGTAGAGTTTCAAGAATGACGACTAGCCCCACAGACCACCACTAGCCTTAACTGTGTGCTTTGTCCACACTCAGGCACAAGACAGGATCAACTTCCCGATTGGTCACCCATCCTAGTACTACTCCAAGTTGAGCACGCTTAACTATGGAGTTCTTTAGAGATGGGCTCCGTGAAAAGGAGGTGCACCTTGGTGATATGGGTAGTCCAATCATTCCTTTTAAGAGTGTTTTATCTGAGGCCTCAAATCCTGGGATGTTACAATCTCCCCCACTTAGACTCTTGACGTCCTCGTCAAGGCTCAACTATAAGGCCTCATAATCTATTCCCCATTTAAGTGCAGACCCACAATGGCCCATGGACACCCAATTCCCGATCACGGAATACCAGCGCAAGGGTGGCTACATCAACCATGGACAACCCTTTCCTACATGCCTGGACCGCATGACTCAAGACTGGCATGCCATGTCCATGTGGGCCCCACCTACTGGAGGGGTTATGGCTCTGATACAATTTGTAACGCCTGGGGCCCACTGCCCAAGGCTCTAGTAGAGTTTCATGAATGACGACTGGCCCCACAGACCACCACTAGCCTTAACTGTGTGCTTTGTCCACACTCATGCGCAAGCCAGGATCAACTTCCCGACTGGTCACCCATCCTAGTACTACTCCAAGTTGAGCACGCTTAACTATGGAGTTCTTTAGAGATGGGCTTCCTGAAAAGGAGGTGCACCTTGGTGATATGGGTAGTCCAATCATTCCTTTTAAGAGTGTTTTATCTGAGGCCTCAAATCCTGGGATGTTACACCATATCCGGTTGTTGGCCCTCTCGCTTGGCCTCATTATAACTTGGATTCTTGATCACTAAATTTCATAGATGATAATGAACACAAAGATCCAAGAATCATATAGAATCGCTAGAGGGTGGGGTTCTTAAAAAATCCATCTCCCTCATATCCCCCGTTTCCTACCTTCACCAAGAATCCTAGGCATCCCAAGACACTTCACCTATATAACACAACTATCACCTTAGAATACAATCCCAACACTACATGTTTCCTCCACCTTCTCACAACTTTCTTTTATTGTTTGGGACGACGATCCAAGGGCCAATGAAGGATCGCTCATCTCGAGGCACCTAGAAGATAGTGAAAAAGTCCTCCTTGGACTCATGTGCATCTTCTTGCATCATCCTCCCTCTCCAATTCAAGGTAACCTCTTCTTCCACTGTTCTAAGTTCTTTCCACATGTACATGATCAACACTATATTCTCAGGGTCTTCTAGCAATGATATCGCCTACTTTCCACATCGCTGACCTCTCTATGTATTTATGGAGGTATCTAGGCTTTCAACACATTTTGTGTGGCTCATTCCTTCCATGGAGGTTTGTCACGTAACTTAAAGCTTTTGGCCATCCCACATCCCCACTTCTAGGTTGTTGAGACTAGTGTAGCGAAAAGGAAGCAAAGGAAGCTTTGGGGTTAGTGAGAAGAGTGTGTGTCTGTATTTCTCCATGATCTCGTGGGTTATTATGATGGGGTTGCACTTTGTAACGTCCCAAAATCTAGGATCTTTTTCTATTCCCATGATGAAGAGATTAGAATATCTAGATTTGATCAAACAAGGGTAAAGATATACCTTAATGAATATTGTTAATGCATATAACATATTATGTGATAATCATTCTATAATCAACAAGACTAAAACTTATATTGACATAATAACTTTATTTATGTGCTAACATGTATGTAAATTCATTAAAAATGTATCCTTTAACTAATGGTAACATAATGGATAAAATATATTTAATAATAAATATAATATGCTTAATGTAACCTTATTTAAATAAATATTGAATTAAGTACTTAATAAGATAATTTAGATAAGAAATGGAAATTTTTCTATAACAATACAAGGAAAGTCTTCTGGCAGCAATACGAAGACAATGGGACTCAATTAATGAATGGTGTTGACAAAGTTGTAACATTATAACAAAGATATAGTGGTTATGACCCTAAATCCAAACTTTAACAGAACTCATAAAAGGAAGTTCTAAATGCAAAATATAATTCCAAAATCATGTTCATTGGGTCCCAATTAGCTCGGGTACCAGGTTTTTCATTATTGAACAATAATAATTATTCTAATTTCATTTATAAAAGAAAAGATGAGTTTTTTTTCCAAAATAATAAATAATAAGTTTAATGAATTCAAAATTAGAAACAAATCCCAAATTATAAATCCACATACCGAAATTAGTCTATTTGTGAATTTTCACATTAGTTGGACAATCTTATATGTCCTAGTTTAGTTTAGGAGAGAGAATATAACTTAAATTCCAAATCATCTAATAAAATAACAAGCATTCCCAAATGGAAAATTAATGCAAATCAGACTGCTCATGTTTAGGTTTACTTGTAAGCCAAGTTTCACATATTTTGAGTATTTCTAGATGTCTTAAATTCATCAAGGAAAGAAAATATATTAAATGATCTATAAATATTAGATAAATACTAGATGTCTTCAAAAGTGCAAACTAATACCTAATTCAAACTCTACATATTTTAATTAGTCTAGGTATAAAATTTTATATAAATAGGACTTTATTTGGACTCTCAAATTTATTGGGAAAGAAATGTAATGATTTAAATCTCACTATGTACAATTCTAGTTTCATCGTGGTTTGATATTTTCTACTTTGGTTCATGCAGGGCTTCATCTTAGCTATCAACATTGGATCAGATGACTAAAGGATCATCATATACCTCTTGCCCATTTTGGAAACCAACCATGTAATATAAATGGATTTTGTTCTTGTGATTTTGCATACTCGCTGCATCTTTACATGAGATTTCTTTGACATATTTTCTCTATTTGATTCGGAACCCAACGATCCTTAGATAGAAGCATAAAGTTAAGTATTTAAGAAATCCCCAAATCTCCTTAGAGCCCCTCTCTTTTCCCCAAACATTTTAGAGTCTCGCACCATCCATAGGAGTATATATCGCAACCTAAAAGCTCTACCTAATTTTCATAAACCCTATAGTATCGTCAATTTCTTCATTATCCCTTGTTTTCACCCCAACCTTCCTCATCCTCCTTCTTGAACTATTATGCTAGGCTTCAACTGTATTGACTGTCAGTTTCCAATTCATGACTTCCCACCATCTTCAGACATCCAATGACCTTTCCCCATGTTTCTTTCCCTCTAGTTTGTCCTAAGGAACTATTTCCCAAACCTTGCCTGCTAAAAGTCAATAGAGTTCTATTGTTTGATGGGCTTAAGACCTCCTATGCATGTGGAATCTCTTACTTTGAGTACAAAAATGCTTCCTGAACCTCTATGACTGGTTTACTTCGTTCAGTTTTGGGTATTTTCCTTTCCTCTAGTATTCCCTACTCTCCAAAAATTTAGTGAGTGACTTGATTGTTTCCACCACAGTTTGCTTCATTCTTGGTATCTCTAAGCTCAGTTGGTTCTTGTGGAGTCTTTGAAATTGTTTCCTAGAGATGAGGTGGTGTGAATCAGGAGTTCTGATCCAAGAGTTAACTCGATGGGTTCTGCTCTTGAGTTGTTCTTATGAGAACAATGAGCATTACAAAGTATTGGTTCACCCCACACATCTACTTTTGGTTTTTTCTTTCTAGAAAAAGGGGTATTTTAGTAATTTTACAGTTCTCTTTTATTATGGCCACACAAACTTAGGCGTCGTCCAAGCCTATTGGCAAGCCCTGATGAGGCCAACCCAGGTGGCGTTTAAACCGATCAATATTTCACATGTGACCTGATCGAATTTCCTCATTGGTCAAGATTTCTAAAATATGTAAGTAATTATTTACTCATCAAAAAATTAATAAATTATGATTTATAATTTGTGTTTTGTTCTTTATCCACCTGCATTGGTTTTGTCACCTAAGTTAAATATAATAAATATATAATTTCCCAAGGATTTTCCTAATTGTTTAATATTTCTAAAATTCATAACTGACAATATTAAGTCCAAAAAAGAAAATAAAATATGATATGAGTTCAAAAAATATAAAATATAATATGATATGATTTTCATAACTAATTAATTTATATAATAAGAAGGCAATTTTTAGGGTTTATACAACAAATGTAAACCTAACCTTAATCTCATATATGTCATTAATAGTTTTCTTATCACTAAGATGGGACTAGGGTTATGACCTTAGACATATATAGACTTCATGTGAGGTATGTTGCATCCCCTATGAGTTATATTGGGAAACTGATCTAATTTATCTCTCTATTAATCGATGTTGCATCCCTACTTATCATATCAAGCAATCACCCACTTTATACCTTTTTTTGGTGCTATGGACAAATTATCCTACACAATATATCTCTCTACTGAGAATTTATTCTATGTTGATTGTGATCTTGTGATCATCTTACTTTGTTTGATATCTTTATGGACTCTAAATTATACTTTGCTCCAGGATGAAACACTTATTTGTGATTGTGAACTATTTTTTCCACTTTTGTGGTGGATGTTTTATGTTGTCCATATATGTGATGGTAATCCCATTAATTATATACATATATCTGAACTTTTAATTGCCTCCACATTGTGCATGCTTTGTGATTCGATAGACTTAGAGTTGCGTAAGTACCTTGGTTTTTGTGGGGAATGAGCCCTTTATTTTGGGATGGAGATTATGTGCCCCATACCCGGCTATGTGGCCACTTTATATATACTTTGGGAGTTTGGTTATGTGCCTTACTTTATTAGGTGTTAAGGTTATGAGCCTTAGTCATCATTGTTATTTATATTTCTCTAGTGATATGCTTATCTTACGTGCATGCAAGTTGATATTATTGTGATGGGTTTTGTGTCCTAAATTTTTTATATATGCTTTGGTGACACAACTCTTATGTTTTACTAATGGAAAGATTTTTCTTGATTACCATCTTATGGAAATTCATATCCTTTTGATATCTACTTGGATAATACTTCTCATATTCTATAGGAAGCTTTGTTATATTTGATATCATTTTTCATAATGTTGTTGTATCCCTGATTAATAGCTCATAGTGGCTTTCATGTTGATAGTTTCCATTTTTATCTTCTTTTCTAGGGTATGATTCCTACCCCAGGTGTAGGACATGGATGAAATGACATGCATGTGTGCAACTACATTATGGAGATGACTCTTAATGGGATATATACTTGAGATAGCTAGATATCCCTCTACTTTGATTTTATACTTTCATGTAAGCCCCTTAGTGAGAGAATATTATGTAGATTTTGTAAAATTGAATATAGTCAAAAAAATTATTCCACTGCTACACTTTGTTCTTTTGAATACCATTATTTAAGAAACAAAAAATATACCTATTCCATCATACCTTTTTAATGTGTTCGGATTAGATGAGTATTTTTCTCAAATTAAGTGAGACGTGGATCCCCTTTCGGGTCCTGCTCCTTACGCACTTCACTTTTTGTCGCTGACTATAGGCTGCATGGTCTTTTCAACCTCAGATTCTATGTATATTTGGGGTGTTTAATGGATGATTTGTGATGACCACAACCTGCCATACTAAGGTTGGGTTTTGATTTGATCTATTTAAAAATTAATATTTAGGGATTGCATATACATACTAATTGGTATTTAACCTCACATTATTTAAAATTGGTAATAGGTGTTGTGGTATCTACGACTTGGACCCAAGATTTGTTCGAAATTGTAGAATCACCAACTAAGGTATGCTTCTAACCCCCTATTTTAATTGGACAATTATAATGTGACTATAAAACCTATTTTCCCATTGGTGATGTTAATCATTTGATGTTGACTATAAGTTTTTGAATCCTCTTGGATAAATATCTTTCAAATTAGTTAACATTGGCAATACAAATCTTTTATATTGATCTTGATTATCTTTCTAATCATTATATTAATTTACCACATTATCAATGCTATTTGAATTATTATGTAAATACATTGAATTATCTTGCCTTGTCTATTTACTAAGCATGTTGGATTTATTTCACTAGTTGTATCTAGTGTAGTGGTACACATTATGGGTTCGACCTCATTGTACATCTGTCTGTATATGGGTGTTGGTGCTCTCACCTAGCCCCATGCGCTCTCACCTGCTTTATAAACTTTATATAGAGGATTAGGGTGCTCTCTAACTCCTTCCTAAGATTGAGTTGTGGATGTGCCTCGACTTTACACATAGGTAGATAGGTCACATTATAATCTGTGTGTGAATCTATTATTTAAGTTTGGCACTATATAAGGCAAAACTAACTGTTGTGATTACATGTTATTTCTTATAATCTCCATCACTCTTGAACTTGTACACTCTTTTATGCTTTATCTTCTATTTTCACCCCTTCTCTTGAATGGGAACAACTTTTTTGTTGACCTTAATCATTATTGTCCAATATTTTCTTTTATATCATACCAATTTGATACTGATAAGCTTCTCTATTACTTCTCTCGTGTGGGTATTGTTCCCAACAACTCAGGTGCAGATGCTCTAGAGGAGAAAAAGTAGGAGGAGCCAATTCCAAATCCCTAGGTGGTCGGATAGCTTGAGCTGGTCAGGTTACTCCTACAATTGATCTTCATAGTGTACTTTAGTTTCTATTCCTAGTTAGGACACTCATGTGGGTGTAAAACTTCTTTGTTGAAATAATGTAATAGTCAGTTTTATTTTTCACTGGAATATTAAGACTCTAGATTTGATATGCATGCTTGGAGTTGGTTACATTCTATTATGTTACTTTTATGTTATATGTTAGATGGGATGCTTGCTAGTTCTTAATTTAATGAGTAGATTCATCCCATAGGATAAACGTGGCTAAATTATTCATAAAAAATGTATTGACAAAAATATGATTAATTGTACCTTACATAATCGACCTAACCATCTCATGTTGTTGATTTGGATATAGTTGTGTGCAATCAAAGTCGTTTCGTCATATTTGTGCTTATAATGTTTGGGTTTACAGTATTCAAATAGAGCGTTTGTTGAATGAAAAAGTCTATTTGCTTTCTCGCGTAAAGTGCCCAGATTTTTTCGTTGATGGCTTCTTGTAATGTTGGCGCAAACGTAAAACAAACAAAACCTATTTATGTTTTGATAATTGACCATATTGAACCATGCCCACAAAAGAGATCGGCACGCCCATCACTTCTTTGTTGGTACAGAACCCCCTATTTGGCTCGGGACTGAACGCAGATTGGGTTCCGTCCTTTTGTGCCACGGTAGCACATTTTCAGTCTCTATTTTTAGTGGAGTGAGCATTCTGGTAAAGTTGGTCGAACTCATATTATGGGCCTGGTTAGACCCAACGGAATGCCATTGTCCACCCCAAATTAGTCTTAGGGCCCGTTTGGTTGGGCTGCATACTAACACATGCAGTTGCAACTTTAAACAAATTTCAACATCATTTGTTTAGTTGGACGCGGATCCAGTTTGCACCGACAAAATCAACCGCAACTTGACTTTCAGCAATGCAGAAATGTGAGAAAACCAACCGCGCCATTATTGGGCGCGGTTTCAGTTCCTTCCGTCTTTCAGTCGCCCAGCTGTGACCAGATTTCCACTGCTGCCCTTTATGCAGAGCTAGCAGGTACATATGCAGTCCAGATATGAGCATCCACAATCGTGTAATTACACACGTTGATCAGTTGATGACACGATGAACTGCGTACAACCAGACAGATGCAAACTGAAGTTCTGCATTCCAACTACTTCAAACCAGACGAGGATGTTGGCATTTCAACTCATCCTCTTGCATTTCCTGTTTTTATTTTCCCAGTGTTGGTTGATTTTACACCCAACCAAATTAGGCCTTACTTTGACCTCTGATATGGGATTTGTCTTATTCATTATCGCACGAATAGCATATTAAATCGAATAGACAAACTTGCCATCGAAAAAGAGAAAATCGCAAAACTCCGACCAACTAAGTCTGCGTTTTATTATTTATAATTTATTCCCAAACGTAAGCAAAGTGTAGCACCGTCCCCACAACGAGTTCAGATTGCACGTTATACCTTTGGTTATCTTATATGTACGTGTAGCTGCAACTAAAACTATTAGTTTGGATTAGATAAATCAGCAAGCAACATCAATCTGATAGAAGGTGTAGCCTACACCGTCTTCACACGAGAGTAACAGACACTAAGTACACATAGTACAATCTCTAGGTCGTTGACATAATAAGAAATTTACGTGCCACTTCATCCATCTCGAGCTAGCGTAGAAACCGTCTAGGTGGTTATGATTGCTGTTGGTGCATACAAAACTACTATATTCAATTCAGAGAGATTAAGAGAGTCTAAGTGTCAACGCCGGCGGCCTGCAGCATGTGTACAATGATCACAAGCAAGAGGCATGTGTGATTGGTTTGACTTTTTGCTCTCTCGCAGTGATGGACGCATGTGCGGATTGCCGATTGAGTGTTGCTCCAAGGCAAGCAAACGGCGGGATGGATGCAGCATTGTATTGTTGGAGGTCAGATTAAATTGTGAGCTGCAACGGCCGTGGTGGCAATGGAACGAGGGAGAACCTAGGACCCTCCACTGTCCTCCGGCATTTTGTGCAGAACTGCAGCGTCACGAAAAAACACCTACTTTCTGGAGTGGTGAAGCTCCAGCCTGAAAGCTTAATTACTTGTCATCTTTCTAAAGACCGCTTTTACTTTCCAAACCACACAAGCCCCCACCAATCCACCTAGTTACCCACCCTTTATTCTCACAGGCTCTCATCAGGAGCCTTCCTTTGTTTTGATGAGCAAAGCAAGTTCGAATGGTTTACTCAGTAAACGGTCTGGAGTTGACTCGATGTGGTAATATATGCCTATAATGTTTGAGCTTGTCAGAGTCTCTTTGGAATGCGCGGTTGATAGATCATGTTCCAGCTAATTTTAGCCATACATCAACCTAAAAAATTCACCCCTAAAAAAATTAATAGGATGTCGTAACGGCTAAGATTAAACGTAACACCTTTGAAACGATAAATTAGAAGAGAAAAGGATAACACATTGTTTTTCTAATAATATGGATTTGAAACTCCTTTATGAAAATATTTTCCATGTGGACTCAAAATGAGAAAGATTGTCATTTTTTTACACAAAATAAGGGACAAACAAAAACATAATACTTCTATTATGTTCTTTGTTTTATGCGAAAATGACACATGTGTCCTATTTAAGTCTCTAGAACTGCGTTAACATAGCATTTGAGATATATTTTTAGTACCTTAGTGTGATTTGAAGTCCATTATTTGTACCATAATGACAACATCTATAGGTGTAGCGTGCTCTTTTATTAAGTAGGAACAACAAAATGAGAAAACGAGAACACTCGTTGGTCTGCCACCCACATTAGACTCATCAAGGCAGTGCATTGAGATTTATGTGGCCTAGGACGACTTCTGTGCATTGCAGAAACACACTGTTTCCAAATAGTTGGTGGCAGGCGGGTAGGGCTGTAAATGAGTATGGATAGACTCGCGCGCGGATCCATAAATTTAGATTTTAAAAAAAAATCATCACGGTCTAAATTTTTGTACCGGCATATCTCTGGACCCGCATATAAGCGGGTCTACTGATGGATATGTTTGGATCCAGACCCGCAAGACCCGTGTATCCGCTATACACAAATAACTACTTAAATAATATGTTATATATATCATACTTTACTAATCTAACCAATATAAAACTAAAGATTATATCTTACTCTAATTGCAATAAGATTAAGACTAGTCATCTAACTATAATAAGGTTCCGACTAGTTAACTATTCTATTTACAATCATGAGCAACATATGTAAACTTAAAATCAAAATATATAGTAATATGATATGCTACATAATTGCAAATCTATAAAAATAACTACAAATTGGTAAACAATTAACTCAGTTAATCAACAATATATAAAGTTTTACATGTTAATACTTTACATAAAAACATATATATAATATAGACATAATTTTTCTTACATAAATAATATAATATTTTATATAGAACCGCTTACCCGCATACCGTACTGTATACTCACTATTATTACGGGTACGAGTATGTTACGGGTCTAGATTTTAATAACGGGGCTCTAGAACCGGAAGTGAATCCGCTAAACTTAATTGGGTATGATATGGGTATGACTAGACCCATAATATTTACATCTCTACAGGCGGGTGGTAGGTGAACAGTGGCCCCCTCCCCACACACACTTACACGGGCAAAAGGCTTCAAGTGATGTCTTATACTCCATAAAAAGGAGTGATACACATCACACCACTTAAAACTCTTTCCTATACCCATTTTTGAGAAACCACATGTCACTTGTGGTAGATCAAATTAATGCATGCATCATTTATTAACAACTAACCATGTTAGAGTTCGGGAAGATGGCAAATTCAATGTTGAAACCAATGATAGAGAGAGAGAACGGTTAAAAGAAGAAAAAAATAGTGGATAGTAACCCATTAAATGTGCACGTTATATGCTTTTCGAGTACTACAATGTAATATAACGTGTATTTCCGTTGTGATATGCATGTCCTGTGATTTTGAGTATTGCCTGTATATACATTTTGTACCGGTATATGTATAGAATGCATACCGTACAACTTTTTTTTATCGTATCTTTATGAATGAGTACGCTATTTTAAGTACAATAATTTATAGATGAGTACCACATTTATTATATATTTACACACATTATTTGATATTCTATTATTATTACAATACTTATGTAAAGCATACAAATGAGTAACACATATGTTAACTATTTATATATATATATTATTTAATACTTGAGTACTTTAACATATATGCTAGAAATCTTAATTTCAAGGATAGGAGATTAGTACGATTCGTTTGTTCGTTCGTTTTGACTAATCAAGGTTTGCAATATGTCCTGACATGCTTATTTGTACCCTAATGATTATTGTTAATGAACATAACATGAATACTTCTAGATATCTCAATTGAAGTAGAAAAGAAATTATCTAAATAACAATCTGAATGTGAGTCGAACTTTGATTTATTTGATTTTTACAGTCGATTTTGATGTCACATGATAACTTTCTCTATTCGCCTATAGTCCTTGGTGTCATGATGCCCCTTCCCCATCTGGATTGGACTCGGATACAGGTCCAACTGTCTGAAACTTGTAATCCTCCCCGCCCACTTCCTCTCTTTGCAGGACTCCATAATCCACTTATTCTTAATTTCTTTCCCCCATATTGCTTTCTATTTTCCACCCTCCGCGTCTTCATTTTTATTCGTGTTATCTTCCTATCTTGTTTTTAAATTGTTTGACCCTTGAATTCATGAGACTCCATTGCCCTAGCTCCCAGATGACTCCTAAACCTTTCAAACCTCTATTTTTCAACACCAATTGAGATTTCCATCTCTTCCAAGGGTGATAACCTATAAGTCGGGCCCTCCAAAATCATCCATGTCTCCCACTCAGTCGTTCCAAACCCTTCGTTTGGCGTGCGTTAGTCTCCATCTGAACTCCCCTACTCTAACGGCTCTTGGTCAGTAGATGGAGTTTTCCAGCACCGGTCTGAAGTTGGTGACATGTCACAAAGGTTTAGTTAGTTCCAGTGACCTAAAGGGAGTTTCCTCTTACTTTGATTTTGTCCACTGAGGTGCGTAAGAGTTTTCCCTCTTTGCTTGGTTCTTGGTAGGTGATCAAATGTGTACAATGATTGGGCGTTTCAATAAGCATCTTCATCTGATTATGTCATCTTTGTATTTGTCATGAGATTTCATACTTGATGCCAATGATTCATCTCTGTGTTGGTTCCAAATGCCATGTTCCTTTGGTTGCTTCATCATACCCGCTATGGCGGCAACTGTGGGTTAATTTCTAGTTCACCCCACGGCCAAGACCTAGGCTCAGAGAGACCGACTGAACTCGACGAAATCAGTGGTGGTGTGTTGTAGACTCACTTTTATGAAGAACTCAAATTTCATCTTCTTTCATTAAGCCTTATTCAATTTCTAGTTTTTCATGGGATGTTTCGTCGAGGAAGATGATTGTGTCTTATATTACATGTTTCCCTTGTTTGACTTTTGTCGTTTATGTCCCGCTTATATGGGCATTATAGTCTTTTTGATTTAATTTCATTTGTGATTGTTGTAGTTTTGATTTGTTGGGATGTTATTTGTGTGCCCTTCCGCTCCCTCCTATTTTGGATTTTGATACATGGGTATATAGGTCCTTTAATTTCATTTTTTTTAGAATTTCAAAACATAGTGTTAACTTCTAAAATTAATATTTAATGCTCTGGTTATTGAAAAAATAGGTAAAAATATGTTCTAAAATAAAATATATACCCTATCTCATGCTATAGGTTTTATAACCTAAATCCAAAGTTATAAGAAGTCAAAATTTACGGTTTAAAACATACACCTTAATTAATGACCTATATACCTAATGTGTTATAGGTGAAAGTGCATAATCTGGATCTCTGTGGTATGTTGCATCTCCATAATCGTATTGAGCAATCAATCTACTTTTCTCTCTCTCTCTCTCGATGTAATTGACGGGATAAATGTGGATCTCTCCTTTGAGAACCATTTAAATATCTAATATTGAAATCAATAATATATTGACACTACACTATAGATATTTCACCTTAGTGTCTCAGATTGGAAATCTTGATCATGATATCTCTAGTTGAACCCTAACTGGGGGATTTGATCTATATTGTGCTATTTGTACACTAAAACCCTAACTTACTCATGATGGACTTTTATGGTTTGATGTTCCACTTTCAGATGGAAAATCTTGTTTATATCATGACTAAACATTACTTGCCTATACATTGCATGCTTTTGAATTCAATAGTACTAGGGTTTTATAATACACTCTAGTTTTTAGCTAATGTGCCTTTTATGTTTCTGTGATGGACGCCATGTGCCCCATACCAAGGTCTTGTGCCTACTTTTATATATTTGGGTGTTTGGTTATGTTCCATACTCTATTAGGTTTAGGGTTATGTGCTCTAGACGCCATCGTTTTATTATAGTTCACTAGTACTATACTTATATCACATGTATGCTGACTATTTCATTATTAACGATGGGTCATGTACCCTTATTTCTCTGTGTATACCTGTAAGGTATACTTTATTTTAATTCATGGCAAGTACATATATTTATTATCACTTTATTGAAATGTTTCCTTTAAATATCCATTCATATGTTACTTTCCTCTTTGTTTAGGAAGCCTTGTTATATTTGATGTTCTTTTTTCCATATAATTGATCAACATTATTTATATGCACATATGGACATTTTTATGCTTACAACATCGAATTTGTCTTTTCTTGTGGGGTACTGTGACAATCTACATTTTCTCACCCCTCTCAGGTTCTCTTTCTCTCTCTATTATGACTTAGACTACTCAATTGGATGTCAAACCAATATTTGTAGTGTGTTGAAGCTCCAATTTGTTCACATATTGGTTCTACCAAAGAAGCTCGCATATCCCTCACACTCTTCTTCCCATTGTTTCCTAAGATTTTCATACCCTTTGGCCCTAGGTTCTGCTAGGTTCCTTTTCTCCCAGCCATGGCTGCTGCCATGGATGAAGGGTTTGGGGCTTTACCCCTTACACCTCCTCAGCCACCCAAAATCTCAAATCTGGGTTCTCAACAACAAGGGGGTTCAAAATTGACACTTTCTGGACTCCTTGTCCCTAATCCTGACCGCTCTAGCAAGCAGCATGATAGACAATCCATGGACATCGCGGGTGCTGGTACAGCCAGGGCAAAGATTCTTCCACTGTTAGATGTACAACTGACGGTAACGGTGGCGAGTGGCCGAGACCCGTGCTGGGCCACACAGGGGCGACAACAAGCGACTACACATCTGATATGGCGGTGACGAAAGGCCATGGCCCTCACACAACGTTCAGTGGTGGTAGTGAGAAGCCTCGAGCATTGCGAGGCTGGTGTGAGGGCATGGGCCACTAAATCTCCTATGAATGACCTTAATCCTCAAGGGAGTATGTATGTCACACCCTAATCTTCATTTGTCTATAGTTCTTGAGCTATTTCTATAAAATGCATATCTTGTTAATACCTTTGTGAAATTTAATGAACCAATTTTCCAAATTCATCAACTCAAAATGATCTACAACCTGGATATGGTTTCATGACATGTTTATGCTCCTAGTTTGCTTGTTTCTATAAATATAGCATCTTTGACTATGTTGAGCACTTTTGATGCATGACCATGTTAGGATTGGATTTGCTATCCAAAAAGGACTAGCGGAGCACCTTGTTGCCCGCCTGTCCTCTTCTTCAATGTAAATCTTTTCATGATATATAAAAATGTGTAACTATAAAAAAAAGCATGAATTATTTGTGACAAAGTGGATTTTGGCATTATAATAAAGTAATTAGTCGTTTGACCTCATTATACTCATTCATAGTCCCAATTCATTTTTTGTGTCTTCATAATCATTGTTGAGAGACAAATACGAAATATGGTGATTAATGTAGTTTTTATACACATTATAACACCTCAAATTATATTCAATCATCACTTTGTTCAAAAAATCAAAGTGATACATCAAAATTCATCATATGGTTCTCAAACCATTTTCTAAATATTCTCCATATTTTTTTAAATGTATGGTCCAAATTTCATGTCATTTGGACATTCTTATGATTTTCTATGAATTTTGGAAGTTATGTGCTCAAAAACCCTTCATTTGCCTTTTTAATTGGTTTTCCCACATCAGCTATCCAGGGCAAGGCATCATGGGTGTGTTTTGGACCTTGGATCTACCTCCTGTGGATCCAAGCTGGATCTGATGGCCATTGTGTCATCTTCAACCTCCCGCTGATTGCGAGGAGGTGTTAATGTGGCCAAATGACTGATCTCCCACTCATGACCCCTGTTTGAAAATATGAGTGGATATAATCGCTCCTCTCACGATTTTGAACTCAACGAGCCCATCTTTGACTACTTTTAAAGTGTTATAACACCATCACAGCAAGCTCCTCACCTTCTGTTCTCATTCCGATGGCTATGGCTGCAACCAAGGCTTGTCTAGCCCTAAAACCCTAACCCCACACTAGAAAAGGAGACGCCAATGCTCGAAATAACCACACACAGTCACGAGCCCCTTTCTTGCTCTCTCATTTGGCCTCGAACACCCATTTTCTTGCTCTGATCCCTTGTTGCTGCAAACGGCACCGCTGCCCATCCCTTTTGGGCTTTCCTTCTGCTCGCCACCTTTCCCTAATTTGGAACTCACTACCACTTCGTGAGGTCACGAGGATATTAAGCGGCTACTCAACTTCCTCCATTGTCTGCTCCTACCGTTAATCTCCCTTGTGCCGCCGAGCCTCCTCCTCCTTATTTTTGGGCTCGTGAGGAACTGGAATGAAGAGAACAGACTCATGAACCGTCTGGTCTAGAGAAGGAAATCAAACCGGCCCAAAAGACCAGCAACCCCGATTAAACCGGAAAAACTGAGATTGAACCAAAGTATCTCAACCAGCAAGCCACCTTTCTTGTATGGCTTCATCTAGACCCCTCGTTCATCATCCAACGATCGGACCTTTTTGCATTTAAGGTATTTTTTACCCCTTCTCTACTCAAATATTCGATTAAATGTACATACCTTGTTTTAATTGTAGAAAATACATCCTAGCTCCAAATATTATGAACAAGTAGTCAATCTTGATCAGAAAAACCTAATGAATCGATTAAAAATACTTTGGAAACTTGATTTCAAACGATTCTCACTAATATATCTTAATCTTGATCTATTGCTTATATAATTGGTCTAAATGACTCTATTTGTGGTTAATCTTGACTAAACACTAAAAACCCTAATTCTTGACGCTAATGTTCATATTGAGACTCTAAAATCATAATTGACCCATTAATGATCTAGATTTATATTTTTTCACTTGATTTAATCTTGAATATGATGATGACATCTTAATAATATGATTGATCTAAATCTTGTGGCATATCACCTATTGACCTAAAAGTTGATCTCTGATTTACTCATAATACTAATCAGAACTTGATCTAATCTTGAACCCTAATGATGTTAGAACTTGATAATGATCTAAAGACTTGATTTTTGACTTTCTTGTTGACCAAGATAATTAGGGTTAACACATGTACCTACAAAACCTAGGTAGGTCATTCACACTTGAAAATACTTGACACTTGAAATAATGTTGGACATATCGAAATATTGGTTGATTATAAGTGAATGACCCAACCCTAAGGTTGACATAGGAAAAGTGTAACCCTAATCTCGAATATTGAAACATGATATCCAAATATCTTGATCTTGACCCTTGATCCAAACATTTTGTTTTAGGATCTAACTTGAAGGGTCGACCTATTACTAATGGATCAATACTCATAATCTCAGTGAAAGGTATGCTATTATATAACTCCTCCTTGATTGTATTGAAGATACTTTTATGTATCTCTTAACCATATGCTTGGATATTTAATTGGATGAGCTATTGTTACCTATGATTAGTCTTCTGTTTTTCTATACTATATTTTGAAAAACATGAAAACATAAATTGTATGCCCATTATGACTGCTCGTATATTGATAATGATGATGATATTGATAATGTTGATATTGAGTGCAACAACCCCCTCATTTGGAGGTGGGACTTGTACCTTGGCTTCCTATGTTCCTATGGTGAGAAGGAGCCTAGTGACCTTCCCCCATTGCATTGGGGTAATAGAGTCACACAAGATATAAAAGCATGCTTCTCGAATTACAGCATAATGGGAACTCGTAATAAAAGTTGAATTGCTTGAAAAACTTGTCGAATAAATGTTGGTTTTGCAAATTTCTTGTTATTCTTTTGAATATAAGTCCTGCCAAGTATATTGTTTTTTATAAATCACTTTTCTTGATTTTGATAGCGTACCATGCAATTGCATGATTGTGTCTTGATTTTCTTGATTTTAGGAAATACAAATGGAATACTGAATAAGATCGCTTCCTCACTCATACACTTTGATGACAAAGATATATTGGTAAAATCTCCATATTGGGTTAGTTTGTTCTTTATATCTCCAGTTTTTTTGAGTTATTATTTCTTATTGTATATACCAGTATGATAGATCCTATCGGGCCACTCGAGGATGGGTGCTTCAATCCCTTTACCACTGTCTAGGTAGTGAGATTGGGATCAGGGTAAGAACGGTTCCGTGACAGTTGGTATTAGAGCCTACACACTCTCATATAATTTAATTAAATAATTTCTCAAGTCTCTCACACCCAAGAAACCCTAAAGTCCATAATGGTGAAAATTGAGGTGTCTAGGCTCGGGGTCCTGGCATAATTTCTCCTATCTGTCTTCACAGTGGTTGAGATCCCCCACTCTACCTAGCCTCAATTGATCCAGAACTAGACCTATGGGTTCTCTTGTGAAACCCTAGAGAGTTTTATAGCATCTCATCTCTTCTTCAAGGACTATCCTAAGCCACCCATGTAGATGAAGATTAGGTAGTCTTCTCATCTCCTCATGTGGTCCTTTCTTGTGACCTTTACCACATGATGTCTCGATTATGGGTAGCTTACTCATGGGAAAAATGAATATCGCTAAATCTTGAAAAGATGATACCATGATCTAACCTAAATTTGAAAACTCGATTTTGATCAATGAAACTTAAATACTCTTGTATGACCCCTAATATCATGTAAACTCAATTTAGAGAAACTAGACTACATGCTTCTTATGATGAGGTAAATCTTGATTTGGTGAAATAAGGATGACTTTTACCTTATACCTCATTGTTGATGAGGTCTCTATTTGATTAAGCCCATGTTGCGCTATTGTTGATTAAAACTCAAACATAGTTAAGACAACTCGTATCCTATTTTATACACACCTTGACCATGCTATCAAATGACTAAGTCTTATACTCACAAAATCATGATATAAGACTATGATGCAAAAAGCAATTTTCCTATTGACTATTGATGCCTTTTGCAAACTCAATTTTGACATGTTGAGCATGGACCTAAATCATGCACTAAATTCCCAATTATATCACTACCTTGATCATGAAAGGAAAGAATAGCAAATCTTGACATTATTTCCCCATTATCTTGAATTTTCATCTTATGACCTTGATATATATGATTTAATCATGGATACTCTCCCTATTTGAATAATCTCAATGGATAATAACTAATGTTGGTACTGTGCTAGATTAGGGTGGTAGTTGACTCATGACTCCCCTAACCTAGGTCACATCCCTATTTTGACTACCTCTAAGTTTTCATCCTATTGATTATTTAGAGTTTGGAAAGGTATTTTCTTTCTCCCGATTTCGATTGGTTAACCTAAGCCTAATAGGTTAAACCCATGGTTGATACTCAATCTTGAATATTGATTTGATAATGACCTTGACATATGGCAATATTAACTATAGATGAGGTTGACTTCCTAAATAGACCTAGGTCTAGATCATTCATCAACCTTGGAAACCATGTTAATGAAATCTTGACATGTTGATCAAATATTGCTTGAATATTGTTGCTAGAAATTGAATATAGATGAGTGATCTCCCCTAAGGTCTAAATAGGAATATAAACCCTAGCTTTGAGATATATATACATATGATCAAATTTTGGACCTATGACTTTTGGTGTCTAAAATCTCGACTCTTGATATTGATTATAGAATTGTGACTCATGATTATCAATCTCAATAATGATATAAATCCTATGTTCACATTTTTTGGATCATGAGATTACCCTAGATATATGACTAATGACTTCAAAATCCCAAATCTTGAAATTTTTGAAATGACAACTATATTGACTCTCTCAATTTATGACTTAGGGTTTAGCTCTCATTAGGACTAGGGTGGGACCTCCCAGTGATTTTGAGCTCAAAAATCATGATATTGAAAGTATGATGTGGTCTTGAAATGTTGAAATATGAAATCTCAAATCATGGACGTATAACCCCACCTAGGACAATGTAGAGTCTAGGGCCCTGAGATATTGGGATTGAAAGTAACCTTGTACACTTGAACTCTATTTGTTTGACCTAAAATATGATCTCTCCAAATTTGTGATCAATAGGACACTTTCCATATTTGTGACTCATATAATGACTTTGGACAATATATGTGCTGATCTTGATACTCAATTGCTTGATGATGAAATGGTGTTAGTACCAAGTTGATTATGATATGGAACATGGGATCCCAATTATGATTATTTGATTACTTGAAATTTGAGGACATGGTTTTGATTTTATACTTGAGGATACCCAGCATTTGAGAAAATGACTTAGGTTGAATAATCCCAATTTTTTAGGATATTTTTGGATTTTGGGGACAAAATTCCTTTTTAAGGAGGGAAGGATGTGACAAAGTGGATTTTGGCATTATAATAAACTAATTAATCTTTTCACCTCATTATACTCATTCATGGTCCCAATTCATTTTTTGTGTCTTCATAATCATTGTTGAGACTCAAATACAAAATATGGTGATCAATGTAGTTTTTATACACATTATAACACCTCAAATTAGATTCAATCATCACTTTGTTCAAAAAATCAAATTGATACATCAAAATTCATCATATGGTTCTCAAACTTTTTCTAAATATTCTCACATTTTTGTAAATATATGATCCAAATTTCATGTCATTTGGACATTCCTATGATTTTCTATGAATTTTGGAAGTTATGTGCTAAAAACCCCTTCATTTGCCTTTTTAATTAGTTTTTCCACATCAGCTATCCAGGGCAAGGCATCAGGGGTGCGTTTTGGCCCTTGGATCTGCCTCCTACGGATCTAGGCCAGTTCGGATGGCCATTATGTCATCTTCAACCTCCCACTGATTGTGAGGAGGTGTTAATGCGGCCAAACGACTGATCTCCCGCTCACGACCCCTGTTTGAAAATATGAGCAGATAGAATCACTCCTCTCACAATTTTGAACTCAACGAGCCCAGCTTGAACTACTTTTAAAGTGTTATAATGCCATCACAGCAAGCTCCTCGCCTCCTATTCTCTTTCCGGTGGCTATGGCTGCAACCAAGGCTTGTCTAGCCCTAAAACCCTAACCCCACACTATAAAAGCAGACCCCGATGCTCAAAATAACCACACCCAGTCAAGAGCCCCTTTCTTGCTCTTTCATTTGGCCCCGAACACCCATTTTTTTGCTCTGATCCCTTGTTGCTGCAAACAGCACCGCCGCCCAACCCTTTTGGGCTTTCCTTTTGCTCGCCACCTTTCCCCGATTTGGAACTCACCGCCACTTCACAAGGTCGTGAGGATATTAAGCGACTACTCTGATTCCTCCATTGGCTGCTCCTACCACAAATCTCCCTTGTTCCGGCGAGCCTCCTCCTCCTTGTTTTTGGGCTCGTGAGGAACTGGAACGAAGAGAACAGACTCACTGTCTGGTCTAGAGAAGGAAATCAAACTGGCCCAAAAGACCAGCAACCCCGATTGAACCGGAAAATTTGAGATTGAACCGAAGTATCTCAACCAGCAATCCACCTTGCTTGTGTGGCTTCATCTAGACCCCTTGTTCATCATCCAACGATCGGATTTTTTTTGCATTTAAGGTAGTTTTTACCCCTTCTCTACAGAAATATTTGATTAAATGTACATATCTTGTTTTAATTGTAGAAAATACATCCTAGCTCCAAAGATTATGAACAAGTAGTCAATCTTGACCAGAAAAACCTAGTGAATCAATTAAAAATAATTTGGAAACCTAATTCCAAACGATTATCACTGATATATCTTAATCTTGATCTATTGCTTATATAATTGGTCTAAATGACTCTATTTGTGGTTAATCATGACTAAACACTAAAAACCCTAATTCTTGACTCTAATGTTCATATTGAGACTCTAAAATCATAATTGACCCATTAATGATCTAGATTTTATTTGTTGACTTGAGTTAATAATCTTGAATATGATGATGACATCTTAATAATATGATTGATCTAAATCTTGTGGCATATCTTGACCTATTGACCTAAAAGTTGATCTGTGATTTACTCATAATACTAATCAGAACTTGATCTAATCTTGAACCTCAATGATGTTAGAACTTGATAATGATCTAAAGACTTGATTTTTTACTTGCATATTGACCAAGATAATTAGGGTTAACACATGTACCTAGAAAACCTAGGTAGGTCATTCACACTCGAAAATACTCGACACTTGAAATAATGTTAAACATATTGAAATATTGGTTGATTATAAGTGAATGACCCAACCCTAAGGTTGACATAGGAAAAGTGTAACCCTAATCTCGAATATTGAAACATGATATCCAAATATCTTGATCTTGACCCTTGATCCAAACATTGTGTTTTCGGGATCTAACTCGAAGGGTTGACCTATTACTAGTGTATCTGTACTCGAAATTTTGGTGAAAGGTATGCTATTATATAACTCCTCCTTGGTTGTATTGAAGATACTTTTATATATCTCTTGACCGTATGCTTGGCTATTTACTTGGATGAGCTACTGTTCCCTATGATTTGTTTTCTATTGTTCTATACTATATTTTGAAATACATGAAAACATAAATTGCATGCCCATTATGACTGCCCATATATTGATAATGATGATGATATTGATAATGTTGATAATGTTGATATTGAGTGCAACAACCCCCTCATTTGGAGGTGGTACTTGTACCTTGGCTTCCTATGTTCCTATGGTGAGAAGGAGCCTAGTGACCTTCCCCATCGCATTGGGGTAATAGAGTCACACAAGATATAAAAGCATGCTTCTCGAATTACAGCATAATGGGAACTCATCATAAAAGTCGAATTGCTTGAAAAACTTGTCAAATAAATGTTGGTTTTGCAAATTGCATGTTATTCTTTTGAATATAAGTCCTTCCAAGTATACTATTTTGTTATAAATCACTTTGCTTGATTTTGATAGTGTACCGTGCAATTGCATGATTGTGTCTTGATTTTCTTAATTTTAGGCAATACAAATGGAATACTAAATAAGATCGCTTCCACACTCATACACTTTGATGACAAAGATATATTGGTAAAATCTCCATATTGGGTTAGTTTGTTCTTTATATCTCCAGTTTTTTTGAGTTATTATTTCTTATTGTATATGTCAGTGTGATAGATCCTATTGGGCCACTAAGGGACGGGTGCTTCATTCCCTTTACCACTGTCTAGGCAGTGAGATTGGGATCGGGGTAAGAACGGTTCCGTGACATTATTATTGTTTGCCTACATTCCAAAACGTCATATAAGTAACTTGTTGGTACTTTTGGTCACAATAGAACCCCTTTTCCCCTTCTTTCCCTATGGTTAACTCTAATGCATGTTTATGGCTTATTGATGATATTAATGTTGAACCTTGATCAAAGTGGGAATCATACACCCTCATGTCATCCAAGCTTCCCCTAAATTTGAAATAAATATTTTACACACCTCTCTAGTACTCTTATCAACCCCTAATATCCCTATTGTTAAGTTTGATTCTTAGGTGACTTAACGAATGATTATGTCCCTTTTATGAGACTCCTTGTTATACCTTAGATGAAATGATGACTATGACCCCTTTTGCACATTAGTATATTGGATCCTTCCAATAAGTATTTATGTGATTCCTTGTTACTCTAATGCTTAAGGTCATCCCCTCTTAATCTATAGTGGTGTATGATCCTAATTAACCTAGTGGTTGCCTTATGTGACTTATGTTACTTGCTAGTCTTCCTTGTACCCCAAATGCAATGTGGACTTTGATGTCATGTATATCCCTTCTAAATCAGAAAATATCCTTCCTTTTGACCACCTTGATGTGGATGTCTCATATGATTCATATGTTGGATCCTATTACATAAGTGAACTATTATGATGACTACATGTATGATCAAATGTTGGTACCTTATGTTGGTTGTTTGATGGCTAGACCCTAGGGGACATACACCCTACTTTGATTGTGATCATATGTCCATACCTTAATGATATAAATCATTCTTTATGCTTGGACCCCCCCCCCCGCAATCTTAATGATCCTTAACCTTGTATGCCCTATTGTGAGTCCTCTTGACCTAGATTGTACAACAAGTAACATGGATCTTGGAATAATCATATAAAATAGATGGAACCTTTGAATGACATGGAACTTGAACCAAACTCTTATGATGGAATCTAAATCAGTAAAAGGTTATCAAATATGTAATTAATAAACTTAGAACCTAACTTGGTTGAAACCCTAAAATGGATCTAGTTAGGGTTAATGATGAGAATCTAATGCATGTATGCAACTTGTTCTTAACCAGACGTGACTTGTAGTCTAGATGATCAAGGATAGGTTATGAAAACTCTAAAATTAGGTATGAGCTTTAATAATTATATGACTATGAGCTTTAATAATTATATAACTATGTCTTTCTTGCTTGAAATGTGATACATATGTATGCTTGTTTACTTTATCAAATATTGCCATGTAGTATTCTAGTATGTACTCGATGCTTGTCTCATCATTTTATAACTTGCACACGTAATATAAAACTCCATTATACAAATTTTGAAATAGGGTTTTGCTCAATGACTTTGGTTATTGATGTCCCTCACATGTAAAAGGGTTATCTAATCTTTAGCACCCTTATGAATCCTTCCAATGGGAAGTTGATCAAAGGCCTTATGATACATGATATTGATGGTATAATTGGAGTAAAATGACATAAAATATGGGCTCTCACTTTTCTAAATACTTAAATCATTTGTTCTTTATCATTTACTTCTACAAGTCTTTTTGAATTATGCAAAGCTTATGTATATGTATCTTGTAGCCCTGTACTCAGCACCACGTGTGCTTGACCCGCCTTGTTTCATGTATTTTATAGGTTCAAATATGGCCAAGTGTTGATGGGATTGGTGAGCTATGTCAGGTATTCTTGTTGTAAGATTCATAGTATACATCTGAAGACCTGTAAAATTTTACTCTTGAATATGTAATTGAAAGCTTGTCATAAATAATGTTGAATGTTAAGACTACGATTGGTGTTTTTATCTTGTTTTCTATTTATGTATGCTAAGCTTTATCCTTTTGCATTCTCACTCTGATAATACCATGCTAGGGACGAGCTCCTAAGTCCTATCTCCATTGACTTTATAGTCAATTGGAGTTAGGATTTGGGTAACAAATGGTTCTGTGACAGGTACACCACTAACCCCTTAGGTTGAGAGAAAGGAGGAGTGGACCAAAGTTGACCAGAACATATCCTAGAGTAGTTGATCTTTCTTGGAATGTAGATTGAAGTAGTTGGTTTACCCTCTATGGTTTATTTCCTATAGTTTTCTTTTATATACACCTTGCATGGTGAAGAATAATGCTAGACATCAAAATTTTAATAGTTAGATATTTTTATCTTCTGCTACCACAATTTATGGTGCATGATACAATACAAACTTGAATTTAGTTTATCATCCTTTGTGAAAAATCTTATCAAGTTTGGCATTGGATTGTGTTCTATTATTCACATCGAGTAAGTATGAGGATCCCCTTTGGGGCCAACTCCTTACAAGTACCATATTTATTTATTTCTTCTCTCTTCCTCACTCTCTCTATCCTCTGATTAAATCATTTTCTCTTTCTTCCTTCTTTATGCCTACTATTATTTTGAGTATTGTTTATTTATCAAGTTTGAGTATTGTTTAATACATATTTTGCATAATGTATTATTCATATATGAGTATTAATACATAAAATTTGTAGTATATTATTAAAATATGAATAATTTATCTCTCCTAATATATTATCAAATTACTTTTCTTTTTTCTCTCTCCTTTCTCTTTTTTCTCCATCATTATTGTTTCTCTCTCCATTTTACTCCTTTTTCTTTCTTTTATGTTCATATTATTTCCTCTCTCCTATTAATTTCCTACTTTCCAACCAATATGTGGTGTGATTTTGCATGCATGTGTGGTCTTTTGATATTTATAAGATTTCCCCTAACTAGGTTCACTCGTAACACTAAAATATGCTCCCACAAGCGTACGGGGTCATGTTATAATATAGGTGAGAGGCAAGTAAAGGGGGTCAAACCATAGGGATAGAGGAGGCACCAGAGCTTAGTCAGTGTTGGCTATGTTCCTAAAGTAGAGACTAGGGTTGAAGGGTTTAAAAAGGGGTTTTGGTTTGAATTACACTGCACAACAAGCAAGTAAAGGCAATATGGAAACTAGATTACCAACAACTAGGTTATCCTAAGCAAGTTGGACCTAAGAAGCTAGATTAAGCAATCAACTAAGAAAGAGAAAGATGATCTACTATACTCTAGCAAAGCTATTATAAACTAAGAACTAAGATAACCGCTAAAGCAAGCAAGGATCTAGATTAACCCTAACTAGCAAGACTAAGCAATTAGCTAAAAGAAACGAAGACAATTAAGCTACACTAGCATTAACAAGCAAGAAGGTTAAGGTGGGTTTCAATCAATGGATTAGGTAGGTGGGCATTTGGGAATGTTATTTGATATTAGTTGGGGGGGGGTTCAACATGGTATGCAATTATCACAATTCAAGCTAGATTACCAAACCAAACAACAAGGCAAGTGCTATTAGAATTTACCCTATACTACTAGTTGGAGAAACAGGGTTAGGTGTAATGCTAGTAGGACTTGTCAAGTCTAGGTTTCTAGGATAAGTGGTCTTAAGGAAATTCAGAACCAAGGGTAGGAATGGGAGTAGAGATGAGGGTTTTTCACCTCATGCTACTAGCCATCTAGTCTTTAGAAAATCCTAGGAAATTGCACTGATCACACTAACACTAGCTACTTAGATTCTCACACCCACATGTAGAAGTGGGGATATGTTTGTAGGAACAAAGGGGGTTAGCTAGGGATCCACTAATTGTACCTAGGAGCCATTCCTAATATTTCTACATACACTCCAATTCCTCCTAGAAGCTAAGTGTCATCAAACATCACAAAGCAAGCAATTTATGTTTAAGAGAAAAAACCACATGCAAGACAATGGGAAATGAGGCAGAAGCAAAGGCAATCATCATAAAATTAAATTATATTCATTACAAATTATTCTCCCCCAACATGGTATCAAAATCACATTTTTACCCCCAAACAACCCACAACTAGGGGCTTAGCTAGACATAATCAAAGAAAAGGCAAAAGAAATGAGAACAAGGGGATAAGACTCCACGGATATCAAAGTAGATCATCCTTCTTCACCTCCTAACTATTGTAGAGAGACCTCCTTCCTCCAAGGTGGATGATGGGAATGAAAATGGAGGGGGTTATGGTAGAAAACTAGGTTTCTATAGTGGAAATGAGGTGGAAATTATAGGTGGAGAGTATTAATGCAAGGGAAATGCAATGAATGCCCAAGAGAGGGTGAGGAGGAGTAATGGCAGTTGGGGGAGTGTAGCCTACATGATCTATCCACCACCTATGTATCTATAGGTGGTGGGGAAGCACTGGGGTAAGTAAGGGTAGAATAGGAAAGTATTGTAGAAAAAGAGTAGGGTTGAGTGATCAACATGGCCATGGAAGGGGTTAGGTGGCATGGTTGTGGGTTGGGGACACAGTTGTGGAGGAGGAGAATTAGGTATATTTGGCTAAGTGAGGTGGCACTACTGTAGTAGGGTGCTACGATTGTGGTGAAGAGTATGTGGAACGGCCGTGCTGGGTAGCACGACTGTGTTGGGTAGGTCGAGCCACAGTCGTAGTGTCCTTAGAGGCCATTTTGTCTTCAGCTCGCCATGATCGTAGCAGATGGCCATGACCATGGCCATTCAGGTGTAAAGTGGATGAAGTTACTATTATCTTGCCCAAATTGAGCAATTAATTCCCACGGTCATGATGTCTTCAGTTGGCCACAGCCATGGTACTTTCCGTGTAAAAGTACTGATGTCTCTGTGATTCTTGGCTTTAATCTCCATGACCATGGTGGATGCCCATAGTCGTGCTAGGTTTCTTGTTGTTGATTTTGAACTTGAAAAATCTTCAGTTTGCCTCTTCTTAGTTTGGGTTGATTCTTTTGCATCCATGGATAGCTCGGGGAAGATTAGGGAATGCTCCTTGAGCTCAGGGACCCAAAGGACTCTTTCATCTCCTTCCTCACATCAAAACATGCATAAGTGCCCTGAAAACATACAAGAGGATACATAAGCATATTTGACTTTGAATTCCAAATTAAGGGAATATGATTGCAATCTAACATGTTTAGATGTACATAAAGTGCAACATGACACATGATGGAGCCCTAGAATAGGGCTACATCAATATGCAAACTAACATCCACACTATGGAACACATACCTCCATCTCTAAAGATTTTGAGTATGTTGTCGAGGCTATAGGGGGTGTTGCCAATCTCTATTTCTTACATTAAATTATGGACAGTGTTTAATGGTAAGGTACTCCAACCAGGAGAGAAAAAATGATCTCCTATAATGGAAAGAGAAAGTGGGAGGTTTTAGGTCACATCACATAGAGCAACCACCAAGCCCACGGATTCTGCATTTCTTTATGTTGGTCATGGTTTACTTTATATTCCAACCCTTTAGTATTCACCCACAACAAAAAATGTTCAACATGTAGTAGATGGTATATTGAAGGAGTCTATATTCACTATTCTGGATTTTTTGTTCCAACACATTACAATAAATTTGTATCATACACAACCGATGAGTTTTTCATAGGGGTGGGTTTTTTGGATAGATGTCGATTTAGATTTGTTGGAATAGTTACTGAAATAGTGAGGCACAACATGGAATCTCAATCCATTTCGTAGGCTCAAGTCATATGCATCCTACTCCCATCTGTGAGTATTTGGGAGTAAGTTATATGCACAAGTACCAAGGAAAAGATAGAATACATTTGAGTGTACATATCACACAACACATCCAAGTGTTTTACCTATAAAGATCATGTGTCATGAAATGTAGCCATTGAACTTCGTTGTTATGACAAATATAGGCTACATACAAGATTGGACTCATTTTCAATCATCGAAGGATTAAAGATTTGACGTTCACAACTAATTTGAGATTTTTTTACCTTTACATTCATGACTTGTGTTTAAATGAGCTGAAATTTTATATGTAGACTATTCGTACAATATCTAAGAATATCAAAGTTTTGATTTTTGAAATAATGGTTGATTGATGGAAAATAATTTGAGTGTACTTTTTGGTATAATTAAGTCTATTCAACCTTACTATATATATAATAATTATTATATATATGTGTGTGTGTCTGTAAAATTTTACATATTTGCATTCTTGGTGTTGTAGTACCCTAACCACAAAAAATACCCTAACAAAAAACATTGATCGAATTGATATTCACTAGTTTTGTGAACCAAGAGGGTAAGGTAATGTATAAATAGAAATTCTGACAACATTCTCATATAAATAAACTCATATATTCATTGATATGCATGCAGTCATACAACATTGTCAAATGAGAGGTCGCCACCGCCTGATTATACAAAATATTTGCATATGAATATTTATAACATGAACAGTATGTACTAGGGACAAGCCTAAAACTGAATCTGACATACCATATCATGTGAAAACACTATGCTTGGTCCTTAGTGTACTTAGATGACTCTAGACCACACCAAAATGACTAAACGACCACCTTTATCTACTACTCCCCTTGAGAAGGTGGTCCTTATTGGTAAACCCCTCACTCTGTAAAGATAATGATAAAAAAGGGGGAGAAGATTTTAAGTGATATTAATGTTACAATCAAAGATAATGCATATGTATAGCTCTAAGCATGCTAGTCCACTATTTTAGATGAATTAGGAAGTATGGTATCAAGAAGTTACTTTTACAAAAACGTGCTTTAGTAGTAAAGGCAATATAACATGAAGACATGCAATACATACAAGGCATGTGATAGTGACAAAATTCTTACAATGTTAAGCAACATGGCATTATACGATTAATGTCCTACAACATTATTATTTATTTTTTATTGATCCATGGGTGGTGGTATGTACCATTACAATTTCTAGATAGTGACTGTTAAGTCTATTAGCCCATCATAGAGGATCTTAGAATTATCTTGTCTCTACAAGATCCTACCAATAACCCGGCCTATGCAAGGAATAACTAGTAGGGACTCATCAACTAACAACCTACATATATACATCAGGAACATCATGGGTACTTAGTTCACGATACCTATCATGTCATATGTATAGTATTGCTTGTATATCATCATATTACATATTCCCTAATCACATTGGTAGGACTGCCACAACAACTTGAAACACAACATCAACCATACTCATATAAATGGGTGATTTTGGGCATTGAATAGATCAAACTGCATATAGATTCTTTGTAACCAGCTTTTACTCAATAGTATATGTTATAATTAAAAGAAGATATAATTTATGTAATATGTGCCTCAGTCTAAAAGTTCCATATAAGCCAGAGACCACTAAGTTCATTGACCCAGTAGAGTTCCTAGACAAAGGCTACATCTCAAATGGGACTCAAAAGCCACATTTTATTGTTGGAATCACTTCTTAAAAGGCATCCAAATGTTATTTTATCTCATAACATTTATAGTGAGATCTCCATATATAAAAGGTAAAAAAAACATCTAAAATGACCATCTTAGGTCAAGATACAAATAAATGTTGAAATTTTCAACAACATGACTGTAAGAAAGCAAATCATTTTGTTTTTAGAGAAACATGCTATGGTAAGAAGGATAATAACCTAAAAGTTCCCCAAGATATATCTAAAACCTCGTACATATACCATATTCATCCTATATTATATGTATTTTGTGAGTCTACATGGTTTTGTGTAGGATATACACGCAAAGACTACAAAACAAGTGCTAAAAATTGTCTTTATGTGATAAATTAATCTGTAACAAGTTCGTGCATGATCCCTAGTTCAAAAGAACCACCAAGCAATATAAAAACATCGTGCTAGCAAGCTCTAGCTTCTACTAGAACAAAAGATAAAATGAAAGATCTTTGAGTAAGAAAGGGCACTTGTGCCATGGGAATGGAAAAAATATGTCTAAGAAGGTTGATACAAGAGAAAACATAAAGATTGGAAAGAATGTGAGAACTTACATGGATTTGATCTAAACTAGATTTAGATAATGATTCTCATCATTGATCTTCAAGAATCTAGGAAGAACACCTAAATGCATTGGCATGCACAAGAACCTCTAATCTCACCTTACTCTAGCTCGATTAGTGTCTCTACAAATGAAAACAATCTAAATGTTCCCTCGAAACAAATGGATCATGTATATATAGTATGAGGTAGGAGAAAATTGCATTTCACTCAATGAACAACTCATATGGACCTCCCCCATTGGTAGAAGTGGATAAAAATACAACCCTAAGCACATGTTTTAATCACAAGAGACACACATCAATCACTTATTGACACATATTAGGTAGACACAAGCCCAAAGAGGTCTCCATCCACACCCCCAAGCGGCATGCTTCAGCTGGCCATCGTAGCCAGATGCAAGCATAGAAGTCTAGCATAAGAAAACATTGGATAGCTAACTTAGCCTGGTGTGGCCCCATGCTATGGGTACTTAGCCCCAAAGTGGTCTTCTAAAGGTTCCATTGGAGCCCAAAAGCTTATTTGCTTGCATCAATCAATTCCACAGACCAATGCAGGCACTAGGCTACTTGTTTTTATAAGTATAAAAAATTCCAAACTTTACCAAATTGAAATGTGTATATGGTTTCTTCCCATCATACAAAAAATAGGTGTGAATGACGATAAGACATAATTTAGTATTAAAATAAATAAAAAAGTTTCTATTGTAAATCTCAAGAATTTGAAATTTAGGGAAATAAGAAAAGTTATGGTAAAACTACTTTAATGATTCTACATTTGTAGTGTTGCACTGATCTTGACTAATGATATGGAAAATTAAAGTCATTGTTACCACCTATGGTACCTGTAGATACCTACCTTATTTTGGGCAAGGTGCAAGCTGATTTGCACCAAGCTTGTCACCACATGGAGTATATAAGGTTGCGTATGGGTACAAAAGAGAAAGAATTAGAAATACAATATACTATTGTTTATATGTGTACCATTTATACCCATTTATAAGTATTTGGTATTGCTATTTTAATAAACTTGTATTGTTGGTGCAATTGTGCATAAGTTTTTTAGAATAATTTATTATTTGGTTCCAGAAGTGCATTTTTTATTTTATGTGTTTCTTTCATCAACATTGTTTATTTTCTTTGATAAATAATACAAATATGGACCAATAACAATACATATAAAGCATCATAATACATATACGAATAGGTAGAAGTAGTCATATTTATAATAATATAAATATTTTAAATATGGTATATTTTATAATGAAAACATTAACCATTTATCTCATGATAATGCACATGTATTGAAGGAACAAGACATAATTAACATGTCATTGTATATACATATTGAATGTGTAATACTCATAAATCCTATTGTTTGTTTTCTCTCCCTTTCTGTATGTACAATTCTCCTTCCTCTTTCTATCACTTTAGATGATCTCTACCATATCAGATACAAAAAAAAATTGTTGCTAACTATGTTGACTTAAAGAGTACTAACAATAGGCAATAGAGTACACGTGAAAGAGTTGGGGGTCCCCTTAGATAAAACCCAATGAAGTAAATAAAAAAAAGCCTAAGGGAAGAGGAAGATGGCAAAAGATAGAGCAAATATAGACAGCCAAGGGGCTTCACTTATCATCATCTGATGCATCCATGAGAGACTCCAAAGGGACAATCCCTATGGTTGGGCAGCATCACCATGGTGGTCAACAAATAGAAGAGGGGCTCTGATGCACTTGGAATTCACCTTCTTCACTGAATGCACATTAGATCCGCTAACAAAATCATCTGCAAGAATAGGACCAAAGATAACAAGCATGTGTAGCATGCTGAAATTTTTGAGAAAACCTATCATTTTTTTATATCAAAGAAGTGTTTATTCTTTTCCTTCCAAATAGACCAAGAGATATACACAAAACATGATGACTCAGTCAAAAAGATTGAAGAGCATCTAAGACGTCAACAATTATATGTGGGGTGATTTCTTAATAAATAATAAATCTAATAGTTGGTGAGTGGGAAAACAATAAAAAATATGACAAGTAGTCTGATCAACATTAAAAAGGAATAAACATCAATGAGTTTCATAAAAAGCTATATTATTCCATTGTGATCCAAAAAGAGTTTAATTGCTAAAATCCACATGAAAATTTTAACTGATGCAGGGCAATTAATTTTGTTGTAGCCTTAGTGTGAGGGGATCAATAGCTCTAGGGTCAATGAAGAAATGATAGATGTGTTCATTGGAAGGGAAAGAGAACATTTCCAAGTTACTGGGGGTGTAGGAGTTTTAAATAAAGTCTTTATAATATACATTATAGATTGTTGACTATTAGTGTTGAGACAAACTATATAGAGAATATGTTTGATTGTGTTGGATCTGGATGACTTGAGGAATCAAAGACCCCTATGTATGTCAATGGGTCAAAGATATCAAGGGATGGGTAGTTAAGTAAGAAGATTGGCATGAAGACCTCTTGGATTACAAGGGTCTCTCTAAGGTTGATAGTGCTACAAGAACCAATAGAAATATTGATGGAATTTTAGATGAGAAGATTGGAAGCTTGAAGGTAGGACTAGAAGGGAGATAGATGAGAACCTCTAAAAATAGCCAAAGATTATGATCCAAGTAGTACTTATGATGAAGCATAGTGGACTATAGATAGGTAGTGACTCAAGTAAATAAATAGAAAAAATGAAGCCTAAGGTCCATAATTACCCAACCAACAAACTATCAAGGACAACAAATGGATCCCCAACTAGTAAGATGTATCTTATGACTAGAATCAAAGTTTTTCCATAGAAAACAACATCGTAATTCATCAATTTTAGAGATAGTGCTACATGACAATGGCACACAACTCATGTAGTATGAAGAAAGTGGGGTGATGCAAGCGTCAGGAAGTACCAATCTATTTTCTCTTCTAAGGAAGTTATTGCTCCACTGATTGAGAATTTTGATAGTCTATAGGATGATGGTATCTAAAGATGTTGAAGGAAGCTTAAAGGGAGATAAGGAAGACCAAGGCATTTTATACAAAAGTTTTCAATGTGACACCCCAAAAGATGATAATATTTAGATAGATTATTAAGATAGATGTTAATGCCAATAAGGGTATATTTATGGAAATTGATCTTCAAGCAATATATATGGGATAATATGCCTAGTATATAGTGAAATTTATGACATTTTTATCATCAGGCTTGACGAAGGAAATAGTGCCATCAACAAATTGATTGATGTTTTCTTCCATGTTATGCTCATTGATAACTTTATTGAGAATGTTGTTGGCCAAAGAAAATTTGACCATGTATGCCATAATGGATGTGTCAATGCTCAATAAGTATGGAGAAAGAGAGGATTACCTTGTCTAAGACTATTTAATCTTGTGAAGCACCCAAAAGGAGAACCATTGATCAAGGTAGGTAGAGAACTAAAAAATGGAGATACAAATATGAATCGACCCAATAAATTTCTCTTGAAATCTATTACAAATAAGGTTATGGATGATGAAGTCCCAATACACATTGTTTAAAACTTTTTCCAATTTGAGATTCACATTTAAAAGAATGTGTTTTTTTTGGTGATAGAAACTAATAAATTCATTAGCTAGAATGTATGCATCCTGAACTTTTCCTACCATTCACAAAGATGGATTGTTCTAAATCAACAATTCGGCTGGCAATCAGGTTCGAGTTTAGCAGAATTTATTTCGGGTCATTTCAGGTCAACACTTTTTGGCTAGACCCTAAACTTGCAAAAGATAAATTTTTGGGTCAAAACCCTTGACCCTAACCTGACCCGCAAATAACCTTAGGTCTATTGGGTCTGACCCATAAATCTAATACCAAGGCAATAGTTTTTGAAAAATGCTATGATTTGTATAGTCATTGATGATTTCCACAAGTGTAATTTACAAATTTCATTGTGATAAACTTATAATGTGATTGAGAAACACATGTAAAGCATATTGTAGTTTGTTTGAGAGTTTTAAGCTCAAATTCATAATATAATTAGCATAAGAAATCATAGAAATCAATACAAAAACATGTAGAATTGTCAAAAGAAACTTCATGATTGATGGATCAGTAATTTAATGGGCCATTTGGTGTAATAAAATATAATATTAGTAATTTTATTTGAAAATATAATTCTGAGTTTTAGGTCAGTCGGGTGAATTTGGGTCTAAAGTCCAAAACCAGACCTGTCCCTAAATTAGTTTTGAGTTCTTTGGGTTCGAGTCAGTTTCAGATCGGGTAGAAAAAAAACCTTAGACCCTAAACTTGCTTAAAATTTTGAGTTTGGATCGGCTCTTATTTTTCCAGCCCTACCAGCAATAGAAGGGACAATTTATTTCAATGAATTATTAATCACTTAGGAGATAATTTTTGTATCACATATCAATTAATATGATAGGTTTGAATTGCTAAATTTCCATGGGGTTCTATATTTTTTATGAGAGTGATGTAGGTGTGGTTGAGCCCTCTAGTTTATCTATAAACGTCAAAATGATTCTATTTAAAATGAATCAATTTTGAGAAAGAGAGTATTGGTAGAATGTCAAACTGAAGCCATCCGGTCCAGGTGATTTATCCATGTTCAACATGGTGACTGTTGAATTTACTTTATCCTTTGAAAAGGTGTTGATGAGCAGGTTTGGAATGTTGATTCTAATTAGACAAAGTACATACCAGTTAAAGTGAAACAAATTCAAATAAGGTTTTTTATTATTATTGAACATCAAAGTAAATAAAAGCTTACAATATCTTCGGCGAAGAGGTGTTTTTTTGATATATTATATCCCTTATATTTTGGGATATGATAAGGGCATTCTTAATTATGTTGTTACAAGTGTGATGGAAGAATTTGGTGTTGCGGTCCCGTTTCTTGATTAAATGGAATTTGGATTGTTGTTTCCAAAGGATCTTGTAGTGAGATAGCATCGAATGAAGTTCTTCTTTCTTAGATTCCAAAGTCGTGGGTTCTTAAAGAGGAATATCATATATGGATGAAATTTTTGATGCCATGTTATCAATTTGTTTAGTGATATCTTTGAACTTCAGGTTATGAATAATGAAGTTTGACTCTTAGTTCCAAATATTTCCTTGGATGACTGTCCTAGGATAAGAGTTGTAATTGACCCAACAATGAGAGATGACCAAAAGGAACTGAAGGAAGGATGGTGAGTTCAAAATATTTCAAATTTGAAGGGTTTGTAGCCCCATCTCTGTAAGTTAGTGTTAAGAATGATACGGAAGTGACCAAAGATGACCATACAAGAATATTTGTGTTGAAATAAGGGGTTTATGGTGTCCCAATAAATAGATATTAGGATTTGATCAATTATAGGCCAAAAGTTCCTCTCTTCCATGTGAAGTTGGGCTTAGAAGGGAAGGATGTATAAGATTGTTCAAAAGAATGAACTTGTTAAAACAATCATTGTTGGAACGGTAAAACTAGTGGTTTAAAATGATGATATTCCTGTTAACAATCAAGCAAGTGATATCAAAGTCATTACCTAAAATCCAAGCATGATTATTACAAATGTAAGAAATAAAAGCTAAATCATGAATGAAAGGTGACTTACTTCAGTCAAATTAACCACATACCACCAAGAAGTAGAAGTTGGTGCTATCAAAAGTTCAATCACAGAATGATAGTAATGGAATAGGTGCCCCAATGGGTGTCAAAGTGTGTGCACAACGTAGAATTCCAACCAATCAACACCCACCACTCAAACTGTTTGGATCCATTTTATAATGATATTACCACAAATAGAATGAAGAAGAAAGATATACATGAACACTTAAGTTTCCTAGTTGGTGATAATATATATATAGGAGATGAATTGCCCAACAGTATGTCAACATCTGTAAAAAATCACATCACAAATGTTCCATGAATCCATAAACCATTAGATAAGATAAATAACCAAGTATGGTTAATGACACTTGCTAAACAACCAACTAATTACATTCTCGATGAACCCAAGGTGTCTGAGGCCAACTGGGCCACTCTATATTCTAGCTCATTTTATTTTCAATTTGTACAATAGCAATGTACGAATATAGGTTAGAATCAAAGTTAATATCCACCATCTTAGAAAAGTTGAAGTCATCACCATTTTCCCAAAACAACAAGTTTTTTAATGGATCCTAGTAAATGGCATGGATAGACGTATCAAGATGAAAAAAATCAATATCAAATAGGGAAGAGAAAGGTGGGGGATTACATGAGGCTAGACCTATATTTATCAACTTAGTCTTAAGGGATATCTAAGGGCAATTAACACCCGTATTGGACTAAACACCCTGTGTTGGAAGAGGAATAATATGGGGATCAGGGAGGCTATTTTATTGTTCATTTTATCAAGCAAGTCAAGAGTGATGTTTTCAATAATAGTATCCACCTTGGAATCCACATAAACTATATTGTGTCCTTCTAGAGGGGGCACATTCATAGAGGATTCTAGCATGTTTAGCATTAGGAGATTGGTGGTGTTGAGTGTTGATCCAAGAACCTTGAGAATCAGAGGAACTGGAAGATCTAGATTGTCTAGGCCCTCCTCCTCCTTTACTGCCAAATCATTTAGTAGTCTTGAGGTTATGCTTTTTGAGTATTAGGGGAACTCCGATGAGATGAAGGTGATTTAAACTTTTTGTTTTGATTAAACTATTTTTCATTTCTTGCATAGGCATATCTTTATTTGAAGTAGGAGGGGAAACACCTCGAGGGGTTTTCTCCTAAGAAGAGGCAACTAGATAGGGATTGGGGCTAACCAATTTGAAGGATGATCAACCAAGTTTGTTGAAGAAAGATAGATGTAAGGTTCCTCAATTGATAAACATAGAGAATAACTTGAAGCCCCACCATAATCTTCATCATTGGTTGAATTTGTGGAATGCCTGGGATAAAATGCGGTAGAAATTTTTTGAGTAATTTTAATGGATAAGAGTTTTATGGTGGATACATTATAGGTAGTCACCCCACACAATGCTTATGGTTCTCAAAGTATCCATGTTCTAGAGAAAAGGTGGAAGACTTGAGATAGAGAGCCATACATAAGCCATGTTAGGTGCTTTAGAAGAACCTATTTCTATCAACCATTTACCCAAAGTGGCTTGGAAAAAACCCTCCTCACTATTAGAGACAGTGAGTGGTAATCCTTGAAGATGCTACAACATCTGACCTTCTGGAAGAGTATAGAGGAGTTTATTTTTTAGAACGTTTAGGCCTTAGAATAGAGCAGTGAGGGACTAAGAGACCTAATCCCTAGTAACATCCACAAGATTGATCTTGATGTCTTTGTTGTTAAGATGTATGGTTTTTAGAAACTTGTGGTTCCCTACTACTTTTTGGAGTGTCATGGCATTGGTCCAAGGCCACAAGTTCAACATGATTGGCAAAATTAGGATCTATGTAGAGGCCTAAGGAAGTAGTTGAAACATAGGGTGATGGAAGGAGATAGCCATGTTACTTGGTTGTTATAGAAGAGCCAAATGTCTTTATGGATGACTAGAACATTCACTATCCATTTTGGAAGTATGTAGGAGGTGTAGAGAAAGGTGATCCAATCGATCTTTGTGTTACTGGGTAGGACATTTAGAGTGATGTTGGTTGTTGAAAGGCCACAACAGTTCTGAGCCTATATATGAACTACTCTGTCATACTCTATTATGGGTGATATTTATTATATATCGGAGGCTGAGTCATGGGTACATTTCCATTATTTTCTAATAGGAAAAAAATAAATAAGTTCCCTAGTCTTTTGCAATGGAAGAAAGATTTATGTCATGGGAAACCATAGTGTTCATGACCTATAATCTTGAAACATTTGCAACATAATGTTTTTTTTTTCTCGAGATGATTTCTTTGGTAATATATTGGTCACATGAGGATTCCTCTAAAAGATAATCTTCACCAATATTATTTGTGAAGAAAATTTCTTTCTTGTTGGTAAATACAGAGTTTGGGTTATCATCATAGTGACCAAATGATGCATGTAGACGAAGGGATGGATAGTGTTTTCCTCTTTTGATCTTGAAAACTTGGAGAAACAACACTAGTTATGGGAGTCATCATTATCAGCAGTTCCATCATTTCAGGGTATGACCTTTAATGGAGTAGCCAAGGGAGCATGAGGATGAAAGACCATGCAAAGATCTACTTTCAGTGTGGTACGTTTCAAGAAAGATGAAGGGGTGATGAAATGTTCAACATATAGAAAATCTAAGAAAGCACCCTTGGCGTGTAACTCTTGGTTGAAGTATCCAATCAGTGGTCCTATGATGGGATCATCACCCCTAAGAACATTTTTAGGTGATTGATGTTTACCCTAAGCATCCCACTATTGTAGAATGACCTCATTTCAACCAGAAGGACATAGGTTGATGTATTAAGAGCTTTGTATACCTAGTAGATTGATGAGTCTCGACCAACCCTAAGTTGTACACAAATGGTAGTGACAAGAGTCCCACATGAAGTAGCCTTGATACACTATCTGGATGTTGTGAACCCTAACCCAAATCGGGCTCTCTAGGTAATAGTTAGAGTGATGTCTCTGAAAGTTAATGGTTCCACCTTGGTGGTGAATCAGTTGGATAATGAATACATTCTTGATGTTTTAGCTGGGGTAGGGTTCTTTGGAGAGACAAAGGAATAGATATCTTCATGGGGTAAGAGGGGGAGGAGATGAACCCTGGGAGCAGTTGAGCTTAGAATAAGTTTCATCTAAATTATGCTTAACAAAGCCACACACTTAAGGGGGTGTTAGTAGGGAGAAGACTCTTGTGGCATCCATTAAGATGGTGGAAGGAAGAACAATGCACCTAAGCATAAGTATTATGTAACACACATAGGATAAGTTTTGTGTTGATAATATTATAAAAGTATGAGTGAGAGGTGAGCCTCATGAGGAACTTATCACCTTTCCTCATCTGGGAAAGCTACAAGAGAGAATTGTGAAGAGAAATAGCCAGCTAATACAAGGAAAATAAAGACTGCCACTACATGAAGAGTGAGGTGAAGGTAGTGGAGGGAGTCAGAACTTGAGAGAAGGTGACTTGAAAGTGGGGTTGGAGATTGCAATGATGCATTTTAAGAAAAGTATATGCAAACCTCAACATTAAATTCCGACCAGGGATCCATACGAACCAAGAAAATATGCCAGAAAGGAGAAGCACTAGTGCCATGGGGTGGAGAGCCAGATTGAAGTTGTTGTCACTCTAGGGTTTCCTTCAGTCGACTAGACCAAAACTCTCTACAACACTAATTTCAATGTCCTCTCTCTCTCTTTCCTGGTCATTGTTAATGCTAATAGTTTTATTTGGACCCTCTCTCCCCCCCATTTTGTATGGCAGTATGTCCCCCCCATGATCCATCTCCTTGTTCATAGAGGTGTATTGAATTATGCAACAAGTGATGTGCATTACTATGAAAATAAGTACACCCATGCCTCATTCCTTATTTAGTATAGTATCTATGTCATAGACACATAAACTATCTAGTTAGTCATATGTTTGTGATTCATTTACACATATTCATGTGTGGATGGGTGGGGCAAAATGTATTTTATGATGGGTCTTATAATTTTTTAGGTCAACCAATCACAGTGCAACATCTCTTCTTATCTCCAATGTAAATCTCCACTCCTTGGATAAAAAAGAGAGGAAAATGCCTACTATATAGTATAATAAAGTTCTATTAGATCCTAGACCCATCCTATAGGAAGTTATTCAAAATATGTGGTATCTCTGCAACACCCATAGGCATGCATGTGCAGTTTGTTTGAGATTTCATCTCTCTTAATGATGTAGGCATTTGTAAATTACTGAGTGGTAACTATGATACCGGTGCACACATATGACAAAACCAATTGATAGTGCATAGCTGATGCAACAAACTGTCTAAGTGTGTGGTAACGTTGTGATGTGCTCAACTTGTGGGAGAGTTCACAGATGCAACATGCATCACATCGTTGAATTCACATAACAAGCAAGGGTCATGTTCAACACCTAAGTAGTAGCAGTGGCAATGAAACAAGAGAGTACCTAGGACCCTCCCACTTCCTCTGTAGCATCATGTAAAAGTTCCTTTTGGTTGAGGTATAGTTCTTCCTACATGTCTAAAAGCGAGATCTTCAATTTAGTTCTCATCTTTCTTAAAATCTCACTTACTTTCCAAAGAATCCAAACCCCCACACACCCCACCAATCCACCCAACCTTTTTCTTCATGAAGTTCATCAAGTTTGATGAGATAAGAGAGATGGAATGATTCACTCAGTGATCTTTGATCAATTGATATGGTGTTTTACACGACATGCTAGGATGTATTCCTTTCAATGTTTAAGCTTTTGAGAGAAAGGGGAATGATGCAGATTGTTCTATTGCTGACCAGTGGCATAGCCACATGTGAACTTGGGTGGGAACATGTCCCACCCACAATCTAACATTTGCATATTAATATGTACAGAACATGTTGTATTCCATTGAAAAGTGCCACATAGTGCCCTACCTTAAATGCTTGGTAACCTTTCTCTATGAGTGCCACCCCTATTCCTTTTTTCTAGGCTTTGACAGCCTTGTTTCTTTGCATCCTCTCCACCCTGTCCATACTTAATCATTCAACCATCATACAAACCTTTGTGCCTTTTCCTTGAATCACTCTAACCATCATACCCACTTCCTTAACCTTTAATTTTGTGACCTAAATCACATTGTTGTGATGCTAAAGAAACATGACTGTCCATCAAGGTCATCAACGTCCATCATTAATTTGCAACCTACATCATGTGTGTACGATGTTAATGTTGCCTTTTGACATCACATTGTAGTATATTGGTCTTGTGGTGACAACACCTCAACTTCTTCACAAGAGGCACCATCGACTCAACCACTTTGTTGAAGTCACCCTCACCTCAATGTTCACGATTTGATTTGTTCATTATCACTTCTCTATACCCTTGGTAAGATCATGGTATTTTTGTTTACATGTTGTATTTGTTTTGCTCTGTATTTATCTGTGTCAAGTCTACCACTCACCATGGGTTTATTTTCCTACGGCTTGTCAAATTTGTTTTTTTTTAATATCTGTCAAGGCTACCTCCTACTGTAATAATCAACCACTAATTCATCATGGATTATTAAACATACAACGGTGTCATTTAATCATTCATCTAATGTAATGTTAATATGTTCTTCTTCCTCTTCTCAAATTTATCAATATGATATGGATAACCGTTCAGAACAAATATTCATATCGATTTGGTTTGCCTTCTATTGATAGATCTAGATTTTTCTCTACTATATTTCTCCTTTAATGACCTCTTGGTTACCTCTTCTCACCAAATACTTAATACGCTTCTTTTATATCTTTTTTGATAATGTGCACAACATAAGAGGTGGTTGCATAATAAACATAGTACGAGCCAAACTTATCTCTCATGTGAAGTTCCCTTTAATGTTTTTGTGGCACCATCACCTCCTATTAGGCTGCTACATAGTCTATTCCTTTCAGATAGGATAACAACTTGAAAAAAATGAAGAGTCACAAAGGTAATCCCACAAGATTCATATTATATTTGTATTGCTCGTGTATCTGAAGTGTACGGTTAATGTATTTGTAGTATATTATGTGTTTCCTATGTATCAGTAGTCCTTTAAAAGTATGGATGACATATCTTTTTTATGCATGTCCATGATATTATGTAAACTCACAATCATTGAGTTATATGTTAATGAAAATGTTAGAAATTATATTGTTGTTCTTTTCCGCTCTATGTCTTTGCTAGGCATGGCACAAATACATGTGTTAATAGAAATTGTAGTTGTAAATTAGACATATCTATATTAGGTACATGTGTTACATGAAATAATATGTTGGAAATTAACTTAATATATTCCTTTATTGTCTTGTTCGATTGTTCTTAATTAAACTAATAATGTTATATCTTGAATGTTTTCAATTTGAAATATACATGCCTATAGTAAAACCATTCAGGTTATAACCAATAGTGTTATATTAGGAATATTCCATGATATAGATGACTATTTTTTACATAGAAAACTCGCTTAGCCAGTGAGTGTATACTTATTTCTTTTAGCTAAATATTTCTAGCAGTATTTTCCTAAATAAGTTCTCTGGTTACATATGTAGAATAATTTGTGATTCCATATTAGTATATTTAGAAAATTGAGGAGAAATTTTATTGGGGTTTTTTTAGAATATAAAGTTAAGTATGCAATCACTATGTGGATCACATGTTTAAAAGTGGTTTGGGTTGAGTGGTAAGGAATCAAATAAATGGTAGACATTAGAACAAAATTTCCACGAAGAGAACATATTGGAATGTCTTGATTGAATATGAAGAAAAATGATTCACAATACAACCATCATAAGTGTGTGTTATTTCCTTAGTATTGACTTTCTAGTCACTAAAAGAAACCCCCATTGTCTCTTTTTTATACATAATCAAGTCATCTAAGTATGGAGGATAACACTTCTATGGATAATTAACACCTATTTTTAGTAACACTAATGACGAGTCAAGTCATATACCTAGTGATGGTGGGGGTTCCACTTCTAGGAAAGGAAATTTTAGAAGTGGAATATGGCTAGAAAAAATAATGAAAGATGTGATTGAAGATTTAAATGCTAAATTTAGGTATTGTTTCAATATTCTTTCATGAAATACTACAAATATACCGCTCACTTGATCAGCCATTTTAATAAGTCATGCAATATTAGAAAGGGTTTTCTTGATAAAGGGTTGGTAGATAATGCAAATATTATTTAGTCTACAAAAACTTCAAATTCCATAATTTTTAAAGAGGGTTAAAGGTGATTATCAAACATGAAATTACATATATGTGGTTGAACATGAACGTATTAGTTGTACACTCATAATCTTCAACCACATTTTAGATATCCTTTTAGAAATACTACAAATAATGAAATTTAGAATTATAGAAGTTTGAATAGTCTAGGTTGATGCAAGTTATTGAGCCAACCTGTCTGGTATGACAATAGCCACTAACATTTTAACATCGAATAACTAGAGGAAAGGGGACATTTTCTTTAATGCACATGAAATTGATGACATATCATACATGGAGAGGGGACAAGAGAAGCAAGTTGTGAGGTTTCATTCAAAGTTTTTGATCTCCCATTCTTGTGACACACTCATCACATAAAGTGGGATTACTCAAAACAAAGTGTGAAATTGTAACTAATCAACCAGTTTACCAAAAAACACAGGAAATTAAAGACGATCACATTACATCAACTCAAGCTAAAACATATCACTTGTAAGTCCATAACATTGCCAACTGCATTACATGACATACCATAAATATGTATACATCACTATTCACTAGCCACCTTGAAACAACCCGTACATATGATAACATGTTTATATATATACAAACCATGTTTGTAAAACCATGGCCTACTGCCAAAATTTGTATCAATATACATAACAACAAAAACCTCCCCAAGGACCCGAGAGTACAGGGATGACACATAGGACTCTACTAAAAACACTAGCAGCATGTACAACCTTTTGCAACTACTACTCTTCTTGTTGCTCGACCTTAACCACATGATCTCTACATCATCGTGCATGACTACATAAAAGATGTGGAAATCCACGGGGTGTGACCAATGTCTCAGTGAGAGATATAACTCTCCTCCAGCAACTATTATAAGCACAGAGAAACTAAAACATGTAGATAACCATAATAGGTTGAGAAGATTCAACTAATGATATGAATAAAGTAGCTACCATTATCTAAGCAATTTAGGCATCTACATCTGAGAAATAGAACATCTTATATTTTAAAAGGGAATATGAAGAACATGTATAATAGTTGATTTCTCTTATCGCATCATAATTCAAGAAATCAGTATAAGAAATAAGGCATAGGGTCATCCAATGTGAGTCATGTTTAACCGTAAGCAAACATTCTACACGGTTGTATTATGTCTTTTATTTGCCCTGAGAATTTGAGTTGTACCACTTGAAATCCAACTGACCACTATAAAGTTGAAATTAGTGACATACAAATTCAATGGAAGAGTCAAAATCCATGATCTCACCACACAACTCTCGGTCAGTATAAGAGACAAAGTAGAGACATAACAGTTAACTGCCAATAGTGATATATAGTCAAGTAGAAAAGAAACAACTAGTCTGACCTTGGTATAGGTCACGGTACTAGAGAACAGGCTCACACATGGTCGTTCTAAAAAGAGGAAATCCCATAGTTGCACTACTGCCTTTCACAAATCACATCACCATGAGGCGTGGTCGTAGTCATCCTCCAAACTTGTAATTGTGGATGCAAGGATATATCATAGACTTGTACTCCCACATATTCAAATATGTGTGCTCTGAGTTTCCCGTAGGAATGACTCATTTCACCATCTGGTAAGTTCTGACACTGGAATGGATCTATGGCACATGGCATCTACACAATTAGGGTTTCACTTGTAAGTTATGCCAATTAAACATCTTTAGTGCATCAATCAAGTTACAATGTATAGAACCTAAACAAGTTCTATAAAAATAGGGGTAAAGGTACAACTCCAGAAGATATAAAACATATTAAATTGAACTTATCACTTCATCGCTTGATACTTGTCTAACTGTCGTTCACAATGCCATCACCAACATCACAAGTTACAACTGCCATACAAGGCCAACATCAATATCACATCACTATGGGATATCAATCCCTCAATCATATGTCTAGAGGATTTCACCTCAAACTAGGCACAAGGTACTTGTCAGGTCATTAGACCCAAACACATAATTCATGCACATTCAATATCACAGTGTACCTCAACTGTGCTCACACTCACCTCTATGTATTATATAAGGATCACCATAGCATTCACATAGCTATGGCATTCATTTCACGTACAAGGTCAGGGTTACACAATTAGGAGAGACAAAACATCATATCATGCTAATCAACTTAAGAAATATAAGCAAATACATCATATGTTCCAAAATTAAGGTTAGGGTTTCATGTGTAGATGATTAGGGTTACCCAATCACAAAACCTTGGTTTCATCGCCTTCCATATGTTTGGAGTATATTAGGATTAAGCATTAATGATTATGATTAAACCTTCATCTTCACATTGGCATGTAGTGTCCATGCATATAGTTTTGCGATCGATAGGGGTAAATGTAGTGACCTACATGAGTGTAATGACCATATGTACACCTGTAGAGACCACAGGGGTAGCGACCTACTTAGGTGTAGAGACATACTTAGGGTTGGCATTGGTTGTGACCTCTAGGTTGAGCATAGAGGTCGAAGGCACTCATGTGTGAGACCTACATGCATTAAACATTATGTTGTGACTGCTAGAGAGCATGTGTAGCGACCACACCCTAGGGTTAGGGTAGAAACCACAAGAAAAGGTGTCACCATGTGTAGCGACCCGCTACACATCACCTTCCATGCCTTAGCCAAAACCATCAAAGGCTCATTTTGCAACTGAAACCAACTCAAGAGCAACGGCCAATGTAGCCAAAGTAGGCATGCAACCAACATATCCTAGTGTAGAGATCCACTAGACAAGGGTCATGTTCTTTGACCAAAATAAGACCAAGCATTGTGACCATGAAACAAGATCAATGTGTGTCGACCAAAGCAAGCTCAAGGGTGTAGTGACCAACAAGGTCAAGCTACCTCAACAAAACATAACCATCCTTAAAATAGAGATAAACCATGATCAAAATAGTTGGTAAATTTCCAGGACACTGAGCACTATCAAGGAGGAAAAACTCCATGTAAGGATGATTACCAAAACCCTAAAACATGTATCATAGAAATCAACATGAAAGACCCTTGTTAAAAGAGATAAAACCCACGTTCAACACATTAAAAACTGAAGTAAACTTTCATTCTACTCCATGATACTTGAACCATATGCATGTTGATATGAATCCATAATAAATAAAAAAGAGAAAACCATCCATTCAATAATCACCACAAAATCGGGTTCAAAGATTAGGGTTTAGGAGAAAGAGAAATCGACTTGAGAATACTACAAAATCTTAAACCCTAAATCATAATCACTTCATATAGCATATTAGGATCACTTTTAGATATTATAACATCAACATGCATGCAATAAAAATGGTATACTAATAGTAGGAAGAAGAGTTATGTAAACTGCCTTATGTAGAGAATTAAGCTCCAAGATCATGATTGACAAGAAAGAGAAGGAAGCTCCAACCAAGAGAAACTCCATGACTAAAAGATCTCCTCAAGAACAAGAAGTACCAAGGTAAAGGGAAACTCAAGAAAGGGGCTAAAACCCTAAGACAAACAAGAAGAAGAAAGAGGAAAGAGGAGAAAGCTCCATCTCATTTAACCATAGTCTCTGACCTTAGTGAAGAGGAGATCCTCAAATAATATCCACCTTTCTTACACCATAGTCTTATGACCAAGAAAGGAGAAGAAGGTAGGATAGAGAAACAAAAGAAAATGTGACCAAGGAAAGATAACAACTTACCAAGAAAGAAGATCACCAAATATCACCACAAGGAGGTTGATCAATCTTAAAAGCAGCACATGCAGGGATGGTCAGCCACAAAAGCTCCAAGATCAGTCCTCATTTTCTCCACAAAGCTACAAAAATGAATGAAAGAGAGTGGAGAAGGAGGGTCAAAAAGGATACTTGCATGTGAAGGAGAGGGGTTATATATACATGGTAGGAGGGAAGTAAGGGGTTATGAGGTATCAACACAAGAGAGCACCAAAAGGACACTTGTACACCAAGGAAACAACCATGAAACCACTTAAAACATGCATGCATAGAAGGGTGATACAACCAAGGTGGTGCAATGACCACTTAGGTTCAATACACACCTTGTTGCAGTCGAAATACAATAAAGAACACATGTAGTGACCGCTACACAAGATCACCTACTCAACATGGTTGAAACACTCCACTAAAAGGCAAACACCTTCGACCAAACCACACCTATGTCATCATGGTCAAAGCAAACAACGCCCTAGGTAGGTATTTTAGTCACAATAGTCATCTAAGAGTGGTGTTGCGGTCGCAACACTCATAAACCCTAGCATGGTCGACACATACCAACAAGGAAAACCCTAAAAATGGTATTATCACCATGTGATGTCACATCATAAACCATGGTCCAACAAAAGCAGCCCTATGCTTCTTTCTCTCTCTTTTGATGACAAGACATACAGGGCACACTCTACATGTGACAAATTGCAAGGTAACTGTTACAACCCCAAATTTTGGGTTCAATTGACGAGAAATGTAATTTCTCATATTAAAGATACTTGAACAAATAATGAGATAATTTGTTTTAACTAAATGGATTTTGTTTACAATAGCCCTGATGTTTGTATGGTGGGCTTTATTGGCTATTGGGCCCGAATAACAAGAAAATTCAATGAATAAATGGATAATTGAAGAAAAGAAATATGTAGAAACCTCTAGAAGGAAAATCCAAAGAGGATTTCGTGCCTCTTGGGTTCCTTGGGTACCAAGGAGTTCAAGGTTCCAAAAAGAAAGCAATAAGAAAAGAAAAGTTTAATGAAGTATTTCTTTATTAAGAAATAAATTAAAAATGATGATAAAAAGTGGAAAATGAGTGGAAAGAGGCATAAATGAGATTTCTTGGGGAATATTCGTATCCATCAGGTTTCTAATATTAAAAGGGATGCCAATGACGAAAATAAGAGAGAAATAAAAAGAAATCCTCAAGAAGAGATAATTACAGGAGAAATAAACAAGATAATATGAAATAATGCATAATGATGCACCTAGAAGGATAATAAGTATCCAATAAAAAGAATTTCGAAATAATAAGGTTTCTTGGGTGCCAAGGAGCCCCAATAAAGGAAAAGGAAGAGAAAATACCATAATTATAAAATAAAGAGAAAGAGAAGATTTCTATATGTTGAAGGAATGAAGTTTCCTTTTAGAAAAGGGGGATTGTTTCCCTTTGTATGAGCATCTTGGGGCGTGGATACTCTCCCCTATATAAGGGGTAGAACTCAAGGTCGAGTTGGAAAAGATTCCACGCACTCCTCTATCTCTCTCTCTTTCTTCTTCCTCTTCTTGTTCTTTACATAGAAACCCTAACCCTCGAGTGTGGCTCTATTCCGGGGCAACTAGGGGACGCCAAGGAGGTGTGTTAGACGCCCTTTAGTCCCACGACCACATCTGAAGTATGAGGCCATCGATCTGTGTGCTAAGAGCTCGCGCCACATCCGCTGGACGCTGTAAGACGGCTGTAACTTGCAGGCTTTGTGCACGGCAGTTAAACCGGTTAGTCCGCAAGCTGGGCGGTGCCCCAGGCGTGGCGGAAGGAGGCGGTGCTAGGGCACCCTCTGCTGGAGGTCCTCGAGCCCCCAGAGAGTAGGGCGGAGCTCTGAAGGTCTGCAGCAGCGGCCGTGCTAGGGCGACGCGCGAGGAAGAAGAAGGAGGGTCGGCTGGACGTTTTTGCCCTTCGCGGGCTAAGAAGATGGTCCACTTACACGAGGATAAAATAGTAATTCAGTTATAACTGAAGGCGGACTGTGTTGCATGGAAGCTAATGACGTGGCGCTTCCCTATTGGCCGGAAAGGAAAAATGTGATGATTGAATTCCTTGCTTGGATCTGTTGATTGGCTTGATTGTATATACATGAAGTAAATGTTGAATAATCTGCATGACTCAATAAATCAGGTATGTGGTTACGCTGATGACTATACCGATTAGTTTTCTGAGGTTTGTATCGATGTTTCCCTCAATGCATGAAATAACTGTTGGATGTTTTAATTCATGCAACTATAAAGTGACTATGGCTATCACTATGAGTATACATGTATAACTAGCTAGATCCGAGTCCACCCCTTTGGCTATGCAAAGGCTAAGGATAACCTAGAGTAAGGTCTAGGGTATCATGAGTTAGAAATTGGGCTACACATGAGTAGTGCCATGAGACTCTTAGCATACCATGAGTTAAGGAGTGGGCTACCTACGGGTAGTGCCATGTGACTCAGCCCTAGAAATTGATTCACGTATTAGGTGAAGTCATGGGGGGTAAAATGGGAATCTACCACATGGGAGGTAGTATCCAGGTCCACTGTAGGGACAGCGCAGGGGATAGGGTACACATGGATCGCGTAGTTATACTTAAAATGTAAACTTGTTTGTTAAATGATAATTGAATGCGATACATTGTTATATATAATTGAATGATTATTGTTTCCCCCACATACCAGCTTCGGCTGACCGACGTTTTGTTTGTCGGCGTTTTAGGTACAAGCCAAAAGGACAAACAGTAAATCGTCACATTGTGAAATACATGAAGAATAATATAGGGAGGATTAGTTAGCATAGAATATGTAAGTGGATAGAAGTTAGAAATCCAAAATTTCAAAAGGTATGCAAAGTTTATTTTCTTACAGCTTTTTAGTTTAGTATGTTAAAATTTGATAATTATTCTTGGTTAATTGCCGAACCTTTGATCCGGAAGTCACGGGTGCGGCTCAACCTCTTGGTCTCCCTTAATTGGGATTTATCGGGAGGTGGGGTCGTAACATATGGTATCAGAGCTTAGGTTCCTCAGTTAACCATTAATAATTATTAAATTTTACAAACTCCATAGAACCCAAGGGAGTTATTAGAGGAGTATCCGAAAGACGGAGGTGTCTAGAAAGGGATCACGATCGGGGGCTGGCAAGATTTTCCTCCGCACCGCTAGTCAGAATACGAGGACTCCCAGACCCGTGTGACCGCCTGGCCAAAGTCTTAGGGTATAAATCTAAATAAGATACCTTTAGGACTTATCATCTTATTCATCCTTTCTCATCACAAAATTCTGATAAGGACATAAAGGATTAGGGTTTTCTTTCTTCCCCTCACCCTCTTGAGGTATGGGTAAGGTTAATAATGTTTAAGGAATCCTCCACCAAATTAATGAAAGGCATGTAAATAAGATGTCATGGACATAAGCTTAATAGATTAAGCGTAAATTAAAGAATAGATACATGCTTAGGTCGTATGACATAATTTGTCATGTCCTCAGTAGAGACCTGAGGCTAGACCTTCTTGTCAGGAGGATAAGTCAGTCCTGGAGATAGAGATCTCCATTGCTAGTAGAGACCTGGAACATCCTATGAGGATGATGCTAACCCTAACCCTAAGTGATGGTTAGAGAGAGATGAGTTGGATCAGGTGTTTAAAAGGACATGCCTTTGGGATCCATGGGTGACCTAACACCTTTGGCAACCCAACCCTGGGAAGGGTCATGTATGTTAGGGTAAAGGATAGCTCTTTAGATGATGATGTTAGTGAATGACCTTAGAAACCCTATGGGCTTGTGCCAGTAGGGCATAGCTGGCACCTAGGGCACATCATAATGATGGCAGTAGGATGAAACCCGGGATAAGGATTCATGAGGGAGCACAAAGGGTTAGGGATGATCTTGAACAAACATAAGTTTGAACCTAGGCTTCAACCACGTAGAGTATGCTTTTAAGGATGATCCTTCATGAAGAAAGGACCTCTAATGGTGAGGTTGGATGTGGGGTTAGCTCTAGAGAGAGAGAGCAGGAAACCCAGCAAGAAGGTTGGAAGCCTAAAACCCTGAACAATGGATGATAGTGGTTGCCTCATGATCGATCCCTGAAAGTTGATGATATCTTGGTTGCCTTTAGAGGGACCAAACCCTAGAGATGAAGATGAAGCATCTGGTGCCTATGTGCCTACAATATAGGTGTTTACCTTCTAAGGTAGGAAGAAGAGTTCCTTAGACCTAGAGAGGTTTAGTGAATAGGTTCCGAGGCATGTACCTTGTTGGTTGTCCTTAAGGAGGATCCAACTCTAAGTGTTGCTCGAGTTGAAGGATGACAAGAAGGGCATGTCATGCCTTTTGTATGCTTGGTTCGTGGTTAAGAGATGGGGCATGCAGTTGAACACCTACAAGTAAACCTAGGGTTCCTAGGCCTAAGAGGGGAAGTGGTGTACCTAAGGCTCATGATGAGAAGTTGAGTTCCTATAGAAGCGAGCATGGTAATCCTCATGTATAGAGGAAAAGGGGAGCCCCTGAAGTTCAAGGTGTGTTTGATGAACCCCTCACAGCTAGGTTGATGATAAAGAAAGGTATGATCTTGATCCAACATTGAGGAAAGAGGATAAGTATGACCTAGCATGGTACAGTAAGTGATCTGCCCGTGCCTTAATGGCTTGCTAGGGTTAAGTAGGCTCGTGTGGATGTAAACCCTAGACCTAAGATCTTTTGTGACCTTAGAGATAGTTTTCCTCCCATCCTGGGAGAGGGACCCCTTTGGTAGGGTGTATATCAGTTTTTTGGTTTAAGGTAACCTGAAGAGGTCTCATAGGATCTTGAGAAGCTAAGTGAAAAGTACATGGTATGAGGATGAACCTATAGACCCATAGATATCCATCTCTATGTGCATGCGGATGTGTTACCATGGAGGTAATCGGTATGGGGCTTGACCAAAGTAGTCAGGTTTCCATGATCCCTATGAAAGGATGAAAGCCAGCCCATGAATGCAGAAAGAGAGATGATGAAGAGTTGGGTAAGGTTCTAAGTGAACATGTACTATAATGGAGAATCCTAAGTCTATCCTAGGGTCAGGTAGGGATAAGACCGATAAAAGTAGGAGTTGCCTAATTCCCCAGTTGCACAGGACCACATGATCGGGAGGTAACAGCTATCATTGTCTGAGGGCCATGGGTTAGGAGATTGATCACCTTCATGAACTCATGGGACCCAAAGGGCAGATGAGTAGGGCACTCTCTTGATGCATGAGGGAAGAGGGATGACCCCAAAAGAGTCGGTACCCTATAGAGCTAGAGGAGATGACCATGGATATAAACCCCAGTAGGTTCAAGACTAGTTTGATATCATGATGGTTGTGATGTAGAGACATATGTAGCACATTGCAACTTAGATTTAAAGGTGTACTGGCAAGGTGGGATGCACCATCTCTACTCTTGGAACAGGAAGAACTCTGTATTTGGACTGCAGCCAAATGCTTATTTCCTCTTGTTATGGGGGTGAGAGATAGGACATTACGCATGCCATACACCAAGGATAAGAGATGATATAGGAACGTTGCCACGAGAAATGAGGATAGAGAAGATAACCTACCCTGGTAAAGTGAATGATACATGGATGGTTTGCAAACACTAAGAGGAATAAGGTAGTCACCTTATGAGGATGTTTTTATCATGAGCTATGTGGAACTTACAAGTTATACCAGGTTGAGTTTGATCACCATGATGAGGGAATCAGAGAGTGTTCTTATGAAGATAAACATATAGTTTGAGGTGACATGATAAGTGAAATACATGGAAGTATAATGTTACCTAATACCTAAGGATGTGAAGAGGTAATGGATGCTCTGGTTGAGATACATATGACTTATTCGACCAGAAGCTAGGAAGGGTTGATTGGCTAACCTTAAGTTCGAAAAGGAGAGGTGTTTGGATAACACTCAGATGTAACAAAATACATTGAAAAGTTATGGTTGTTTGGTTAGCCAGTCTAGTCCTGGATACAATGAAAGGATGGTGGTAAAACCTCAGATGTACTTCTTTGGAAGAGAAGGTGATGAAACCCCGACTAGAGTGGTTTAGGGTTTCAGAGGAATTGATCTTGGAAGAATCATGACATACAGGAAATCATGGTTGAAGATCACCATACACCGTGGAAAATGGCAATAGCACTTTGGATGCTTAAGATGAAGTTGCATGTAGTTTATGGCCATGCAAGCCAGGAGGTAAAGGACGAACCCCAGTAACCCATTGTATCGATATAGAGGACAAGAGAGTCCCTGAGAGGGAATGGGATCTCAACACTATGGATGTTGTGATAGGTCTTCCCTGGGCCAAAGAAGGTCGAGATGCAATATGGGTTATGGTAGATCGCCTTACCTAGACGACATAAAAAAGAAGGAGTTCTGTCAAGGAATAGATCCAGTTGAACTACCTATGAGAGAGAGGTGGATCAACTATGAAGCAAGTTCAAAGGTGTTTGAGTTGACCTAAAGGTTCCCTTCCAAAAGGTGAGAGTGGGTACATGAAGAACTCAACGTTAGTACAATTATCACCCCAAACTAATGGATAGTATGATCCAGACTAAAGGGGTCTGATGAGAGCATATGTGCTCGATCAGGATGATAGCTAGAGATAGTTCTTGTCCTATGAAAGATGTGATGATGACCACCATAGCCAGTATCGGGATTCTAAGAAGCTCTTAAGTGAGGTTGTGTCGGTCACCACTTCAGTAAGGTGATGTTGGTGACAGGACCACAGTGCATGAAGACAAAAGTCACTTTAATCATGCAATGGCTGAAAGGATCCTAGAGACGACATGAGTCGTGAGCAGATGCAAAAGTAGACTAACATGCAGTGCACTGTGGGGGAATATAATGTGAGAATCTGACCCCTCTGAGCTGCAGCTGAGAAAGTTGAGTCCTTGATACCTGGGTCCATTAGAGATGGATGGGTGGAGATGGTTAGGTTTTGACCCTACCCCTCAGGATAGAGTTATATGGGATATTTTCCATGTGTCCAATTTAGAGCACTATGTGAGGTACCCCGACCATGTGCTGAGCAATGAACCTAGTGAGCCCCAAGGGAGGCTGAAATGGCCTGAGTCACCTGTGTAGTTTATAGACGCCAGGGTGAAAGAACTCAGAGTAAAGAATATGTGATGATAAAGGTTCTTTGGATGCACCATGAGTACGACAAAGCCACATAGGGGCCAATGATGGACATGAAAAAGTCTTATCCTGAATTGTTTGTTTGCTTGATAGAATTTTGAGGACAAAATTCCTATAAGAGGGGAAGGATGTTACAACCCCAAATTTTGGGTTCAATTGACGAGAAATGTAATTTCTCATATTAAAGATACTTGAACAAATAATGAGATAGTTTGTTTTAACTAAATGGATTTTTGTTTACAATAGCCCTGATGTTTGTATGGTGGGCTTTATTGGCTATTGGGCCCGAATAACAAGAAAATTCAATGAATAAATGGATAATTGAAGAAAAGAAACATGTAGAAACCTCTAGAAGGCAAATCCAAAGAGGATTTCGTGCCTCTTGGGTTCCTTGGGTACCAAGGAGTCCAAGGTTCCAAAAAGAAAGCAATAAGAAAAGAAAAGTTTAATTAAGTATTTCTTTATTAAGAAATAAATTAAAAATGATGATAAAAAGTGGAAAATGAGTGGAAAGATGCATAAATGAGATTTCTTGGGGAATATTCGTATCCATGAGGTTGCTAATATTAAAAGGGATGCCAATGAGGAAAATAAGAGTGAAATAAAAAGAAATCCTCAAGAAGAGATAATTACATGAGAAATAAACAAGATAATATGAAATAATGCATAATGATGCACCTAGAAGGATAATAAGTATCCAATAAAAAGAATTTCGAAATAATAAGGTTTCTTGGGTGCCAAGGAGCCCCAATAAAGGAAAAGGAAGAGAAAATACCATAATTATAAAATAAAGAGAAAGAGAAGATTTCTTTATGTTGAAGGAATGAAGTTTCCTTTTAGAAAAGGGGGCTTGTTTCCCTTTGTATGAGCATCTTGGGGCATGGATACTCTCCCCTATATAAGGGGTAGAGCTCAAGGTCAAGTTGGAAAAGATTCCACACACTCCTCTCTCTCTCTTTCTTCTTCCTCTTCTTGTTCTTTACATAGAAACCCTAACCCTCGAGTGTGGCTCTATTCTGGGGCAACTAGGGGACGCCAAGGAGGTGTGCTAGACGCCCATTAGTCCCACGACCACATCTGTAATATGAGGCCATCGATCCGTGTGCTAAGAGCTCGCGCCACATCCGGTGGACGCTACAAGACGGCTGTAACTTGCAGGCTTTGTGCGCGGCAGTTAAACTGGTTAGTCCGCAAGCTGGGCGGTGCCCCAGGCATGACGGAAGGCGGCGGCGCTAGGGCACCCTCTGCTGGAGGTCCTCGAGCCCCCAGAGAGGTAGGGCGGAGCTCCGAAGGTCTGCAGCAGCGGTCACGCTGGGGTGACGCGCGAGGAAGAAGAAGGAGGGCCGGCTGGACGTTTTTGCCCTTCAGGGGCTAAGGAGATGGTCCACTTACACGGGGATAAAATAGTAATTCGGTTATAACTGAAGGCGGACTGCGTTGCATGGAAGCTGATGACGTGGCGCTTCCCTATTGGCCGAAAAGGGAAAATGTGATGATTGAATTCCTTGCTTGGATCTGTTGATTGGCTTGATTGTATATACATGAAGTAAATGTTGAATAATCTGCATGACTCAATAAATCAGGTATGTGGTTACGCTTATGACTATACCGATTAGTTTTCCGAGGTTTGTATCGACGTTTCCCTCAATGCATGAAATAACTATTGGATGTTTTAATTCATGCAACTATAAAGTGACTATGGCTATCACTATGAGTATACATGTATAACTAGCTAGATCTGAGTCCACCCCTGTGGCTATGCAAAGGCTAAGGATAACCTAGAGTAAGGTCTAGGGTATCATGAGTTAGAAACTGGGCTACACATGAGTAGTGCCATGAGACTCTTAGCATACCATGAGTTAAGGAGTGGGCTACCTACGGGTAGTGCCATGTGACTCAGCCCTAGAAATTGATTCACCTATTAGGTGAAGTCATGAGGGGTAAAATGGGAATCTACCACATGGGAGGTAGTATCCAGGTCCACTGCAGGGACAGCGTAGGGGATAGGGTACACATGGATCGCATAGTTATACTTAAAACGTAAACTTGTTTGTTAAATGATAATTGAATGCGATACATTGTTATATATAATTGAATGATTATTGTTTCCCCCACATACCAGCTTCGGCTGACCGACGTTTTGTTTGTCGGAGTTTTAGGTACAAGCCAAAAGGACAAACAGTAAATCGTCACATTATGAAATACATGAAGAATAATACAAGGAGGATTAGTTAGCGTAGAATCAGTAAGTGGATAGAAGTTAGAAATCCAAAATTTCAAAAGGTATGCAAAGTTTATTTTCTTACAGCTTTTTAGTTTAGTATGTTAAAATTTGATAATTATTCTTGGTTAATTTCCGAACCTTTGATCTGGAAGTCACGGGTGCGGCTCAACCTCTTGGTCTCCCTTAATTGGGATTTATCGGGAGGTGGGGTCGTAACAGTAACCCTAACTCATGGGTAAATTATAACTTGGTCCAAAACAAGCATGACATGCTCAAACATCATCCATACATGACCAAACTAAAAACATAAGCTTGTCACATGTTCTAAAAACATCTCAAAGCATTATATTAAGGTTTAAGAATCTTATTAAGTTAAGAAAAAACAAGGTTACACCAAAGGCTTGGTTAGGGATCTTACAATCATAAACCCCTAACAAGGATTTTGCCCCCAAAATGCTACACTAAGAAAGATGGGTACTTCCTAGGCATCTCTTCCTTAAGCTCTCATGTGGATTCCTCCATTCCACGATGATTCCACAAAACCTTAATCAAAATAATATCCTTATTCTTCAACTCTTTAATCCTTCTATCTAGGATCAACACAGGACATTCCACATACCACACGTCCTCATCCAGCTCAACCTCTATGGCCTGCAAAACTATCTCAGTGTTAGGGTGACACTTTCTCAACATCAAAACATGAAACACTCGATGCTGCTTATGCAACTCCAGTGGAAACTCCATCTTATAATCCACCTTCCCAACATGTGCCACTATAGGGTAATATCCCATAAACTTGGGAGCCAACTTACCCTTCTTCCCAAACCTCAGCACACCTTTCTAAGTAGAGAGTTTGAGTTACACCCTATCTCCCACTTAGAACTCCAACGGTCTATGACGATTATTAGCATAGGAATTCTGCCTGTCCTGGGCTGCCTTCAACTGTTGTTGAATCATCTTGATCTTCTTTGTTGTCTATGACACAAGATCAAGACCTAGAGGTTGGTATTCACCGATCTCATACCAACATAATGAAGATCTATAACGTAACCCATATAAATCCTCATAAGGTGACATATAAATGCTCCTCTGATAACTATTATTATTGACAAACTCTATCAAACTGAGGCGGACATCCCTACTACCTAAAAACTACAAGACACAAGCTCTCAACAAATCTTTCAATGTTTGTATGGTCCTTTCAGATTGTCTGTCTATCTTTGGATGAAATGATGTGTTAAACTTCAATTGTGTACCCATAGTTGTGTGCAAGCACTCCCAAAAGTGATTGGTAAATTGGGGACCTCTATCTGACACGATAGTAGCTGGGATACCATGCTAATGAACAAACTCATCAACATATATCTTAGCAAGATTCTCTGATGTATACATGGTATTTACATGAAAGAAGTGCATTGACTTGGTCAACGTGTCCACAATTACCCAAATGAATCATGACCATTGTCTATCCTAGGAAGTCCAAAAACAAAGTTATTGTGATATGATCCCCTTTCCACTGTGGTATGGAAATGGTTGCAAAGTTCCTATAGTCTTCTAATGATCTGTCTTAACTTGTTGGCACAGAAGACACCTTGCAACAAACTCAACCAACGTCATGCTTCAAACCAGACCACCAATACAAATCTCTAAGGTTATGGTACATCTTGGTTCTACCTGGATGCATAGCATACATCAAAGAATGTGCCTCTTTCAAAAGTAATTTCCTCATATCACCAACATCAAGTACCACTGCTTTGCCATGGTAACACGCTATCCCATCATATGTCCATTGGAAGCCATCACACTTTTCACTATAAAATTCTAATCGTATTTGTTGTATCACATTATCATCATGTTGTGTATCTCTGATCTGCTGCCTTAACATAGGCTTCACTTGTAACTGTGCCAACAGTCCTACTAACAAGGACACTTCTAGCTTCACATTCATTTGATGCTCAGATACCAAGATATCTCTCTTATGGAACACCAAAGAACATAGTTGTGCTTTATCCGCTGATGATGAAGAATACTTTATGTTTAAAGCATCTACTACTGCATTCACCTTCCCTAGATGGTAGTCTATGATGCAATCATAGCCACCCAGCATCTCTACTGCATGTTCAACTCCTGTTGCTAAAAATGTACTTAAGGTTCATGTGGTTGGTGAAGATTTGACACTTCTCACCACAAAGGTAGGGTCTCCATATCTTCAAAGCATGGACCACCACTACAAGCTCTAGATCATGCATCGGGTAGCTTTCCTCATGTTTCTTAATCTGTTGCAAAGCAAAAGAAATCACATTTTTGTCTTGCATCAGCACACAACCCAGACCATTCTTCAATGCATCACATAAGACTATGTATCCTTTCCCTTGCTATAGAAGAATCAATATTGGTACACTAGTAAGCTTCTTCTTCAAGAGTTGAAAAGAACGCTGACACTTGTCATCCCAGACAAATGACACATCTTTCCTTGTCTGCTTCATTAGGGGTAATGCTATGGCACTAAAGTTCTTGATGAACCTCCTATAGTATCATGCTAGACCAAGAAAACTACAAACTTCTTTCAGCATCTTCAGCTTCTCCCACTCTATCATAGATCAACCTTTTTGGCATCCACACGTACACCTTTATCACATATGATGTGCCCAAGTAAAGATACCTCCTTTAGCCAAAACTCACACTTGCTGAACTTTGTGTATAACTTGTATTGTCTCAACAAAGTCAACGCCTGACCCAGATGGTGTTCATTCTACTGGATATCATGGGAGTAGATCAAGATTTCGTCGGTGAATACCACCAGGAACTGATCAAGATGTGACCAAAACACTCTATTCATTAAGTTTGTGAACTTTGATGTTACATTGGTTAGCTTAAACATAATAACAACAAACTCATGATGACCATACTGACTCCTAGAAGCTGACTTGGGTATGTCATCCACCTTGATCAGTAAATGATGATACCCTAACATCATATCTATCATTGATAACACTACATCACCCGTCAACTGATCAAACATGTCATCTATACATAGTAACATATACTTTTTCTTGATTGTCACTTTGTTCAATTGTCGGTAATCTATGCAAAACCTCATTGACCCGTCCTTCTTCTTCACGAACAAGATGGGAGAACCCCAAGGAGACATGCTCAGTTTGATAAAGCCTTTCTCAAGCAGTTCTTGCAACTATTCCTTCAACTCTTGCATCTTATCTAGTGCCATCATGTATGGTGTTTGTGTTATTGGTTGGGTACTGAGAACCAGATTGATCTCAAAATCAATCTCTCGAGGTGGTGGAACACCCACTAACTCATTAGGAAACACATCCCCAAACTCCCAAACAACTGACACTTCCTAGATACTAGGACTCCTTGCATTGGTATCTATCGCATGTGCCAAAAATGCTTCACAACCCTATCTCATCATCTTCTTTGTTGTCATTGCTGACACCAGACATGTTAGAAGAATCTTCCTATCACCTTGGAAGATCCACAAAACAAATGTCACCACTTTATAACTACAATCCAAGACTACTCAGTTCTTATCCAAGGTGTCCATTCCAAGGATCACATCAAATCCATGCATGTCAAGTGGTATAAGGTCCACTTGAATGCTATGTCCTAAAAAAGAAAGGACACAGGAAGGACACACCTCCCCCAGCTTGGTGGAATCAACCAATGAGGTTTCTAAAAAAAGACTATCACAACTATGACTAACAGGCAAAGAACAACTAGCTATCACTTCTCTAGTGACAAAACAGTGGGTTGCACCTAGATCAACTAAAATAGATATAAAGCAAGATACAATCATATCAGAATGAAATAAATCCATCTGACCTGTTAGAACTCATAGATTATGGTTAAACATTCACCTTCACATTGACATGTAGTGTCCAAGCATATAGTGTTGTGATCGATTCAGGTAAATGTAGAAACCTACATGAGTGTAGAGACCATGGATGCACTTGTTGCGACCATATGTAGTGACTATAGGTGCAACGACCTACTTAGGTTTGACATTTGTTGTAACCTCTAGGTTGAGTGATAGCGATCAAAGGCACTCATGTGTAGCAACTTGCATGCTTAAAACATTATGTTGTGACCTCAAGAGAGCATGTGTAGCAACCACACCCTAGGATTAGGGTAGCGACCACAAGCAAAGGTTTCACCATGTGTAGCGACCTGCTACACATCACCTTGCACGCCTTATCCAAAACCATCTAGGGCTCATGTTGTGACCAAAACCAACTCAAAAGCAGTGAACAATGTAACCAAAATAGGCATGCATCCAATAAAGCACTTGTGTTGCTAGTGTCTACAAAGGGGTCATGTGCTTTGACCAAAACAAGACCAAGCATAGAGACCATCAAACAAGATCAAGGTGTGTCGACTGAAGCAAGCTCAAGGGTGTAGTGGCCAACAAGGTCAAGCTACCTTAACAACACATAACATCCTCAAAATAGAGATAAACCATGATCCAAATAGGTGGTAAACATCAAGGACACTAAGCACTATCAAGGAGGAAAACTCCATGCAAGGATGATCACCAAACCCCTAAAACATGTGTCATAGAAATCACCATGAAAGAACCTTGTTAAAAGAGATAAAAACCACGTTGTAAACATGCAAAATAGAACTACACATTCATGCTAGTCAGAGATACTCAAACCATATGCATGTTGATAGGAATCCATGATAAAAAACAAGAGAAAACCATCCATTCCAAAATCACTACAAAATTGGGCACAAAGATTAGGGTTTAGCAGAAAGAGAAATATACTTGAGAATACTAAAAAATCCTAAACCCTAAATCATAATCACTTCATATACCATATAAGGAGCACATTTTAAAGATTATAAAAGCAACCTACATCCAAAAAAATGTTGCAATAATAATAGGGAGATGAGTTACATAACCCCCCTTATGTAGAGAATCAAGCTCCAAGATCATGATCTCTAAGTAAGAGAAGGAAGCTCCAACCAAGAGAAACTCCACGACCAAAAGATCACCTCAAGAAGAAGAAACACCAAGGTAAGAGGAAACTCAAGAAAAGGGGTAAAAATCCTAGGCCAAACAAGAAGAAAAAAGAGGAAAGAGGAGAAATCTCCATCTCATTTAGGTACCACCATGGTCAAACCATAGTCTCTGACCATAGTGAAGCCGAGATCCTCAAAGAATAGCCACCATGGTTGCACCATAGTCTCATAGACAAGAAAGGAGAAGAAGATAGGGTAGAGAGCCAAAAGAAAATGTGACCAAGGAAAGATAACAACTTACCAAGAAATAAGATCACCAAAGATCACCACAAGGATGATGATCAAGCTCAAAAGCACAACATGCAGGGTTGGTCGGCAATCAAAGCTCCAAGATCAGTCCTTCTTTGCTCCACAAAGCTCCAAGGATGAACCCAAGAGAGTGGAGAAGAAGGAGGGCCAAAAAGTATACTTATATGTGAAGGAGAGGGGTTATATACACATGGTAGGAGGGAAGAAATAGGTTATGAGGTGTTGACACAAGAGAGCACCAAAAGGACACTTGTCCACCAAGGAAACATCCACGAAACCACTTAAAACATGCATGCATTGAAGGGTGGTGCAACAAAGGTGGTGTAGTGACCACTTAGGTTCACTGCACACCTTATTATGGTCAAAACATAACAAAGAACACATGTAGTGACTGCCACACAAGATCACCTACTCAACATGGTTGAATCACTCCACTAAAAGACAAACCCCTTTGACCAAACCAAACCTAGGTCACCATGGTCGAAGCAAACAACACTTGGGGTAGATGTTGTAGTCACAACACTCATCCAAGAGTGGTGTTACCATCTCAACACTGAGAAAACCTAGCATGGTCAACACACACCAACAAGGCAAACCTAAGAAACCATGTTATCACCATGTGATGTCACATCATCAACCATGGCCCAAGCAAAGTGCCCCTATGATTATTTCTCTCTATTTTTATGTCAAGACATAGATGGAACACTCTACATGTGACAGATGGCAAGATAACCCTCAGTCATGGGTGAATTACAAGTTGGTCCAAAATAAGCATATCAAGCTCAAACATCATCCAAACAACACCATACTGAAAACATAAGCTTTTCACATGTTCTAAAAACATCTCAAAGGATTAGATTAAGGTTTTAGAAACTTATTAAAAAAGAAAACAACGTTAGTCCAAAAGCCAGGTTCGGGGTCTTACAACTCCCTCACTAAAGAAAAGATGAGTGGTTCCTTACTTCATAATTTAACTTTCTGGGATGTTGACAATAAAATATTAACATTGAAGTTGGATAATCCTCTACCAATGATGTGATAGTTAAGGAACATAGGGAATCTTTGTCTAGTAAATCCCCATTGTTATTTGTTAAGTCATCTAGTAATTCCTCATTGTTATCTGATAAGTCATTGCATGTGTTTTTTTGCACATATTCGAAATTTAATTGTAAGAGATGAACGGTTAATCAGTAAAACTGGAACAAAAAGGATTTGAAGGTGTGGTTTACCAAAAAATTGCTTTCAAGAGGATTGAGAAATTTTGAAAGAGAACTAAGTAGATAAGTTGTTTCCACAACAAAAGGCTATGACTCTTGACTATATGCATGATAAAATTCTACTCTTATAATGCTCAAAAATGTTTATTTACATAAAAAATTATTATGAAGACACATCAAACCTATTTTTTAACCATTTCAATGGCATCTTACAAAATTTTATTGGATGGTATCAATTGGATAATGAGATCACCCAAAAATTTACTAACAATATCTAGAAAAGATTAAAAAATATTGGGATGAAGTTCATGTCTTGATGGAGGTTCTCGTTGTTCTAGATTCAAGGTTTAAAAAGGGAGATACTAAAGTTTTATTATCATAGACTATATGGAAACTCTACATGTGCTCAAGTTGTTTAGGAGGGATGTTCGAGTTTATTGATAAGAGATCAAAAAGATAATGTAGGATAACCTTACTTATCATAGTTGGTTGGTATATGTATTTTCCTATATCAAGATGTGATACATGTTTAGAGGTCCATTCAGTAATATGTTGATTATTCTAAAAATGAAATACAGAAACAAATGTTGTCAATTTATACGTCTATATGGTGAATGTATACTTCCAATTAAAATGATATCAGTATCTTATGTTGGTAGAACACTCATGGGAAAAGTTTCCCAATCAGAGAAAGATAGCATGAGACATTTTAGCTATACATGCATTTATAACGGTCTCTTAATTAGCTTTTAGAGTATGAGGTCATTTGATCATCCCTATTGTAGAAGTTTCATCCTGAGACGTTGAAGGAACAAATGTGGTAATTTGGTATTCAATTATTGATAGAAATAATAACTTTGACTTATATCTTATATTAATTCAAAATATCCAAATAGATTTCACTTTCATATATATAATATTGTATCACATATACTAGAGGGTCTAAGAATATTGTAGCTTTCCTCGATGATGTCGATATTGATATTATTGGTATGCAGACCTTTATAAAATTATAACTTGTGGAAAATATTAATTATTATTGATATGTCACATATTTATGTATATTCATAATTATTTTCTGTTTCCCAAGTGCTAATATTACCGGTACTAATACAATATTAGATCTATTCTCTTAGGGAGATGAGGTTTCTTCTTTGTTTTTCATTATAGCTCAATTCATTATAACCATAGAAGATAGTTTAGTTTATTAATTAGTCGAAATTGGTTCATTGAATAACCTATTATTCAGATATTTCTCCTATTGTATCCATATCTCAAGTTTCATTCTCCAAATTGGGTTGGTTAGTTATTCATGTGTTAGTTTTAGTAAGTGTTTTTTCTATCACGATCTTGTCTCCTTAAGGTTGATAGCCCAGTGACGTCCTAGTATTCTTGGTTTCCTGTAGTAATTCTCAATAAATAAAATCATCCCAAGAATATCCTAAGGTACTTAGGGATGATTAATGAAAAATTACTATTTACTATATTTTGCTTCCTGAGTCCATGATTAGTTTTCTTCATTTATTACATAAATAAATTTTTGTTGTATTTGTCCAAGTCTATAACATTTGGTACATGCTCAACCCTAATTGAATCTTATTGGCATTCATATTCTTTCCTTTCCTTTTGGGTGAGTCTGGCCTTGTTCAATACCAATTTTATGCATAAATGGCGTTCTTCAACTATAGAGGACATCCTTATTTAAGTAGTTTATATTTGGGTTGATGATGAATTATTGTCTTACTTTTTCAAAATTTCTCTTATATTGTTGTTGTGTACCTTGGATTGGTACAAGATGTTTGATATGTCCTCCAGGATGCATCTAGTTTGCTTTTTACTCTTTTATTTGGACCACAATTTCTCTATTCATCTTATGTGAGTTTATGATTTGTATCCATCATCATTCCCTATTTTGTTTGGATTGCCTTTATGGGAATAGGTTTCTAGTTCCCATAAATGCATTAGGATACCTCTTGAACATCTTTATTTTGTGAATAGTTTCTATCTGCTCATTTAACTTTTTATGCAACTTCAACGTGGAAAGAGTGCACCAAGCATCTATAGGTACATGAGTTGTTTGCTTTAAATTCCTTGTTACTCTTGCTTAAATGTAATTTTTTGCATATATTTCTATATCTTTGAATAAAAGCATATTCTTTATTGTGGATTCATTTTTTTTCTAATGCAATGTACTAGTAGTTGAACAATTATATATATGGTAGCACAACATTTTCCAAATTACCTAGTAAAGATGCATTTTTTGAGTGGCCAAGAGTTTTAACCATCATATATAAGCTGGTGTAGAGTCGTATTTTAGTGATTAGGGGTAAATTCTTGTGTCTTATTCATTTTAATTTGTATTTGGGTGAATTCTTTTATAGACGGATGTGTTGTTTAAACTACAAAAATGTGTAACATACCTTTGGTCATTTACAGTGGACTTGCTTCTTTTGGGGGTATATTTTGCTGGTTTTATAAGTAGTTATTCTATTTACCACCTCATAATGTTGAATTTGAATGGTATTGAAATTCGATGTTTTGTTTGCATATGTTAAATATGAATGGTGTTTAATCTAAAATTTTTTGTAGGTGTTTGTTTTTCAATGGATTTTTGAATTCTAATGGTATTTGAATTTTATGTCTTGTATGTATATGTTCAAAATGAATGGAGTTTGAATCTGATTGTAACTGATGGTATTGATTTTAAGGTAGATTTGTGAATATGAATTGTGTTTTAATTTTATGTTTTGAATGTACTTGGGTTAATAGTAAAGGTGTTTGACAAATTTGGGTTGTATACTTTTTAGCATCCAATTTTATTGATGTTACATGCCCATTCCTCTAACAACTTAAGACTTTAAAATTACAAATCTCGCAATGTCATGTATTAATTTATATTACATCTTCACTAGTTATTTTGCATCTTTTTATAGAGAAATTCCTATGTTTTGTTGCAAAGAAGCATTTCCATCATTTATGAACCTATGTCAGCCGATTAACACCATTCTAAAAATTTGTTACGAACCCTGGATCCTCATCATCCTGGGACCCCATCAGTTGACTACTGATATGACACTGACATCACCAACTGACGAAGACCTTGGTTGTTTACTAATGGATCCCCAAGTACATCAATCAATGATGAACCAAGGTTCCATCAACTTTTGGCACCACTGGTCGATGAAACCATCAATGGATGTCATGACAAACTGTCCCATTTATGAATATTGGATATTGTTGAATCTCATGGCTTCAACAAATACTGAGGTGGCATTTGCCACTAATGAATCAATAAACTACCATCAATCAATGGAAGATCAAAAGTTGTTAATCGATGAACCTCCAAACTCCAAAGAAATGTTTATCTCCCCTCTCTTATTCACATAGAAACTCATATCCTTATGACCATTATTAGTTCCTCTCTTTAAAGTATCTTATTCACACACATCATACTGGAAGGTGGATCAACACCGGGGCATACATCATCATACCGGTTTGCAATGTTCCAATGTTAATAACAAAGTTTTGGAGAAGAATTGTTTTCTTTCTAGGAGTTAATATAGAAAGATGTGAACTAGAGGGAAATTTTGTGAGGTTGTCTCACATCAAAGGAGTGACACCCTAAAGGTATAAGAGAAGAAACATAAGAATATAAGTCTATAGCTTATTGTATTTCCTTGTTCCCTTTCCATTCTAGGCCGATCTTTCACCTGAAATCCTAAGTTTCATGAGCATATATCCCCAGAACCCTTCTTAAGATTTGTGGTGAAGAGGTAGGAGATAATGAGAGAAGGGGTTGATTTGGAGTGGAAAGGGTCATATGATCCATGTATATCAATTAGATTCTATGTCTAATGAGAAAATTTTCACTTAGCATCGCGAGTTCCAAACAACTAGCTTATAGTTTCTTTGTCTTAATTATGGATCACTAACTTGGTTGGGTTGATAACATCAAGACTATTGTCAAGGGATCACTTATTGGGTCTCAAAGATTAACTAGCATGTCATTTGTTTATATGATGATGGTCCCACCAATAACTTCTCTAGATATGGCTAAATAACAACAAACTATTGTTATCACATATATTTAACTTGAGCTCTAGAAGTTGTTCTGAATTATGAAGCTATCCAAAATTGGCTTGACTTATGATAGGTCAAACTAACTTGGGGCCAAAAGGTCAGATGACTAATTGTCTAGACCCTATATCTAATAACACTTTATGCCACATCCAAGGAATCTAATCTCACCTTATTCATGTTTTAAGAATACCATATCACCTAAAACCTGATTCCACTTTTGTTGTAACACTTCATCTCCAAATGTAACTCATCTATCTTATTAAGTTGGGCTTATTTATCATGTTCTTGGGTTATCACCAAAAAAATTATAAGGAATCTTATCGATTCTCACATACTTATCAATGCTATTTTTCAAATTTTGTTTCTCATTATCATCAAATAATATTTAGCATTTATGTAGAAGCCATTAGAAAGTGTATATGAAGAGGTTAGAGCTTCTAATCTAGGATTTGTATGTAACTTCAGGGAACATGTTATTATTAGTGTGGGTTGGACAAAATAGCCTCTCTCTTTCCTCATAAAATTTGGTTTGATCTTAATTGATATACAAACTTTGCATGTTGCATGCAGGAATAGGAAAGAATAATATAGGAGGAAGAAAAAAGAAGCAAATGTGCATCATATCTGAATCAGTTTCCTTTTCTAGTCAGATACGAGGTAATTCCATTAATCAAATACCCTAATAGATAGATAAAGAAAATAAAATAAATACATCATTGGTGGATTCAAACTAAAAAAAAGGAATAATCAATAATCAATCCACTAATGATGTTATGGGTTCCCTTCTCTACAACATTCGAACATCCTCATAGTACCCTCTTCTCCCTTATCTATGTGCCTAAGTATAACTCTCTATGTCTATGTTTGTTGATGAGCCTAATTGTTCTCAGACAAGCCAAATTCCAAGCCTCTACTCTATGTACTTATCTAACTTGTGGTTGTATTTCTACTAATCGACTAAATCTATATCACTCTAGGAGACTAGATTCTTCCAATGTGTATGAGTGCATAATTTCTTCTTTGTTCACATTCTTATCATCAACACCCTAAATATGAAAAAAAAGACATAAGTAAAGTCTTTTTTGTGTTTCTAGGGCGGAGGAGCCAACCCTTGTAGGATTCAGACAATTCTTTGATCAATACATCTGCTAAAACCCCTATGCCTAGTTTAAAAGTTATGATGATATCTAGGCCCACCTTAATCTCTTCTATCTTGCATTCTAGGTAACCATACCCCATATTTGTTCTCATGAACCCTCCATTTTTAAACCATTGTGGTTCCTTAGAACCCTCCTATGCTTTACCTCAAGCCCTAATATGTGGACCTCCAACTAATACTCCCTATATTTAATTTGACTCAACCTAAAGACATCTGGTCCCATCTAACCTCCCTATAATTAAACCTATCCACCCTAGTTTGCACCATGAACCTAGAGTTATTGCATCTAAATTCCAAAACATTGGAACCACCAAAGTTCTTCAAAGCTTTGTATTTCATTATAGTTATAAAGATGTATGTTATCCTCCCAAATTATTCTACCATACATCCTTTTACCATCATATCTACTCATACAATGCTCACTCTAGATGGCCCAAATAACCACTAAAGGGAATACACCTCTTGTTAAGCCTAGCCCTCTTTGTCTTTTCTCCATACAAAGTATATGTAAGAGATACCCATTGATCTAGGTGTTGCAAGGCTATTAGAGTCTAGAAAGTTTTGAGTTCTATGTCAAACTAATATTGCTACTTTTCCTCCCAAAAAATGATCTGTGGATTCCTAGTTATCCTCCTCACAGCACTCATAATAAGAAACCATCTAAATATTACATGATCTAATCCCAGAGTTAGAAGGGATCACTCATTTCAAAAGTTTCCCGGCTAAGGTTGAGATCTTGGCTGGAAACACACTATGCCCGATCCAATTTGTTTGGATGGGTGATAAAATTATTCTAGGATCATTGCTTTTCAAATCTTAGTTGTTGATTGGATGGTGAAAAATTCATCCTCTGTTGAACACCATATAGGTGTGTCCCTCCCTTTGGTTTCTCTATTTATGCTTTGTTTGATGACTCTCATCCCTCCTTCGTCCAGTAATTTGGCAAGGATTTCAAAGTTATAACCTCCATATATTTCTATAAGTCTTTTAATACATTTGGGTCAAGAACCTCACCCTATTTCTTACAAATAATCATATTGTTGCCTACCCTCCAAGCTATTTGTAAAGGTATGTCTTCCAATCTCACTTCCCATATTGTGTTAATAATAACATGAGGTAAGATGTCCCACACTCTTTTCCCATGGATAGAAGTTTTCCTCTTACTCTTAAGAAACCATGGTCGAGCCACAAATGTGTTCCAATTACTCTTCCCTTAATTCCTAGTATAATAAGTGACCCAAATACAGTCTCTGGCTAAGATGTTGCATGATGCATTCATCAAAAGGGCATCGAATCTATTTCTAAGACTATGAATTCCTAAATTGTCTTCCTCTATTGGATGGAGATCGTATTCCATCTATAGTCCTTTTAAGACATCGGTAGTTACTTGTCCATGTTTCTGTCAATCACTCCAATGACAGGTAATGGGATTGCACATGTTGTCAAATTGTGGAGTGGAATGGACAAAATCACCCATTGGATCCACGTCATACTACCTAAAAAGGAAAGAAATTTTCCCTTGTATAAGTCTTTTGATATTCCTACCAACTAGATTATCATAGTGTCTAACCTAAATCCTTCCTAGAATTTGGGGAACTCTCATGTAGTGGATTGATTCATAGTCACAACAGCAACCCCAAGCTTTTGAAAGGAGTCAAGGCCTATCCTCAGTTAGACTTCCTAGTATATTGTTGATTTTCCTATATTTACCATTGGTCTTGATGCTCTCTCATAGTCACTAATGATCTCCTAGATACCTCTTGTTGTGTTTCCACTTATATTGATGAAAAGGATGAGGTCATATGTAAACATAAGGCATGGTGGTGTGCAACCTTAGCCTTTGGCTATGAATATCTCTACTATACTCATGTCCTCTTTATGTGCCTACCAAGGACCTCTTGGGCTAATATAAAGAGAACATGAGATAGAGGGTCACCTTCTATAATCCCCCTAGATTGTCATAAGAACCTCCTCTGACCTCCATTCATGGAAATAGAGAACCACGTGCCATGAACCAAGTTCATGAGACATGCAAGGACACCTCTAGAGAAGCCAAAGGCCCCCAAAACACTGAAAGGACAATTTAACTCTATTAGATGCCTTGTAAACATCCACTTTACAAACCATGTTCTCATCTTGAAGGGATTCTTGATGAAATTCATTGCATGATTTCTTGAACTGATCAGATGTTATACCTTATGGCCCTTTTCTGAACAAATGTAAGTTGTTTGTTGGAGATCATCATGGGAATGACAAGTTATAACCTAGAAAGGGTGGTATGATAGACAATCCTAAGACAAATATCCCTGACACTTATGGGTATGAAGTCAACCATTATGGTATGTGCCTCATCCTCTGGAATAAGGAGTACAAGAACGCACCTAAACCCTTTATGTAACTTTTGACCTCTAAGACAATGATTCACTAGTTAAACTAGGTCAATTTTAACAAATTCCCAAGTGAATTAATAAAGTGTAATGGTGAAGCCATCGGGCCCCTATGCACTACCCTTATCCATGGTGATCACAACCCATTTTACCTCTTCTTTATAAGCTTCTTAATGTTAACTTTGTCCTCATCCTATATGATTGTCTCTATGATTCTTGTGTGGACATCTTCATCCTCAATTGCATTTGTATCAAAGAGGTATGCCACTTACCCTATGGCTCCATTCATCACCACCACCCGACCATCAAACAATCTACTTGATCTAGCCTAATCTTCTTGATGTTAGAACTCCTCCTTCTGGATTTGACATGGGCATATAAAAGTCTAGTGTTTTTATATCCCTCCTTAAGCCATTTGATCCATGATCTCTCTATCTAGTAGAATTACTCCCACCTTTGTAAAACTTCTAGGTTACTCATATTTTGTGTTGTTTTTCTATCAAGTCTTTGAGGTCACTAACTATATCTATGCTTTCTTGCAAGATTTTAATTAACCTTTATTATTCTCAACCTTCCCAAAAATGTCTCCTACCACCTCTTTGTTCCTTCTTTTCAATGCTTGTTTACATGGATTTTGTCTTTAAAAAATTATGTATTAGAGACTCCCCAAGATTTTAGGGTCCAATTCTTACTAATGATATCCTTAATGCCTTCATGTTTCAACCACAACTTCATAAATTCAAATTCCAAAGGCACTCCGGGTCTTGCTCCCATCTCAAGGGCATACATAAGTGTGCAATGATCTAGGGATCATGTTCTAACTGTGAGATATTCTATCATCTTGATTTTTTCGTGCCATTTATGATGTATGAAGCATATATCCAGTCTACCCACATTTAATGGGTATACCTTCCCATTCTTCTACCCATGCAACATTGCAACCTTTAAAAAGTACTTTTATACTCCCTCCATAACAACTAAATATTAAAGTATATCCACTCTAATTCACTACCCCTTTGTCTTGTATGAGATGAAGTCTCCCATTACCAACCAAGCAGTTGGAGCAGCTCATTCCACCACTATTTACATTCTAGTGTCAAGCATGAGTCATAGATTACTATAGGCCTAAAAGGTTAGGATCCTAATAATAAGTCTATCATTATGTGCTGGTCAGAAGATTCAGACACTACATGATCTAAGTTAGAAAGTGAAAAAATGAGCGCACAGATGCCCCTGGTTTGTATAGCCAAACCTAGTATGGTAGTACCATGAATAGGGGAGTGGGGAGGTAATGACTCCTGATGGCATTCAGGACCTCCCTCATACAAGAGTTCTTAATGTCCATTTTTAACTCATCTATCTAATTAAGGTTGGCTTGTTCATGATGTTCTTGGGTTACTACCACAACAGTTCACAAGAATTTTACTGATTCGCACATATATATCAATGCTATTTTTTAGAGTCTATTTCTCATTATCATTGAATGCTAGGATTAGGATTTAGGTCGAATTCATTAGAAAATGTATGTGAATAGGTTAAAGTGTCTAATATAGGGTTTGCAGGTAACTTCAGGGAAAATGTTATTATTCATGTGGTTTGGACAAAATAGCTTCTCTCTTTCCTCATAAAAATTACTCTGATCTCCAATTGATATACAAACCTTACCAAACTTTCATGTTGTGTTGCAAATGAGTTAGAATGATATAGATAGAAGAAAAAATAAGCACATGTGCTTCATGTCTGGATTAATTTCCTTTTTTGTTAGATATGGGGGAATTCCATTCATCTTGTCCCCTAATAGGTAGAGAAAGAAAAGAAAAGAAATACATCATTTATGGATCCAAACTAAAAAAAGGAATCATCAACAATTGATCCACTCAAGATGCTATGGGTTATATAATCTAAAACATTAGAATGACCTCATCACCCTCTCAAACCCCTTAGTGTCTATATGTCTATGTGTATACTCTCTTTGTCTATGTTTGCTTGTGAGCCTGATCCTTATCAGATAAGCCAAACCTCATGTCTCTGTTCTATACACACCTCTGTTTGGTGGTAGTATTTTCTACTAATCAACTAAATCTATATCACTCTAGGAAACTAGAGACATATTCTTGTAGTAATTATGATAGCAAATAGCATATTTTTCTTCTATGTTCACATTCTTGCAATCAACATCCTAAATCTACAAAAAGGAAAAGATATAAGCAAAGCATTTTTAGTGTTTCTAGGGTAGATGACCCAACTCATATTTGATCCTAACAATTCTATGTCTACCTCCACCAAAACCCCTATGCCCAATTCAAAAGTTATGATGACCTCCAGACCCACCTTAATCTCTTCTAACTTGCACGCTAGGTAGCAATTCCCAATACTTGTTCTCATGAACCCTCCCATTATTAGACCATTGTAGTTCCTTAGAGCCCGACCTACACTTTACCAAAAGTCCCTAATAATGCCCCCTGTATTCAATTTAGATCGACCAAGAAACATTCAATCCCATATAATCTTCCTATAAGTCAACCTCTCCACCCTAGTTTCCACCAGGAACCCATAGTTCTTCCATCTAGCTTCCAAATGATTGGAGCCACCAAAGGTCTTGAAAGTTCTATGTTGTATTATATATCTAAAGTTGTATGTTACCCTCCCAAATTCTCCTACCATCCATTCGTTTACCATCATATATACTAGCACAATGCTCGCTCCAGATAGACCAAATGACCACTAAAGGGAATATACCTCTTGTTAAGCCTAATCTATTTCTTTGCTCTAGACCAAGTATATCTAAGAGTTGAACCCACACACCCATTTGTTTCAAGAATATCAGAGCCTAGAAAGTCTTGACTTTATCTCAAACCAAGATTTCTACTTCTCCTCCCAAAAACAAATGATCCATGGATTCCTCCTTATCCTCTTGACAATAGTCACAATGATAGACCATTTAGATATTGCATGATCTAATCCTAGAATTAAAAGGAATCAGTCCTTTCAAAAGTTTCCAACCAAAGGTGGATATCATGGATGGCAAACACTATGTCACATACAATTTATTTGGGTGGGTGAAATAATTATTCTAGGGTCATTGCTTTTAAATTCTTACCAGTTGATTGGATGGTGAAACATCCATACTTTTTTTAAAACCATATAGGTGTGTCCCTCCCTTTGGTGTCTCTATTTATTCTTTTTCTATGACTCTTATCCCTCCTTTGTCCAATAAGTGGGCAAGGTATTCAAATTTCCAACCTCCATCTTTTTCTATAAGGATTTTAATTGTTAGATTTGGGTTGAACACCACACCCTATTTCTTCCAAATAGTCATGTGGTTCCCAACCCTCCAAGCTGTCCAAAAAGGTTTATCTCCCACTCTCACTTCACATATTGTGTTAATAGTAACATGGGGTAAGATGTCCCACACTCTTTTCCAATAGATAGAATCTCTACTCTTGCTCTTAAGAAACAATGATTGATCCACACATGTGTTCTATTACTCTTCCCTTAATTCATGGTACAAGAAGTGGCCAAAATAGAGTCGTCGGCTAAGATGATGCATTTCACATTCATCAAAAGGGTATTGAATCAATTTTGATTATGAATTCCTAAACCTTCTTCCTATATCATCTTAGAAATGGTATACCATCTATGGCCATTTTGGATATCCATAGGATTTTATTCATATTTCTCTCACTCATTCTGTGGACAAATAGTGGGACTATATATGTTATCAAACTATGGAGTGTAATAGCCAAAGTTACCAATTGGATATGTGTCATCCTACCCAAAAATTATATAAGTTTTCCCATGAATAAGTCTCCTGATAATTTTATGAACTAAATCATCATAATTTTTAACCTAAATCCTAACTTGTGTGAGGGGAACTTTGATGTAGTGGACTGTCTCACTGCCACAATGACAACCCCAAGCATCTAAAAGGAGTCAAATCTTATCCTCAATTAGACTTCCTAGTATGATGTTGATTTTCTAGTATGCACCCCTTGGTCATGATTCTCTCTCATAGTCACTAATGATCTCTTGTATATATCTTATTGTATTTCCCCTCAGATCAATGAAAGGATGAGGTCATATGTAAGATTAAGGTATGGTGGTGTGTAGTTGTAGCCTTTGTTGAAATCTCTCTAATCTATGTATACTCATATTTGTCTTTACGTGCCTGCTAACAACCCCTTGTAATAAAATAAAGAGGATAGGAGATAGAGGGTCACATTGTTTAAGCCCCATAAAGTGTCACAAGAACCCCTTTGACCTCCCATTTATGGAAATAGATAACCATGTGTCATGAACCAACTTCATGAGACATGGAAGGACCCTCTTGAGAAGCCAAATGCCTCTAAAACACTAAAAGCACCATTCAAAGCTGTCATAGTCTATGGACATTGCCACTTTATACACCATGTTCTTGACTTGGAGGGATCCTTGATTAAGGTCATGCATGATCTCTTAAAGTAATCATGTGTTATCTCCTATGGCTCTTTTCATAAAAAATGCCACTTGGTTGTTGGGAATCATCATGGAAATGATAATGAATAACCTATAAAGGATGGTATAATATACAATTCTAAGACAAACATTCCCAATGCTTATGGGTCTAAAGTCAGCCATCATGGTATGTGTCTCAACCTCAAGAACAAGGACTAGGACAACAAACATTAGCCCTTTGTGTGACTTTTGACCTCTAAAATAATAATTGAGTAGTTCAACTAGGTCAGTTTTAAGAAATGATCAAGTAAATTAATAGAGTGTAGTGGTGAATTCATCATGCCCCTACGCACTACCCTTATCCATGCTCATCACAACCCCTTTTACCTCTTCTTTAGAAGCTTCTTAATGTTGACATTGTCCTCATACTCTATGACTCTCTCTATGATAACAGTGTGGACACCTTCATCCTTTATTGGGTTTGTCTCAAAGATCTCTGCCAAGTTCCCTATGGCTTAATTCATACCACCTTCTCACCCTCAATCAGTCTCCTTGGTATCTTTAAATCATCTTGATGTTAGAACTTCTCCTTTTGGGTTTGACATGGGCGTGTAAAATTCTTTTGTTTTTATATCCCACCTTAATACATTTTATCCATGAACTCTCTCTCTATTAGCATTCATCCCACCTTAGTAAAACTTTTAGGTTACTTACCTCTTGGTGTAGTTTTTCTGCCAAACTTTCTAGGTCGCTAATTGTATGTATGTTTTTATAAGACCCTTGACCTAGATTTTTTGATAAATATGCTTGTTTAAATGAATTGGAAGCTTAAAACCATAATCAAAACCTAATATGTTCTATGATATCATGTGCCAAACTTAAGTTTTAAGTTTGATCTAGTTTGGACACGGTTTGGGTAAGTTTTGCTATATATGTGCTTATTTTGGGTGTTTATGCAATTTACCCATATCTAGGGTTTTGCTTTTAAATTTTCACATGCTACTTATGGACCAAATGTTTTCATATCATTTTTCTTATATTTTTACCTTGGGTCTCCTTTTTGTACCTTAGTTTAGTGGTGACATTTAACCTTGTGTTCAGATTAGGGTTTCCCTTACATAGATGTCCTAACTCGATGGTCATTCCTTTGGATGATGGGATCTGATGGTCCACACCTAGGTGGTGGGATCCGATGGTGGTATCTTGGTTCTTGAAGGTTGATGGACTTCCCTCTTGAGGCACCTAGGTCGATGGTCCTGCTTGTGTAGTGCACCAACCCATGGTGACACTAGGGTGGTGGCCAAGGGAATGCTTGACCCCATGGACCACCTATTGTTGGAGGTCGATGGGTTCTTTGTTGTTGACATCCAATGCTTCCCCTGGTTACTACATTCAATGGTTGGCCTATTTTTTTATGGACAAGACATTTTGACCTTGGACACATGGCATGCTTGGCATGACACCTCTTTCATTACTTTCTCTTTCACCCTAAGCTTTATATACCTCCCTCCTTGCATGAAAATGAGTTCTTTACACACCTACCTCACCCTCTTCATCTTTGTTTCTGCTTGGAGCTTGTCACTCTTAATTGGTGGAGAAGAAGGAGTTGAAGGTAGGAGAATCTTGGTCGATCTTGCTTGCATGTGCACCTAGGGTTCATATCTACCTTATGTTCAAGCTTGTGGAGCTTCCTTAGCTTGTTCTTAACCTAAGGGAGTAACATTTACCTCTTTTGTTCATTTTTATTTCATCCCTACCTTCTCTCTCCTCCTTCTTGTAGTATCCATGGTGTTTCTTAGTAGAGCATGTGCTAGAGCTTGAAGAACACCTTCTTTCTTGCTTCCTTGACCTAGGGTTTTCTTGTTCTTGGAGAAGGAGCTAGCTTGGATGAGTGGAGTACTCAAGCTAGTTCTTCTCTCTCACTGTATCTTCAAGCAACTTTGCTTCTTGGACCTTCTTCATCATCTTTAAGGTGAGTTATATAACTTTCTCCACATTTATTGCTTACTGTTAGCTTGCATAAATAAGATTTTTCCCTAAAACATAGTTCTAAGTAGAAAGGTTGGGTCTTAGCCTAGGGTTTGTGCTTATATGGTAGTTCTTGATTAGATGATCTTCCTAAATGCACTCTTTATCCTTGTGCACGTTTCTTCCTTGGATATGGGAGCTCTCAACCTTGCATGTTTGTGGAGTTCGATGATTTTTATTCCTTGAACCTAGGGTTCCCTTTAAGATGATAAACAAAGTTTTTTCCTTGGTTCTTTGGGATGATTTCTACCTTGTTTCAAGATCCAATGGTTTGGCTCCTTGTTCCAACAAATGGCCCTTAGTTTCTATTTTAGGACTTCTATCCTTGAGAAATGATGGTCTTTATGCTCTTCCCAGTGGTTCAAGTAGATGTTCTTCATCTCTCTCTCAATGATGGTTTACTTGGTGTTTAGGATCTACCTTTCCACCTATTCTTGACAAATGATGGTTCCACTAGTTTCATAGTTGACAATCCACAACCAATGGTTCCATTGGGCCAACATTCAATGGTCTCTCTACTTGTCAAGATTTGACGGTTCTTCTAGTTTCATGGATTGACGGTTCTCAAATGATGATTTTCTGGGTGTCAACATCTAATGGTGGATCTAATGTCCACAACCTATGGTGCTTTTGAAGTTAGAAAATGATGGCCTTTCTAATTCAAGATTTGATGATCTTTCTAGACCTACATCCAATGGTTTTGTTTACCTAATATTCGATCACATTCTTGTGCGTGTGATTCAAGGTTTTTCTTGTATGGAATCTGATGGTCTTATCTAGAAAACATCCAATGGTTTTGTTGGGGCTCATGATTCGATGATGGTGTTTGGTCTTGAGCACATCCATAATCCGATGGAGGTACTAGGTGCAAAGAGTTGTGCTTTCACCTAAGTAAGCATAAGAACCAATCTTAGTTGAATGTTGATTTGTAACATTAGTTCAATCTTCTATGTTAAATCTAACCCTAATGCAATCAAATGATAAATGTTAATTGTACTTAGCTTCCTTGCATGTTTACGTAATGAAGGAGTGCTCTCTCTCAATGATTGTGGTTATTCTTCTATGTTATCCTATCAACATCATAGTTTTATAATGCAATGATATGCCAAACTTTGTAACATAATAAGATGGTGATTGTTAAGACTTTTATAAAGGTGTGGAAAGATAATGATGTTCTTGCAGGGAACCAGTTGATGGTCTTATTGATCTTTAGGCATGTCTTGAGCCCTGATGGAGGTGAAATCCTCTTGGCAAAGATTGGTATCATGTGATGATGTGATAAGAATTATATCTAATACATTTTATATCGTCTGGAGTTGTATTATACCCATGTTTTGTAGAACTCTTTAGGGTTTCATGTGACTTGATCGATGCATTTAAAATATACCCAATTAACATTAACTATTCAAGTGAAACCGATATGCATCATTTAACACACCAATCACTAAGATTGTTAATCCTAGAGTTTAAACCTTTTAACTTTCTGGTTAAGGCTAGTATAGAAAGGATTGAATCCCAAAGGACAACTTTTTAAAATTGTTTCTTCTTAACCCAATTGTTTGAAGAACTTATTTTTTTTTGGTATTTTCATATTTGGAACGAGAATGTAAAAGTTAGTTTGGGTGATGATTGATTACACTAAGAAAGAAAATTTCTGAAATTAAATTACACTTAAACAAAATATTATTTTCCCTATAAAAGGTAAACAAGATTGTTGTTAGCACAAGAAAAACTAGAATGAAAAGACTGAACGTAATAAATCAATGAGCGGTGATTGAAATCAAAGGGAGAGAATCGAGGTGTTAGGGGTTTTCACCACCTTAGTCATGGCAAGAAAAAGAATTATTAATTAATCGACAAATAGGTGACGACATGTGAATCATAAAAATCCACAAAAGATGAAATCCATATGAGCCCATTGGTCCTGGTGCTCATGTTTCCTAGTTCTTCATCCGAAAAGATATAAATCCACATTCACTTTAGAATATCTATGTGAATTGGTTTAATCATTCTAAACCTGGATTTCCATGGTCATTTTCATCCGAGATAACATAAACATCTAAGTGAGTAATTACTTCGCTAGATCATTGATTAAATAAACCGATCACCATCTAAAGAAGTCGATTAAAGATGATTCGATCAAACCATGGCTAAGGGGTTATTCCCCTTGCCTCGATATGGAACTATTCACTCATGGTTGAGGAGAAGGGGAGATGGAGGAAGAAAGTACCTTGGCCATAGTCTAGGTTTAAATAGGAAATTAATCCTTATTCTAGAGATAATAAAATGGCCAGGTTCTTAATTCCTTTCTCCATAACTAAAGAAAGGGGGAAGAAGAGATCTAGATCTAATAGCATAATAAAAGGAAATCGAGGAACAAATAGAAGAATGAACAATTCTTTAAGAAATAAATGACTTTATTGTTGAATCAGAAGAATACAAGATTAATGTTACTATGAGAATTCCAGTACAAAAGTGAAGATAAAAAGATGCTCCAAGGAGGAGGAAGTGCCCCTCCTTTTATAGGAGAAGGAGGGGGCAACTTCTACATTAGGGTTAGAGAAATGGTGGCTAGCTTTTGGGCTGTCTGTGCGGCACCAACTGATCAGTTCAAGGATGAGCCGATCGGCTGGCTACTGGAGGAAAACGGTCGCCAAGAGAACAATTACCAACCCTAATTAGGGTGGCGGCACGGGCAAGACCCGCTCGCCTGGGATGGATTTCCTCCCATTATTAGGGCTTCAACTGAGCATTTAATCTTGAGAAGTAAACCAATCTGGCTGGTCGTCTGACAAGTGTAACGATCGATGCTGGAGAACAAAATGAATTGTTGGATATATGAGACAATCGGCTCATTAGAATGAAACGATCAGTTGGATATCTGAGATGATCGGCTTATGATCTGAACCTATGAGAAAATGCACATAATTGTCAGATTTGTGATAAAAATGAGAAAATATGAATTTGTGCAATTTTAGGGGATGAAATGAATATCTCTATTTGACAAGCTTAAATAATTTGTAGAAAAGAGGTGCTAAAATAGCACGCATCAAAATACCATGGACTTAAAGCTTTGCTTGTCCTCAAGAAATTGAAATATCAAAATGATTCAAAGATTTTGGGATAACAAGTTGATCCTCCCTAGATTAGCAATTCTTCTATCCTTTTCATGGACAAGAGATCCATATCCTAGAACTACAAATTGCAAGCACTATGTTTCTTATGAAAACATATTTCATAACTTATTTTTTTAAACTTATACTTTGTAGAAAAATTCTTGATCTGACTTGTGCTTCGACACTCAATTTTTTTTATTGGGTTAATTGTTGCATGGGAATAGAGAAAATTGAGGTGTGATGGAAGAATCCCACCTCTATTTGACTTGGTATATATTTTTTTATGGACTTGTGATTACATTGACCACAATTTTTTATGTGCTCGTTTTGGCATCTTTTGATGGTACACCCCTTTGTGGGGTATGGAAGAAGAGCATGCCACCCCAGACTTAGGGTTTGGTGTGCGAATTATTTTTCCCGTGCAACAAAAACCTTTTTTGTCTTTCAAAATGAGTGTCGTTGCATAAGTTAGAAAAGACATGTAGCTACATTATATAAGAGTAAAAAGGATAAGTTAATCTAATGCTAAAAAATAAGAAAATCTACATTTGATTCTATTTGATACTCTAAGGCTTGCCATCGTTTCCAAGAATTACTTATCATGATCATAGGGAACTTGATATTGCAAAGCATTTGAATAATTTTGAGAATGAAATTGTTTTAACTAATTTCATTTTTGAAAATAAAATAAAACACTTAGCCAACTAGATAAAGGCCTATGTTTGAAGGGAAAAACAATGCAATACAATGTAAAATGCAGAAAAGAAATGTTAAAAAGGGAAGATAGAGGGTGGATCATGTACCACCCACCCCCACCCTAGACTTAGAATTTTTCTCAGCCCGAGCAAACTCCTAGAATGAGATGGAGGGAAGAGGATCACTGTGGTGGAGGGTGTTTTTGGTGGGAGAAGTAGTAGTTTCCCCAATAAGGGGAGTCGGGACCTGGATAGCTTTGTTGGGCCCCCTACTCCTCATATGATGGTCGATTGGGGGCATAGTGACCACAGTCAACATGCCAGGACTCCTGCGAATGCTGCATCAGGTACATGTGATTGAGCCGGTGGCCCTATCTCTGCTGCTCATGCTAAATCTCATCTAGCTGGGTCTACACCTCGTAGAAACCGTAAGGGCCGACGTCGTCGTCTAGTCGCCGCCTGGTTTGGCATCTAGAAGGTGGCGGTGGTGGTCCAGTGTCCTCACCGTGGGCCTCTAGAGATAGGCTCCTCCTGTGGGGCTGTGGCTTGGGGACAGTGTCAAGGTCTGGATGCTCCAGACTGAATCTCTGGATATGTCCATGTAGGTCTGTCAACTCATAGACGTAGTTTGTTGTCGCAAATCACACATGTAAAGGGAGCTGGAGGACCACCTGAGTGTCCTTAAACAAAAGATAATAAATGCCTTCGGTACCCAAACAGATGAACCTACTATTCTTCAAATAGTGAGTGTGGATGAGGTGATTTTTGAGCTCAAGCAGAGGAAAGGTGATGTAAGTGTAGTCCAAAAAGATGGCGAGTTGGGTGACATAGTGGTCGATGCGGAAAGAAGAGGAAGTGGCACAGGTGGCTTGAGTACCAAAGTGCTCAATGATAGCATTGACCCAGTTGAAAGGCTCTTCATGTAAAAGACACCAGAAAGCATAAAGTTCTACTTGTGTGATTGCTCCCTAAGTACCTTCCCGACTAAAGATGGTACAAGCCAGGATGATGTGAAGGTAACAACTTATTGAGTTTTGGATGCAGGAGGCCTTGGGCCCACTAGAAAGATGGGGTAGAAGCCTAGTGATCTCAACCCAGAACTTGTCTCTGTCATAGTGGTCTGGGTAGGAGTCATGAGAATGCATCATGCAGCGTTCTAGCCAATAATCATCTCTGTCATCGAGGATAAGAGAAGTGATTTTCCTGGCAGAGGACTCTAGATTTTCTGCGAAAATCCTGAATTTGCAACTCGAGTTTCCAAAAGAATAGTGTAACCTGTGGAAAGTGCTCAAAAACTCGAGGGTAAGATCACAGTAAATGGAGGTGACACGGTAGGGAAAGATAAGGATGTGGTTTCTACAGAGGATGTTTTCAGTAACCTCATGGATTCCCAACGCATCTAGGGTAGTGTTGCATGCCAAACGAGGAAGGGAAATGCCTATTGTGTACATCTCCTCATAACGTTGGTGATGTTCGGCATTAGTGAACTGGACGTAGTTACCTGGAATGGGGTCTATATGGGGTGAACAGGGGTGGTGGATTCCGGGTCATTGTTGGCCTTCTAAGTGCCTTCCATCTCACGGAGAAGCTCATCTGCCTCATCGATGTCATGGTGCATTTCTTCAGGCAACTCGGGTGAAGACTCACCAGTGTGGGAGGGGGTGTGTGGAAATGAACTCCAAGCTGAGAGTTGAAACGGCAAGGAGGGTCCCTAGGAAAGGATGAGGTGGCTTTTCCCTTACTCTTGCAAAACTGGCCGAACATGTCTGTTGTAGGGCACAAGCTGGCCATTTTTCCACTGAAACGATAGTCTGGTGAAATTGAGATGAGTGTCTCATTTATGAGACGAGCTTCTAGAACTAGCAAGGCAGGCGTATGGAATCTGAGATGATCGGCTCAGGGCGGCAGCACATGCTTATTATCTTGGTCTAAGCAGACAGTGGAGCAGGTTGAGTGACACAACGGATGGCTCGTCAAGAAGAGGAGCGGCAGTGGAGCAGCTTCGAGTGCTCATCTGAGGTGGTAGCCGGTTGTCTGAGTGAGCATATGAGCAGTGGAAACGACAAGGAAGACGGCTGGTATGTGAGTTAAGTGGAAACTAGAAGGGGCGGCGGGGGCGAGCCGGATGGCGTCAGAGCTCGTCGGGCAGCTACAGCTCTAGGTGAGTGGAAGCAAGTGAGACCAAGTGGTGGTAGAGGTGAGGAGGAATGGTTGAGGTGAGAGGCGAGGTGCAACTCCAAATAGTGTTAGAAGCAAAGTGACCGGTGGAGCCAAGCACCGATCGTCCTGCTTGTGATGTGACATAATCTGAAGCTGGGTGAGAATGAGATCTCATAAGGATGGGGCGGTGGCTAGGGTTAGAGAGTGAGTTGTGAGGGTTCAACTCACTTTGGAAGGAGATTTATAGCAAAGTGAATCCTCTGAGCTGATCAGCTGGTGTCTGAGCTGATTGGCTCGTGCACCTTGTGTGCTGGCCAAGGTTGATTTAAGAGGGGTTGCCTCGTTTAAAGGGAGAAGAGGGTCAGCCGTATTGTGGGAAATGTGACAAAGTCGGGACCCAAGCCGATCGACTGAGTTGTCGAGGAGACCCAGTAGAGATGGTTGAATCGATCGGCTGCTAATAGAAACAAAAATAATAAAAATTAGGGAAAAGAAAAAGGAAGGGAAGATAGTGTTGGGTTGCCTCACAACTAGCACCTTGTTTTACGTCGTGGCTCGACAAGGATCAAACTATCTAGATTCTGAGGGAGTTGTGGGGTCGGTTAGGTTCAGGTCTTCCAAAGGTGAACATTTGTTTGAATCTAAAGCTACAAGGTCATCAGTGGTGATGTATCATTTAAGTCAGTGCCCATTAACCTTGAATTTACCCAGAATTTATCCCAAAGAAGAAAGTTGCCATGTGGATAGGAACACTTGACAATGTAGGGTATGTACCATCTTGACTTGAGTTTTTTGGGAAAAAGTTTGATAAATTTCACTCATACCTTGTTGGTTCAAAATTTATTGTTTACACTGATCATGCATCCATTCTCTATCTCATGACCAAGAAGGATGCCAAGCCTAGACTCATAAGATGGATTTTGTTATTGTAGGAGTTTGTTCTAGAAATTCTAGACAAAAAGGGGTCTAAAAATGCCATGGATGACCACCTAAGTAGACTAAGATATAGCCCCATTGATGAAAAACCCATAAATGAATCTTTACCTGATGACCAACTGCTCAAGGTAGACTCCCAATTCCCTTGGTTTGCCAATTTTGTGAACTATTTAGCTACAGGTGTATTGCACCCCGAGTATACGGGACACTCTAAAGGTAAATTTTACATGACATCAAAAATTATTATTGGGATGAACCTTATCTTTTTAGACTTTGTGTCGATGGTTTATATCATCATTGTGTATCCCACGAAGAAAGCATTGCCATTCTAGAACAATGTCACTCTGGCCCCTATGGTGGTCATATGAGTTCCTAACAAACAACTACAAAGCTCCTACAATGCAGACTCTTTTGGCCCACCATCTTCAAAGACTCATACGATTATGTGCTCTCATGTGACCAATGTCAAAGGATGGGTAACATTTCCAAGCATGACCAAATGCCCCTCACCTCTTGGCAGGAATTAGAGATTTTTGACGTCTGGGGGATCGACTATATGGACCCATTTCCTTCTTCTTATGGGTTTTCTTACATTTTAATCACAGTCAATTATGTATCAAAGTGGGTTAAAGCCATACCCACTAAAACCTGTGACTCTAAACCTATTAAGAAACTCTTTAAAGACATAATTTTTCCTTGATTTGGAGTCCCTCACACCGTCATTTCCGAAGGGGGATCCCATTTTTTGGAGAAACATTTTGAGGCTCTTTTGAAAAGATATGGGGTTAACCACAAAGTTGCCACTCCTTACCATCCTCAGACCAGTGGGCAAGTGAAAGTATCAAATAGACAAATCAAATCCATTTTAGAGAAAATTGTTGGACGCACTAGGAAAAATTGGGCGTTAAAAATCAAGGACGCTCTGTGGGCATATCGTACTGCTTACAAAACACCCATTGGTACCACCCCCTTCAGACTGATCTATGGTAAGCCATGTCACTTATCAATAGAATTACAGCACAAGGCCAGTTGGGCCATCAAAAGTTTAAATTTTAACCTTTCTATGGCTAGAGAGAAACGTCTTCTCCAAATGAATGAGCTTGATGAACTTAAAATGAAAGACTACGAAAATGCAAGAATCTACAAAGACCGAACCAAAATGTGGCATGATGGTCACATCAAGCACAAAGACATTAGAGAAGGGGATCATGTTCTAGTTTTTAATTCAAGATTTGTGTTGAGGTGCTCCTTCCAAATAAATAATAGTTTCCTGAGATTTATACCAATCAGGATTAGAATTGAGTATACATTTTCTCTTTTGAATTAAAGTTATAACTTTTGTTTCCACATAATCATATCTTTGTTACTATAAATATGGAAGTACCGCTATATCAACTTTAGTATGACCCATAAACTTCTAATCCATAGTTCAACACTGCTACTTTTGCGGTTGGGTGTTCCTCTAATGTAGAGATTGCAAGTTACAATGATTTATTCTTATTGTAGTAGCAACAATGTGTGACACATATCTCTCCCCAATGATGATGTAAGAATTGTGATTTACTCTTAGATTGTTCAAAATATGTAGTCATTGCTGGAGGAACAAAAAGTCTATTTCTTTTAGACCGGTTGTCTAGTGACTTGTTATTGAAGGATTGTTGGAACTACAATGATCTAGTTCTAGGTGTATGTAATGGAAATAAAACTGGTCGTTAGACTCACAATACTTATGCAACATCAAAACATTGATTGTCACAATCATTGTTGTTTGTGTAAGAAATGTGCAACTTCTTCAAAGGATAACCATTTTTTTGTCTTAGTAGCTGTACCTAGAGTGTAGTGTTGCATAGAAACATTAAGCCATCAAATATCTTTAAACATAAGATGATAACCAAAAACTGTTAGTGTGTATGCTTTTTCTTATTGTTAACAACATTCACAATATGATCAATGTCCTAAAACTTGATGATAAATAATTGGATACACATATCCTAGATGTTCATTTTTTGGTGATTTCTCACAATTAAAAGGCATTGACAAACTTGCACAAGAAGTAGTTGAGGTTAAGAATGATATAGATTTTTCTTTGATCTTCAAGCTTTTAGAGTTAGCTCCACTTCTTCAAATTGCAGCACAATTGAAAGGGTTTTCTGGGCTATGAAGATTACTAGAAGTCGTATGTGTAATAAAATGGAGGATATTTGACTTAATATTTGTCCTTATATTGAGAATGACATTTTCTATACCATTGACAATGACAACATTGTCAAGCATTTTCAAAGAATGTCTAGTCGTCGATGACAACTCTAATGGCCTTTTATAGTTTTTCTATTTTTCTGTTACTTTCTAAACATGTGGATTCTTGTCTCCTCGTATTGATTTTAGGATTTTGATTTTTTTTACATGTAAATGATCATGCTTGGAGTATCACATTGAATGGTGCCCCTCCCGTCCTGGATAAAGTTTCTAACTTTGCCACTACTGTGAGATAACGTGTTGTGGTCGACTCTCCCAGCCAAAGCTAGATGTACATGTTAGACATATGGCTGTAGGAGGCATGTATATAGAATGATTTAAGCCCAATGTAGTGCAACTAGTACATGGAGGAAGTGTAGTTTTGTGTCTAGTGCAAATGAGGAAGATTTTTATCCCACATTGATCACTCCTAGAACTTGTGTGGTCCTTATATGTAGGATCACATGTGACACTAGTGTCCAAAGGTCCTAGGAGAGGGTGTGCTAAGCTCCTTGGTGAATATGTTGACCACAACACACATACACGCACACTCACAACACCACACTTTGCCTAGCCTAGCCAGGTCAGGCGCAGGCTCGGGCTTGTGGCTTGCGGCTTGAGGTATGTGGATTGTGGATTGTGGAGAATGTCTTTTGTCTTCCGTCTTCTTCTTGCACTAGGATATAACTATGTAATTAATTAATTATTAATCTAATCAATTGTTTCTTTTTGAAATGGATTTATTAATCCTAACTAGAAACTATTTTCCTTCTGAATTTTTTCGTAACGTGTAAAAGAGTGATCGAGTAATTGTGTATTAATGAAATAAGATTTCAGTGCGTGTAAGGTTATAAATAAGCCTCCGGTCATTATGGATAAATACATCTAAAATAAACATCAGTTGTCAACCATTTCATTTGTATTTTACAAATTATAGAGGAGAGTTTTCAGCCATCACTTTTGAGTTTCTATGTGGAGTTCCTCTCCTACGAGTAGCGACTTCTTCCTTCTCCTACTTAGAGACGTTGTCATGCGGTGGTTCCTGCGATCGCTGGGCTGTGTTGGTAGTGCAACTGAATGTCGTCAAGCACAAGTGAGACGGCAACCTTCTTCAGATTTGTAACTGGGTCAACTAGAAGAATGACACATGTCCTTCTAGATTGTGGGTTGCTGATTTCTTAATGTAACATGTTCGTTTTTCAAAGAATGGTCTGGTCTGTGTTCCTAACTTAGTTTTTATTTTCTCCTGTATTGTTTATTCTTCTACTTATCTAGATCTCGCCTGAACATGTTAATCTTTACACCTGTTGTTATTGTATGTAATGACATATATATATATATATATATAATTAACAACAATCTTTAAAAAAATCATTATCTGTCATTTATTAACAATGGTCGGTCATGTTGGTTCTGGGAATAAAATTGATACTGGCCAATTTCCTGAGAAATTTATTGGTACCAACTTTTCTTGTTGGCAGATTCAGATTTAAATTTGACTTAATATTATGGGTTTTGGTCAATACTTAGAAGATGATGAACCTAAATCTGATGACACTATCCCTGATAATATAAATATAATTGCTAATTGGAAGAAGGGTGATAAGACGTGCCAAGGGTTGATTGTGTTTGTTTTATATAACAAATTGTATGATTCTTTCTCGAAGCGCCTGTTACTACTTCTAAAGTTTTTTGGGAAGAATTAGTTAAGAATTTTAGTACTGAAAACCAGGTTGCTGAAAAGTACTGTGCGTCTAAATTTCTAAAATTTCAGACAGTTGAGGGTAAGTCTATTTCTTTTCAAACACCCAACTTTCATCTCATGTGTCATGAACTCTCAGATGCAAAGATGAAATTGCCTGAGAAGGTCATTGTTATGTCCATCATAGAAAAGTTCCCTAAGTCATGGGAATCATTTGACATGACTATTAAGCATCACAAAGGAGACTTGTCAATGAATGATCTAATGAGGGATATTAACATACAAGAAGAACACTTAAAAGAGAAGGCTGTCAAGGTGCCTACTGATGCAAACCCTAGTGTCAATTTTACTATTGCTAAAATCAAAGATAAGAAAACAAACAATATGCATAAACCTAAGGCTAAGATCGAGAAGAAATCGAAGAACAAACCTTGTTGGACTTGTGGGCAGGTTAGCCACTGGAAAAAGGATTGTCCTTCAAATAAGGCAAGGAAAGTTGCCACATCTGCAACTGAGGAGGTTGTAGTCAATATGATGATTGCATCCTTGAACCTCAATTATGGGTATGTTTCTATAAAACCTGAAATCCTTTCAATTTTTGAACCACTTTATTGGATAATTGACACTAGGGGTAATGTACATGTTTGTGCTTATAAGTCCATGTTTGTATCTTATCAGGACTCAAGAGGTCATTTTGTGACTTTACACGATTCCATCTCTGTAGAAGTCAAAGGATAAGGACAGATGGACTTGAAGTTCCCTTTTGGGAAGGTTCTGACACTTCATAGAGTCATACATGTTCCAACCATTCGACACAATATCCTTAGTGGCACAATTTTAGTTAGGGAAGGTTTTAGAGTACACTACAAATGTAATAAGGCTATTATTAGACGACAAGGGCTATCTATGTGATGTGGAGAACTAATTTAAGATTCTTGTTGAACATGTTTCAAATTCCATTTTAAATTTGAATGATAATAGTTATGTATGCATGAATCTTGTATCATTTGATGTTTGGCATTCATGTCTGGGACATGTAAATGTTGCCTCAATGAAGCATATGATGAATTTGAATTTAATTCCTAAATATGACATTAGCAATAAAAAATGTGAAATTTTTGTGCAATCTAAATTTCCTAGGAAACCTTTTCGTTCGATGAATAGGAATGCGGAAATATTACATTTAGTGCATATTGATATCTGTGAATTTAATGAGATTGCTAATAGGGATCAAAAGCGTTATTTTATAACTTTTATTGATGATGCTAGTAGATATTGTTATGTCTTTTTACTTAGAAGTAAATATGAGACATTGGATAAATTGAAAATTTATAAAAGAAGATGAAACTCAAATCGCCAAAGTACTTAAGTGATTAAGGTCTGATAGGGGAGGATAATATACCTTGAAATTGTTTTTGAAATTTTGCCAATTGCATGGTATCATTTATGAGGTTACTTCTCCGTATTCACCACGGCCTAATGGTATATCTGAACATAAAAACTAAACCCTTATAGATATGGTAAATTCTTTACTCCAAACCCCAGGTCTACCCAACTTCATGTGGGGAGAAGCTTTGAATATTACTTGTCATATTCTGAATAGAGTTTCCCATAAACATGTAGAAAGTAGTCTGTTTGATTTATGGAGAGGAAGAAAAAAGAGTCTCAGATATCTTTGAGTGTGGGGGTGCCTTGCTAAGGTACCTATCCTTAAACACAAGAGGAAGAAATTGGGACCGAAAAAGGTTGATGTCATTTTCTTAGGGTATGTAGAGACAAGTTATGCGTATAGATTCTTGATTATAAAATATAATATCTCAGTCATTGAGGTCAATACAATTGTGGAATTACATGATGCTACATTCTTTGAAGATATGTTTGCCATGACACCTGGTGTGCCCAATGAAGTATCTCAAGAGGATTTATTCACCACAGGTTTTGTTCCCAAGCACGTGGAAAGGGTACAAAAGTGGGGGCAACTTAGAACAAGCTATTTTTGAATATGATGGTTTTGAAGAAATTATGACAACAACTATCAGCATATAGTGTTATCACACAAAACTACGTGGAAATAATCATTAACAACGAGTTATCAAAAATCACTAAAAATAAAACCTTTTTACCTAGAGATCCACTACCAGGAAACTCTTTATAGAAATAAAAAAACCATATATGCATCATGGTTCAATTTATACATACATCATTCCATCACCTCGTAAGGGTATGGGATATTAGTTGCTTTACCAAAACATATGCAAAAGCAACATTATACATCAAGGTGTACTAGCCAAAATCTCAGATCGATCACAAAACTATTTATGCACTATCTCCCAAAGAACTGAGAGTATAGGGACGACACATATGACTCTATATCTACAAGACACATAAAAACCCACTCAACTTGAGTTGTTGTTGTTGTCCTTACTGCTGCTGCCCGCCCTCTGCTACACAATCTCTACCTCCTCGTGCATGTCCACCTAAAAAGTATGGAAACCCATAGGGTGAGATCCATATCTCAACGGGAGATATAACCCTCATCCAACAATATTATTACCATAGATAAATCTTATGAAAGAGAGAAGAAGAAACCTTTATTGAATTAAACATGTATAACTACTTGTTATATGCAGAGTAGAACAATCTTTATCATTAAGTAGTTCCAAAAACTATGACTGAGCAATATATCATCTAATCATTTTTAAAAGGAATATGAAGAACATGTATAATATTTATCAACTAAGACATATAAAAGTAATTGCATCCTCATTCAATGTTTTCATATTTAATCCTTAAGCAAATATGCTACACGACTGATTACATCTTTTAACAATCAATCTTATGCCCTAAAGAGACGAGGCATACCGCTCATGCTCCAACTGACCAGTGCTAAGTAGCATCAGTGCCATATAAGGTCTATGGAAGAGCCAGACTCGATGACCTCACCTTCCTCAGTCAATTTGATATTATTGGCAGTGGCATTATGAGCCAAACTGCAATTAGCTAGCATGGGTATATAGGTTCATTTCTAGAGAGATACAATCCATAGTTGTTCCCTTATCAGGATATGACCCATAATCAATCCTGATTATATCAGGGTATGGTTCGTAACCAATCCTGATTGTTATTTGAGTCATGGTACAACCACATTCTTGTTAGGGTATGACCCAAAGCCAATCCTAATATTCAGGGTATGGCCCATAGCCAATCCTGTTAGTTAAGGATACAAGGAGATACCCCAACTTACACCCCGCATATTCAATAATATACACTCTGAGTAAAACTCATTTTACCATTCAACAAATCCTGACACTGAATGGATCTATGGCTAGGGCAACTATATTTGTAGTTTACTTGATAGGTTAAGTGCATTACTGCACCTTTTCGAATCAATCAAGTTACAAGCATGAATTATAGATAAATGCAACATAGAAAGGTGTAACATATTTTTTAAGAAATTTTGTATTAATTGGAACATATCTTGTTACACTCATTCTAGGATCTCAATCCCCTAAACACTTTACTGAGAATCTCATCCCTTCAATATAATCATTATCATGATCACATGTTTTGGGTATCAAACCCTCAATTCATTATTGAACAATGTCACATTTTACAAGGCAACAATCATTTCTAGGTCATCAGACACATATATATATCATGCTTGTTGTACAAGTATATCACATGGCTCACAAGGCCTTATATAATTTGTATTATGCTAAATCATCATAGCTCATACCTGGCTATGCTCATCATTTCATAATACCTACATGGTTAGCATTTCATCTCAAATGTAATATCAAGTAAATATCATAACCATGCCATAAAGAGAATCATTCAAATTGCAACCTTCTCATAGTTAGGGTTAGTTTTTCCCCTTGTAGCCAATTTAGGGTTTTCAAGTTCATTTTTATCAACCAAACCCTAATTCACATAATAAGAGCTATATAATTTCCATAACTGTTCAGCATACTTCATCAAATATCATCAATTTATTATCAACATGAAGTATTACCTTTCTCATATGAGTAGTACAACTTTATCTCTCACCCTTATTAGGATATTGACTTCAACATACTTATTACATTAATTTAATCCTCTTTAAGGTTTATCATCCTAGACTTATTAAAGTGTACCCATCTCATTACGTTATAGTGAATCCATTGATTATATTCAAGGTGTATCGACCTACACTCATCAAGGTGTATCAACTTTCACTCTAATCCTTTTGTTGGCCTAGACACATTCACTTGTATCAGCCTAGACACATCTACTTGTATCGGCCAAGGCACATCAAGTGGTATCAGTTTAGATGTGCTTAGGGTATATCATCCATAGTGTATTCTTGTGTGTCGGTCGCACTATCACATTATATATCGACCACTCAATCAACTACTGTGTCAGCCATACTATCATCTAGTCTATCAGCCACACCATCATATTGGGATATCAGCCTCTAGGTTTGAGTTGTCTCGGGCTAGTCCCCATCAATACCTTTTATACTTTCATCTGTCGGCCTCACCACTACTTGGTGTGTCGGCCAAGACCTCAAGGGATGTGTTACCCACACCTTCACATAGTGTGTCAGGCTAAGTTTGTCACCCATCACACTTGTGTCGGGCTAGAGGGATATCAGATTGTGAGTGTGTCAGATTAGGGTTAGGGTTGGCCATGACGGTATCTACACTCAACTAAAGCATCATGGTTTTGATACTCCATCTTTCAAGACATTATGTTGGTCATGACGAGCTAGTGTCATTAAGGCATATCATTTTAATGGTGTCAAACATATCAGCCTAGATTCTTCGAGGTCATGACGGATCAACAACATATCGTTTCTAGGCATCATAAGTCATGAAGGCCATCCATGTTATAGTGCAAGTGTGTGTTAACTTGCCTTCAAGATATTAGGCTGCCCTCATCTTTTGCTTTAGGTGATAGGTTAGACAACTGAAAAGACAATAATCCCACACATGTAACAAACTGATAGGGAGTTAGAAACTCTTGTATATTGGTCTTTCTTCATGGAGCCTTGTAATGGGTTAGGGTTCCCACAAATTGATACCGATTTGTGCATAGAGGTTCTCATCATCTTCAAGCTCCAACCCTTCATACTTTATTACTCTAGTTCATATATCCATTAGAACTTTTAGAACCATCATTTAATCAAGGAAAGTCGAAATAGAAAAGGAATCACCAAGTATTGCATGATAGAAGGTGAATAATAATAGAGTTGAGTTCAAGTTATATAACCCGCCTCAAGATCAACACAAGAGCTTCAAGCTCCAAAGATCCACATTCTCAAGGTTGAAAATGACTTATCAAAAGTATAAAACTTGATCACAATACTTCTATATGAAAGAAGATATCATAGTAAGGAACTTGGTAAAGAAGGAAGGGAAGGAAAGAATCATGATCTGAGAAGCATAGTCTTTGTAAGGTTGAAGATGATCAAGGCTTTAATTTGGGCAAGTTGCTCAATCTTCCCCTTTCACCATGATCTCCTAGGGTCATCCACCAAGCAAGAGATGGTAAAGGAGTCAAAAGGTTTACTAGGAGGTGAAAAGGGGGGTATATATAGTTGAGGCTCATGAAAGAGAGTACGTGTAAGGTGTCATCACCATGTGCACTTAGGTGACACATGTCCATGCATGGTGAATCCATACAACCATAATTATCTCGTCATGAAAAACTCTTGAGGATAATCCAAAGATAAGATATTGGCCATTGGGTATCTTTCTTGACAAGATATCACAATCCAATATCACATTATGTGCAAACTGATACAACTTTTGCAAGGAACGTGTAAACCGATAGGATTCACCTACTTGAGGTGGTTATCCTAAGATGAGTACTTTCAAAGGTTACCAAACTGATATGGAACCTCCTCTATGGCTTAAAAGCTGATAGGCACTCCCATATACACTTCATAGCTCGACACAACCTCATCGAGGGTTCAAAATACTCAACATTCTTTGGTTCTTCACCGCAATGAGTACTATCATTCAACCAAGACTCAAACAAGGCGCCCCCTTCTTTCTCTCTCCTCTAGATGATTCTAAGAGAGAGAAGGAACACTCTAGAGGTGATAATTTGCACATAAATCCCTCATTTGGGTAAATTACAATCTTTACCAAAGTTATCATATAAGGCACAAACAATTTGCAAATAAGTTCAAAATTGAGAAATAAACTCTCCTCAAGTATTAATAATTTTCAAAAGATTAAGATAAGGTTCTAAACAATTTACTTAACAAATCTTCTAGGATTATACCAAAACCCAGGTCAGGGGTGTTACAGAAATGGTTGAACCAAGGAGAACAAACCAGCCTAGGACATCCAAGGACTTTAGAAGTGAGTTTCTCACTTACAATGTTGAGGATGATCCCTGTAACTTTCAAACAAGCTATGGAATCTCCAGAAGCTAAGTTTTGGAAAGAAGCCATTAATGATGAAATCCAATTAGTTCTCTCAAATGGAACTTGGAATTTGGTGGAATTTCCTCCTGGTTGTTATAAAGTTGGTTGCAAATGGATCTTCAAGAAGAAACTTAATGCAAATGGGACAATCAATAAGTGTAAGGCTAGGTTCATTGCTAAGGATTACACATAAAGGGAAGGAATATATTATTTTGATAGTTATTCCCTTATTTCCTGTGTGGCCACAATTTGAGTGATTATTGCATTGACTTCCATTTATAACCATGTATCCATCAGATGGATGTGAAGACCGTGTTCTTAGACGGTGATCTTCAGGAAGATATATATATATATATATATATATATATATATATATATATATATATATATATATATATATATATATATATGGAACAACATGAGGAATTTGTGGGTTGTGGGAATGAGTCCAAAGTGTGTAAACTTGTTGAGTCATTATATGACTTGAAACAAGTCCCTAAGCAATGGCATGAGAAGTTTGATTCTATGATATCATCATTTGGATTTGTTTCTAATGAATATTATAAGTGTCTATACTAAAAAATTGTCAATGATGGATTCATTTTGTTATGCCTATATGTTGATGATAACCTACTTTTTGGTTATGATAACACCTCATTCTATACACTTCTCACATATATTTTATACCTCCCCTAGCATACTTTTTATAGATTTCCTTCACTTATTTTAGCACTTTATGCCAAGTATCTCACTTACACACTTTTTCCTTTATTGTAGGGTCACATCGAGCCAAGGTCGCGGTCGACACCTCGACCACAGCCCATTCGACCATTAGGGACCACCCCAACACGTTTGAGGTCTCCAAGATCACCTCAATACCTTGCACCCATGGCCCCTCACACCCGCGGTCCACACGCCCACGGTGTGAACCCATGACCGAGATTTAGACCGCAGTCTGACCGAAGGGGTGCAACACCCAGACTGCGACTGAGAAGGAGACTTAACCAACCTCGACTAAGGAGAAGATGGCAATGAAGCCTCGACCAAGACCAAACCTCGACCGCGGTTGAGGAGTTAATTCAGTGGAGCACACCTATAAACAGGCCACCTACACATCTTGTCAGATCATCAGATCTTGAAGGACCACAAAGTGCTGCCATTTTCCAGACTCATTCCCATCCATCCAATTAGTCTTGGATCTCCAAAGGTAGAAGCTGAGGAGAGAGAAGACTGAAAGCTCTATCTTCTTCAAGAGAAGGAGAACATCCACGCTATCGACCTCCTAAATTTGGATCTGAAGAAGTATTATGTTGTATCACATTCTTCTCTCTCTATCTAGATCTATTACTTCCATATTGATGTACTTCCCTCATCTCTTCGTGGAACTTGATGTATCTATCATTTTGTAACGCTGTTATGCTGCCCATAAACATGTGTGGCTAAACACTTAACTTGGGTTGGGAGTATCCACTAAGGCTCTCCCAACATGTATATTGTCTCTCCTTTTTTAATATATATATATATACTCTTGTCAAAATTATCTCCATGCACCGGTTTTAATGCTTCACTTGTATGCTTACCTACCTTCTTGTGATGTTTGATCGTTGGTACCTCGAAAGAGTAGTATCACTAATATCTTATGTTATGGAGTAGTATGAATGCATGAAAATGTTGGAATGCTAAAGCCTATGGTCATATGTTCTTCCTTGTAGCTTTTGGATAGTCATCTCGAGAGAGAGGTTGTCCTTGGGCTTAGATCTATCCTCATCTCAAGAGAGAGAGAGAGAGAGAGAGAGACAGAGAGAGAGAGGAATAGACACCTTTATGATTGCTTGTAGTCTTGATAGGATTATATGAGAGGGAGAGATGATGTTGCATGTTGGTGAGAAGTCTTAGTAGGTGAACCCAAATCCAAGTTTCCCTTCCATATCTTTGTTTCCATCTTATTTTGTTACACTTTGTTTTTCTTATCTTTGGTTTATTTCTTTTCTTTTGGTTTAAGCACTATCGTTCCTTTGGGAACACCCTTTTAAACCATCTATTATCCAGAGTATATGAGTGTGAGACCCTATGTGCTTAACACCTACTAACCTTGCCCCTATGGTTCGACCCCAATTACTACATCAGACCCCGTATAATAGTTGTGAGGGCTTAAGTATCGGGTTACTATGTTAAGAGTCCGACTACTCTGGATCCGCTCCCTTATGGATGCACGTTTTAGGCTAGTCAACTTTTTGACGCCATTGTCGGGGACAAGACAAAATGACACTGTTAAGAACTTGAGTCCACCCACTATACTCCTGTGCCTCAAGCTTAGTAATAAGCTTGACTGCACATAAACCTTAAATATGCTACGCTATGTTTGTGTAGAATAGTTTGTTTTACACATCCAATTTACTAACCTGACTGTGCAGTCTATTCAAGGAACCTGGAGGAAAGTAGACTCATTCGAATTTTCTCCTCAACCTTGAGTCACCATGCCCCCTCGTGTGGATGGTACTCTCACTGGGGATGAGCAGAATGGGAGGATTCAACATAACCCCCCACCACTGCATGGGTCATACAAAGACAGAGATGGCCATTACTCAGACGGTCGTCAACATGAAGAAGAATGTCGGGAAGAAGAACGTCGAGATGAAGATCGTCATGAAGAAGATCAACATGATGAAGAACGACGCTACTGACACCGAAGAAGGTACCGTCGCAATCACCGTGACAATGAACGTGACCATGATGGTCGAGACAGTGACACCAAGGATGATGAAGAGGGTAAGACTCTTAGAAAACTGGCAACAACTAGAGCCAATGAATCTAGATGCCCAATCATCATCCCACACTTCAACGCAACAAACTTTGAGTTGAAACCATCTATCATAACAATGATCCAGAATAAACCTTTCTGTGGGAATTCGAGGCGTGAAAACCCATACCATCACCTCGATGCCTTTAAAAATATATGTGATACCATCAAGATGAGGGGAGTCCCTCAAGAAGTGATATACTATAAAGGCTTCAACTTCTCTCTAGAAGATAAGGCTCTATCATGGTATCTCAACCTTCCTCACCAATCCATCGATGGATGGAGACCTCAGGCAGATGCCTTCGTTACCAAGTTTTATCCTACAGAGAGGACTATCAGCAACATGCAGAAGATCACTTCTTTTGCATAAAAGCTGGGAGAGAACTTGCACGAAGCATGGGAACACTTCCAGGAATACCAGAGGGATTGTTCGCACCGTAATTACCATTAGGGATTCCTCGTGACCACCTTCAATAATAGGCTGCCTCCTACTGAGATGACTTCGTTGAACGGAGCTGCTGGCAATGACTTCCTTGGAAAGAAACTGAGCAGAACAATGAAGATAATAGACAACATGGTTGCACTGTAAGAAGACATAGACTATGATAGGAATGATAGGGGATCAATGAAGAAAGTAGGGTCTGAAGGACCATATATTGAATTCAAGGCCTTGGAGACCATAACAGCACAGATTCAGAAAATAGAAACTGATGTCAAACAGCTGAAAGATACTTGAGCCAAAGGCAAGAAGCATACTGAGAAGGTCATGAAGTGTGTTACATGTGGAGAAGGAGGGAATGGGATCGATAATTGTATCTATACCCGACCTGAGGAAAGTGACAAAATCAAAAGTGAAGAAGAGACACAAAATGTCTCCTATGTTAACTTCAGGCGACAAGACCACCCTGGGTTTAGTTACGGCAACAAAGAAGCTGCGGAGAATGCACATCAGCCTAGTAGTTCATCTAAACCTCCCCCAGGGTTTGAGAAGAAAGGGGTGCCAACACAATACACCAAGACTACCAGCTACCAGTAGAACAAAAACAACTATCAAGGCCAAAACAAAAATGTGAGCAGGCAAGCACAAGGGCAAGGCCCAGGGCCGAGCCAAGCAAAAGACAATAACCAAGCCGACATGATTGCTCAACTTTTTGACTTTGCAAAGAGGCAAGCGTCGGTGAATGATCAACTGGATCAAAGTGTTCTCACGAATTCAGGAGTGCTAACTAACATGCAAACTCAAATGGTGGACATGCAAACTCATCAAAGACAGATTGATCAACAACTTGCACAGCTGGATGAGCTAATGAAAAATCCTTCAGGCTAGATCCCGTCAAATACTGAGACTGCCAAAATGGCTACCCTCCGATCTGGGAAAATTATGGATAATGCTAAAACCAACAACATTGAAGAAGAAAGAAGTTGTGTTAATCAACAGTCTGAGAACAAAAAGGCAACAGAAGAATCAAGAAGGAAAGAACAAGTTGACCATGGTAAAGAAGCAGGACCACCCAAAAAGAAGAAGGAATGAGAGAAAAATGACTCAGACCCTCTGGGAGATGTTCTTTCGAAGAAAAATCCATACGTTTCAAGAATTCCTTTCCCCTATAAGTTAATAAAAGCACACTTGAAAGAAGAGGTATAAAAAGTTCATGGAAGTTGTAAAGAAGCTTCACCTAGATGTGCCCTTTCTTGATGCAATAGAAGAAATATCAACCTATGTGAAGTTCTTCAAAGATCTGGTTATGAAAAAAAGAAGAGGTGACCACATTGAAACTGTCCAGTTAGCAAAGATGATCAGTGCTTTTGTTCAAGTAGAGCTACCTACCAAAAAGAAAGATCCCGGAGCATTCAACATACCTTTTTGTGTTGGAGATAACATGGAGAGAAAAGGATTAGCTGACTTGGGAGCAAGCATAAGTCTAATGCCCCTGACTCTAGCCCAAAGGCTTGGGCTGACAGACATGGTAAAGATAGGGATGAGGATCGAGTTAGCTTATCATACCTTCAAGAGGCCAGTGGGGATAGTTGAAGACGTTCTGATAAGAGTTGGATGATTTTTCATACCTTGTGATATAGTAGTAATATACACGATCGAAGACTCCAAATGCCCAATGATATTCGGAAGGCCTTTCCTTGCAACAGGAAGAGCACGGATATATGTTGCTGAAGGAATTATCACACTGTGAGTAGGGAACGATCACTTGGATTTTAGAGTACAAGATGCCATGCGGGGACCGTCTCTATCTGAGTCAGCCTACTTCATGGACAACTATAATCAGTATTGTGAAGAAGTGCAAGAAGATAAAGCAATCATAGATGCACTAATGCGAGCCCTAAACAGACAGGATCCTACCATGGAAAGTCAAGAAGTCATGGAAATCTTAGATTATTTGAACCAACCAGAAGAAGAATTCAATTATGATGAAGAAACAATTGAAATAGTGAAGTATGATTCGTTGGAACAGATGACCGAGGAGAAGGAAGCGCCGAAGCCCAAACCAGAGTTAAAGCCTCTTCCAGAAGGGTTGAAATATGAATTCTTAGACAAAGAAGAAAGAATCCAATAATTTTCAATGCCAACTTATCAGATGACCAAATGGAAAGGTTGCTAGACGATTTGAGGTTGTGTAGAAAAGCCATAGGGTATTCTATGGAGGATATCAGAGGTCTTAATCTGGCTTTATGCATGCATATAATTCACCTTGAAGAGACAACCAAGCCATTGGCTCAACCACAAAGGAAGCTAAATCAAATGCTAAAAGAGGTTGTGAAGAAAGAAGTTATAAAGCTACGATATGATGGAATCATCTACCCAATAAGTGACGGCAATTGGGTTCCATCCATGCTGTACCCAAGAAAGGTGGAATGGTGGTCATGTGAGGGGAAGATGGAGATGAAGTTGCCACAAGGACAGTGACAGGCTTGCGCATGTGCATCGATTACCGCAAGCTTAATACAACCACCAAAAAGGATCATTTCCCCTTACCATTTATCGACCAAGTTTTGGAAAGGTTGGCCCATCATGACTATTTTTATTTTCTAGATGGAAATTCAGGATTCTATTAAGTCCCTATTCACCCAGATGATCAAGAGAAAACAACATTTACGTGCATCTATGGCACATATGTGTTCAAAAGAATGTCGTTTGGACTATGCAATGCACCCACAACATTCCAACATTGTATGATCTCGATTTTCTCAGATTTTTTAGAAGATATCATAGAATTCTTTATCAATGACTTCTCAGCCTATAGGACAGACTTTGATGCATGCCTAAGAAATTTATCTCTAGTGCCACAAATATGTGAGGAAAAACATCTTATTCTGAATTGCGAGAAGTGCCACTTCATGGTACGAGACGACATGGTCCTAGGTCACAAGATTTCAAAGAAGGGAATTGAAGTGGACTTGAGTAATATTGAAGTTATCTCAAAGCTTCCACTGCCAAAGTCTATTATAGGAGTGAGAAGTTTTCTAGGATATGTAGGATACTACATGAGGTTTATAAAAGATTTCTCAAAAATTTCAAAGCTTTTGTCTAATCTTCTACTCAAAGATGCCAAGTTTGAATTCACCAGCGAATGTTTGGATCCCTTCAATACACTGAAAAGTGCTAAAAATGACACCAATTCTTTAAGCATCATACTGGGAATTGCTCTTTGAAATCATGTGTGACGCCAGTGACTATGTGATAGGTGTTGTCTTGGGACTAAAAAAGGATAAGAAACATCATGTAATTTGTTATGCGAGCTGGATGCTTGATGAGGCACGAGTAAACTACACAACTACGAAAAAAGAAATGATGGCCATTGTATTTGCCTTTGGTAAATTCAGATCATACTTAATAGGATCAAAGGAGAAAGTATATACAGACCATGGGGAAATTAAGTATTTGATGCATAAGAAGGATACGAAACCATGACTTTTAAGATGGGCAATGTTGTTGCAAGAGTTTGATCATGAAATCATTGAGAAGAAAGGGAAGGAGAATGTGGTTGTAGACCACTTATCTAGAATAGTCTTTGACGAAGAGAATCAATTACTAGTAAACGACAATTACGTTGATGAAACCCTACTAATGGCTCATTCTGATGAGCAGAGACTACCCTAGTTTGCATATATCTGTAACTATCTACCATGTGGGAAGTTGCCACCGGAAATCATGTGCAACCAGAAGAAGAAGCTATTTTCTGACTTGAAAAATTACTACTGGGATGACCCATTGCTCTTTAAAAGATGCTCCAACAATCTATATCGTCGATGCATACCAGAGGAGGAGGTGTCATTAATCCTGAAAGAGTGTTATTCTTCGCCTTATGGTGGGCACCATGGTGGGGATAGGACATAAGCAAAGGTCCTATTATTTGGATTTTACTGGCCCACACTATTCAAGGATGCAACTTCTTTTGTCAAATCATGCAAAGAATGTCAGCTAATGAGAAATATAAGCAGGAGGAACAAGATTCCCACGGTAAAATGGATAGAAGTAGAAATTTTTGATGTTTGGGGAATTGACTACATGGGACCTTTTCCGCCATAAAAAGGGAATCAATACATTCTCGACGTTGTTGATTACGTTTCCAAGTGTATTGAAGCAGTCACTACTCAAACTTGTGATTCCAAGGTCGTGATAAAGCTTTTTGAGAAAACTATATTCCCACACTTTGGAGTACCATGCACGGTCATAAGCGACGGAGGATCATATTTTGGTGAGAAACAATTCAAAGCTTTGCTAAGAAAGTACAAGGTGAAGCACAAGGTCGTGACTCCTTACCACCTCCAGACATCGAGGCAAGTGGAAGTCTCGAATAGACAAATCCAGCAAATCTTGGAAAAGACTGTGAGCCGCACAAGGAAAGATTGGTCAATGAAGCTAGATGACACACTTTGGGCTTAACAAATCGCTTACAAAATACCTATAGGGACAACACCGTATAGGTTGATCTATAGTAAATCATGTCATCTACCTCTCGAACTAGAGAACAAGGCTCTATGGGCCATAAAATTTCTGAATATGGATCTCGACAAAGCTAGTCAAAAAAGGTTCCTTTAGCTCTAGGAGCTCGAAGAGTTGAGGCAGCATGCCTATGAAAATGCAAGGATTTATAAACAAAGAATGAAAGTATGGCTTGATTCCTATTTGAATAACAAAGATGTTCACGAAGGGGACAAAGTCCTTTTGTTTAATTCAAGCATCATGTTATTCACTGGAAAGCTTAGAATGAGATGGTCAGGCCCATTTTATGTGGTAAAGATATACCCATCAGGGATGATGGAGATATCAGGAGAGAAGACAAGAATTTTAAGGTAAATGGACACAAGGGTAAAAAGGTACTACAAAGATGAAGCATTTGTGAGGTTAGAACTCAGTTTGGGGGAGTCCAACTCAGCAACAAATGGAATGAATGAGGCAAAAACTACGTCTGTGGAGGGAGAATGAAGATAGGATGAAAGATAAAGTCGAGCTAAAGACTTTAAATAAGATCTTCTTGGGAGGCAACCCAAGATTTGCTATTTTTCATGTTTCATGTTTTCCTTTATTTTGAACTCTAGTGTTATGATCTAAGTACCTCTAGTTTTCCTTATATTTCAATTTCTCTTTTCTAAAAGGAGTGTAAATATTTTATGTTTTTTTGTCCAAGGATGGTTTTGTTTGGAGGAACAAGTTTTGTTTTTTATTTCAAGGTGTTTTGGTTTGGAGGACCACAGTCGCAGTGTCAATATTGTTCAAAAAGGACGTACACCGCGACCCGCGACACTTGCTCTCAAAGTCTTGATAGGCTGCGGTCGCAGTCCATACCAAGGAGAAAAATGATTGTGGTCGAGATGTTACCCACACCTCGGGTCACAGTACCCATCATATATATACTAAAACTCTCGAAACATCATTCTTCTCAACCTAATCTCAGACTTCCTCAAACTAACGAATCTATCACATGAATCTCCTTGACGATCAAGTCCTCGAGCGACATCAAAGCAACTGAATCAAGCTTGCACCAACGAGGAGCATCCCCACCGCCCCCTGCATCCTCCACCTCTCCCACAATTCCCAGATATTTTCACTCCGTTGAGGTATTCATTTTCACTTTCTCTCGATTCTCCATCACTGATACTCCCGTTCCTCGCCGTTTCTCTTGAGTATTTAGCAACCTTGTTAATTCAAGAACCACCGCGACAACTGTCGTGGCCCTATCAGTTTCTACATCATCACCACCTAACCTAAGTTGGGTTTTAAGACCCATTTTGGACACATGACTTACCAAATGAGATTTAGACCTCTAGTTCCATCGCCATCTTCAATGGAGCAGGACTTCTAGTTCTGCTGTCTTCACGATCATGGTATCACTTGATGATCGTGGGTCGCGGTGCTTATCGAATGAAATGTCACTTGCACATTGACCTCGTTCACGGTTGTGGTCACCCATGTTTTTACTTCTTCTAGCCGTGGGTTGCGATGTCTTTCTTACTCAATAACTGGCTGATAAACGACCACAGGTTGAGGTCATAACTAGGTCATGAATCTTTCGACTGTGGTCGCAGTCGTTCTTGTTTGCTTCTCAAGCGCAGTCCTTCTAATTTAGTTCTATTGTTTGATCAATACACCTCAGTCGTAGTGTCATAGACTCTTTGACCAAGTAATACCTCAGTCGTGGCTTGGGCGGCAGTCAAGGTCCATCTTTTATCTAAAGACTGTGGTCGCGGTGTCATGAGAAAAACTGGAAATATAACATAATTATACATACACGTGATAATAGAATAAAATAATTAATGAAGATGAGTTAAAAATTAATATCCCCATGCGGATGATACAATTAATTTGAAAATTTTTAGAATGTCAGGCTCAACTGGCAACTCATTGCTCAAAAGGGCAACATCATTGAAGGAAATAGAACAAATCATGGATAAGATAGAAGCATACTTAAAACATGATACAAGCTCGCCGCCAGCAAGGGAATACAACTATAGCTGACGATGGAGAAGTATCAGTGCATTCTGGGTCATCAGATGCCAAAAGAGTCAGAAGCATCGCATGGTTCAGACAGAGATTTTAGAGTACCAGCCTACAGAGGTCAAACTGAAGAGCCTGGGAAAAAGGAAGGCTCAGCCCAAGAAGGTCAAGTAAACAAAAGGGTAGGAGAAAGAAACAGTCTGCACAGAGGAAGAAGAGACTGAGAGATCAATGCTAAATCAGAATGGGCCAGCATTTGTGCCAAGGGACACTGTGCACCAGTCAAATTACGATTGGATGTTACAAGTCAAGGTGTTCAAGCCTACGAGGTAACTCGATGTTGATGACTTCAAGAAAATGGGAGTATAAAATAGAGTTATCAAATTTCTAGAGGGTGCAAATCTACGCACCCTATGCACCTCAAAAACCCCATCCGTGAAGCAACTAACAACAAAATTTCTATCCTCTTTGGAGAAAGTCCTTGTAAAGGAAGAGGAGAACAAAAAGGGGGGCGGAGACTTTAAACTAGAGGTGAGACTAGGAGAAATGTATCACACAATTACAGAGGTTATGCTAAACACCATCTTCACACAGACAATAGAAGAAGCACAAGCTTATTCTACCACACTTGGAGAAAAAGAAAATGTCGGATACAACAACCACAAAATGTGGAAAGAACTGACAGGAGAAGACAAACATAACTCTAAGAACTCCAAGGCTATCCTGATCACCTCATGCTTCATCAAGGTTATGTAGAAGATAACTGCTAATATGACATACACGAGATCGGAGATGGGAGGAATAACCAAGGGAGACCTCTTCATGATATGGTTTATGCTGAACAATAAGCCAGTAAACATTAGAAAAATACTAATTGAAAGGCTATCAACAGCTGTGGGAGGGGAATCCAAACAGACAAAGGATTTCTACATGGGAGGCCAGATCTCAAAGATATCCCACCACTTCATGAGTGCAGACGTGTTGATGAAGTACAAAGTAGCAAAGGGGCAAGCAAATATTGACATCAAGTCCCTCATCAACACGGGAATCTTGGTGCAGAAGAGAGATAAACTCTACTACAAACAAATCTACTCCAAGAAACTCCTTCCCCTCTCAGAAATTGCTTATTATGACGCCCGCAAGTTGCGGCACACCCAAGATGACATTGACAAGATGTACTCAGGGGCCATCCGCACTACTATGGAGAAGCCATCAGTAGCTGATGAAGAGGGCAATAAAGCCAAATCTATAAAGATAAAGAAGAAGAAGTTGGAGGAAAAGAAAAAGCTGGCAGTAAGGAATAAGAAGAAAGAAGTGTTAGACAAACCCACAACTCTGAAGGAAAGCTCACCTCCCATACCTACAGAAATAATAGTGAGCAAGGGATGCCAAACTCACGAAGAAATACCAGAGCAAGGCATCCAGGTGAACCTGGACGACACGACGAGGAAAAGTCCACACCTCGAAGCGACAACAACAAAACAACAGGCGGTGGGCGAACAAGAACCAGACCAACAACACAAAGACTCGAAGGCTATACCTGAACTGACAATCCCGGAAGTGATCCTTCAAATGCTGGGACAGCCAGAGGATAGAGTGCCCAACCCGACCTTGCCAACTCTACAACTGGAAGAACCAAGGGCATCCACAACATACGTGGAGTCACAGCCACCACATCCTCCAACCTTTGGAAATATACTGGGTAACAAGTTTGATGTACTATGGAAACACATGCATCAAACATTTGAATTTAATTCAAATATAACCTCCACCATGTGTACGCTAACCATGCAGGTGCAGTTACTGAATGAGAGGATCGAAGCGCTACCCTAGTTCACGCAAGGGGTGCTAAACACCTAGAAAGAGATGATGGGAGTGTTGAAGATACTCACAGAGGAAATGGTAGCCCTTAGGAGAGAGAGAGAGAGAGAGAGAGAGAGAGAGGGATGCCCTATGGGCCAACAGAGACCACTTAACAAGTGGCTACGAGGCGGCAATGAACAACCTCCAAAGGGAGCGCCAACGCCTGGATGAAGACCACCAACAACTGGAAGAACGCAAAGAGATCGACAACCACCGGAAGAGGAAGAAGAGAAAGCGTGTGGCAGGCCCCTCAACATTGCAAGCTTCATCGAGCCCTCCAACCCCAACGATAACGACGACAACAACGTGGGAGGGACATGTGTAGGTACAACGCCAAAAGAAGAAAGCACCAATGTGAAAACTGCCTCAACAACTGCACCTCAAGCAAAGGAAGCACCACCGCAATCAGACACTCCCAAAGACAACGAAACGAAGAAAACTACTATGTTGTCAAGGGAGCTCAATTTGAACAACAGTCCTGATAAGGACAAAGCAAAATCTCATAGGGGAAGGGGGCACTAGAAGAAGAACAAACTACCCCAACTATAGGAAAAGCTGCACCAGATGAACCCACATAGGCCGTCATCACCAGAGCAGAGAGCATATCGATAGAAGATCTCACGTCAAGAGAAATCAAAGATCTAAATAAGTTCTTGGATGACCTGATGTCTGGGATGGACATGTGCAGTGACTTCCTACAATCCCTGGTCCATAATGAATAGGACGACTATCTTTACAATGGAAAGATGGAGGCAACTTTGGTAGTACTGAATGCTGTCAAACTGGGACAACCGTCTGAGGAAAGCAATGTCAAAGACAATACAGCTACGAAGACCTCCACATATGTTGCAGATAAGGTGACCGCCAGACGCCAATGAATATAGAAAGACTGCATCCAACCAGGGAAGCACCCCTAAAGGAAGCACAGGACGACACCTCAGACGACGAAGAAGGTGGGCTTGCCACTTTCTTTACAAATGAGCCAGCCAGGAAGAGGAGCACACCAATCAAGAAAACTGAATTAGGGGTGGCACCTCCTCTGCCTTACAAAATGGCGGATATGGACATGACTGCACTATCAAGGATAACATGTAGGGATGTGCATATCTTGGCAGATATTCTGGATGATAGTCTGCCCGAAACCGACGTCGTATACCACAATAAGGGCAGGCATTTCACAAGGGAACACTTCAAAAGAATATTCATGAAAAGGGAACGTGTACACAAGAAGATGTTCAAAGTACTATACGCCACCCTCCTAGAAGAGTTCTTACATCCAGATAAGGTACAACCAGTGTTTAACGGCACCACACATCTAGTAGGACTCTTATACAACAAAGACTACAAAGTTGTTGATGTGACTGAGCTAAAACAGGTAGTGAGCAGAAAAGAAACAAAGTTTGTGGTCCTACCCATAAGGAATGTGAAGCACTGGGCACTAATCATCATATATTTATATGAGCGAAAGACAACAATGTTCAACTATTGCACAGCTGAGATGGACTGTACTACACTAATATACAAAAATAAGGAAGCTAGGAATATACTGAAAGTGCCACTGCATCTGCAGAGAGCGATACAATCAGCAAACGACGGATTTAAGGGAATATGGAAACTATTCTAAATCTGCAAGAAGGTCCCGCAAGAAGAGGCTGGAATAGGGGATTGCACTTTCATCGTATTATGAATGATGGAAGCCATCAATAAGGGCATCGTGCTGGAATACTTATGCATGAAAGATCTGCACGGGTTGCGTGGTATGTACGTGATGGAGGTTATCAACGACCGTCATTTCTTCAGCGATCTAGTGATGCCTTCAAACGCAATACCACGAAGACTTCATCAAGAGATCCCTCTACCTGAAAAGGTAACTTGAGGGAACAAATTAAGACCCTGTGGATTGACCCGACAGAACCAACTACAGTAGCGGCATGGAAACATGGTTGGAAAACTGACATTGGAGTAGCTACGGAAAGCATGTCAGAAACAAAACTTGAACAACCTCCAGTGGTAAAAGATAAAGAGGAACAACCTATAGCAAGGCAGCCAGAGGAAGGAGAAGTAGAAGAAGATGATCTTTCTGAAGAGAAATCAGATGGGATAGCTGGAGAGATAGTACCTACTTTCAAGGACTTTGACAGATGGAGCAGCATAAGCCTATCTTCATAATCACTAAACATGATAATGAAGTCCTTGAAAGAAGATGGCACGCCGAAAGAGGCTATATTTGAATGGGACGAGATATGTGTGCTAAAGGATGACCTCCAAGATACGCTGAAAATAGGAGGGTACTTATCAGTCAGCACGATGTCAGCCTACCAAGCTTTGTTAGGCGACAACATGACAAACACATATATGGCATGCTTCCTGCTGGTGTATGACATTCTGAAGGACAAGAGATCAGGTGAAAAAGAACGTCTGCAACAACACTTAGCGATGTCCCTCTTATACTACATCTTCGTGTATATACTTCACGACAATCATTAGACTTTGTTAGTAGTCAACGTTATTAAAAGGACTATAGTGTTATACAACAACTCAAATGTAGCCTTTGCACTAAACATAAAGACAAACATGACTACTGCAAAGACACCAACCAAAGAAAAGGATGCCACATGCGTTGAAGCGATTGTCAAACTGCTAAAAAGCCACGGAAAAGGGTACAAGCACACAACGGGCAAAGACTTCAAGAAGACACAGTTCTACCACAAGAGCCCTCAGTTGGTGCCTCTGTCAAATGACTGCGTCTTCTTCTATTTATCCTAGATGATGGCCCTAGCCAATCTGAATACAAAGGTGGAGGGGATGCAATATGAACAGTGTCATCTGCTGTGAGTAGTATATGCAAGCATGCTCCTCGAGTCCAAATGGACCTCCAACACCAAAAAACCAGAATGAAGAAAGCTTGTTTATACGTCTCACTCAAATTTTGACACCCCGAGATGGGGTGAAGGATAAGTTTGGGGGAGGAGTCATAAACGGGCTAGAGAGGTACAATCTTGCCACCATTTTACCATTCAATTTTTTCAAAAACTTTACTTGTACATAATTTAGCTCTAGCCAAACTATTCTTGCTTTTTGCTTAAAGAAATCTGGCTATAAGCCACATCTTTGTGTAGTTACCTTAGAAATTTGTCTATTTTATTGATAATGGTTGTAGTGCTATCGTCTTATAGAGAGAGAAAAAAATACGAGCAACTAATGCATATAAAAGTAAAACGAGAAGCATAGAAATACAACTTTATCTCATTCTTGCAATAAGATATTATGTGTGCAACAACCTTAAGCTTATGAAACCACTAAAATCTAGAGACCTTCACTAAGCCATACTCCTGACCAACCACCTTAACCTGACGTCTCCAACCTAAAAATCCTCATCTATGTCGAGAAGGAAACAACTACCTCTTTCCAATCAATCTATCACCGCTTTGGGACTAAAAGAATCTTGGCCACCCAGAAGACCGAATAAACCCCAATAACCCAAGCCAGAGAGGAGTTATTAAAAGGCAAAAAGAAAAAAAATTACAATGAGAGTTGTACCCAAAAGATGCCAAAAGTTTCCACACGTCCGGTGTATTGCTGCACTCATGAATGCAGATATGTTGTGCCTATAAGTGGAAGCTCGAAGCCAAACTTACCGACCTCCAATCCTGAACGGAACTCACACAACCACCTGACTTTACATCAAAAGCCTAAAGGGCAACACTGTCCCTACGACATTTGTGGGTGAGAAAGTTCAAGAGAGGAAGAAAACACTTAAAAGCCTAAAGCTTACCCAAACACATTAGCATAGGGCCAACATAAAATAAAGAAAGAGTGTGAAAGCTACCCCTTAGGGAGATGTTGTATTGGTACGGTCGGTAACCTAATGCAAGAAGGAGTGATACTTTGAGAAGGAGAGACCTATTCTACCAAAGGTAATGGCAAGAAGTCAAAGTTGTGCAACTCTGGTTGTAAAGGGGGAGGAATGAGACTTTAGGGTTGAGAAAACATACCACAACAGTCTTGATGCAAGAATGAGATAATGTGGTAGTGTTAAGTTTTGCAAAGATTTTGTCACACAAATTTTCTCTTTCTCTCTATGTTTTCAGGCCTACACTTAACCTGAGGACATGCTTGATTCAAAGTTTGGGGGAATTGATAACACCTCATTTTATACACTTCTCGCATATATTTTATACCTCCCTAGCATAATTTTTATAGATTTCCTCCACTTATTTTAGCACTTTATGCCACGTATCTCACACACTTTTTCCTTGGTTGCAGGGTCACATCGAGCCAACGTCGCGATTCACACCTCGACCGTGGCCCATTTGACCATCAGGGACCACCCCATTGCAGTCGCCGTCTCCAAGATCACCTCAACACCTCACACCCATGGCCCCTCACACCCGCGGTGCCTCATGCCCCTCACACCCGTAGTCCACACGCCCGTGGTGTGAAGCCACGATCGAGCTTTAGACCGTGGTCTGATCGAAGGGGTGCGGTACCCAGACTATGATCGAGAAAGAGACTTAACCAACCTCAACCAAGGAGAAGATGGCATTGAAGCCTCGACCGAGATCAGACTTTGACCAAGACCAAACCTCGACCGTGGTCGAGGAGTTAAGTCGGTGGAGCATGCCTATAAATAGGACACCTACACGTCTTGACAGATCATCAGATCTTAGAGGACCACAAAGTGCTACCATTTTCTAGACTCATTCCCATCCATCCAATCAGTCTTGGATCTTCAAAGACGGAAGTTGAGGAGAGTGAAGACTGAAGGCTCCATTTTCTTCGAGAGAAGGAGAACGTCCACTCCATCGACCTCCTGGATTTGGATATGAAGAAGTACTATGTTGTATCACTTTTTCTCTCTCTCTATCTAGATCTATCACTTCCATCTCACTGTACTTCCCTCATCTCTTCATAGAACTTGATGTATCTATCATTTTGTAATGTTGTTATGATGTCTGTGAACATGTGTGGCTAAATACTTAACTTGGGTTGGGAGTAGCCACTAAGGCTCTCCCAACATATATATTGTCTCTCCTTTTTGAATATATATACTCTCATCAAGATTATCTCCATGCACCTATTTTAATGCTTCACTTATATGCTTAGCTACCATCTTGTGATTTTTGATCGTTGGTACCTCAAAAGAGTAGTATCACTAATATCTTGTGTTATGGAGTAGTATGAATGCATGAAAATGTTGGAATGCTAAAGCCTATTGTCATATGCTCTTCCTTGTAGTTTTTGGATAGTCATCTCAAGAGAGAGGTTGTCCTTGGGCTTAGATCTATCCTCATCAAGAGAGAGTGGAATCGACACCTTTATGATTACTTGTAGTCTTGATAGGAGTATATGAGAGGGAGAGATGATGTTGCATGTTGGTGAGAAGTCTTAGTAGGTGAACCCCAATCCAAGTTTCCCTTCCATATCTTTGTTTCCATCTTATTTTGTTACACTTTGTTCTTCTTATCTTTGGTTTATTTGTTTTCTTTTGGTTTGAGCACTATCATTCCTTTAGGAACACTAGTACAGAACCAACCTTTAGTGTCGGTTATTTAAGGCCTTTGGTGTCGGTTTCAAAGCGACACCCAAGTGGGTGCTGCTAAAACTCGAAACCTTCAACGTCGGTTTTAACACCGATGCCATAACCCTTCCTGCCACCAAAAACATGCCAGCAAGGGCACTATAGGCGTCAGTTATTTAATAAAACCGACACTCTATCCAGGTCAAATACGTCGACGTTTCACAAAAATCGACATTATATAACCCTTCCCGCCACCAATAAAATGTGCCAGTAAGGGCACCATCGGTGTCGATTTTTATATATAACTGACACTCATAGCTTCATAGACGTTAGTTTTTTGTTAATAACTAACGTTGTATGTCTTTGTTGTCGGTTTTATACTAATAACTGAGACCTATGTGCTGATTTTTTTTCTTATCAGTTTGCAGGCATGCTGTATGGCTGGTCAGCAGGATGCAGAACCTACAGTTCAGTTCTGAACTACATGTTTACAACATCCATTGCTATCATCCAACAACAGACCACAATCCTAAAAAATTAACAAGATGGACAACAATTTATGATCACACACATGTATAAGCACATTTAATTCATATTATTTTTCATCACACACATGTAGAAACTAGTAGTTCCATTCAAATTTCCTCCATTTTCACACACATTTAGCAACCTACAGTTCCATTCATTTCATCACTTTTCACATTCAGACACATGTAGACACATTCAAGTATTGATCATCTTCACATTCACACATATAATAATTCTGAAAAATTCATTCACATTCACACAAAAATAATTATGAGAACAAAGTTTAGAAATATCATTCTTTATTCATCACCGTCATTATCGCCATCAGTATCCCAATTATATTTAAAAATTCCCACTACTTGTAGAGCTTTTTCCCATTCTTCTCTTACATCATCTAATTCTTCCCTCATATAGGGAGTATGTATATCTAATAATTTTCCACATGTAGTCAAGTCAATTTTAAACACCTGCAAAGAGAATGACGTATATATATAATTAATAATAAATAATAAGATTGATCTATTTCATATTATCTAATGGGACTATATATAATGCCTTATGTATAGTATCAATTTCCATTGCATCATGTTTGATGATTAGGTCCATAAATCGCATCACATAGTATGCACATGCCCAACCGTTGTCTTGTGTAGCACACTATAAATTGAAACATACAAAATATTCAAAAATACAAATTAGCACAGTTCACATAAATAATATATACATTAGAGTTGGGAAATTACTTTCACATTCTCCCAAGTTAGTGGTTGATTCTTTTTCTTGGGGACATTTCCTCCAGCTCTTTTGAACTCATTTAAAGCCCTAAATGTTAATGTAACACATTAAATTGCATCATTAAATAGTAATGTAATAATAGATGTTAACGGATATAAAAATATAAAATATTTCTCACGGGAATAATGGCTTTTTCATTGTGTGTCCATATAATGTATTCAATTCATTCCCTATAGGATCTAGATAATAGACAGTGAACATCTTGGGGACAATAACTCGTAACTCCCAATGCCTACCACTACAGGTAAGAAAGTTAAAAATTAATAACTCAAAATCCACAATAAAAATGTAATTTTCTTAAGTCCAAATTATATGCAAAGTAAACTTACTTGACATTGAATGGAGCTATTATCACTGTCTTCTTTTTTTGCCAAAATATTTAAAAGCAGCACAACAATATGAAGTAGCTGAAGAAGGGTCTTTATCTACAAGACTAATCAAAGATGGAACCAAAAATCTCATATAGGAAAATGAAAAATCTGTACATATCGTGTGTAAGTGGCTGCAAAACATGTATTACGTATGCATTAATATATAAGAAACCAGATCACCGTATATAAAACAAGGTATATGGATGTATAAATAAGATCTCACCATATCCATAGCTCTATCATAGATGTATTCAGCCAATCATAACGAAACAACTCCAAAATATCTTGTATAAATAGCTTGTTATCGTATGATTGACCTTCAACATCCTCCAGAATAGAAACATTTATAGTGCAATTTGGATCATGTTCGCCTATCCATACTGCCATACCCCTACAATTAGGACCTAATGAGGTGTGTAGGTCCCTTGGAAGCCAACTTGGTACTTCAAGAGGTGGAGGTGGAGGTGGAGGCTGATATGTAGCAGATGTCTTCCTTTTGACATGTATATATAATTTTAGATCAATTGAATCATATATTCACACTAACAAATTAACGTAATGTAAATTTACCATACAATATTAGTATAGATGACATCCGCTTTAGGCCACATTATCACTCCGCCTTCTGCCTCACCCAGCATTTCAGAATCTAGGTGGGCATATGGCAATGAAAGATCCCTCCAATTGGGGAGTACATGTATTGGGCTCACACAAACAACACCAGCTGGTATTGGAGTCCCATGAAACATGTCCCCTGGAAGGGCTGGGTAAGCTTGTGCCTCTGTAACGATATATTCTTGATTTTTTAGACGGCATGACTTCAACCCCTACAAATTTACGTGAAGAATGTTATATACATATATACATTAACATATCATCTTGAAAAGACTAGCTACTATATATGTCATAAAAATACTTACAATGGACGTACTAGGTGGTGGGTCTACAGGATTATTCCCAACCACCACTACAGTAGGAGAAGAGCGGCATGCCACATGTACTGTCTGAGTGGTAGGCTGAGACGCCTGCCACTTGCTAATTGCTTCATTGAATCTCTTATCAAGTGCTTCCTCAACTCTCCTATTAATTAACTCATCTACCTATACATGCATAAAAGAAATGCTAGTTTTTTTATTATTGAATTCCCTTTTGCAATAATATTCTAAAAAAAGAACATATTACATCAACATTTGATAGTCCCGCTTTTGGGACAGATTTGCGTTGTGATGGCCCAAAGAATGCTTTTATGCCCACACCAGTGCCTGCACCCCTAACACGTCCAAGATGCTCTGGGTTACTAAGAGCAACTATCAATTCATCCCTTGTGCCATCAGGGATGAACTTGCCTTCCTTCCTCTGCTCGTGAAGCTCCTGCTAATCTCCATCAACAGAAATTAGTAAGTAAACATAACAATAATCAATATCGATTGCTCTAAGAGTTGAATTTTACCATTTTGTAGCTACCTCAGCAGTTGTGGGCTTCGTTATTTCTCCCTTCTTATTTTGCCTCCCAGCTATCCACATAGCATGGCGAGGTAGAGGTGTGGGACCAATAGTAGAGGACTATGCAGTCTCCTGAGTAGCAACAGACTGAGCAGTAGACTCAGCCTGTAGTCTTTGGCGATTGCATGCATAGCCTCTTGGACCCATTGTGTGGTCATGCACATTCAGTGCACGCCTTGCTCTTTGAGCATCGTTGATGGCCTTATTAGTAAGCACATTGATTTGGTTAGTAACACTAAAGGTTAATTTTGAATAGATGAATACATAAGAACATATATTAATTAAATTGGGAGTGGCACTTAATACCTTGAATTCATCTATTTTTCTTTGGGTAACAAACTCCTCCCAGTCTTTGGGGTCCAGGTAGTTCCATTGCTCAGTGGTTGTCTTCTTCCTAAATTTATTTTTTAAAGAGAATACAAACAAAAATTATTAGTGTAGAGTTAGTCAAAAAGTGATCGATGTCTAGAATTGGAAATCAATCAAGAACCTCTTCCCAACATCGTGTATGTAATCTCAGGTGAGATTGGTCCTATAGTTATTTAGGACCCTCCCACAGCGTTGCATCACGCATTTATGATGCAACTTTTCATCCAGATCAAATATACTCAGCAAAATAGATTGCTATTAACTAGTATCCTAAAAATTAGTAATTTACAAAAAATAGAATTGCAAATAATAATAACTCACGCATAGTTCCTTCCATACTAAGTTTTTCTTCCCCTTAGGAACTCTATGCCAAGATTCAAAAGTAGGACTACAATGGCTAAGAGTAAGAACCCCAAGATATGAAATAAACGAGTTGCAGTTCACTCAAATTGGATTTCCTACATGATCGAAATCCACATCCAGTTTGGGTCCATTGCCCCTTTGTTGTAGTAACTTGTTCATCATTGTCATGCCCCTCACTTTCTCAATTTTTTTTGCTGCTCATCAAGTGCCCCAAGTTCTTCAAGGGGTACATCATCAACCTAAAATTTGACAAAATAAACACACTTACAGGATATAACTATAAATGGACATATAGATAGAAATATAGGATATATTTTTAAAACTTACATTGTGAGGTGGCACATTGATATCCTCACCCTCACGATAATCATCATCACGGTCATCATGCTCATGCTCAGCCATCTGAAAGTGTCATTAAAAAATCAAACATTTAGCATTTGACATAACTAGAAGATAATAAAACATTGTAAAGTTCACATTCAGAAAAACAAAACATATAAAAAAATATAAACATGCATGCCTCTAATATTGCGATCTTTTAGCAATTAACAATCCTTCATTGTGATCTCCGCGCACATACAAGTCATCATTAGCTTCAATATTTGGTGGTGTTGGCAACCCAACTGAGAATGGACTGGAGTCATCATACTTATCATAGTACTCTTCTTCATCTATAGGATCTTCAATGAACTATCTTTTACCATGAAGAACAACCGACCATTTATCATTTGCAGGATCAACGATATAAAATACTTGTTTTTCCTGTGATGCCAATATGAATGGTTCACCCTTCTTGCCAATCTTTTCAAAGTTCACTAATGTGAAACCTTATTCATCCACTATGACTCCTTTGGTGTTACCAACCCAATTACATTTAAAGAGTGGAATTCTGAAATCTACGTAGTCAAACTCCCATATCTCGTCAATGACACCGTAATATGACATTTTAGCTTCACGTGGTCTCTTATCCTTTGCACTTGCAAAAAACAATGAAGACGCTTGAAGGGTGATCCCACTATTTTGGACGACACTCTTATCATTTTGACGCTTTGTGTAATATGAGAATCTATTTATGTCAAACCCTTCATAAGACATAACATTCAATTTATGTTTAAAGGTGAGGCATTTGATAGTTTCAGTAAGATTATCTGGTGTTTGAGATAGTTGATGTAAGACTTTATCTTCAAACCACTTAATAAATGTCTTGTTATGCTCTCTAGCAAGCCACATTGAATTGGCTCGAGGATATTGTCTCTTGATGAAATTGGTATGTTCCTCGATATAAACACTCACTTCTTCAATGTTGTGTAAAATATACAAGAGACCTTGTTGCAACTACTCACGGCTGATTACTTTCATCCGTGATCCCAAAATTACTTTGCCAAAATGCTCCTCAATATTCTTTTCATTAACATGAGTGTCCTTAGCACTCAGAAAGTCATTGCAAAAATCCATAACCTCTCTCGCCACATAACCCTCAATAATACTCCCTTCAGGCCAATAACGGTTTCAAACATAACCTTTAAAAATGCTCATGTATCGTTCAAAGGGATACATCCAATGCAAAAAAATTGGTCCCAACATTTTCACTTCCCTAGTCAAGTGGACAACAAGATGTACCATGATATCAAAGAACGAAGGAGGAAAATACATCTCAAGCTGACATAGGGTAACAACTACTTCTCTTTGCAATTTATCGAGAGTATCAGGTTCAATAACTTTGCTGCACAGACTGTTGAAAAAGAATAAAGTCTGGTGATTTCAAACCTTACATGCTTCAGCAATATAGATCGAATTGCCACGGGAAATATTTGTTGCATTAGAGTGTGACAATCATGAGATTTAAGACCTATCAACTTTAGATCTTTCATTGATACCAATCTACGAATGTTGGATGAGTAACCCTGTGGCACCTTAATATTTACCAAACATTCACAAAAATCTTTCTTCTCCTTTATAGACAATGTGTAACAAGATGGAGGTAAGTATGTTCTCCGATCGCTACTAACTACTTCTGTTAATTTTGTCCTTATTCCCATTTCACGTAGGTCCATTCTGGATTTTATCCCATCTTTAGTCTTACATGGTATATTCAACAGAGTACCAATGACGCTATCATAGACATTTTTCTCAACATGCATGACATCGATACAATGCATGACTACCAAAGAACTCCAATAAGGAAGATCCCAAAATATTGACTTCTTCTTGAATAAAGATTTGTGACTCCGTGTGGCCATGGTATTGTGATCTCTTACCAAATTCATTGGCAAAGTCTTTTACTCTGTCATAAACAACCTCCCCTAGTATAGGTTTAGTCGCACTTCGTTCCTCATTCCGTCCATTGAATGCTTTGTGCAACCTACGATACAGATGAAATTTTGGAAGAAACCTTCGATGACCAAGATATACAGTCTTGTCGCCATGTTTTAGTCGTATTGAACTAGTGTTCTCTTCGCATATAGGACACACTTTAGATCCTTTGACACTATATCCAGACAAATTCCCATATGCTGGAAAGTCAGTAACAGTGCAAAACAACATAGCATGCAAACCAAATGTCTCTCTTCGTGAAGCATCATAGGTCATCACACCTTCACCCCAGAGTTTCTTTAAGTCATCAATCAGAGGTTCAAGATAAACATCGATATCATTTCCAGGTTGTTTAGGGCCCGATATCAACAACGACAGTATAACGTACTTATTTTTCATACACAATTAGGGAGGAAGATTGTATATAACAAGCATAACTGGCCAAGTGCTATGTTGGCTGCTCAATGTCCCGTATGGATTCATCCCATCTATACAAAGCCCAAGTCTTAGATTCCTAACTTCTTCACCGAATTTAGGGTACAATAAATCAATCTTCTTCCACTGTGGGGAATCAGACGCATGACATAGGATCCCATCATTATTTTTCTTAACATCTGCATGCCACCTCAAATTCTTCGCATCTATCAGATTGACAAACAAGTGTTGAAACTGTGGCATTATATGTAGATATGAGTGTGAGACCCTGTGTATGAGTGTGAGACCCTGTGTGCTTAACACCTTCTAACCTTGTCCCTGTGGTTTGACCCCGATTACTACATCAGAACCCGTATAATAGTTGTGGGGGCTTAAGTGTTGGGTTACTATTTAAGAGTTTGACTACTCTAGATCTGCTCCCTTTTGGATGCACGATTTAGGCCGGTTAACTTTTTGATGTTCTTCCTTGTATTTTTTGCCAAAAAGTTGACCAACCTAAATTGCGCGATGAAAAGGGAGCGGGTCCAGAGTAATCAGACTCTTAAGATAGTAACCTGACACTTATGCCCCTGCCACTATTATACAAGGTCTGATGTAGTAATCGGGGTCAAACCACAGGGATAAGGTTAGCAGGCGTTAAGCACACTGGTCTCACACTCATATACCCCATATAACAAATGGTTTAAAAGGGTGTTTCTAAAGGAACTATAGTGCTCAAACCAAAAGAAAAGAAATAAACCAAAGATAAGAAGAACAAAGTGTAACAAAATAAGATGGAAACAAATATATGGAAGGGAAGCTTGGATTGAGTTTCACCTACTAAGACTTCTCACCAACATGCAACATCATCTCTCCCTCTCATATACTCCTATCAAGACTACAATCAATCATAAAGGTGTCTATTCCTCTCTCTCTCGAGATGAGGATAGTTCTAAGCCCAACTATAGTCTCTCTCTTGAGATGATTATCCAAAAACTACAAGGAAGAACATATGACCATAGGCTTTAGCATTCCAACATTTTCATACATTCATACTACTCCATAATACAAGATATTAGTGATACTACTCTTTCAAGGTACCAATGACCAAACATCACAAGATGGTAGCTAAGCATACAAGTGAAGCCTTAAAACTGGTGCATGAAGATAATCTTGATGAGAGTATGTATATATTCAAAAAAGAGAGACAATATACATGTTGGGAGAGCCTTAGTGGCTACTCCCAACCCAAGTTAAGTGTTTAGCCACACATGTTTACCGGTAGCATAACGACGTTACAAAATGATAGATACATCAAGTTCCATGAAGAGATGAGGGAAGTACATCGAGATGGAAGTGATAGATATAGATAGAGAGAGAAGAATGTGATACAACACAATACTTCTTCAGATCAAGATCCAAGAGGTCGATGGCGTGGACGTTATCCTTCTCTCAAAGAAGATGGAGCCTTCAGTCTTCTCTCTCCTCAACTTCCACCTTTAGAGATCCAAGACTGATTGGATGGATGGGAATGAGTCTCGAAAATGGTAGCACTTCATGGTCCTTCAATATCTGATGATCTGTCAAAATGTGTAGGTGGCCTATTTATAGGCGTGCTCCACCGAATTAACTCCTCGACCCCGATCGAGGTTTGATCTTGGTCGAAGCCTGATCTCGATCGAGGCTTCATTTCCATCTTCTCCTTGGTTGAGGTTGGATAAGTCTCCTTCCCAGTCGTGGTCTGAGTGTTGCACCCCTTCGGTCAGACCATGGTCTAAAGCTCGGTTGTAGCTTCACTCCGCGGGTGTGTGGACCACGGGTGTAAGGGGCGTGAGGCACTGTGGTGTGAGGGGCCATGGGTGTGAGGTATTGAGGTGATCTTGGAGACCTCGAACGCGCTGGGGTGGTCCCTGATGGTCGAATGGGTCGTGGTCGAGGTGTCAACCGCGACCTTGGCTCGATGTGACCGTACAACCAAGGAAAAAGTGTGTAAGTGAGATACTTGGCATAAAGTGCTAAAATAAGTGGAGGAAATATATAAAATTATGCTATGGGAGGTATAAAATATATGCAAGAATTGTATAAAACGAGGTGTTATCAGGTTCTGATATGAAAGTTGTGACACCCCAACGCACAACAAACAAGATTGCTCAAAACCAAAATAGAAACAATACTTAGCAGGTGAATCACCCAAAAACACAGGAAATTAAAGCCAATTTCATTAAAGAACCATAAGCCAAAAACTTATTACATATGAATCCACAAACCTTCCACATTCAACATGTATTGTAGATCAACGTTCCTATCATCAACCTATTACACAAGATACCGGTTCCACATATACAAGTACAATTGTGATAACTATAAAACCATGACACACAAGTCAAAACCTTGTATCAATCACATAACCACAAAACATCTCAAAAGAAAAACACCCAAGGACTTGAGTGTACAAGGATGACTCTAGAAATCTAACACCAAAAGACTACCAACGCATCCAACCTTATCAACTACTGCTCTTGTTGCTGCTCTTCCTAAATTGCATGGCCTCTACCTCTTCGTGCACAGTCACTTAAAATATGTAGAAACCCACGGGGTGAGACCAAACGTCTTTTATTACAAATGTGTTACATCTTTTATTATGCCATGAGGATTTGAGTCATACCACCCAAATCCAACTGACCACTGCTAAGTCGAAATTAGTGCCATATAAGGTCCATAGAAGAGCCGAAAATCCACAACCTCTCCAACACCTCTTGGTCAGTACAAGAGACCACCACAGAGACATAATAGTCAACTACAAAAGAGTGATTTATGGTCAACACAAGGATTGTCTCATGCATGGACATCCATATATAAACACCTAGCCCACCTTGGTACAGGTAACAATGCTAGAAGAACAAGCTCACACATGATCGTTCTTAGAAGAAGGAGTGGCTCACACATGGCCATCCCTATCACAAGGAGAATGGCTCACACATGGTCGTCTCACACAACCTATAATTAAGGATGCAAGGTGATACTCAACTTGCACCCCACATATTAAAAAATATGCACCTCGAGCTAAACTCGTTTCACCAATCCAACAAATAAAGCTGACACTGGAATGGATCTATGGCACTGGCAAACATCGTGATTAGGTTTCACTTTGTTAGTTAGCCAATTGGGTGACTTTTAGCATCATTCAAGTTACAACGTATAAAACTAAAACAAACTCTACAAAAATAAGGGTGTGTCGCAACTTCAAAAGAAATAAAACGTATAAGGTGTGAACTTTTCACACAACCACCACATTATACTCATTGCTCTGCCATTCACAAGGTGACCACCAAAGTCACATATCACCATGGGATATCAATCCCTTAATCACATCACTTGAGGATATCACCTCTCAATAGGGATTAAGCCATCAACTTTTCACACAACCACCACATTATACTCATTGCTCTGCCATTCACAAGGTGACCACCAAAGTCACATATCACCATGGGATATCAATCCCTTAATCACATCACTTGAGGATATCACCTCTCAATAGGGATTAAGCCATCACCAGATCATAGGAACTATCACATTGAACCATGTATAATCATAATCACATTATTGTCTCATCAATGTGCATAAGCACCACCCCGTGTGACATAAACACCACAATACCATATACGAGCCATGACATACATATCACTTGCAAGGTTAGGGCTTATAAACAAGAGAGAGAAAGCATTACAATATGATGAACATCCCATGAGAGAGAAAGAAGACACATCACATAATTCAACACTAGGGTTAGGGCTCCAATCTTAGCCAATCAGGGTATTATAGATGTATACAAACAATAAGCCCTAGGTGGGACATCTCCAACATTCTTGGAATACTTTAGAGTTAAGGATCATCATAAGGGTTAAGAAACAAGTATCCACATAGAACTACTCATGGCTCATACACAGCTTATAGATGTGCATCAATGAAGTGTTAAAGAATGTGACTCAACCATCCATCACTCATGTATGTCGCGACCATAACCACACATGGTTTGTGGCCACCATCACCCATGGTGTCACGACTATGGCCATCACCCATGGTGTCGCGACTATGGCCAACCTCCTTCATGTAGTGATTGCAACCCACCAAAGGATGTACCATGTCTCGACCCACAAGCAACCAGGAAACACTCATCTAGAGTTAGGGTTTAACCACCCAAGGTAGAGCATGTTGTGACCCAAAAATAAGGACTCACATCGACATGTGACAAGAACATGTCTCAACCTCAAGACCCAACCATGTCGCGACCATCCAAGGAAGAAGGAAACATCTTGACCAAAACCAGGGTGTATCTTGACCCTCTAGGAAGTAGGTATCACAACCATCAAGGATGAGGATGTTGTGACCTTCGCAAGGTCAGCCATATTGACCCAAAACCAACATGCCAAGGGATGTCGTGACCCCAGAAAAAAAACAAGGTGTAATGACCACTAAGGGTCAAGCCTTCACCAAGACTAAGGACCAACTCCAACCCAAGATTATCCAATTTCAAAATAGAGATAACCCATGGCTAAGACAAGAGACAAAACAAGGAAAAACCCATCATCACCATGAAGGAAAAACCTCATGCAAAACGGTCATCAAATCCGAAAACAAACTTCAAGAAACCACCATGAAAAGAAACCTCAATAGGAGAGAGGAACCAATATCATCACCACCAAAACCAAACCAAAACTTCATTGAACACAAACACACTCAATCATCATGCATGCAACTCAATCCAAGATCAAGGGAGGAAGTAAAACCACCATGCACCACAAACACCAAAATCGTGTACAAAGGAAGTTAGGGTTTTAGATTACATCCAATCCAAGCATGATCTCAACATCATCCAAGTTCTAAGGTCTATCACCATATACTAGAATGTTAAGGAAACATTAGATAGAGAGAGAAAACAACAAAATGCATGTAATAAAGGTGCATTAATAGAGAAGGTTAAGAGTTATATAACCGACCTTAGGAAGATCACTTCAAAGAAGGCAAGCTCCGAGCACAAGACCGCCAAGAATGATCAAGCCCCACCAAAAGCTCCAATCTTGTCCACAAGAACACCCCAAGAAGGATAAGACACCATGGTCAAATATCACCCAAGAAAAGAGAGCCAAAAAGCTCTAGGACGAGCCAAAAGACAAAGGGAGAAAGAGAGAAGAAACTCTCCTGGCACTTGGGTCTACCTTGTCAAAACATGGTCTATGACTCTTGTGATGAGGAGTTTCTCTCCCAAAATGACCACCATGGAGGAACCAAGGTCTAGGGATGAGAAAAGGGGATAAGGTGGGGCAGAAGGTCCAAGAAAATGCTAAAGAGGAAAGATAAACACTCCTCAAGGTTGAAGATGACCAAGGATCACCACAAACTCCACATGCAAGGTGGAACCACCTCCAAAGCACCAAGAACAACTTCTTCTTGCTACACCAAGATCCAAGGATGAGCAAAAGGGAAGGGAGGAAGAATATGGCCGGAAAAAACCACTTGCATGGAGAAAAGAAGGTTTATATAGCAAAGGAGGAGAGAGGTAGGATAAGGGATGAGGTGTCAACAAGGCAGGGTTCCAAAGAGACACTTGTCCACCCAAGAAACTAACATGCAACCACACAAAGCCCACATGCAAGAGATGGTGATACACTCTAGGTTGGATCTCGACAACCTATACCATCCAACACCTATGTCATGGTCACGACCCACCAAGGGAACCACCCATGGTTGCGACACACCACTCAACACAACAAGGTCGCGACAAGGGTTCACCACACACCCTAGGTCAAGACACTCCACACACAAGGGAAACCATCTCTCCCCAAGATAACCCAAGACTATATCCATCACAAAAACCACACCTAGGGGAGGTGTCTCGACTATGAAACCCTCCAACCAAGCCCTAGGTCGTGACCTAGCTCGAGAAAATCCAACAAGGGTTACAAGGCTAAGGCACACCAACCCTAGAAACCCTAATCACCATTAGGGGTGACATACTCAACCAAGGGTCAAACAAGGTGCCCCAAATAACCTCACTCTCTCTCTCTCATGAAGCCAAGAGAGAGAGAGGAACACTCTACAGGTGGCAATTTATAAGAATACCCCCACAAATGGGTAAATTGCAAATTGCTCCAAAACAAGCGCACATGACACAAACAACATCCAAACAAGCTTAAATTGGAGACCTAAGCTCTCCACAAGCCCTAAGATCATCTCAAAGGATTAGAGCGAGGTTGTAAGCACATCATCAAGCCAAATCAAATATGGTTAACCCAAAACACAGGTCAGGGATCTTACAAAAGTAGTAAATGAGACAAAGACATTCTTTTGTGGCAAGTTTGAGATGAGGGATATGGGTGTCGCTGATGTGATTTTAGGACTTAAGATCATAAGATCTACTTATGGTATAACTTTCTCTCAGTCACATTATGTTGAGAAGATACTGGAGAGGTTTGGGTACACATCACGTAAACCTGTTAAGCTCCATAGGATTCATCCAAGGCCTTGTTAAAGAATAATATTGGGGTTCCAGTGTCTCAATTATGATACTCTCAGATTATCAGAAGTTTGATGTATTTTATGAACTACAAATATCCAAACATTGCATTTTTCATGAGCAAGTAAAGTAGATACGTCAGTTGTTCCGACAAGACCCATTGGGAAGCTCTTGACAGAGTTTTGAGGTGTATTAAGGGAACTTGTTTCGTTGGGCTGCATTATGGCAAACATCCTTTTGTAGTCAAAGTATATAGTGATGCAAGATAGATTGCCATGAACTCTGGGAGTAATGGTGTCTCAGGATATGTATTCATGTTGGAAGGAGGAATTGTTTCCTGGAGGTCTAAGAAACATACCATATTGTCTCAGTCTATTTTTTAGGCGAAGTTGTGTGCTTTAGATGAAACTGGATTGGAAGTTGAGTGACTACATGGACTTATGTCCAGTTTACCTATGGTTAAGAAGACACTTCCTGCAATTTTAGTTCACTATGATAGCACTACAACTATTGCTAAGATAAAGAGTTCTAAGTACAATAAAAAATAACTTAGATACATCCAAGTCAGACTCAAGTCTATAAGGGAGTTAGTGTCTAATAGAGTCGTGGTTGTGGACTACATTGGTACAAAAGATAATATAGCTGATCCTTTCACTAAAAGTCTTACCTTGGCCTTAGTGGAAAAATCCAGGTTGGGGATGAGACCAAAACCCATTTAGATTCACGGGAAGTAGCAACCCAACCCAACAGAGTGGAGATTCCACAAATTGGGTTCAATGTGGTAATAACAAGTTGTCGAGTGAATTAGATGACACAGTGTAACTACTTTGACAGTTCATGCATCTGTGTGTCTATCCCCGAGAAAACATGTTAATGTCATCATTTCAAGTTAGTAAGAGATTAGTCTCTGAATGGTGTCAAGTATTAGAATAGGATGTTAGCATCCTTGAAGACTCCAACTAAATGCTTGATGTTGTGTAGGTTGCAACAAGAGAATTGAGTTGTTCTCTGATATCAATCATGACATATATTTTGTATGCATAGTCGTAATGTATTGTTTTCTTTTCTACCAGGTCTTTATTATGTTGTTACCAACCTATACTCTTGTACCTAAAGTTTAGATTCAAGACTTTTGTTCACCTAGTTCCTGCAGGGGTCACAGTTGGAGAACCCAGGTAGATTCAAACCGAAAGGTATCTGCTGAAAGTACAGTATAGAAGACTGAATGGTAGAGCACACTATACATTGGACTTTGTGGGGGATTGTTAGATATATGGTTGTAGGAGCCATGTACATAGCATGGGTTAAGCCCAATGTAGTGCAGCTACTACATGGAGCAAGTGTAGTTTTGTGTCTAGTACAAATGAGGAAGAATTTTATCTCATATTGCTCACATGTGACACTAGTGTCCAATGGTCCTGGGAGAGGATATGCTCACCTCCTTAGTGGGTATGGTGATCACAACACACATACATGCACGTGCGTGCGTGTCAAGCCATGCCTCGTTTGGCCGGGCCGGTCCGGGTCGGGCACAAGGTCGGGCTTGTGGATTGTAGATTATGGAGAATGTCTTCTGTCTTTGGTCTTCTTTTTGCACTAGGATACAACTACGTAATTAATTGTTTCTTTCTGAAAATGATTTATTAATCCTAATTGGAAAGTATTTTCGTTGCGGATCTTTTTGCAACGTGTACCAGAACGGTCGAGTGATTACATCTTGTTGGTAATAGGATTTTGGTGCGTGTAAGGTATAAATAAGCATCTGATCATTAGGGCTAAACACATCTAAAATGAACATCAGCCGTCATTTGTTTCGTTCGTATTTTGCAAACCTTAAAGGAGAGTTTTCAGTCGTCGCTTCTGAGTTGCTACGTGGAGTTCCTTTCCTGCGAGTAACGACTTCTTCCTTCTCCTGCTTAGAGACATGATCTGTCAGGCAGTGGTTCCTGCGATCACTGGACTGTGCTGGTAGTGCAACCGAACATCGTCAAGTACGAACGAGACAACAACCTTTTTCAATTTTGTGACTAGGCCGACTAGAAGAACGACGCATATCCTTCTGGATTGCGGGCCGCCGATTTCTTTAAGTAACGCGTTCGTTTTTCAACAAATGATCTGGTCCGTATTTCTAACTTAGTTTTTATTTTCAGCTACACTGTTTATTTTTCTACTTCTTATCTGGATCTGACCTAAACCATAAACATAAAATTAATAACATTACGTATCCTGAGCGGAAGGTGGGATTCACATGGATGCAACAACGTTGAATTCACATGACAGGCGATCGCTGGTCCTGTTCACCGAACGTAGATGTGGCCTTGGACTCTCCCCCTTCCTCCGCCATCATATATACATAGATCACCTATTTATTTGTTCATGTGCATCTCTACCTGCCTAAAAGTTACGTCTCTCATCTTTTCAAAAAAATCTCCGTTACTTTTCAAAGAATCCAAAACCACCCAACCTTTCCCCTTATTAAAGCTCATCTGGTTTGATTTGATGAGAAAAGCGAGGCGGAATGGTTCACTCAGTGAGCTCGCTCATACTGGTGACGTGTTGATATATTCCTTTTTAATGATTGGGTTTTGTTAAAGATCCGTCTGACTCCCTTTTGTAGTGTATTGTACCCGCTTGAGACGGATGGTCCATGTCCCAGCTTAAAGCTTCACTAATCGCTTCTTGTGAATTTGGTTATAGCGATAAAAGCGAATCCTAATTAGCCAGTTGTCGTTAGTGAGTCCCTTTCAGTCATTTAAACTGTAAAATCCCAATACGAAAAGCCAACCATGAGAAATTTTGGAGGCGGAATGTGTGGATTTGGGTGCGTACTGTACCCATTTCGTATATAGTGTCAACCATTTAGCTACGGTTACCTGGATTCTCAGCCCACAGGTGCAGTCAGGGACTGAGAAAATTCGACCAAACCCCTTCATTTTGATTTCTTCCTTTGAACTAGTTGTTTTGTCAGTACTAGGAGGGCATGTATTCTAGCCCTCAGCGGCTAGAAGTCGTGTATACGAAATAGAATAATTCTAGATGTTATCGGCTGCTTACCCGACATCCTGGTTGGGCTGACTGCAAAAACTAAGGTGGGAATAAATTTTTTATTTTATTTAAATAGGAGGAAAGTAGGAAGAATGAGAAAAATTATATTGTTCATAACTTTTAAGTCATAATGAATTTTTCGATAAAATAAAAAGTACTAGAGTCGTTATAAAACATAATTTTCAACAAGACTAAGGTTGACATACTTTAGAGAAAAACAAGATGAGAAAATATAATGCATGTATTTTTAGAGTACAATATTCAATATTTTGGCTACAATACCTATATTTTAGATATAATATTTCTTATAATTTTTAATCTATAATGAATTTTTTGATATAATAAAAAGTAATAGATTTTTTGTAAAAATATTTTCCAACGACACTAGTGTTGACGTACTTTAGAAAAAGAATAATTTGAGAAAAATATAATACTAATATTTTAGAGTGCAATACTTGTATTTTGGGTACATTATCATATTTTGGAGGTACATACCTGTGTTTTAGGATACATTACATCCGTAAGTAACATTTGTACAATACCTTTGAGGTGGGAGTAATGCGACCCAATATACGGATGTCGTACTCCAAATAATGGGTATTGTACCCCCATCGTGAGTGATGTACCCAAAAATGAGAGTAATGTACCCAGATTTTAGGTACATTACCCCAAAAATGAGAATAATATACTCAAAAATATAGATATTGTACCCAAAATACGTGTACTGAACCCAAACACAGTTTTTTTACCCCAAACAAGAGTATTATACTCCAAACATGAGATCTGTAACCCAAAATAACAATTAAACATTGATATTGCTCTCCCAAATCGGGAGTAATTTATCTCAAAATACGAGTATTACACCCCAAAATAGGTACTATATCTGGGTGCATAGTACCCGTTTTGGAGTACATTACTTTCATTTTGGAGGGTACAATACAAATGCTTGATGATGACGTACTGTACCCAAAGTAACAAACCCTAAAACATAGTTACCAAATACAAACATTATGTTTCTCTCGTATTATTATTTTTCCAAAATATGTCAACATTGGTGTAGTTAGAAAGTATTTTTCATAAAAAATATAATACTTTTATTTTTGATAAAAAAAATTGTTTGAAATTGAAAATTATGAGCAAAATTATTTTCTCTCTCTTCTTTTTGTTCATTTTAACTTTTTAAGCGAGCTCCCCCAAACCGCCAACTACTTGGTGGGCGCCCGGATAGGAAAGCAAAGATGTGTTGCGTTACTTTACAAAATCTCCATGAACATGCCGAGGATGTGTCTTACGATTGACCACACACCTGACACAACACATGCCATATGCTCCGCACAATAACTGGCCGGGTAGCAAGAAAAGGCACGACACAACTCCCCAAAAATGTCAATGCCCACATTCAGAAGATGAATAATCAAAGTTCACTTTAATTAGTTTGCAAGATGTGAACCCTAACCACGAAATTTCCCGGTCGTCTTCCACCCACACACAAAGCCGTCATCAATGACATCAATGCATCTATATTTCAGTGGACTACACAAGTACATTGTTCCCTCCCATACACAAACCAACAAACATAGAAGAAGGAAAAAAAAAAGCTTAACTTTGAAGTGCCGTTTTGCTTTTACTCTGACTTCTCTCGTAAAAAGCCTGGCGGACGCTCAAAGGTAAGCATCGATTTCTCCATTATTCGTTATGCTGGTCAAGTTTTGAACTAAAATTTGACACTCTCGGTGTCGATCCCCCACAACAGAAGGCTACGCACTCATTAGTACCTAAATCATGGACAATTAGGGTTCACTGGCGCAGGCTAGAGTGTAGGTGGGGAACCTAAATCGTGTGTGCCTGCTCCAGCAGCCAGTAAATTTCACATCAACCAACATATTACCTACTTCACCATTTCGAGTAACAACTAGCAAGCAGATCCCTGACCTCAACCCAAAGGTCGGAAGTTGCTATGCCTTGGTCTCTTGCCTAACCAACAAAAGAAAAGAATAACTTTTCCACAACTTTTTCTTCTTCAGAATGGTTAAAATTTATCTATCAAGCTAGTGGGGAACAGTGACACCCACTTTCTCGGCCTGCACAGTGCCATTATCCTTGTATATTATTTCCCCTTTGCTCACTGCCTAACTTGTTTCTGAATATGTTATACGGTGCCCGGTGGAAACGGCAACGGAAAGGGTGAAATTGGTGGAGCAGAGCTGGTTCAATTGGTATTTTCTGGTCATGTCGGCTCTCTGCCGTTCGATTCTTGTTAGTCTTCTTTGGTGGTTGGAAAAGTTCGAAAACTAAACTAGGAATCGTCAACCTATCATATTGCTCGATCGGTAAGAGTTAGTAAGCGGATCCTTTTCTCATCGTGGTCGATAAGAGTTGGAGGAATGACACTGATGTCTATACTTGGCTTCTTATCATATATATATTCCAATACAATGCATCACTATCTACACATGTGGTGACCGTGTTTCGCCAACTTCAGCTTAAGGATAGTATTGATAGATTTCTTGATGATTATATGTGTACATATACTATGCAATCACGATGTAACGAAAAAGATAAATATATACGGAATTGTTATCGACGAGTATGTAAATCCGAGATAATAACCACAATAAGATAAATAAAAGAAAATCAGATTTTTTATGTAGAAACCCTCATGATGTATGTGAGGGAAAATCACAGGACCAACCACGAAAAATCCACTGTAGGAAGTAAAGATATAATTTTATCTCTCGAATTTTGATCCCAAACCCGAGATAGCATACTAAAAAGGAGAAATAAGAAGTGTCGTGCTACGACAAATCCAAAATAACATATGGTCCGAAAAAGACACTTGAATACCTTGACATTCATGTCCCGCTTCTTTCAATATGAATCTCTAAAGGCCGCTTCTTTCAATATGAATCTCTAAAGGCCACTAATAGTTCTGGGATGAAGAGTCCAATCCAAGAGTTGTGTCTTTAACAAATTTCTTTTGTGTCTTTAACAAGTTTCTTTCGCCACTGATCAAAGCTCCTAGTATGTTTTCATTTGGGGGAGGAAAATGAAATGACATCATCCTCTCATCATACTAAATAGTAGTACTTGTGTACAATTTTTATCTACCATGTGCATAGTTGAAATCAAGTACTACCATAACTAAGTTGTATTTATGTGTTAAAGAGTATTCATCAACTATACTACCTATTCATTGCAACTTTGTACTTGACATAGAATATAAAGAGTATTTAAAAAGATGCAGGGGTAGGGTGACGTAGTTGTGTTCATCATCGGTCATTTCCTTCTCTCATGGTAATGATAATTTTAATCCAAAATGACTGACATTAAAGAGAGAGAAAGGATATGCATGCTCTTTTATACCACATGAAAACTTGCAAAAATGGTGATAGACACAGTAGATTCCATCTTAGAAGGTATATCTCATTTGTTAGACCAAAAATGACATTTAACATTGATGATTAATACACGAAGGAAACAAATGAATATCAAGAACTAACATAGCAAAATTTGAAAAATAATAATTGTAATAAAACATCTACTTAGATTTATAAAAGAGTGTAAATGCAATCTTTGTAATTGTAATAAATGTAGATTAATTTTTGTGCACTTCGTATGAGTCAGCATGGAGTATGAAAAGGGAGCACGGCAGAAAATAGAGAGTTTTGTCAATTCCAAAAAGATCTAAACATGACTGCAAATGTTAAAAATGGTGAATACAAGTTGCAATAATTGACAAGGAGGAGGTGGGGAGGGAGTGTTACATGTCGGTACTGAAGAGATGATTAGGAGGGAGGGACGGTGGTGTTTTGATTGGAGGAGGAGTTGGCAGTACACTCTGTCTTGAAGGAGGGTTTGGCAATGCAAGTTAGACTATATAGAGGCAATTGATACGATATTGAAAATTAAATCCATATCCCTTTAGATGGTTGACATATCATTATTATATAGGAATTTGACAAAAATATATCTATATAATTTTCTTTCATGCAAAGCATATCCCAAGAGAATTCTTTTCTATAGATGTATCTCTAAATTTTTTTTGCTACAATACATATGTACATCTATTACCATTACAAGGAATATATATTCACGCACTCTTATACTACTAACCCTTCGATAGTATTTACAATGAAGATATGACACATGGCCTTTTTTTGGCATGAAGTCGCATTTGGTACGAAGGATGGAAAATCAAAGGACAATAGCATGGGTAGGAAATGTACTAGAAATCATGAAGGGGAGGAGATATGTTCCATTCTATAGTTTGTTTAGATCTGCTTTTTTTCGGTTTAGTAGGGAGAGTTCAGATTTTCTACTCCCAGGCGTGAACATGGTGTACGCTACACCTTTAGTTATCTTTAGACATGTGTAAATATAATTAAATTTTTTGGTTAGGATTAAATGGTTGTGTCATGTGGCCTTAATATGGTAGGGGGTGTAGTTAGTGGTGAAGTTAGGAATTTCTGTTAGTTGGGACACCACACAAAGTGATACCCAAACATGATTTTTTTTAGATGTTAAAATATACTACAATTACAAAATTAAAATGAAGATATAGATAGTCAGAATATTAAGAATATTTTAGAAGTGATGGATACTTCAAAAAATGTATAATATTGTTATTAGAGATATCCTTAGTGAGTAGACATCTCGTGAAAGTGCTTTAAAATGGCCTCGTTGTCAATGGTAGATAAAATTTATTTTTCTATGAAAGTAATCAAAGAATAACTACTCAAAATACCGTCCATCTTATTAAAAAGATGACTTTTAATAATTTTCATAGTTGAGAAAACCCTTTCCACTATAGATATTGCAAGTGGGAGAAGTAATGCTTGTTTTAAATTCTGAATATCAAAGAAAACTTGTTACCTTATGAAAACTTTAATTGCATATATTGCTTAAAATCTTAGAATATTAGAACATATAAATCATAATGCCTTATATGAGAAATATGTAAATGTACTGGGTTTAATAAATATTAATACTCATGGGCATGAACAACTTACCTAGATCAGATGGAACAAATCTCCCCCAAGTGTCCTTGGTTTTATCTTCTAATCAACTTGTGGTAAAACCCAAAGTTTCTTCATTAGGTTTCAAAACCCTAATTGTATTAAATCTGATACTTTGTGAAAACCAACTTGAAATAGGTACAATAACCTAAACCATTAGCTAGATCTTGAAAAATCAATCAAAAACTATATATTACTTGACCCCATAAGACTTTCCAATAGAAAGATATTGAATTTCCAAATCAGCCAATCAGAAACACCATAAATCAATTTATCCTATTCCAAGATGAAATAACACAAATATAAAATGACGTATATGCCCATGTCTCAAATTCCTAACCATAGTCATGACAAGTGGTGATATAGTAAAATTGGTGATTATAATGTCTCGTGGAGAATACCAAAGTAGTGACCAAAAATCCTAAAATACCCTAGCACATGTGAAAATATCATCAAGATCATGCAGGCATACAAGTCATTTTTTCCACCTAGGCATCTTCTCTAATGAACCCATGGCTCAACCTTCGCTTCCTGGAACAATGGCCTTTGACCCAGCATTGGTCATGCTTGTGTCATGTATGAAAGTGAGACCTAAATGCCTCCGCCATGCTTAATCAAAGTCGAAGTTCCCAAAAAGGATGATGGATCACTAGTACATAATCGGCCTTTAGTGTCGGTTATTTAAGGCCTTTAGTGTTGGTTTTAATGAGACACCTATGTGGGCGCCGCTAAAAGGCAAGCCGTTAGGCATCAGTTCTCAAACCGATGCCACAACCCTTCGCGTGCCACTGAAAATGCACCAGTAGGGGGATATAGGTGTCAGTTATTAGCTTTGAAACCGACACCATAAACCTTCGCACCACAGAAAGGGTGCCATCTGGGGCATTATCAACGTCGGTTTATTAGCGATAACCGACGCCATCTCACCCACTGCCACAGTCGTACTGGCCAACACGGTCATGTTGTCTGGCCCGCTGCCATGGCCATGTTGTCCAGCACGGCCGTGGTGTCTGGCCTCATTAGGGAAATCGACGTTGATTACTAGTAGGAAAACCGACGCCAGAACCATCAGTGTCGGTTTATTATTGATAACCGACGCCACATCACATGCATTAGGCGTCAGTTATAATTAATTATCCGACGCTGTAATCATTTGTCGTCGATTTTAAACAAATAACCGACGCCTATTTCATGTTTTTTTTTCTTATCAGTCTGCAGGCCTATTGTGGCTGGTCGCAGGATGAGAAACCTACAGTTCAGTTATGAACTGTAGGTTTTACGACATCTATTGATATCAGCCAACAACAGGCCACAAACCTGCAAAATTAACAACATTAATTTTCACACATTTAGCAACCTGCAGTTCCATTCGATTTTCACACATGTAGAAACATTCATGTAGCAATTTGCAGTTCCATTCATTTTCACATTCACACATGTAGAAACATTCATATAGCAGCCAGCAGTTTCATTCATTTTCACATTCACACATGTATAAACATTCAGACACATATAGAAACATTCAGACATGTAGAAACATTCACACATATTATAATTCAGAAATTCATTTACAAAATATCATTCTTTAGTCATTATTCACTATCAACATCTCAATTATATGTTAAACCCTCCACTACTTGTATGGTTGTTGTCCATTCTTCTCTTACATCATTTAATTCTTTCATCATATAGGGAGCATGCACATCTGGTAAGGCCTTTCCTATAGTGTGGTCAGTTTTAAACACATGCAAAGAGAATGATGTATATATATATAGTTAATAATATATAAATAAGATTGATGTATTTCATATTATCTAATGAGACTATATATAATACCTCATGAATGGTATCGATGTTCACTACGAAATATTTGATAATCATGTGCATAAATCACATCACATAGTATGCAAATGCCCATCCGTTGTCTTGTGTAGCACACTATAAATTGAAACATACAAAATATTAAAAAATATAACTAATTAAGCACTATTCGCATAAATAATATATACATTGCAGTCGGGAACTTACTTCCACATTTTTTCAAATTATTGGCTGGTTCTTTTTCTTGGGAACCTTTCCTCCAGCGTTTTTGAACTCATATAAACCCCTACATGTTAATGTAACACAGTACATTGCATAATTAAATAGTAATGTAATAACATATGTTAACGGATATGAAAATGAAATATTTCTCACCGGAATGATGCCATTTTCATTTTGTGCCCATATTTTGAATTCAATTTAGTCCCCTTAGGATCTGTATAATAGACAGTGAACGTCTCAGGGACAATAACTAGTAACTCCCAATGCATACCACTAGAGGTAAAAAAGTTAAAAATTAATAACTCAAAATCCACAATAAAAATGTAATTTTCTTAAGTCCAAATTATAAGCAAAGTAACCTTACTCTACATTGAATGAAGCTATTATCAGCGTCTTCTTATTTTGACCAAAATTTGTAAAAGCATCACAGCAGTATTGTTGAACTGGCGGAGGGTCTTTAGCTACTAGACTAATCAAAGATGGAATCAAAAATCCTATATGTTCGAATGAAAAATATGCACATATCTTGTCTAAGTAGCTGTAAAACATGTATTACGTATGCATTAATAAATAAGAAACCAGATCACCAGATCCTACACAAGGTATATGGATGTATAAAGAAGATCTCACCTTATCCATAGCTCTATCACAGATGTATTCAGTCAATCATATCGAAACAACTCCAAAATAACTTGTATAAATAGTTTGCTTTCGTATGATTGACATGCAACATCCGCATCTATAGAAATAGTTATAGGACAATTTATATCATGTTCGCCTAACCATATTGCCATACCCCTACATTTAGGACATAACGGGACAGGTAGGTCATGTAGAACCCAACTTGGTAATGTAGGAGGTGGAGGTGGAGGCCTAGATGCTCTGAGTGTCTTCTTTTTAACATGTATATATATAATTTCAGATTAATTGACATCATATACACACACTAACAATTTAACGTAATGTAAATTTACCATACAGTTTTAGTATAGAGGACATCCACTTTTGGCCATAATATCACTCCGCCTTCTGCCTCACCAAGCGTTCACAATCTGGGTGGGCATATGGCAATGGAAGATCCATCCAATTGGGGAATATACGTACCGGTCTCACACGAACCCAACCAGCTGGTAATGGAGACCCATGAAACATTTCCCCTGGTAGGGATGGGTAAGCCGACGCCTCTGCAATGATAAATTCTTTACTTTTTAGACGACATGGCTTCAACCCCTACAAATTTTTGTATAAAGAATGTTATATACATATATATATATCATCTTGAAAAGACTAGTTACTATGTCATAAAAATACTTACAGTGAATGTGCTAGGTGGTGGGTCTATATGATTACTCCCAACCTCTGTAGTAGGAGTAGAGTGGGACGTCATAGGTACTATCTGCTAAGTGGCAGTCAGAGATGCCTTCCACTTGCTCATTGCTTCTTCGAGTTTCCTAACAACTATCTTATCTACCTATACATGGATAAAAGAAACGTTAGCTTCTGATTATTGAATTCTCTTTTACAGTAACATTATAGAGAAAGAATAGGTTACCTCTTCTTGTGAAAGTCCCACTTTTGGGACATATTTACGTTGGGATGGCCCAAAGAACGTTTTGATGCCCACACCAGCGCCTACAATCCTAACACGTCCAGGATGCTCTAGGTTACCCAGAGCAACTGTCAATTCATCCCTTGTGCCCTCAGGGATGAACTTGCCTTATTTTCTCAGCTCATGCAGCTCCCGCTAATCACCAAAACAAAAATTTGTAATTAAGTAAACACCACAAATAATCAATATTCGAACGATTGCTCTAAGAGTTGTATTTTACCATTTTTGCAGCCGCCTCAGCAGTTGCGAGCTTCCTTATTTATCCCTTCTTATTTTGTCTCCCAACTATCCAGACATCATGGTGAGGCAGAGGTGTGGTACCTATAGTAGAGGACTCCTGAGTAGCAGCAGACTGAGCAGTAGACTCAGTCTGTAGTCTTTGGCGAATGCCTGCATACCCTTTTGGACCCGTTGTGTGGTTATGCACATTCAGTGCACGCCTTACTTTTTGTACCTCACTGAGGGCCTAGTTAGTATGCACATTAATGATTTGGTTAGTAACACTAAATGTTAATGTTTAATAGGTGAATACACCATATATTAATTAAATTGGGAGTGACGCCTAATACCTTGAATTCATCAATTTGTCTTGAAGCAACAAATGCGTCCCATTCTTCTTGGTCCAAGAAGTTCCACTGTTCAGTGGTTGTCTTCTTCCTATTATCACCTTCTTTTATGTATTCTCGGGTGAGATTTGTCCTATAGTTCCTTATAACTCTCCCACAACATTGCATCACGCATTTACGATGCAGCTTTTTATCCAATTCAAATATACTCTGCAAAATAGAATTGCTATTAACTAGTATCTAAAAAATTAGTAATCTACAAAATAGAATTGCAAATTAATAATAACTCATGCATAAATCCTTCCATATTACGTATTTCTTCCCCTTAGGAACTTTATGCCAAGAATCTATCTTACAACCGCAATGGCTATGAGTAACATACTCAAGATATGAAACAAACAAATTGCGATTCACTCCAATTGCATTTCCTGCAATATCAAAATCCACAACAAGTTTGGGCCCATTACCCCTTTACGCTATTAACTTCTTCATCATAGTGATGCCCCTTCTCTTGTCAACTTTTTGGTTCTGCTCATCAAGGGCCTCAAGTGCTTCAGAGGGTACATGTGCATCATCAACCTAAAATTTGACAAAATAAACACACTTACAGGATATAACTATAAATGGACATGATGATATAAATATATGATATATTTTTAAAACTTACATTGTGAGGCGGCACATTGATGTCCTCAACCTCATGGTAATCATCAGCATGGTCATCAGGAGAATGCTCAGCCATCTAAAAGTTCACATTCACATTGTAATGTTCACATTGTAAAGTAATTCGCATTGTAAAGTTCACATTCACATTGTAAAGTTCACATTGTAAAGTAATTCACATTGTAAAATTCACATTGTAAAGTTCACATTCACATTGTAAAGTAATTCACATTGTAAAGTTCACATTCAGAAAAATAAAACATATAAAAAATATAAACATGCCTCTAATATTGCGATTTTCTATCAATTAACAATCCTTCATTGTGATCTTCGTGCACATACAAGTCATCATTAGCTTTAATATTTGTTGGTGTTGGCAACCCAACTGAGAATGGACTGGATTCATCATACTTATTCTTCATCTATAGGATCTTCAATGAACTATCTTTTACCATGAAGAACAACTGACCATTTATCATTTGCAGGATCATCGATATAAAATACTTGTTTCGCCTGTGATGCCAATATGAATGGTTCACCCTTCTCACCAATCTTTTCAAAGTTCACTAAAGTGAAATCCAATTCGTCCACTATAACTCCTTTGGTGTTATCAACCCAATTACATTTGAAGAGCGGAATTCTAGAATCTATGTAGTCAAACTCCCATATGTCTTCAATGACACCACAATATGACATTTTCGCTTCACGTGGAATCTTATCCTTTGCACTTGCAAAAAACATAGTCGACGCTTGAAGGGTGACCCCACTATTTTGGACGACATTCTTATCATCTTGGCACTTTGTGTAATATGTGAATCCATTAATGTCATACCCTTCATAAGACATAACATTCAATTTTGGTTTAAAGGCGAGGCATTTGATAGTTTCAGTAATATCATCTGGTGTTTGAGATAGTTGATGTAAGACTTTATCTTCAAACCACTTAATAAATGTCTTGTTATGCTCTCTAGCAAGCCACATTGTATTGGCTTGAGGATATTATCTCTTGATGAAATTGGTATGTTCCTCGATATAAACACTCACTTCATCCATGTTGTGTAAAATATACAAGTGACCTTGTTCCAACTGCTCACGGCTGATTACTTTCACCTGTGATCCCAAAATTCCTTTGCCAAATTGCTCCTCAATATTCTTGTCATTACCAAGAGTGTCATTACCACTGAGAAAGTCATTGCAAAAATCCATAACCTCTCTGCCGCATAACCCTCAATAATACTCCCTTCAGGCCGATAACGGTTTCGAACATCACTTTTAAAAATGCTCATGTATCCTTTAAAGGGATACATCCAATGCAAGAAAACTGGTCCCAACATTTTCACTTCCCTGGTCAAGTGGACAACAAGATGTACCATGATATCAAAGAACGATGGAGGAAAATACATCTCAAGCTGACATAGGGTAACAACCACTTCTCTTTGCAAATTATCGAGAGTATCAGGGTCAATAACTTTGATACACATACTGTTGAAAAAGAAATAAAGTATGGTGATTGCAAACCTTACATGCTTCGGCAATATAGATCGAATTGCCACATGCAATATTTGTTGCATTAGAGTGTGACCATCATGAGATTTAAGACCTATCAACTTTAGATCTTTCATTGATACCAATCTACGGATGTTGGATGAGTAACCCTATGGCACCTTAACATTTACCAAACATTCACAAAAAGCTTTCTTCTCCTTTCTAGACAATGTGTAACAAGCGGGCGGTAAGTATGTTCTCCGATTTCCCATTTCACATAATTCTGTTAATTCAGACCTTATTCCCATTTCATGTAGGTCCAGTCTAGATTTTATCCCATCTTTAGTCTTACCTGGTATATTCAAAAAAGTACCAATAACACTATCACAGACATTTTTTTCAACGTGCATGACATCGATACAATGCCTGATTGTCAAAGAACTCCAATAAGGAAGATCCCAAAATATTGACTTCTTCTTGAATAAAGATTTGTCACTCTGTGTGGCCATAGTACATTGTGATCTCTTACCAAATTCATTGACAAAGTCTTTTACTCTTTCATAAACAACCTCCCCTGGTATAGGTTTAGGTGCACTCCGTTCCTCATTCAATCCATTGAATGCTTTGCGCTTCCTACGATACGGATGAAATTTTGTAAGAAACCTTCGATGACCGAGATATACAATCTTACCGCCATGTTTTAGTCTTGTTGAATCAGTGTTCTCTTCACATATATGACACACTTTAGCTCCCTTGACACTATGTCCAGACAAATTCACATATGCTGGAAAGTCATTAATAGTGCAAAATAACATAGCATGCAAACGAAATGTCTCTCTTCGTGAAGCATCATAGGTCATCACACCTTCACCCCATAGTTTCTTTAAGTAATCAATCAGAGGTTCAAGATAAACATCGATATCATTTCCAGGTTGTTTAGGGCCCGATATCAACAATGACAGCATTACGTACTTATTTTTCATACACAGCCAGGGAGGAAGATTGTATATAACAAGCATGACTGGCCAAGTGCTATGTTGGCTTCTCAATGTCCTGTACAGATTCATCTCATCTATACAAAGCCCAAGTTTTAGATTCCTGACTTCTTCACCAAATTCAGGGTACAATAGATCAATCTTCTTCCACTGTGGGGAATCAAACGCATGTCGTAGGATCCCATCATTATTTTTCTTAACATCTGCATGCCACCTCAAATACTTCGCATCTATCGGATTGGCAAACAAGCGTTGAAACTATGATATTATCGGTAGATACCACATCACCTTGGTAGGAGAACTAGTTTTGGACTCCCCCAAAGTCGTAAATTTATATTGTGACGCACCACATTTTGGACAATTTTTCAAATCCACATGGTCCTTTTGAAATAATACACAATCATTCGGGCATGCGTGTATCTTATTGGTATCCATTCCCATTGGGCACAACAATTTCTTTACCTGGTATGTTGAGATTGGCAGCTCATTTCCTTCAAGAAGCATTTCTTTCAACAAAGACAACAATGATGTGAAGCTTTTGTCGCTCCATCTATTGTTAGCTTTCAGCTTATACAATCTCAACACAGTGCTAAGCTTCGTAAACTTAGTACAACCTGTGTATAATGATATCTCAGCATCATGCACAATGCTTCTAAAAATGGGAGGTGGATCGGTGTGCTCTACCCCACAACTATCCAGCATCGCATCAATGATGTCTAATGGAACTGGTTCATTCACATCTACGTCATCGGAGGCAATTTCTTCTTCAAACAAAAACATGATGAGCACATTTCTACCCTTTTACGTGGGTGAAATCAAAGTTGTGTACATCTATGTGTAATATTAATATACATTGCATGACAATTCATTTCTATTAATACTCAAAACATTGAAAACAAAATATCGAAACCCTCAGAATTTGATATGAGTAATTATTCAACAAGTAACCATGCACCTTTTCAAAGAGAAGTGATGTCCAAGCAACTGGAGTTTAGACCCAACTAATACTTAGTCCAATCAATGAATCTAAAATTATTACATAACACTAAGCTATCACCATTGTATTCATATAAAATGCCTCAGGTCTAGGCTTGGTCTTGGAGGTCTGGTTTAGGGTCAAATTAGAATTGGGTTAGGGTTGCACTCCAAAACCCTAAATTCTTCATCTTTTTGGGAATTACCATAGGAAACTATAATTAGACATTATAAGTAACCCTAATTAAAGCTATCACAATATCTCATTATCTTTATCTACAATCAATTTATGTCAGTTGGGATCTTATGGAATAAGATGCACCCCATTATTTCTCAAAATTAGAGTTCGCATATGATCATCATATTATATTTATATATCAAAGTATAGTTCTTGAATCCGACATGAAATTTGTCTTAAAACCCTTACTTTTGGATTGTACATATTTTTTAATGATTTTGATATATATACATACACCCCATATTTACATCTAGTTTGATTTGCTATATCTTTTACAAAAAATTATCATTTGTCAACCAAACATTACCCACCACATCACCTAAGTGGGGTGCAGCTAGGATGAATTTCAAACTAGGGAGAGAGTCCTCTCTGGTCCTAAGAGATGACCAATTTGGTCATACAAATCAGGGGCAAGAGTGTCAAATCCCTGAGGGGATCGTTCATCCTCAACCTACACACAAGCCATGTTGTCATGGAGTCGACTTCATGGTTGACTCTAGTCTAGGACTCTACAGTCATGACTGAGGCTTCCATTGCCTTCTCTAGGCTTCACTAGACCTAACAAGTGGCAACACAGAGGGATACATGGCTTGAGGTATGGTGAAGCTTGATTAGGTCTATGAGAAATGAAATCAAAGAGGAAGAAGAGATTTCATGGCAATATACCTTAATTGAGGGCTCATAGAGGACATGGAACTCTTTAGGGACCTCTAACAGTGCTCAGGGTCAAGCCAATTAGCCTAGAGTGCTTTGATTGATGGACGATGTTGAGGTCACCAGAGAAGAATGTGGATATTGGCTAGGGGCTACAAGGCTTCTCCTGAGCAATTAGGAAGTGTGTTGTGCTCTGAGGTTTGAGAGGAATCTATAGGAGGTTCTATATAGGCTTGGGGTTGGGTGTAGCAAAAGAAATTTCTATACCTAGGTCTCTAGAAAATTCAATATTTTGGGCATGTCTTGTTTCATTAGGATAATGTAAATTCAAGGGTCATTTGAATTTTCCTTGATCAAACAAAGCCAATGGCACAACAATTATGCGTAGAGACAATTATGAGAGAGGGAGAGAGGATGGGAAATTAAATGTATTCACTAATACATGGGAAATCAATATATAGGGAAAGAGAGGAGACCTTTTCTATCATGGCTCTGCCCAAGTCCAATGTTCGGGTTCAGGTAGACTTTGCCCTCTATTTTTTCTTTTCCTTTTTTATAAACATGCTTTAAAGAAATATTTACCAAGGACACATAATATCTTGGTTTTATCTAAAATTTTGGACTAACTTCTACTTTGTAATTATCTAACCGTATGCAAAAGACCAAACCAAAATAGCTTCATTTGTTATCCAAAACTTGATTCTCAAGCTATTAGAGAGATAATTCTAGTATTTTAGAACCAAAGTTTGTACATATTTATCTTGCATATTAAATGCAAGAAGTCAAAGATTGTTCAAAATTATTACAAGGGCCATTAATATGACAGTTGAAGCATACAATGTTATGAATTGAGGCAACAAAGCCAGTAGGAGCATTATGTGAAATAAATTTATGTATACCTGATGCCATAAGCATCCAAGAAAGACTATCCTCATCATGATTAGCTTTACGAGGTATCTAGGAGAATTTCACCACCCAATCTTCAAACATTAATTCTTTTATCAAAGAAAACCATGCATGCATAATAGAGTAATTGTCTTCTGAATGATTAATCACATGTATTGCAGATATATTGTTATGTTCAATAATAATGTGATTCTAACTGTTATCATGTGCATGCTTTAAAGATAGCCAAATTCTACTGTATTATCAACTAGTGCTAAAGATATTGACATAATTTGTGTGGTTACTCAATACCAAGAATGGTCATGGAGATGCACAACATTTACAAGATATGCTTTTCCATCTTTGATATATGCAACTATGTTGATTTAAACCACCCCCAAGGTGGATGAACCAATGTTTAGGCTCATTATGATATGAATAAGTTGGAACAGAAGTAGGTAATCCCAATGTACTGGCCATTTAAGACCAAGAAACTTCAATCTGATGTAGATGTTTCCACATACTTATGACAATTTTCTCAGTGTTGACAATAATTTTACAAGATATAATCAAATTTCCAGATTTCTCGATCTAAAAGTAAGCAATAACAAAGACTCCACATACGTTGTTTTCAATTCATATTGATGCCATTAACCAAATGTTGAAATTATCAAAGAAAAAGTTAGGGTAGTGTTTCATGACGTGAATCTACTATCAAATAGCTTCTAAGCGGGTATAATCACAATGCATATGTAGAGAATCTTCTTGTAGATGTTGACATAAAGAGCATGGTGCATTATTTGTGAAATGTCTCTGGTGACATCTAATTTTTTTTCATCAAATCTTGATGAGCCACGAGCCACACAAAAGTGATATATTTTGATGGTAGTTCCAATTTCCAAATCGTCTTCCATCAGTTAGTTTTTGTTCTAGTAATATCACAAGATAAAAGCTTTTAGGCAGACCATGTATTATATTTACATGTTGGATTCAAATTCCATGACTTGTCATCATCCACTGAGTTGGATTAGGAATAGGAATCCCTTCAAATTTTTTATAATATTAAGTGTCTAGAAATGATGAATGAAACCTGAATCCCATTATTGATTCTCAGTTATCATATAGGAGACCTTCATATCATTTTAACTCAGACGAAATACTGGTTATTACTTTAGAGATAATATTAGCTTCCCCAAGGACCAAGTTGTAAGGCCCCTGACCTAGCTTAATGCTAGTATGCTTGCTTTGCTTAATGAGATGCTTAGGACCTTAATCTAATCCTTTGAGATGCTTATCTAACATGTGACAATCTTATGTTTCCAGTTTGGTCCTATTTTGATGATTTTTGAGCTTTGTATGCTTATTTTGGACCAAGTTGCATTTACCCATATTGAGGGGTTATCTTGCAATTAGTCACATGTTGAATGTTCCCTTAGTGCTTTAGAATCATCATAGAGAGAATGATTCTATGGGGCACCTTGTTGGATCTTGGTTGATGAGGTGGCATCATGTGGTGGTGCTAGGATTTTCTAGGGTTTTGACCTTGGTGATGTGTATCAACCTTGAGCTCATGCGGAGTGTGTTGGAACCGTAACACCTCACTTGGAGGTGTGTTGTGACTACAACACTTTCCCTAGTTGATGCTTGTTTTGACCATGGAGGCCATGGTGTGGTTTGGTCGAGATGGTTGGCCTTCTTGTGATTGTTTTGACCCTATTGGTTGGTGACCTTTTGTAGTGGTCGAAATAAGGTGCCCTGATGTTTGTTTCAACCCCTAGGGTGGTGGTGACTGATGTGGTCAAAACCCCACCTAGGTTTTATCATCATAGGTTGCATTCATATGTTTAGTGGTTGCATGGCTGTTTTCTTGATGGACAAGTGTCCTTTTGGTGTTGTCTTGTGTTGACACCTCACACCTACCTTACTTCCCTCCTCCTTTGAGTATATAACCCATTTCTCCTTCATGCAAGTGATCTTTTCGGATCTCCTTCTTCTTCCCTCTCTTTTGTTTGACCTTTGAGCTTTAAGGAGCAAAGAAGAGTTGATCTAAGTGCTTTGGAGGTCGATCAACCTTGCATGTGGTGCTTTGGAGCTTCATCACCTTCCTTGTGGTAATTCTTGGTGATCCCTTCTCTTGGTAAGTGGTTTTGGAACTTTATTTCCATTTTCCCTTAAACCCTACCCCTCCATATTCTCCTTCTCATTCATTACACCATGTTTTGACATGGTGGCTACCTTGAAGATCTTCTCGTCATAAGGGTCATAGACTATGTTTTGACATGGTGATACCCAAGTGAGAAGGAGCTCTCTTATTTCTTCTTTCTTCTTGGTTCATCCTAGGGTTTTTCACCCTCTTTCTTGAGCATTCTTTTGACCATGGTTTTCTTCTCTTTTGAGGTGATCTTGTGGCTAAAGTGTTGATCCAAGTTGGAGTATCTTATTCTCTCTTAGAGCCTTTGATCTTGGAGCTTGTATCCCTACTTAAGGTGGGTTATATAACTCTCTACCTTCTCTTATTACTTGCACCATAATATTACTTGCATGCTACTTTTTTGATCTCTAAACTTGATGCTAATGTTCTAGATGAGGTTATCATGATCTAAGGCTTAAGACTTTGTAGTATTCTCATGTAGATTGTTCTCTTTCTTAAACTCTAAGTTTCTTGTACCTGACTTGTTATGTGATGGTTGTGGTGATTTTGATACATGCATCATGATCCTTATTTGTATCATCATGGTATGGTTCGACTCTCATATTTTCTTAAGGTTTTTGTCGGTTTTTGCTGAGGTTGAAGCTTGGTCTTCCTTTCCTTTGTTTGGTTTCTTGATGGATTATGTTGGAGATTGAATTTCAAAGTTTTGATGTTATTTTTGCATGGAGTTTTCCATCTTGTTGATGATGGTTTTTCCTTCATGTTAATCGTATTTTGAATAAGGTACCTTCTGTTTTGGAGATGGTAAAGTGATGTTGAGGAAGCTTGACCTTAATTGTCGCTACACTCACTTTGCTCCTATGGTCGTTACATGTCACATGTTGTTGCAGTCATGGCCCAAACCCTAATGGGTTGATGGTCGTAACACTTAGAGTCGATACACATGTTCTTGTGTTGTTCGTGACACTTGTTTTTATGGTTCTTATTTTGATAGATACATATGTTTTGCTTGTGGTTGAGACACATGTTTGTTCATGGTCGAGACACATGGTTTGCTTGTGGTTGAGACACATGTTTGAGGGTTGGTAGATAAACTCATAAGGGTATATGGTCGCTACATATGTGGGAATTTATAAGGTTGTTACACATGTACATGTAAATGTTGGTCGATACCTAATGATGTTTAGACAATTGATTAACCAAGTTGATGATGATGTTCTAATGCTAGTATGCTCCAAGAAAGAGGTAGGTGATCAAACTAGGGTTTGGTGATTGAATAATGCTATGAAACACTAATCGGCTATGTGTTTGAAATCCTAACCCTAATCCTAGGGTATTCTATGCTTGTAGAGTTCATTGGATGAATGGCATGTGATTACACTTCCTCTCTCCTTATGTGATTCTAACCCTGTAGGTTGAATAAATGTCATATCTTGTAAATGCTATGGTGATGGTTATGAGCCTTATGAGGCATGTTGTGATAATGATGAGACACAAAGATACATGATGAGATGGGTCTTATGACCTGGAATAAGCTTAATGCCTAGCATGAGGTGTTATCCTCCAGTGATATGATTGAGGGATTAACATCCCATAGTGATGTAACATTGATGATGGCCTTGTGATTTCTAGTGCTACAAGTATCATGTGCTGGTGTGATGAGTTCACACCTTATACATTTTATATCTTCTAAAGTTGTATTATGCCCTTATATTTGTAATGTTTGTTTAGGGTTTGTATGTTGTAACTTGATTGAAGCTAAAAGATTCCCAATTGGACTAACAACTCAAGTGAAACCCTAATCATGTAATTGCCCTATGACATAGATCCATCTTCAACTTTAGTAGTTGTTGTATGATGAAACAAGTTCTCCCTTAGAGGAAGCTCGGAGTCGTATATTGTTGAGAATATGCATTTCACAAGAATGGTTGTGGTCATACCCTGACAGGAGAAAGTTCGAGGTTGTATCTCATAGATGTGATGCAACATTTTTTATTATATGTTTTGAGGATGGGTGCGGTCATACCTCGACATTAGTGTGGTTGCGGTCGTAACTCAGTTTCACTGATGATGTGCCTATATACCAAAGTGGACTAGGCTTTCTGTAGTTTGACTCTATATGTCACTGCGGTGGACTCAAACTGACCGAGGGGTGTGGAGAGATCATGGGATTTTGGCTCTTCCATTGATCTTGTACGGCATTGATTTTGTCTTAGCTGTAGTCAATTGGAGCATGAGTGGTATACCTCATATCCTCAGGGCATAATAGAAGACGTAACACAGCCGTGTAGTGCATTTGCTTAGGGTCAAATACGAATAACATTGGATGACCCTTTGTCTCATATTTATATGAATTTCTTGAATTATAATGTGGTAAGAGAAATCAACTATTATGCATGTTCTTCATATTCCCTCTTAAAGTATTAATTGTTCTACTGCTTAGTAGTAACTCTCCAGTTTGCTTAATCTACTTTATTAGTTTAATACACATCATTTAGTTGTATATACTCAACCTGATAAGTAGGTTATATATCTACTTTAGTTTGTTTGTGATTTTAATAGATGTTGGCAAAGACTTATATCTCTCGCTGGGATGTTTGGTCTCACCCTATGGGTTTCCAAATATTTTAGGTGATCGAGCACGTAGAGGTAGAGATCGTGATGTTGAGGTTGAGGAACAAGAGGAGCAGTAGCTGAACAAAGGTTAGATAAGCCCATGTACTCTCATGTCCTTAGTGGAGTTTTGTAGATGTTGTATATCATTATGATGTTTGGGCTTTATTCCCTTATTGTACAAATATGGCATGTATGTATGTGAATAGGTTACCCCTTGTAACAAGTTGTGGCCAGTGAGCCAGTGAACAATATTATGTGATAATATTTTGATATGTGATGTGACAGGTGGCTTTTGTGGACATAGATGTGATAAGTTCCAACTTTTGTCTCTGGTGTGTTCTGGTAACCTGGTTGATTAGTACTAATTCCTCATTTGTTTTGAGTAATCTCACTTTGTGGTGTTGGAACGTCACAGTTTGGTTGGTATTAGAGCTCTACGTTTGTTGAGTCTACAAGGACATAGGACTAGGTTTGTGTCTATTCATGTGCCCTCCAGTCTGTTAATGGTAACTTCTGCTTATGAAGAAGAAGAAGAAGCAGTAGAGAAGAAAATATGGCTGGAGAACACAAAGAACATTTTGCTGAGAGAAGTGTTGCTGCACCTTAAGGTGGTGCAAGGAGGTAGGAGAGGGTTGATGGAGTTCCTGAGGTACCCCAGTTTGACCCGACCATGATAGAAAACCCTACCTTTAGTCCTTGTTTGAGAAGTTCATGGTGACAATGATGCACATGGCAGACAGAATGTCCACACCACAGTCAAGGGTAGTTGTTCCCAGTGTTGAATCTTTGGGAACTAGGAAGACCTTTAGGAGGTTGTGACGTGTTGGGGACTAGGGTACACTGGTACGACAGATCCAGCAGATGTCGACCTTTTATTGAAAGAGTTCGAGAAGGCCTTTAAGATCCTCAACATTCTCGAGGCAGACAAGGTGAAGAATGCTTTGTATCTTTTGAAAGGGAGTGCTGGCCATTGGTGGGCCATTGAGGAGGAGAAAAGGCTTGGTGTCGTGATCATTTAGGAAGAGTTATAACGGGAGTTTGTGAGTCATTACTTCCCTCAGACCTACCTAGATGAGAAGATCAACCAATTTGAGAGGATCCGACAAGGATCCATGTCGATCAATGAGTATGAAGTGAAGTTTATGGAGCTGCTGAGGTTCTATCCTCATATGGCTTCTACAGATCAAGAGAGGATCAGATGTTTTGAGAAGGGCTTGAGCATAGAATTGACTACACTAGTGTCATCTTTTATGATTCCTGATGTGCCATAAATGAGATTACTCAAAACCAAAAGCGGAAACAACACTAAGCAAGCGAATCACCCAAAAACACAAGAAATTATAATTGATTTCATTAAAGCACCATTAGCCAAAAACTTATTACATGTGATCCCACAAGCCTGCCACATGCACCACATATCATGTCACGTAGTGCTTACATCACTGTAGATCAGTGTTCTATCACCAACAAGTTACATAAGATATTGGTTCCACATATACAAGTATAGTTGTCATAACTATACAACCATGGTACACATGCTAAAACCTTGCATCGATCACATAACCACAAAACATCTCAAAAGAAAAACACCCCAAGGACCTGAGTGTATAGGGATGACTCTAGGACTCTAATTCCAAAAGACTAGCAACGCATCCAACCTTATCAGCTATTGCTCTTAGTGCTACTCTTTCTCAGTTGCTCGACCTCTACCTCTTTGTGCATGGTCACCTAAAAGATGTGGAAACCCACAAGGTGAGACCAAACGTCCCACTGAGAGATGTAACTCTCTGCCAATTCTATTAAAGCACATGTATACTAAGTAGGAAAATAACATACTAGAAAGTTGAGCAGATTCAACTAAATGATATGTATATAACATGTAAAGCAGGTTAAACAAGACTAGGTAGCCTCCACTGAGTAGTAGATCAAGTTATATTTTGAAAAGGAATATGAAGAACATGTATAAATTTTTTATTTCTCTTATTGTCTTATAATTCAAGAAATCAGTAAAAAGATAAGGCAAAGGCTCAACCAATGTGAGACGTATGTCACCCTAAGCGCATATACTACACGGTTGTATTATGTCTTTTATTATGCCCCAAGGATTTGAGTTGTACCACCCAAATCCAACTACCCCCTACAAAGGGCAACTGACGGTGCCATACAAGGTCAATGGAAGAGTCAGAATCCACGACCTCTGCATACCTCTTGGTCAACATAAGAGAACACCGCAGATACATTCCAGTCAACCATAAAAGAGTGGCGTATAGTCAGCACAAGGATCGAATCACTCATGGTCGTCCATATATAAACACCTAGCCCACCTTGGTACAGGTAATGACACCAGAAGAACAGGCTTACGCATGGCCATTCTTAAAACAAGGAGTGGCTCACACATGGCCATCCATATCACAAGGAGATCAGCTCACGCATGACCGTCTCACACAACCTGTAATTAAGGACGCAAGGAGATACTTGACTTGCATCCCGCATATAAAATATACGCTCGGAGTTAAACTCATTTCACCAATCCAACAAATAAAGTTGACACTAGAATGGATCTATGGCACATGGCAAACTACATGATTAGGTTTCACTTGATTAGTTAGCCAATTGGGTGACTTTTAGCATCAATCAAGTTACAATGTATAAAACTAAAACAAACTCTACAAAAATAAGGGTGTGTTGTAACTTCAGAAGATATAAAACGTATAGGGTGTGAAATTGTCACACAATCACCACATGATACGCATTGCTCTGCCATTCACAAGGCGATCACTAAAGTCACATATAACCATGGGATATCAATCCCTTAATCACACCACTTGAGGATATCACCTCTCAATAGGCATTAAGCCACCAGGTCATAGGACCTATCATATTGAACCATGTATGTTCATCATCACATTATTATCTCATCATTGTGCATAAGCACCACACTGTATCGTATAATCACCACCATAGCATATACAAGCCATGGCATACGCATCACCTGCAAAGTTAGGGGCTTATAAATAAGAGAGAGAAGCATTAGATCATGATGGAAATCTCATGAGAGAGAGAAAGCAAACACATCTCATAGCTCACATTTAGGGCTACATACTTAGTTGACTAGGGTTTTGTAGATGAACAAACAATAAGCCCTAGGTGGAACATCTCCCACATTCTTGATTTACTTTAGAGTTAAGGATCATCATAAGGTTAAGCAACAATTATACACATAGCACTACACGTGGCTCATACATAGTTCATTCATCACTCATATAAGTGCATTGTTGAAGTGTTCAAGCATGTGACTAAACCTTTCCTCACTCATGTATTTTGTGATTACCACCACACATGGGTTGCAGCCACCATCACCCATGGTGTCACGACCTCAGCCAACCTCTTTCATGTCATGACCGCGACCCACCAAAGGGTGTACCATGTCTAGACCCACAAGCGACCAGGTCACGTTCAGTTAGAGTTAGGGTTCAACCACTCAAAGTAGAGAATGGTGTGACCCAAAATCAAGGACTCACCTCGACCCACGACAAGAACATGTCTTGACCTCAAGACCCAAACGTGTTGCTACCAACCAAGGAAGAAGGGAACATCTCGACCAAAACTAGGGTGTGTCTCGACCCTCTAGGAAGTAGGTTCTGTGACCATCAACGATGTGGATGTCGTAACCTCCACAAGGTCAGCTATCTTGACCCAAAACCAACATACCAAGAGATGTCACGACCCAAGACAAAAACAAGGCATAATGACCACTAAGGGTCAAGCCTCCACCAAGACTAAGGACCAACTCCAACCCAAGATTAACCAAGGTCAAAACAAATATAAGCCATACATAAAATAGGAGAGAAAATAAGGGAAAAACCATCGTCACCATGAAGGAAAAACCTCATGCAAAATGGTCATCAAACCCTAAAACAAGCTTCATGAAACCACAATGAAATGGGACCTCAACAAGAGAGAGAAACCAAAATAATCACCACAAAAACCAAACCAAAACTTCATAGAACACAGAAACACTCAATCATCATGCATGAAACTCAAGACAAGGTCAAGAAAGGAAGTAAAATCACCATGCACCACAAACACCAAAAACCGAGTACAAAGGAAATTAGGGTTTCAAATTACATCCAAACCAAGCATGATTCTCAACATCATCCAAGCTCTATAGTCTATTATCATCTACTAGCATGTTAAGGAAACATTTAGGGAGAGAAAAAAAAACAACATGCATGTAAGAAAGGTGCACTAATAGAGAAGGTTAAGAGTTATATAACCCGCCTAAGGAAGATCACTCCAAAGAAGGCAAGATCCAAGAACAAGATCTCCAAGGATGATAAAGATCCACAAAAAAGCTCCACTCTCAGCCACAAGAACACCTCAAGAAATAAAAGACACCATGGTTAAAGATCATCCAAGAAAAGTGAGCCAAAAAGCTCTACGACGAGCTAAAAGAGAAAGGGAGGAAGAGAGAAGAAACCCTTCTCACACTTGGGTCTACCTTGTCAAAACATGGTCTATGCCCCTTGTGATGAGGAATCTCTCTCCCAAAATGACCACCATGGAGGAACTATGGTCTATGTCTGAGAAAATAGAAGAAGATGGGGTAGAAGGTCCAAGGAAAACACCAAAGAGGAAATGTAAACACTCACCAAGGTTGAAAATGACCAAGGGTCACCACGAACTCCACATGCTTGGTGGAACCACCTCCAAAGCACCAAGAATGACTTCTTCTTGATCCACAAATCCCCAAGTACAAGCAAAAGGGAAGGGAGGAAGAAGATGGCCGAAAAAGATCACTTTCATGGAGAAAAGAGGGTTTATATAGCAAAGGAGGAGAGGGGTAGGGAAATGGATGAGGTATCAACAAGCTAGGGTTCTAAAGAGACACTTGTCCACTTAAGAAACTAACATGCAACCACTTAAAGCTCACATGCATGAGAGGTGATACACTACAGGTTGTATCCTTACCATCTAGACCACCCAACACCCATGTTGTGGTCACGACCCTCCATGGGAACCACCCATGGTCGTGACACACCACTCAACACAATAAGGTCGCCACAAGGGGTCACCACACACCCTAGGTCGAGAAACTCCACTCACAAAGGCAACCATCTCGACCCAAGATCACCCAAGACCATATCAGTCATGACAACCACACCTAGGGAAGGTGTATGTAACATGACACCCTCCAACCAAGCCCTAAGTCGCGACCTAGGTCAAGACAAACCAACAAGGGTCACAAGGTCAAGGAACACCAACCCTAGAAACCCTAATCACCACTAGGGGTGACACCACTCAACCAAGGGTCGAAAAAGGTGCCACAAAGAACCTCACTCTCTATCATGAAGAAAAAGTGAGATAAGGAACACTCTAGAGGTGGAAATTTACAAGAATACCCCCACAAATGGGTAAATTGCAAATTGCCTGAAAACAAGCACACAAGGCACAATCAATATCCAAACAAGCTCAAACTAGAAACTTAAGCTCTCTAAAAGACTTAATATCATCTCAAAGGATTAGAGAAAGTTTCTAAGCACGTCATCGAGCCAAATAAAATAGGGTTAACCCAATTCACAGGTCAGGGATCTTACAGCTTTAGAGAACCATGAGCGGTTTGCCATGTTTGTGGAGTCAATTATGAGGATAGAGAGATCGGTTGTTGAGAAACATGAGATGAGTGCCAAAAAGAGACCGAAATAATACCAGGGGAAATCGTCTTGAGGCTTCAAGAAGCCTAGGTTCTCAGCACCACAGTCACAACAAAGGTCAGGTGCACAGACACAGTGGTCGCCAAGTAAGGACTGAGGCTGTAATTTTCCACCAGAAGGAGCCCACAACATGGCATCAATGTCAGTAACGGGTCCATCTAGGCCATAATATGAGACTAAGACTTGCCAAAAGTGTGTAAAAGTAGGACATATGAGGTGGGCATGTTCAGTGAAGGATGATGAGGTAACCCAATAGCCGAGACAGAATCAGTAGGGTCTTAGAGGCAGTAGTTTAGCAGCGGCGGAGACCAAGGACGTGGATAGGTGTCACAAGTTGGTTCTTCTGGACATGCCAACAGAGGATGGGGGTGACAACATGCAACGTCTTAATTCTATGTGATGAGTCATCTGGAAGGACCACCCATGAGTTGTGACAGGTCATATGGAGTTATTTCATTTTGATTTGTCTTCTTCTTGCTTTATATATGTTTTGGTTGACCCGGGTGTGGTACACTCTTTTATCACTCAAGAAGTGATTGATAGTTGTTCTTTTCCTATTAGTCATAGACGTGATAGTCTTCATTTAGAAATCATGTTGGTTGGTTCTGTTGAGATGTGGGAGGTGTGTCTTTCCTATGTCCTTTCTTTTTCAAGGCACAACATTCAAGTGGATCTCATACCCTTGACATGTATGGATTCGATGTGATCCTTGGAATGGACACTTTGGAGAAGTATCAGATGGTCTTGGACTGTACTTTCAAAGTGATGATGTTTGTTGATGATGATGTGACATGGATATTCCAAGGAGATAGGAATATTCTTCCAACATGTCTGGTGTCAGCAATGGTGGCAGAGAAGATGACGAGACAAGGTTGTGATGTGTTCTTACCGCATGTGGTGGATACCAAGGCAAAGAGTCCAAGTATCCAGGAGGTACTAGTTGTCTGTGATTTGAGGACGTTTTATATGATGAGTTTCCAGGCATTCCTCCAATTTGAGAGATTGATTTTGAGATCAATCTAGTTCCAGGAAAACAACAGGTAGAACAAACACCGTACAAGAAGGTGCCAACTGAGATGGCAGAGTTAAAGAAACAATTGCAAGAGCTACTTGAGAAAGGCTTCATCAGACTGAGCACATCTCATTGGGGTGCTCTTGTGTTGTTTGTAAAGAATAAGGATGGATCCATGAGGTTGTGTGTCGATTACATACAGTTGAATAAAGTGACGATAAAAAATAAGTATCCTTTACTGCAGATTGATGATCTATTTGACCAATTAAGAGGTTTTGTAGTCTTCTCCAATATAGACATGAGATTAGGTTATCACCAATTGTGGATCAAGGCAGATGACATACCAAAGTCAACTTTTAGGACAAGGTATGGTCACTACGAGTTTGTGGTTATGTCGTTTGGCTAATCAATGAACTGACAACGTTCATGGACTTGAAGAACATGGTGTTTTGGCCGTATATGGACCAATTTGTGGTGGTTCTTATAGTTGACATCTTGATATATTCCAGAGATAGCTAGCAACATGAGCAACATCTTCTCCAAACATTGACCTTATTGAAACAACATTATTTGTATGCTAAGTTCAACAAATGTGAGTTTTGGATGAAGGAGGTGTTTTGTCTGGGACATGTGATATCTATTGAGGGTGTTCATGTGCATCCCAAAAAGGTTGAATCTGTGATGGAGTGAGAGAAGCCGAACACACTGACAAAAGTTCACAATTTTCTGGGTTTGGCAGGATACTATAGGAGGTTCATCAAGAACTTCAGTGTTGGGTCGTTACCCCTAAGGAAGTTAACAACGAAAGGTGTGAAATTTGTCTGGGATGACAAGTGCCAATGTGCTTTCTAGCTTTTGAAGAAAAAGCTGACTAGTGTGCCAGTGTTGGTTCTTTTAGAGTAAGGAGAAGGCTAATTATCTTTTGCAATGCCTTGAGTAATGGTCTGGGATGTGTGCTAATGCAAGATAAGATTGTGATCTCATTTACGTCGTGACAGTTGAAGAAGCATGAGGAGACCTATCCCACCCATGATCTAGATCTAGTTGAATTGGTTCATGCCTTGAAGATCTAGAGACACTACCTTTATGGCAAGAAGTTTCGGATCTTCACTAACCACATGAACCTCAAGTACATATTTTCACAATAGAAGTTGAACATGCAGTAGATACAATGGATGGAGCTGATTAAAGATTGTGATTGCACCATAGATTACGATCCATGGAAGGCAAACGTGGTGGAAGATGCCTTGAGAAGGAAGTCTTCATCGTCATCATTTGCTGACAAGGCATAGTTATGCTCCTTGGTGTGCCATAAGAGAGACATGTTGGTCTCCCTACTTCACATGAATGTGAAGTTGGAAGTCTCCCTATTAGCAGGATTGTTGCCACAGTTACATGTGAAGTCCACTTTGAGGCAGCAAATTAAAGACGTGCAATAGAGTGATACTATGATACGATAGATACGAGAAGAGTTTTGCAACAAGAAGCGTGATAGATTCCACAAGTCAGAGAATAGGACAGTATGCTACCACATCAAAGTTGTGGTTCTCGATGTTGATGATATGAGGAAGATGGTTTTGAAAGAAGCTCACTCTTCAATGTATGTTATGCACCCTGGTAGCACGATGATGTACCATAACCTTAAATATTTGTATTGGTGACCTAGTTTGAAGTGTTATGTGGAGGAGTTTTTTCCAAGGTGTCATGTGTGTCAACAAGTTAAAGTAGAGCATTGGAAGCCTGTAGGGACATTACAATTGTTGCCTATACCACAATGGAATTAGAATCATGTTACAAAGGACTTTTTGGTTGGTCTACCTTGTTGGATAAATTGGACATTATTATAATCCCTTTGTTTTGATGATGACAAACATTTCTTTCTTGTGGTTTTAACTTGCTATTTGAGTGTTTCAGGGACAAGCATATAAGGTGGTGGATAGAGAAGACTTGGAAGATCAATTTTCTAAAACTGCTTTATTTTCATTATTGTAATCAATGTAAAAACTTGTACAAGTACTTAGATATCATGTAAATCAAGCATTTATATCTTCCCTATCCACTCACAAAACTTAGATAGGTCATCTCCCAAGATAGTACCACAAGAGCACATTGATACACACACTCATTAATGAATACATTGAATCAGGGATGTTCTCGATCGACAAAAACTTCGACTGAGACACTCTCGGTCGACAAACTCCTTGACTGAGAACAGACCCTCCTAGCTGTTAGACTGAGTTAGAAAAGTAGTTGGGAGTTGATTTGAACATTGCAATACACTTACTCCAGACTTACTCTCAGTCGACGAATTCCTCGACCGAGAGGCACTCGATCGACAAACTTCTTGACCGAGAAGGTTTCTGTATGCACTTTTCAAGATTAATTAACTAGCTGTTACAAATGCAATTAGTGGATATCTAACGCTAGTTGAGCACTAAGAACACCCTAGAAAGTTTCTAGAACGTCCCTAAGCACTAGTAGGCCATTCCTATAAATAGGACATGTCTTAGGACACCTAAACTCACTTGAGTACACAACTTGCATATACAATTCACTTGAGATCACATTGTAGCAAGCCATTAGCAAAGCTTTCACTTGCAAAACATTTCCACAAGCTGTGAATTCATGTTCTATAGGCTGATATCTCCTAACCACTATATTAAACATCGTGTCTCCTTCTCCAACATTCTTGCGAATGTTTGTTTGGTTGAATTAATTCTAAAATTATTATAGAACCCTATTCCCCCACTCTAGTGTTTTTCAATTGGTATCAGAGCAGACTTTAAGGAGCTCTAATTGAGTCTTGAAGAAAATGGGTGATGGGGTACTAAACAACCTCAACTTGGAAGGAACACTCGTAGCTCGGCCTCCACCATTTGATGGCACCAACTACACCTATTGGAAGAGGAGGATGCAATTTTACTTTCAAGGGATAAGATGGGATCTATGGAGAATGGTCTCAAATGCCTACACTCTTCCTCAAACGGAATATGCTACATGGGATGCTAATACGGTAAAGCTAGCCTGACTAAATGCAAAAGCTGTAAGTATCCTTTATTGTTCAATTTCTGTAGATGAGTTCAATAGAATATCAAATTGTGAAACTGCATATGAAATATGGCATAGACTCTCTATTACTTATGAAAGAACTATTCAAGTAAAGAATTCTAAAATTGGTATGCTTAAACAAAATTTTGAACAGTTTCGTATGGAACCATATGAGTCTATTAGTGAAATGTATGCAAAGTTTTCTTCTATTGTTAATGGGTTGAATGCATTAGGCAAAACCATTAGTGAAGAGGATCAAGTATCAAAGATTCTTAGGTGCTTGCCTCCAAAGTACAAACCAAAGGTGACGACCACTGAAGAAGCCAATGATCTCACTACATTAAGGATGGAACAACTCATTGGAAACTTGGAGGCTCATGAAGCTACCCTAGAAGAAGAAGAAAGATTAGCGGCTGAACACAAAAAGGAGAAAAGAAAGGACATTGCATTCAAAGCATCAACCAAGAATAGTCACGACACAAGTGAAGAAGATAGTGAAGAAGAAACACTCATTGTAAATGGTAAGCAGTATAGAAGTTTTAAAACTAACAAAATTCCTAGTGTTTCTTCCTCCAGGTGCTTTGAATGTGGAAAAAAGGTACACTTGAAAGGTGATTGTCCAAAACTTAAGAAGGGGAAGAAATCATCTCACAACAAGAAAGAAAGAGCATACAAAGCTGCATGGGATGATTCAAGTGATGATAGTGAAGATGGAGAAAATGGAGTAGAATGCCTTATTGCTACAACAAATGAAGAAGAAGAAGAAGATGTAAGCCTTTTTTATTTGCCAAAAGAAGATCTAATTGCTAGTATTCAAGATACACATGAGAAATATGTTGATTGCAAAAAGAAACTAAAGAAAGCTACTAAAACTAATAAGGATTTGTATGCTAAATTAAATGATATTTCTTTTGAAAAGGACAATATTGTTTTTGAAAACTTTACCTTGAAATCATATTTAAATGATTGCAATATGACGTTGCTTACTTTAGAAACAAATTATGATCTTCTTTCTCAAGAAAAGGTTGATTTGCTTGTAAAACGGCATAATTTTCAGACTCAACCTATCCTATATAATCATCTAAATTATGATGATAGTGTTAAGGAAAGAGATGCTTTATCATCTAATATAGATCAAGTAAAGTTAGATATCAAAAAGAAAATGGATGAGATTGCTAAATTACAAAGAGAAATTAGTAGCTTGAGAAACAATGATATTCTTGATAAAATTCTACAAGATTCTTCTGGTCAGATTGGAAGAAGAGGACTAGGTTATAAGCCCAAAGGTAAATCTTTTCAAAAACCTAGAATGAGAAGGAAACAAGTGCCCAAGAGTAAAGTTATGTATGAGCCTAAAGCCAATCCAGCTAAGAAGAGAAATGAAATTGATTCTATATGTTGTCATTATTATTTAAGTCTTGGACATTGTTCATTCTCTTGCCCATACAAGAAAAAGGATGTTGATCTAGTTTGAGTTCCTAAAACTTAGAGATTTTAATTTGATTAGTTGAGATTTGACCTAAAACGTTACTTTGATATTCAAATGTCTTATCTCAACTAAATTGAGCATTAACTTGCATACTTTTATAAAATTGATCTATGTTTTTACTTGAAAACAACTACTAAAAATAGTACAGAGACAATCTCGGTCGAGAAAGTTGTCGACCGAGACAATGTCGATCAAGAAATTAGTTGACCGATAGAGTTACTGTCTTAAGCCTGCAAAAACCTGATAAATGGCCGATCGAAAAATATTTTGACCAAACCTCACTCGGTCGAGAAATTTGTCGACCGAGGGAAACTCTGACAGAATTATTCAGTAAAAACAAAGATACCTCAATTACAATTAACTTAAGCATGTAATGAACTTTATATACTGCATATTTGAATGATCATAATTAAAAGGAAGAACATATGAGCATCAAAACTTTATACTTTTCATGATTAAATTGTATCTAAGAAGAAAAGATTGATTTTACTCAAATCATGGATTTGCTTCTCATGAGATTATATTGGTTCATCTCCTACATAGTTTGGCTTAAAACTGACAATTATGAACAATGTTGATTTAATCAACGAAATTACTATTGTATAATAATCCACATGGTTTGTCCTAAGTATTACTTGGTTTATCTATACAGAAATCATGTGTCTTGAAATTTTCCTTTAAATGATCATGATCATTGTAGTTATGGATATGCCTTTACTGTTTCACCATGATCATTGTGTTTCATCTTTTACTTGGTTTGCCTAAAATAATCTTTGATCTATATGTATATAAACAATGAATGTATACTGTTTTAAAAGTGATCATAGTGATTCAGCTCATAAAGATGATGATATAATTGAAAATGCAATTTTTACATTAAGATAAATCTCTATGGCACAAATGAATCTTGACATATTAGTTAAATGATTATCTTGTGCTTAGCATATGGAAAATGATATCATTCATCCTTGTTATACATGAATACTTTTTGTATGATACTATGTATTCAATTAAGTAGATCATTGTGAATGCTTAAATTGGAAATTTGTAGAAATTGCCTCTCGGTCGAAATCAAGTTTGACCGAGGGGCGCCCAGGTCAAAGTCAAGGTCGACCTAAAATAAGCTCGACAAAATGCTTAATTGTAAATCATTTCCTTACACTCAATCTTAGTATATTGAAAATAAGATTTTAGTGCATAGCTCTCATAAAAGGTTAACTTATTATGATCTAATGCTTATTGTGACCTTAGAATCCTTAAATTATCTTGATTAAGGGGGATCTCACAAAAACTATCTTAACTATAAGATTAAGAAGGAGTTCACAAAACTTTGTAAACATCATAAAGAAAATTTGAAACTAGTTATGACCTTAGTATCTTTAAAGAAATCTTGGTTATGAAAATAAAGGAGTCGATAATATTTATGAATCTAATGTATATCTTGTCCTTAATGGAATTCTTTAAAAAAATTAGGGCTTAACATCCCTTGTAAATGATTGAGAAATCAAAATACATATGCCATGAACCTAAAAGGATCTCATATCATTTAAAGGCTTAACATCCTTTACAAATGATTGAGAAATAAATTGTGGCTAAATTATACAAAAAATGGTTTGCATTACAAATAAACCCCTCACTCTTATAATTTGAATATACCATTAAAGAAGAGCATCAAATTACAACATTAAGGGGGAGAAATAAAATTCATGATAAAAGCTTCAATTGGCTATCTTTTTGAAATGTCAAAGGGGGAGAAACAATATAAATCAAATGAAAAGAGTTTCATAATCTCTTGGTTTTAAAAATGATATTGTTTGAACAAGAGAATACATGAAAAGGAAATGCAAAGGATATTTCATGTATGAAACTCATATGATTTACATTACTTTGATTTATATTGGAAATGTTTGCCATCTTCAAAAAGGGAGAGATTGTTAGCTAAATTGGACATTATTATAATCCATTTGTTTTGATGATGACAAACATTTCTTTCTTGTGGTTTTAACTTGCTATTTGAGTGTTTCAGGGACAAGCATATAAGGTGGTGGATAGCGAAGACTTGGAAGATCAATTTGCTAAAATTGCTTTATTTTCATGATTGTAATCAATGTAAAAACTTGTACAAGTTTATAATGTACAAGTACTTAGATATCATGTAAATCAAGCATTTAGATCTTCCCTATCCACTCACAACACTTAGATAGGTCATCTCCCAAGATAGTACCTCAATAGAACATTGATACACACTCAGTAAATGAATACATTGAATCAGGGATGTTCTCGGTCGACAAAAACTTCGACCGAGATACTCTCGGTTGATAAACTCCTCGATCGAGAACAGACCCTCCTAGCCATTAGACTGAGTTAGAAAAGTAGTTGGGATTTGAGTTGAATGTTGCAATACACCTACTCTAGACTTACTCTCGATCGACGAATTCCTCGACCGAGAGGCACTCGGTCGACAAACTTCTCGACCAAGAAGGTTTCTGTCTGCACTTTTCAGGATTAAATAACTAGTTGTTACAAATGCAATTAGTGGATATCTAACGGCTAGTTGAGCACTAAGAACCCCCTAGAAAGTGTCTATAACATCCCTAAGCACTAGTAGGTCATTCCTATAAATAGGACATGCCTTTGGACACCTAAACTCACTTGAGTACACAACTTGCATATACAATTCACTTGAGATCACATTGTAGCAAGCCATTAGCAAATCTTTCACTTGTAAAACATTTCCACAAGATGTGAATTCATGTTCTATAGGCTGATATCTCCTATCCACTATACATTCACTTCCATCCACTTTGGTTAGGAGATCAAACGCTTGATATAGGATTCAAGCCTTGTGCTACATTGGTAAAGTTGTACTTTCCTGCTTCTTTCTTGTTCCTTTTTATTGTTTTGGTTCTCCTTTGGTACTCCTAGGTTGGAGGCTGCGGAAAGGAGGTTGTTGGAGCTTCTTCAGTGGTGAAGGTAGCTCGACGGACTTAGGATTACTTCAAGAAGGCTGTCTCAATGGGAAGCTACTTCAAGAGGAAGGCTACTTCAAGGGGGAGCTTGGAGTTACTTCAAGGAAGGCTGCTTCAAGGTTGGTGAGACTACTTCTAGGTGAAGGTTATCCTAAGTGTGAAGATATTTATATCTTATTTAACATCCTTGCAAGGTAATAAAATACAAGTGCTTTCAAAATCCCAATTGGAAACAATTGGGTAGTGGACTGACTCCCTTAATATTTGCTAAGGGTGGAACCACTCTAAACGTCGTGTCTCCTTCTCCAACATTCTTGCGATTGTTTGTTTGGTTGAATTAATTCTAAAATTATTATAAAACCCTATTCACCCCCTCTAGTGTTTTTCATGCCTAGGACAGCCAAAGGTCATGAATCCATATGGGTGATAGTTGACCGGTTGACAAATACAATACACCTTTTGCCTGTGCAGAGGACATACATAAAAGAGAATTTTGCACATATATATGTTGATGAGATAGTTCATTTGCATGGTATCATAGCTACCATCGTATCTGACAGAGGTCCTCAGTTCACCAGTCACTTTTGGAACACTTGCACACATCTACGGGTATGCAGTTGAGGTTCAATACTACGTTTCACCCACAGATAGATAGACAGATAGTCTGAGAGGACTATACAGACTTTGAAAGACTTGTTGAGAGCTTGTGTCTTACGATTTTTGGGTGGTCGGGATGTGCGCCTCAGTGTGATATAGTTTGCCTATAATAACAATTATCAGAGGAGCATTGATATGGAACCTTATGAGGCGTTGTATGGGAGACATTATAGGTCTCTATTGTGTTGGTATGATACTGGTGAGTACCAACTTTGGGTCCCGAGCTTGTGCAACGGACAATAGAGAAAATAAAGATGATGCAACAATAGTTGAAGGCAGCTTAGGACAGGTAGAAATCATATGCAAATTACCATTAGAAGCCCTTAGAGTTCCAAGTGGGTGATAGAGTGTATCTCAAGGTCTCTCCTTAGAAAGGTGTTTTGAGGTTTGGGAAGAAGGGTAAGTTGGCTCCCCAGTTGGGACATTACCCTATGGTAGAACGTGTTCAGAAGGATATGTGTTTTAAATCCTAACCCTAATCCTAGGGTATGCTATGCTTGTTGAGTTCATTGGATGAATGGCATGTGATTACACTTTATCTCTCCTACTTGTGTGATTCTAACCTTACATGTTGAATGAATGTCATAGCTTGTGAATTCTATGGTGATGGTTATGAGCCTTATGAGGCATTTTGAGATAATGATGAGACACAAAGATATGTGATGTAATGGGTCTTATTGTGATGACCCGACCGTCGAGCCGCCACAAGTGTAATTACACAGAATAACCATTAGTAGCGGATTAAAGAAAATCACTAAAAATTAAAACCATTTTGTGAAGAGATATTTTGCCAAGAAACTCTTAAGGAAAGAACCAAAGCAATATATACATCATGGTTCACATTGTACATACATTGTACCATCTCATCTCGAGGATATTATATACCAGTTACTTTGTCCAAACATATACATAAGCAACATAAAACCTCGAGGCATACAAGACAAAATCTCATATCATTTATAAAACCAGTAAGTACACATCAATCAAGTTACAAGAATGAATTATAATAGATGCTACAAAGGTAGGTGTAATACATTTATCAGGTACTTTCATAATCTTTGGAACACAATGAATGCATAACACTTGGGATCTCATTTTCTTATCACATTGCTGGGAATTCTCATCCCTTAACATTATCATCATCATGATTGCTAGATCTGGGTATTCAAACCCTTAGTTCATCACTGAACATTGTCACTTCTTATCAGGTAACTATTACCTCTAGGTCCTCAGACCCATGTTTACATTGTACTTGTTGCACAAGTATATCACATAGCTCACAAGGCCCATTTAATCTGTTGTATTATATGAAATATCATAGCTCATACCCAGCTATTCTCATCATCTCATGATACCTTCATGGTTAGTATTTCAAGATAGAGACAATATCAAGTACATATCATCATCATGCAATACAAGAGAAATACAACCTTCCCATCCTTAGGGATAGGGTTTCCCTTTTGCCGATTAGGGTTTGAGTTTCCCCTTTTTAACCAATTAGGGTTTCAAGTTCACATTATCAAGATTCAAACCCCAATTCACATTACCAAGAATGAAAACCCTAATTCATATCTCTACACATATAGGGGTATCAATGTATGTTTATTAAATGATCATTACACAAAGTATGAATTTCTCTCTCATCCTCACTAGGATATTAATTACATCATACTTTATTAAGCTGGCTCAATCCTTCTCCCAAGGTGCATTGGCCTACATTTATCAAAATGCATTGAACTCTATACATCTTAATGTATCATTTGACATAACACACTTCACGTGTTACTCAATCAAGTATATTGGATTGAGGTGCTTCCACCATATCAAACAACATGTGTATGTGTGCTTCCATATCGCCCAAGAGGTGTATGTGTGCTTCCATATTCCCCAAGAGGTGTATCCTTGATCACCATGTCATGCATGAGGTGTATCCTTGATCACCATATCATGCATGAGGTGTAGGTTCATCACCATATTGTGCATGAGGTGTATCCTTGATCACCATATCATGCATGAGGTGTATCCTTGATCACCATATCATGCATGAGGTGTATCCTTGATCACCATATCGTGCATAAGGTGTAGGTTCATCACCATATCATGCATGAGGTGTATCCTTGACCATCATGTCATGCATAAGGTGTAGGTTCATCACCATATCATGCATAAGGTGTATCCTTGATCACCATATCATGCATAAGGTGTAGGTTCATCACCATATCATGCATGAGGTGCATCCTTGATCACCATATAGTGCATAAGATGTAGGTTCATCACCATATCGTGCATGAGGTGTATTCTTGACCACCATGTTGTGCATAAGGTGTAGGTTCATCACCATATTGTGCATGAGGTGTATCCTTGATCACCATATCACGCATAAGGTGTAGGTTCATCACCCTATCGTGCATGAGGTGTATCCTTGATCACCATATCGTGCATAAGGTGTAGGTTCATCACCATATCGTGTGTGAGGTGTATCCTTGATCACCATATCATGCATAAGGTGTAGGTTCATCATCATATCGTGCATGAGGTGTATCCTTGACCACCATGCCGTGCATAAGGTGTAGGTTCATCACCATATCATGCATGAGGTGTATCCTTGATCACTATATCATTCATAAGGTGTAGGTTCATCACCATATCATGCATGAGGTGTATCCTTGATCACCATATCAAGCATAAGGTGTAGGTTCATCACCATACCGTGCATGAGGTGTATCCTTGATCACAATATCGTACATAAGGTGTAGGTTCATCACCATATCATGCATGAGGTGTATACTTGATCACCATATCGTGCTTAAGGTGTAGGTTCATCACCATATCATGCATGAGGTGTGTGTGTGTCACCCATATCAGGTTGTTTAAAATTAGGGTTTTGGCATATCAGGTTAGACCTTTATGTTCATAACTCTTCAAACCTTCATGTTATCGGCCTACCCTTTACCATATGTTAAGTGACAGCCTAGACAACTGGTTAGTCTCAACCAACCCAAGTGTACAAACTGAAAGAGGTGTGGGGTTCCATGGTATATCGGGTTTCATATCACTATATTGGGTTTCATCACCATATCAGGTTAGAGGCGCTTCAACCTGATATCGGTTTGTGACATGATGATGTCATCATCATCAAGCTCTAGACTGTGTTCCTTACTGTTCTAGTTCATGGACAATAGGTCTATGCAACTATTACTTCTCATAGATTCATCAATTATTCAAGAAAACTCGAAATTGAAAGTAGATCATCAAGTATAGCAAGATTGATGGTGAATAAAAACATGATTGTGTTCAAGTTATATAACCTGCCTCAAGAACAACTTCAAAGCTCCAAGCTCTAAAGCTTCACATTCCCAAGGTTGAAGATGAACTTATCAAGAGTCCAATACTCATTCATGCTTTAACCAAGGTTGAAGATGACCATGGCTTCACATTAAGCTTAAGGTTCGAGATACTCCTTGCTCCTCAACTCTATGCACTATATCTCAGGGAAAGAGGGTGATAAGGTTCAAAAAGTTTCACTAGTAGGTGAAAGGAGTGGTATATATAATTGAGGCTCATGAGAGAGAGTGTATGAGGTGTCATCACTTTACACTACTAGGTGCCACATGTCCATGCATGGTTGACACATGTGACCAGCCTAAATCGCGTGTCCGAAAAGGGAGCGGATTTGAAGTAGTCGGACTTTTAAATTTATAACCTGAAACCCTTCTAGGCCCCCACAACTTTATTATGGGGTCAAAGTATATATACGGGGTCGAACACAGGGACAAGGTTGGTAGTGTTGGGAACGCGGAATCGACACGTTACACTCCGGTATGGGTAAGGAGATGATAAAGTTCCCCAAGGGAACAACAGGGTAAGATCAATAAATAAAAGAAAACTATCTCCAACTAGAGCTACGAGGGAAAATTAAGGTTTTAAAGGTTTATCAATTTTTAGGGTTTTCGCGCAACGAAAACAGAGAGGATAATATTAATTCTTTAGTAAGGAACGAAGGAGAAAGCTTCGGTAAAACAAGCGGCAGTAGAAACATCATGTACCCCTTCTCTCGAAGCGGGTACCTCTAACTAAGCATCAACACCTCTCTCGAGGTTATTGGTCTTAAGTTAGAGTGGAAAGGTTACTAAAGCAACTCCAATCTTGGGCACTCTCGTACTCCTGTATCGGACCAAACACTAGAGCCACAACACCTCTCTCGAGGCTGCTGCAACGGGAAAACACGATTCGGTAGCTAGTCGAAACGTGATCCAAGCGTACAAGCTAGAGTTCAGATGTTAAACAAAACAATTGTCCAACAAAGGGTACCAAACATAAAGCAGTAGGTAATTAAAACTCTTCTAATTCCATTAACATAAAAGGGTCCGGTTACATTGCATAAGTAAAGAAAGTAAATGACTGAAATAAGTAAAGATAAATGTCGCCTTCTTGATTTAGAAGGGCGACAGGCAGCAGCAGATCCTCCAGCCCGATACCAGGCGAGAGCCATGCCCGATATGCCCAGGTCGGACGGCACACCCTCTCGGGCGACACACTCATGACGGGCGGACGTATCGTGCGGGGCGCTCATGCCCGATACGATCGTGTCGGGCGACACGCCGTGACTGGTGATGCGTATCGGGATTGGTATCGTGTCGGGCCAGAGTTTTGCTTCGAGTATCGGGTACTCATATCGGGTGTCCTTGTTGGCCGGTATCGGTCTGCAGCGATGCCCGGGGCCAATCCTAAATGAACCATTCCCTCCCTCTCGGGCTGGGGAAGTGCTCACCTAGTATCGCCCGGTACAACTCTGAGGCACGACACGCTAGCTTCAGATACTTTCCCAAGTTGGCTTTTGAGAGGTTCTGACCTGTCCCATCAGAGTCCTGTAGATGCTATTTATAGGCAGCGGTTGGGGGAAGTTATGGTTCTCCAGACACCACGCATCCTTCATCAGTTCTATCATCTCAGATTCGGGGATGACCAATATGCGTATCGTCCGGCACAAGGATGTTGGGCTGGGAGCGTGTCGGTCATCGTGACGAGTGGCGCATGCCGGTGGGTGGCATGTATCGCGCGATACGCTTCAGTAGTCGTGACGAGTCCAGCTCCCTGTCGGGTAAATGGTGTATCGCTCGTCCGCTCCATTTTGCGTGGCACCCTCGTGTCGCGCAGTAGTGTATCGTGCTGCCCTGTGTCGGGTAGCGAGCATATCGGCCGGTTGGTGAGAAGGCCGATGTAGGTGGAACACGTTCGTGGGCCGGGACGGGCCTTTTTGCTGATAAATGAGTTGAAAATCAAGGAAAACTCTACAAAATATGATAATATTGAGTTAAAAGCGTAGTGTGGCCTGTTTATGCAAAAACATGACAAAAAGGAGAGGAAAATAGTTTAAAAGGGCAGATTTGATAATGAAATAAGGGCTAAAAACATCACAAAATTTGGTGTTATCAACTCCCCCAAACTTAGCATTTTGATTATCCTCAATCAATCTTTAAACTTTGTTTTGTGACGCTTCTTCTTAACCGGTATAGTTTTCAGACCATGGGTTTGAGCGAGCATTGAGATGTCTTACAGAGAATACGACCCGACCACGAACAACAGACTTTACTTCTCCTGCCTTATTTAAGCAAAAAATTTCTCCACAGCTTCGGCAAGACTTGGGTGCATGATTTCAAAGTTAGCTTTCACACCAAACAGCTTTTGGGGACAGAAAGTTGTGTGTTTGGGTAGGCTTAAGGTTTTTTGGGTTTTTCTTATTCCCATCAGTCCATCCAGCTACGGGTCCGTTAATGGGCGAGTGGTCCCTGCAGTCCAAGCCAGTTGGCTTTAGAGCAGTGATTTCACATCCTACGTACCACTGCCCCGGATCTACCATGTCTAAAGATGGGGTACTTTTTAGAAAACAAGTGTGTATATATTTTTTTTCTTTCTTTTTATTTGGCACAACTCTCATGCTTTTATTCACTCTCATGAGGCTATTCTCTCTTTTTGGGATTTTTGTTGGGTAAGGGAAAACAAGAGGAATTTTTGTTGTTTGGGCAGCTTTTTCCTTCTGCATACACGTCTCTTAGCTGTTGCGAGATTATTTTTCAAAATTTTTGACGTGGAAAGTCATGGTTTTTTGTCGTTTGAGGCTGCATTATCAGAAAGGCATGAAAAAACATACAATTCCTTGGGTACGTAGAAAATAAGCTGGCAAGAAGTCGTATCAGGTTTTTACTATATAGTGTCTTTGTACATATGTATGAAGACAAAATAAGAAAAAAAAATTAGCAAAATTTTTGTATGAGCATGTGTATGTATATGCACACGTGATATAGGAGAAGAACAAAAGAACAAAAAAGGTGGAGTTTGAAGAGAAAAAATTATACCTCCCTCACTGGTACATGGTACCCCCCCCCAAACTTACTCCACACTCTGTCCCAGAGTTGTGAAGTAGATAGGGTAGGGTAATGTTCACCCAGTGAGGGTTAGCTGGTGAGCGCGCCTGCGCCAGATAGAAGCTCCCACACATATTCTCCTCGTTTTCTGTGGTAATCGATGTGGTGGAGCTGGTCAGGCGTCTCTTTATTCGATATCCATTCCAGGATGAAGATGCCACAATCAGTTTTCCAGCAGCACAGAGTGCTGGGTGGATGGCTACCAAAGAAATTTTGTACCAAAAGGCAAATGTGGGTTCAGAATTGCAAGATTCAATGAGATCATTCTTGCGCTTTTGCTGAGGAAGAAGTTCCAAAACTATTAGGCATTCCCTTAAACCAGGTAAACTTTTTAAGATACTTCCATTATGAACATGAACAAAAGGACTGATCATCAATCTCAATTTCTTTAAACTTTCATCATCTATTGGATTAGTCAGAGAAGTCCACTTATCTCTTCCAATACTTTTTCTTAATTTGGTATCCCCCAAGAGAAGTCGGCAGTATATTCCTCATTTCCAGTAATGCAGTAGAGCACAATTTACATACTATTCTGAACTCGTCATCAAGGATATATGAATGCTTCTCTTGAGTGCAATGAATAGAATGATATTTTTCAGATTTCTTTTCTTCATCCTTTTCACTATCGTATGAACAAATATCAATGGACCTCAAGGATAAGTTATATTCATCCCATAATTTGTCCATTTCCTTATCATAGTCTATCTTCTGCGGTGGTTTAGGACCATCTCCAAAAGAGAAAATCAGTGGAAGTCTTTCTCGAGTGGCTTCTGGATTGAATGTGGGTATTTTGGGTTCATCAGTCATGAAGCCACCTTCTTCATGGGGGGCATCTTCCTTGGATATAGTATCCACAAGTATTTTCAATAGCTCTCTGTCTACAATATGTCGGTCATCATCGTCATAATCTTCACGAGCCTTGTGTTTCCTTCTTGAGAGCTTTGCACTTGTTAATGGAGCCGTTACTTCTTCCGTCCTTGCTCTCTTCTCAGCGGTTGATGGCCCATCTGCCTCGGGATTCAGGCGTTTCTGCCCGACTGTTGTTGCTTCAGCTGCGGCCTCAGTGTTGATTCTTCCACCGTGTTCATCAACTCGGACGACGGTTTGCTTTGTATGGGCCATATATGTTATCATTAAATGAGTTCATTTATCATTTAAATGTTCTGATATTAAGTAGGAAAAACTTAAAATTGATACCGGCATTTAAGAGAAAACTGATTGTATGATAAAATTCGGTCTGATACAAAGCTACCCGACACCAGCGTATTAGGCTTCAACACTGGGCAATATGATGTTTGCCCGATACGCTTATGTCGGGCGATACGAAGCTCTTGAAGAAATCACCATAGGTTCATGCCCGATACTAGGTCCAGGTGTCGTCCATCAAAAGAACATCTAGGAGATACAAAACTGGATGATACGGAGAAAACTGCACGTCATACCCGTTGCCCGATACGCGTGTGTCGGGCGATACGATCCTGTGAAATAAAGCGCCTGATAGGGTCTTCCTTGATATAAAAATGTGTCGCCCGACAACAAGAACAAGCGAGACAACACAAGGATGGGCAACATGGTTATCACCCGATATAGGGTGCCGGGCAAGCGCGGGTTAGAGATGTGTCGCGCGACAGCGATACAAGAAAATCAGCTAAAGTTGTCAGCCCGATACGCTGTGCGCGATATGAAGTTCGTGTCAGGCAAGCAAGGACGATAGGGTTGTTGGGCTATACCTTTGCTTTCTTAAGTCTTCTACATGACACGAGAGCAGAAGCTAAGCTGTGCGACACACGAGCAAAAGGAGAAATTACTGCACGATACGGGAAGGTGAAAATTAAAAGCAGTAGCTCGACACAGTAAAACCTCCGTACTATATATAGCAATCCAAACCGGGGGTAAAATGGGTAAATCTGGGATGCGCGTCGGCCGTTGAGATAAGTCATTCCCGAGACGAGCAGTCCCATCCGCCTAATCAAGGGTAATTACTCATCTTGCCCGATACGGATGCTCGCCGCCCGGGCGTGTCGTCTGACACGGCTTATGCGATGCCTAATATACCGTCGCCCGATACGAGCGCGTTCTGCGCGCCAGTTGAGTTTTTGTCTGTGCGGTCAGGAAAAAGGGGATACTTGCCCGATACATAGTCTTCAGAACAAAATCTAGATGAAAAACTTAAAAACAAAGTAAAGGAAAAAGCAATTGATGGGTAAAACATCATTGGCCTAAGGTTAAGTTCCCGACCTCAGTTAGTATTACTCATCAATGCTCATAAAATAGAGCGGTGGCCCATAAAACAGAAGAGTCAGCGCACGTGACGCATGCACTGACTCGGGCCTTATTACAGTCTAAATGTTCATAGTGTTTTTCTTGCAAGAAAGTAAATAACATCCTATTCTAGGAAAAGTAAAAGCTCGGGCTGCCTCCCGAGGAGCACTGTAGTTTGCGTCGCCAGCTCGACAACACCATGTCCTTCACTTTTCGCCTTCAGCAGTATCCATATCTTGCAAGTTTCTCTCTCTCCTCTTAACGAAAGCTTCGTCTTCATAGAACCATTTTGGCAGATTCGGTGTTGGAGGGTATTTTACCCGAGGGATTCTTTATCAATTCGGCCATCTGGGCCAACTGCTGATCGATTTGGCGTTGGTGTGTATGCATGTCCGCCATCTGGACTTGCATTGTGTTCAGAACTCCTGAATTTGAAAGTGCACTTTGCGCCAGCTGGTTATTGATGGTATCTTGTCTTTTTACAAAATCGAACAACTGGCCAACCAAGTCTAGTTGGTTTATGACCTTGTCTTGACCTTGCTCCTTGGCTTGACTTTGACCTTGACTGGTGTTTGCCGCTTGGCAACCTTGGTACTTTCCTTGTCCTTGGAAATTGGCCTTGTTTGACTGGAAAGAAGTAGTTCTGGTGAACTGACTTTGTCCTCCTCTTTTCTCAAAAACTTGGGGTTGCTTGGTGGGGTTATGTAGTTGATGTGAGTTTTCGGTTGCATCCTTATTGCCGTAACTAAAACCAGGATGATCTGGCCTCTTGAAATTAATGAAAGAGATGTTCTCAGCCTCCTCAGCCTCAGATTCACTTTTGCTCGACTCGTCAGGTCAGGTGTAGATACAGTTATCTACCCTGTGTCCACCTTCTCCGTAGGTGACACATTTCATTACCTTTTCGACTTGTTTCTTCCCCTTTCCACTTGATTCTTTCAGCTGTTTGACATTAGTGGCTATCCTATGGATCTGAGAGGTGATAGTTTCCAGAGCCTTGGATTCAATTGAAGGTCCTTCACTAGCCTTCTTAGCATGTCCCTTGTCAGATCTGTCATAGTCGGTGCCGGCTTGCAACTCGGCCATGTTCTTGATGATCTTTTCGGATCTGCTAGGCTTCTTCCCCAGAAAGTCACTGCCTGCTGCTGCATTCAGCGAAACCCTTTCCTCAGGGGTTAGACCATTGTAGAAGGTAGTTATCAAGAAACCCTTCTTATAGTTGTGATGAGGGTAGTCCCTCTGATATTCTTGATATCATTCCCAGGCATCGTGTAGATTCTCGTTCGGATTTTGCATGAAAGATGTGATCCTCTGTCTATTCCGGACAGTCTTCTCTGTAGGATAAAACTTGTTTACAAAGGCATCCGCTAGTGCATTCCACCCGTTAAGAGCTTGGTGTGGTAGCCCCAGGTACCAGGATAGAGCCTTATCTTCTAAAGAAAAGATGAAACCCTTGCAATAAATCACCTCTTGTGGGACTCCCCTCATTTTGATGGTGTCACAGATGTTTTTAAAAGCATCTAAATGGTGATAGGGATTATCATTCTTCGAACTCCCTCTGAAGCTCTTGTTCTGGATCATAGAGATTACTGATGGTTTTAGCTCGAAGTTGGTTGCGTTGAATCTCGGGACGACAACAGGACATCTGGAATTATTAGCCTTTGTGGCAGCTAACTCCCTAAGGGTCTTTTCTTCTTCATTGGAATCATCACTGTCACTGTCTCCCTGGTTCTGTTCCTGATTATTTTGATTTCTTCTGCGCCTCCGGTGATGACGGCGTCTCTCCCGGTGATGGTCATCCTCGAATTGTTATGTTTCAGGATCTTCATGTTGATGATCGCCGTCATAACGGTCATTGTCTTCAGGCGGAGGCGAGTGAGGTCTAGCTCTCGCGTGTCGCTCACCTTCTGAAAGAGGTGGTTCAATGCAAGGTGGCATGTCTGGTGATGTCGGTGCTCAATTGAGCAGAATGCCTCCCTTCTGAGTACCTGAATAGCACGTAAAAATCAAGTTAGAAAACATGTATTAATAATATGAATTACTCATTTCAGGTTAAAATATAAAAAAAGGAAAAAGAGAGTGCTATCAAGCTCATTTCTAAGCTTGAGGCACGGGAGTGTAGTTTGTGGATTCGGGTTCGTCAACAGTACCGTTTTTCCTTGTCCCCAGCAATGGTGCCAAAAAGTTGACCGGCCGAAATCGTGCGTCTGAAAAGGGAGCAGATTTGAAGTAGTCGGACTTTTAAATTTATAACCCAAAACCCTTCTAGGCCCCTGCAACTTTATTACGGGGTCGAAGTAGATATACGGGGTCGAACACAGGGACAAGGGTGGTAGTGTTGGGAATGCGGAATCGACACGTTACACTCCGATATGGGTAAGGAGATGATAAAGTTCCCCAAGGGAACAACAAGCTAAGATCGATAAAATAAAAGAAAACTATCTCCAACTGGAGCTATGAGGAAAAATTAAGGTTTTAAAGGTTTATCAGTTTTTAGGGTTTTCGTGCAACGGAAACAGAGAGGATAATACTAATGCTTTAGTAAGGAACGAAGGAGAAAGCTTCGGTAAAACAAGTGGCAGCAGAAACATCCTGTACCCCTTCTCTCGAAGCGGGTACCTCTAACTAAGCATCAACACCTCTCTCGATGTTGTTGGTCTTAAGTTAGAGTGGAAAGGTTACTAAAGCAACTCCGATCCTGGGCACTCTCATACTCCTATGTCAGACCAAACACTAGAGCCACAACACCTCTCTCGAGGCTGCTGCAATAGGAAAACACGATTCGGTAGCTAGTCGAAACGTGATCCAAGCGTACAAGCTAGAGTTCGTATGTTAAACAAAACAATCGTCCAACAAAGGGTACCAAACATAAAGCAATAGATAATTAAAACTCTTCTAATTCCATTTACATAAAAGGGTATGGTTACATTGCATAAGTAAAGAAAGTAAATGACTGAAATAAGTAAAGATAAATGTCACCTTCTTGATTTAGAAGGGCGACAGGCAGCAGCAGATCCTCCAGCCTGATACCAGGCGGGAGCCATGCCCGATACGCCCGTGTCGGGTGGCACACCCTCTCGGGTGACACGCTCATGACAGGCAGACGTATCGTGTGGGTTGCTCATGCCCGATACGATCGTGTCGGGCGGCACCCTCTCGGGCGACACGTTGTGACTGGTGATGCGTATTGTGCTTGGTATCGTGTCGGGCCAGAGTTTTGCTTCGAGTATCGGGTACTCATATCGGGTGTCCTTGTTGGCCGGTATCGGTCTGCAGTGATGCCCGGGGCCGATCCTAAGTGAACCATTCCCTTCCTCTCGGGCTGGGGAAGTGCTCACCTAGTATCGCCCGGTACAACTCTGAGGCACGACATGCTAGCTTCAGATGCTTTCCCAAGTTGGCTTTTGAGAGGTTCTGACCTGTCCCATCGGAGTCCTATAGGTGTTATTTATAGGCAGCAGTTGGGGGAAGTTATGGTTCTCCAGACGCCACGTGTCCTTCATCAGCTCTATCATCTCGAATTTGGGGATGCCCGATATGCGTATTGCCCGACACAAGGATGTCGGGTTGGGAGCGTGTCGGTCATCATGATGAGTAGCGTTTGCCGGTGGGTGGCCTGTATCGCGCGACACGCTTCAGCAGTCATGGCGAGTCTGGCTCCCTGTCGGGTAAATGGTGTATCACTCGTCTGCTCCTTTTTGCGCGGCACCCTCGTGTCGCGCGGTTGTCTATCGTGCTGCCCTGTGTCGGGCAGTGAGCGTATCGACCGGCTGGTGAGAAAGTCGATGCAGGTGGAACACGTTTGTGGGCCGGGATAGGCCTTTTTGCTGATAAATGAGTTGAAAATTGAGGAAAACTCTGTAAAAGATGATAATATTGAGTTAAAAGCGTAGCGTGACCTGTTTATGCAAAAACATGACAAAAAGGAGAGGAAACAGTTTAAAAGGGCAGATTTGATAACGAAATAAGGGCCAAAAACATCACAAAATTTGGTGTTATCAACGTGTCCATGCATGCATATTTATCTTGACATGCAAAACTCTTGAGGATAATCTAGGGATAAGATTTCGGCCATTAGTTATCTTGTTGAGCAAGATATTTCAACTCAACATCACTTTATTCACAAACTGATACACTTTTCTTAAGGAAAGATGTAAATTGATATCCATCACCTTCTTGAGGTTCTTAACCCATAATGGAAAAGGACAAGAGTAATAAAAACGACATGGGACCTCTTCTATGGCTCCTTGGTCGATAGGCACTCGTATATAAGCTCTACAACTCAATACAACTCAATTAGGGTCTCAACTATACAACTCTTCTTGGTCTTTTCATCACCAAGAATATCACCACTCAAAAAATGATTCAAACATGGTGCCTATTTATTTCTATCTCCTTTAGATGATACTAAGAGAGAGTAGGGACACTCTGGAGGTGGTAATTTTCATATCAACCCTATATTTTGGGTAAATTGCAAATGCACCAAAACTGGTACACAAGGCACAATCATTATTCAAACAAGTTTCAACTTGGAACTTAGGATTTCCACAAGACATCCGTTAGCATCATTCTCTCCCTTATGATTCCAAAGCACTTGAGGATTGTTCAAAATGTGACATATTGCAATATAACCCCTTATCTTGGGTAAATTGCAATTTACACTCAAGCTATCATATAATGCACAAATAGTTTGCAAATAAGCTCAAACTTGAAAATTACACTCAAGGAGAGTCTTAATTACTTTTCAAAAGATTAAAACAAGTTTATGAATAACTTACTGATGCAAACTTCCATGTTATGGCATAACCCAGGTCACGGATGTTACAAAGTAATTAAGACTCTCCTTGAGTTTAATTTTCAAAAGATTAAAACAAGTTTATGAATAACTTAAGCAATCTTCCAAGTTATGGCATAACCCAGGTCAAGGATGTTACACTTATGACCTGGTAGAGGCTTAATGCCTAGCGTGAGTGTTATCCTCCCGTGATATGGTTGAGGGATTAACATCCCATAGTGATGTGACATTGATGGCGACCTTGTGATTGGCAGTGCTACAAGTATCATGTGGTGATGTGACAAGTTCACACCTTATATGTTTTATATCGTCTGAAGTTGTATTATGCCTTTATCTTTGTAAAGTTTGTTTAAGGTTTGTACGTTGTAACTTGATTGATGCTAAACTATGCCCAATTGGACTAACTAATCAAGTTAAACCATAATCATGTAGCTTCCCTATGCCATAGATCCATCTTTAGCGTCAATACTTGCTGGATGGTGAAATGGGTTCTCCCTTAGGGCACGTTTGGTTTGCAGGGTTTTGTGGGATTGGATTGCATTTCGGAGTCCAGCAGGCCAAATTTTATGTTTGTTTTGTGGGAGCGGTAAAAGTGCAAAAATCCCGGAGACCTGAGATATACAGCCCGTGCGGGATTAGGGCTTCCATTTCGAAATAGCCGGACGCCACAATCCCAGAGACCGGGCGATTGCGACTCCCTCCCCGACTCCCTCCCCGACTCTCTCCTGGATCCCCGACGTCCCCTCGCGACCCCCGACTCTTCTCTCTCTCTCGCTTCCTTTCCTCCCCCAAATGAGGTCGCCCTCCTGCTTCGCCCGCCAGCACGCGCGCCGGCAAGGAGTCTTCAGCATGGATGCTCCCGCTCCTCCTTCCTTCCAGCTAGAGCTACTCGTCGCGGTGTCTGCGGAGTAGATCTCGCCATCGATCCATCTTCTTCGCTAGCTTACAGGTATATCTGCTTCCTATTCCAGTTCTCCCCCTCTTCCGTTTTCATTTGTCCGATTTATTCGAGATTGGGCTCTTCTCTCTCGCATCCTATCCTCCCCCTAAGCATGGTCTCTTTCCCCTAGTTGCTCCGCACACCAGCACTTGTCTTCCTCTCACGATGTGGCAAGGAGAAGCTCCTGCAGCAAGGATACTCGACTGCTCCGGATCAGGGTCCATTTTCTCCCCTTACTTCCAGATCTGCACTTGGGTTGAGTAGATCTCGACTTCACAGCAACGACAGTGCAACGACAGATGATTTTATCATCTGCTAGCCTTAGGTATCGTTGGTTTCTATCTTCCTCTCTTATTTCCCCTTCACCTTTTTCCCTTTTCTACTGTTTTGTTAAATAACTAACAAGATTCAACATATTCTCTCTATTTTCTGTGCAGAGCTCTTGTTGGGTGACGCTAACAGTGTTTGTGAATGAGATTTGCAGTTCGGAAAAAGCATATACCATCTACGGTCTCCCCTTCAACTCAACAGGTACACTGATCTCCTTCCTTGCATGTCTTATGCCTCCTCTTAACTCCTAGTTTACCAATTTGGTATTAACTCCCTTTCTCTCTTGCTCAGTTTCTGTGAATACTCTATCATTGTTGTGAAGTACAATCTTGTTGTGGTGAAGAGAAGCGTTGTTGAGAAGGCCTCCGACACTGCAGCAACAAGAAAAGGTACTCCCTTCTTTTGTTGTGCTTACACTTGCAGTGATAATCAACTTAAGTTGAAAAAAAAATATTTTGGGACCAACTTTATACATGAAATTAATTTTAGGCTAATATTTTTCTGTTAGAATAAAATTTGAGTGTATTTAAGGCTTCCAAATTCATATCGTTTTATCATAAAAATCAAACACACACACTAGTTGTGATGATAGGTTGGCCGGATGCCCTACAACCCCCAAGGTTTCTTGATGTTTGAGAACTGTGATCATGGTTTAATAGTCTTGGCTCATAGTTTTAACACCAATGTTGTGATGTGACGTGACCTGATTTGCAGCCTGAGGCCTGAACCTCATGGTCCCATCTTGAGGCCTGAACATAGATCTATGTTTTAAAAAAGGCACAGGGAGGATTCCATCTGAATTGATAGCAAGGAGGGAGGATCCAAAATAGAGAGTGATCCATATATTTTTAATCTGGCAGTGCCTATTGTTCGTGTAACTATATGTTTGTTCTATAAACTATAGATGTTCTATATTTATAAATGCATTATGATCTACATGTTCTATAGTTTATAAATGTTTGTTCTGTAGTTTATAGATGTTTGTTCTATAGTTTATAGATGTTCTAGCTGTGCATATGAAGTATGCTTCTGCTTGTACAATTCCTATACATGTATACATGTTTAAACTTATCCTCTCCTAAATGTAGATGGATATTATAGTTCGGAGGAGACATATGCTTTGTGTTATTTTTGCAATGATAGTAGTGGTTTCCACTCTTCGAAGACGAGCAAGGATGAGGAGACATAGAGTTAAGGCTCCTTATGTCAATCGAGACCCTCATAGGGAACAATATCTACTTTCTATCATCGAGTCCACTGATGAGAAATGCAAGGACATGACAAGAATGAGTAGGGCATCATTTTTCCACCTTAGTAACATTTTGAAGTCTAGAGGTCTATTGTCTAACACTGCATGGACCACAATAGATGAGCAGTTGGTCATGTTCTTACACACGGTTGGTCATAGTGTATTGATAGGATATAAATGTGTTTTCATATTGCTGCTAGAACATATCAATGTTATTTGACTGCTTGTGTTATTTGACCGATGCGTGTTTCCGTATTGCTGCTGTGTTATTAATAACATTTGACTGCTGCGTGTTTCCGTATTGCTGCATTCAAATATTTGAATGCTTGTGTTATTTGACTGCTGTGTGTTTCCATATTGCTGCTGAACTATTAATAAATTGTTGTCATCTAACTTCTTTCATTTTGATGACAGATTAAAAAGACTGGGACATGGTGGAAGAGAGGTGGAAGACCAGCTATACCTTCTCTATTTTCATAGGATATAACTATTATTGGACCATTCAGTCACAAGTTCTTGTTGTCCTTTACCATGATTTGTACGATTTGTACATTTCTGTAGTATACAGAGCAGCTAGCAGCAGTTCTCTATTTGTGGTTGTTTGATTAGTCAAGTCTATAAATACTAGCCTTGTTTGTGGTCGTTGGATAATGTGTTTTATTCATGGTGGGATTTAAATATGGATTCGTATGTGTCATATGATTGGATATTCAAGATGGGATCTGATTAGATTATCTTTTATTGCTAATTTTCATGATGCTTTGGCCTTATTTAAATATTGTGTGCCAAATTTACTTGTATGTATGTTTGTTTGATTAGTCAAGGCTATAAGTACTAAGCCTTGTTTGTGTGGTCGTTGGATTATATTTTATTCATTGTGGGATTTAAGTATGGATTCGTATGTATTGTGTGCCAAATTTACTTGTATGTATATTTGTTTACTAATATTGCATACATTACCTAATAAAAATTTACTTGTATGTATGTTTGTTTACTAATATTGCATACATTACCTAATAAAAATTTACTGGCCCTATTTAAATATTGTGTGCCAAATTTACTTATATGTATGCTTGTTTGATAAGCAATAGAACTACTAGCTTGTGTGCCAAATTTACTTGTATGTATGCCAAATTTACTTGTATGTATGCCAAATTTACTTGTATGTATGTTTGTTTAATAATATTGCATACATTACCCAATAAAAATTTACTTGTATGGCCCTATTTAAATATTGTGTGCCAAATTTACTTGTATGTATTGTGTTCCAAATTTACTTGTATGTATGTTTGTTTACTAATATTGCATACATTACCTAATGAAAATTTACTTATTTTGATAAGCAATAGAACTACTAGCTTTGATTTTTCTAGATCTTTGTGTTTCTTACAAATGGATGGTCACAATCTAGGCACTTGATCCCTTGTATTTTTTGAAAATGATTATTTGTCATAAATTTGATGAAGTATATATTTCAAAATAAAAATATTCCTCAAATTTTTGAATAAGTTCTGTTTGAGTCCAAGTATTATGCAAAGTTTTGCATCCAAATAACCTTAAAAACAACTGAAATTCAAAGAATACATCCCTTAACAAAATCCAGCAAACCAAACATAAATTTTGATAATACATAATTCACTGACTCCATCAAACCAAACATAAATTTAGATAATACAAGATTTACTACATCCATCAAACCAAACATAGCAGACTATGCGTTCGGGATTCCAGAAGTCCCAGAATTCGTTATCCCAGAATTCCAGAAATCCCGTATTATCCAAAATCCAGACAGATCCGGGCAACCAAACGTGCCCTTAGTGGAAGCTCGGAGTCATATACTATTGAGTATATGCATTTCACAGGATTGGTTGTGGACATACCCTGGTAGGAGAATGGTTGAGGTTGTATCTCAAAGATATGATATAATGTTTATATATTATATGTTTTGAGGATGATTTGGTCATACCTCGATAGGAATGCAGTTGCGGTCGTAACTCAATTTCACTAGTGTTGTGCTTATATACCAAGGCAGACTAGGTTGTTTGTAGTTGGACTCTATATGTCACTACGGCGGACTCGTACTGACCAAGCGGTGTGGAGAGATCATTAGATTCTGGCTCTTTTATTGATCTTATATGGCATTGATTTTGACTTAGTAGTGGTCAATTAGAGCATGAGTGGTATATCTCATCTCCTCATGGCATAATAAAAAGACGTAGTAGAGCCATGTAATGCATTTTCTTATGGTCAAATAGGAATAATGTTGGATGACCCCTTGCCTCATCTTTGTACCGATTTCTTGAATTATAATGTGGTAAGAGAAATCAACTGTTATACATATTCTTCATATTCCTTCTTAAAGTATTAATTATTCTACTGCTTATTGGTAATTGGCTAGTTTGCTTACTCTGCTTCATTAGTTTAATACATATCATTTAGATATATCTTCTCAACCTGATAAGTATGTTATCTATCTGCTTTAGTTTGCCTATGCTTTTAATAGACATTGGTAGAGAATTATATCTCTCTCTGGGACATTTGGTCTCACCCCGTGGGTTTCCACATCTTTTAGGTGGTCTAGAAAGTAGAGGTAGAGATCGTGTTGTTGAGGCTTAGCAGCAAGAGAAGAAATAACTGAGCAAAGGTTAAATAAGCTGCTTGTGTTTTGTAGTGGAGTCCTATATGTCGTCCCTGTACTCTCAGGTCCTTGGGGGGAGTTTTGTAGATGTTGTAAATGAAGATGATGTTTTGGCTTTATGCCTTTGTTGTATAGATATGGCATGTATGTATGTGAACATGTTACCTCTTGTAACAGGTTGTGGTTAGTGAGCTAGTGAACATTCGATGTGTGATGTGACAGCTGACTTTTGTGGACTCAGATGTGATAAGTTCCAACTTTTATGCTTATGTGCAAACAATTTTAATTTCTTGTGTTTTCTAGTAACCTAATTGATTAGTATTAATTCCAGTAATCTCTCTTTGTGGTGTTGGGACATTCACACAAGGTATCATACTAAACTAAAATACTTTCACCATTAGTCACTGTGATGGTACTACAATCTATTACTTATTGTTTCAACAAAGAAATATGTCTCCAGAAATCTATGCTACATCATGTACGTGATGGAGAGAAATGAGTATATTTAAGTAGAAGGCCACATACCCAAAGTAACATATTGTTTGACAAAATCTTTCTAATTAATTGTCTCAGTTATTAACCAACTTGGAATCTTCAGGATTCTTTTTTTATTCAAAAATTCATTTACCAAATCATTAAAATATATTATCTATATTTAATGAAGGCATGGCATATTGACTTTTTTATCCCAAGGATCTATTTGAAAACTCAAAATAGTCCAATTTAGAGTTTAAGTGGGTTTTAAAGACCATGGTTAAAACCTAGGACCTCTAACCAATCCAAAAGCTTTGCAATATTCTCAATTCCACCTTTCAGGCTTGATTTACCATGGATACCTTAATTGAAGTCTTATCTTAATATTTTTGTAAATTAAGCTCAACATTACCCCACTTGATTGAATTAAAGACTCATTTAAAGTCCCAGGCTCGAACTCCTTAATCAAAGTCATACCATTTCACTCAGTACTCAAATTTGATTATCAACATAACCTTCTTGAATTCCTTATTTTTATAGCTAAAACTTCCAAATTTTGAGCTAGTCATTTCCTCAACCTTTCTAGTAGGTACCTCAATAGATAAATAAGGCTATAGGTAGAGTGTGGTTAGGTATACATAGAGATTAGGGCTAAAAGTCCAAACTAGCCTCACTTGTGCCAAGCTATCTAGGGGTAGAAATGATACATCTATTGAGGGGTTAGGGCTGAACCTATCAAGGATAACCCTATAGAGCTTCCTCATGAACATCAAATATATCAAGTGTCATCTTGTGTGTATATATAGAAACTTTAGTCTTAACCTATGTATGCCAAAGGCAAGGCTAGGTCGGCAAACCAACCTATCGAGGTGCACACTCGAGCAACCCATCGACCTTCACCCAAGCTCAAACCTATCAAGGGTTAGATCATGAGTACGCCTTCATTGATAGCCACCCATGTCATCTTTAATGGACTTAATATTACATTTGAGACCTCAAGCTATCAACCCTTATGGTTAAATCACAAGGACTCAATCATTTAGGCTAGGTTAGAAAGCAAGGGTTGAAACTTCATCCAAACCTACTTCAACATAATCAAAGGCTATCAAATAAAGTGTGTGTATGAAAGATTACATTTATTGATATAATTTGAAATGGAATAGAAATTAGGTTCTCAATTATGGCGGGCTTCCGTATTAATCCACAATCCACATAAAATTGCAATATCAAGGCAATCTAGGTGCAGTTGAAGCCTAATTAGAGTTATATATTATCCAATTGATCTCATAGATAAGACAACATGGAATAAAGGAGAACACAAAATTTTCAAATACTACCCTCATATTATGTTAGATTCACAATTTATTCCAACCTACAAGGAAACTTGATATTAGGGCAAACAATGTATAATTTTCTTTAGTCTATGTACCCTACTTAATCACTTGATTTTAAAACTAAATCAATCATTCATTTAATCTAATCATTCAACATAAAGTTATGGTAGTTAAGCATGTTTCTTGGTTAATCTAGGTTAAGGGTCTCATCATATGAGTCTTGAAAATTTTGAAAGTGAATGGTTGGGAAATCAGTGTTCTCTCTAAAACTTGTAGCTAGATTTTTGAGTTTATTAGGTCAATCAAAGAGACTTAATTGCTAGTGAATGGGTGTGGTGAGTATTCATGTTTAAGGTCAGAGTCATGACCATCAAAAGGTAAGAAATAAAGTGTAAGATCACAAGGAAGACCAAAGGAAAGAAATCCCATTTATTGTCTAGAATCAAATCATAAGATGTCTTATAAAGTTCCAAAATATTTTAATAATAAGTACGTATGAGGTTATAATTATAGGTGAACTTATTCACCTTGATTTTTAACTACATGCACACATTAGTTTGTAATTTTGTCCCCTTTTGGGGTTTGGAAATATAGTTACCTATATTTTCCAAAAGCAAGGTCCCATTTAAGGTCCAGAATCAAAGAATTACACATTCTATTCCAGATTTGGAATCATAGTATGAGAGGTCCCGTTTAAGGTCCAATATCAAAATGTAAGAGGTAATTTTGAAGTCATACCATCACATTTACACCTAAGGTGAACAAACATACTGAGAGGCATTGAGGTTTATAATTAAATCATGGAAAGGAGAATGATAATGACTTAGTTTAAACTATGATCCCAAACTTAGATTAGACATGCCTATACATGATGGATATTTGAGGATCAAGGCCTATGCTCTAGTTTAAGGTCATATTGCATGTCCTAATATGGATTTTTAAGACTAGTTTTGGAAGAGGTACCTACTCAGTGTAAGGTTTTGAGATTCGATTCCTACTTAGGGTAGGGATTTGAATATGAATTGATGTATAAAGTCTCATGGTTAGCTTTCTATTATGTTGTGGCTGTGAAATTCAAAAAGATCATGTCATAAAGCATGGTCTTGTAGATTGGTTTATTTTTGAAACTAAGGTGTACAAATTGAGATCCAAGATTTGATATCTAAAAGATAACTCTGCCACAAGGGAAATTATGAGTGATTGATACAAATGTCATTTTGAACTTTTTCTTATTTTTAATACATATTTCTACGATCCAAAGATTAGATATGGGTTCTACACATTTTCATGAAAGTTTTTTTAAAATTTTTAGTCAAAATTTTAGTTTTATTTTATGATTTTGGAAGGTTTCTAGAATTCTTTTAAAAATGTAGGGATCTTATTTGGAAATTTTATAATTTTTTTCTCAATAATAAGGGGAAATATGAGGAGTTAGTTCATTATATTCCTCCTCATGTGTTCTACAATATCAACTCCTCTTCGGTGATTTGGTCCCACAAGCCCAACTCATAAAATATGGTATTTCACTGTGCATGAGGTACTATGGAATAATGTGTTTTGCAGTAGGTTGCACGCTTTAATGCCTCTGATCAGCAAATGTCGATAGCAGTATATAAATTCAATCTTTGGCAATCTCTACGATTCTTTGACAATTTTGTAATTTAATGATTTTAAATAATGTAGTATGTTTCTATTTTAACATTCATCCATTGTTTTTAGTGTTCTATAACATTTTCAAGATTTAGTCTTCTCAATTTTCTTTGCGTCTTGGAGGATGAAGATGAACATGTATATGTTTTGATCTGTGATTTGTTTGTTTTGTTATTTCTTTATATTTCCATGAGAGTTTAGTGTTCAATTTTGTTGGTTCAGCTTGCGCTATGAATATGTTTTTGATGTGATTTAATGTGTATACAAATATTGTACCATGGTGGCCGACTTTTGTGGAATTATGAGAGATTCCGAGAATTCCATTATTGAGTAAAAAAAATGGTGTTGATGAGGGTATCCGTGACGATGCTTATCCCAAGTAAGCCCTAGTTCTTGTCGTTGATTGTAATTTTCACCAGACTACGGAATGATTTGATTATAGTTAGCTGTGTGCAACCATCATTTAGGCACAAAGAGTATTCAAGGATAATTCTTAATAAAGAATATATGCCATGTTTGAGTGAGTTGTGGTTGAACTACTACTATCAAGGACAAAATGTGGAGACAAAAATGAACATGAGAGAAAGTAACAATTCAAGTCACGTGTATAAAAGAGCACTAATTATGTATGGACATAAATGCAACCCAAGTGGAATAACTCTCCCTAGTGCATTACGTGTCTTGGATGTACTAATACTCTATAAAAGTAAAAAAGCTCAAGCAACCTCTAATCGTCCACGTACGTCTTGCAAAGCACTTTTTTTCTGTATGGTAAATCCTTACGAATGACCTATTTAGATAAGTTTGGTGTTTTCTCTCTTGTCCTACGATGTGTATTATGGTGGGTTGTGCTTACTATTTGCCAGCTATATAATAACATCGCCGTTACATTTCTCTTATTAGTGCACACAATATACTGATTCTTTAATAAACAATAATATAATACACACCATTGTGAAACAAATTTTGAAATAACTCCGATTAACAACTACACAACTGTCCATTAGCGGTCCAATTTTGTTGCGCTGATGCTCGACGTTTTTTATATTCAAGTGTATATTTTATGCACAGTTCTTTATAAATGTTTATCATTAAAAATATATTTATTATAGACCAACAAATCAATAATATTTCGTAGTGGTTCAAATTTTTTTTTCTGTACTGTTATGTAATACCCACGTGTACTGAAAACCTTTCCTATAAATATGTATTACGAAAATGGTATTGAAATAGAGGCCAATGGTGACTTCTTATAGTTCATAACATTTTTTTGAGTGTGTGTGCACAATTATGTATTAGTTACATTTGTGTACCGTGTATGTGTAGAACGTGTACAACACAATTTTGGTATACTCGCGAGTATAAAAGATGGATGCGGAGTGGGTGTTGTCAGTTGTGTATATTTTTACTTATTTAGAACACATAGTGATTTTGCGAATATTCCATATTGGATAGGCTAGGACCGTAGGTTGCACCTAATTTCGTACTAATTTGAAAATCAAAATCTATGACGGGTGTATAATCAGCGGACAAGGTTATGGAACTGAATTAGCCTCCAATCACAACGGCGAGTAATGTAATTTTGGGGGAAATTTGGGTGACAGGCTGGTGCCTGGTGGAATGCTCTTTTGATCGGTTTAGACACGGTTCAATTACTGGGTGACTAAAAAATAGGGAACCGATGGGTGCATGTCAAAGTTTTGTGATTCTGGAAGGTTAGGACAAAATGATTGCAAGGTGTATGATACATGGTTAACAAAATAACAGGACTGGCTTTTTTGGTTTCTTGACGTACATGCAATAGTATAAAACATATAATTTTATACAGCTAATAAAGTACAGATGTTTGTCTTTATTGCAATGACTGAAAAATAAAAACGTTGCATGGTATAGAATATATACCTTGCGACGATTATCATCCCGCAAAGTATCACCCAAGTTCACAAACGACTTTCTGCTTTGCATCATTTCGTATAGCATTTTTGTTTTAAAATTATCATACTATATTTTTTGAAAGGAATTCAATCCGTACCCACAAAATCGCTAGTTGTAATACGCTCAGCTAAACACGGGCATGTTTGTTTTAACGGATACAAATGAATTGGATTGTATTTCATCATCCAGCTGTATAAATATTATGCTTGTTTTGTGGGAATATAAAAAAGGCGACAACTCCTGCATTTTCATCTATATAGCAGATATTGGAGAAGTAATTTCATCTCAAATCTGCTGGACGCCGTCCTCCAGCTATTTGGATTGCAACCCCTCGCGGCTGTCAGCGCTCTTTTGTCTTGCATAAAACCGCTAGGACATGTTCACATGGGCCACGTCCTTGGGGCTGACGTATTTGATTACAGATGGGCAGTGCATTTTCTGGGTAAGCAACGAACCCTCTGATATTATCTCATTTGTTTTAACTAACTTGTTAATGCTATTCCGTCGATTAGATTACAGGAGAACCAAACATAAAACATTATTCTACTGTATTTTTGAAAACATGTAGCTTGTGTTTGGTACATGACTGGGATTCTGGAATCTTGACTGGGTTAATCGGGGTTAGTCTGGATTCTGGTGCTGGGGCAGTCAGGATGCAGTCTGATTTTATTTGGCAACGCATTCTGTTTCTGGTCAGCTGGTCTGATTTCAGTCTGTGTGCAGTCTGAATCTGTTTGGCTGGAAGTCTGATCTGTTTGGCAGCGTAGTCAGTATCTGCTTATTCTGTCATGTTCTTGCAGCACTGTTTGAACAAGTATGCAGAATGTGTATTTATGATGTCACTTCAACCTAAGTTTAGAATATATTAAAAAAAATATTTGTGTTGTGTGGGTGTTATTTTATATATTTAGAATAGTACAAATAAGATATGATAATGTTAATTTTTACGTGGTGATTAAAAATTAATGAAACTTTACTGTCATCTGGAATGACATTTGCATGTGGTATATATGTAATGTTGAACATAGTTAATTGTCGTCATTAGTGTAACAAATTATATTATCGTCATTAACAGTCAAGCTACATGAAATATGAAATTGGTCTAATATATTTTGTTTATAACATAAACAAATTACATTATCGTCAGTAAAAGTAACTGATAATAATCATATTGCCGTCATTAGTTAAACATAAGCGATCACTGATAATAAAATAATTATTTACGGGTGATCTTCGTCAGGGGAGAAGGACAAAAAATGGGAGCAATAAACAGTCAAACAAAAGCTAAGATTTTGACAAGGCACTTTGGGGGGACATGGTTGGATGTGGATCTTGATTAAAATAGGCCAACGTTATGGCCTCATCATACTCGTCCCATGACACTAGGCATGGTTCTTGCACCAGTTGCTTATTTTGTTGTTTGATGTCATATTTTGGCCAATCAAACAACAATGGAAAATGAGGAACGTGTTGACTGACTTGATCATCGGTCCCAATTTTGCCCTCCTCCTCCTTTGTGTGATTACAACATGGTTTTGTGCATAAAAGGTTATCTTCAACATATTTTTGAATTTTTTCCTGTGACATCAAAAGTTTTTCAAATTTTGCCCTTGCCCTTGCCTTTGCACGCGATGTCGACATCTAAAATTAATAAAAACAAAAGTATGAACAAATAATAGAATTCGTAAAGTAATTGTGGCAATAACATAATAATGAAGTAGGAAATTTGATCGCATTATGGTAGCAACATATAATATTGTAACACATAAGTATAGAATGTAAAATGTTGCGACGCAAAAACACAACTACATTTAGCACATATGTTACAAGTTCATTTGTTTATTTCAATCGTCAGTGCCAAAAAAAATCCCTGGTGGGTAAGTGTGACGCGTCGTTAAAAAGTTGCGTTCAATGCCTTGTTGCGCGGCCAATGTGGGGGGAGGTAATAAATCTCCCAATATGAACATATTGTCTCTTACAAACTCTCTCTTGATGTATTGCCATCCCATTTGTAACTCAGGCAATGAAATGTAAGGGCCTCCTGTTATGTATAGGAACTGGTGCCATGCCTCCATCCAAGCCTGTGTAGAGTATACTCCATTTACACATTTACCCACGTGATATTGGGTTCTCATCAAACCCATGAGAACCATATCAAGCTCGGTAGACCAGATAAAAGACGGTGTCGGCGGTTGGGCAGCCATATAACAGATTCTGTAAGTAATATATTTTTCAAAAGTAAGGGTGTATATCACAATTAATTATATTATTTGGTTTGAGCTAACGTTAAGCGAAATTTCGATTAATAACATACATCATTAATAAAACATTCATCAACATGAAGAATTTTTTTATAACACTTAAAATGTAATACGACGTTTATAAAAGTGTCTAAATTAAACAAGTGTATGTTGTTCATAACATCCATTGATAGTCATTCTAAACAGAGAAGACAATGTAATGTATTTGTCATTCAACGTTATGGAGTCATTTGAGGTGAAGGGATGTCCAGAAGCAGACGACAATCTTCCTCTAGACTGGTAACGTTGTGTTCTAAAACCTCATGCTCATACTTTTTGTTAGTGTATAATTCATTATAGTTGTGATGAATTTCAACGAAGTCCTTCATGTTCATCACCTGACCCCACACTGACTTGCACTCAACAGTTAGTAACATAATCTCCGCTTTCAATGAATTAATTGTTGGGGGAGATCGACTGCCCAATGGAAGTAACTGCATCGGTCTTTTCCCTAAAATATAGTACGAAGTTCAAGTTAATGGCAAAGAATGCGGAGCCTCGACAAGGCCGGTCTATTATTTATTGATGTACTATCACACCTCACAAGTAGGGCATATGTAATACATTTCTCCCGGCCTTTGACTCAGAATGGCAATGTAACACCCCTCCCTAGGGTTTCTTACGTAACCAGCGGAAGCACAGCCTAATCCCCAACATTATCCATAATGTGGGGTACTTGGCATATTTGGGAGGAATTGTCACATACATGATCTCATATCAAGAAACAAATAACACTTAAAACATAGATTCATACATAAGTTCTTGGAATAAAAGCTACATCAGGTTTCCAAAGATATACTAAACATAAACTAGATAATGATAGGATCTCCATAGATGGACGTCCCACCAGGCAACAACTCCTTGGATCTCTGGGTCCTTGGTACTCTCAAGATGTTTCCTTCTCCTTGGCTCCAACTCCTGCGGACATCTCGTCCCCAGCCATGCAAAGGAAAACAAACATAGTAAGTAAGCGGCATTGACATATTATAAAACATAAAAATAAAATATACATGTGGCTTAACATAATCATGAACATGCATTAACATTAATCGTTTCTTGATGTTTTTTACATAAAGAAATTGACTAGAAGAATATGCTCCTCTCTTAATGCCCCATAAGGAGCCCATAATGCTCGGAAAGCCCATAATTGCTCGGAAAGCCCATAATTGCTCGGAAAGCCCATAATGCTCGGAAAGCCCATAACAAGGTGCATATAAATCTAAATCAATTTCTATTATTCATGATCTTGCTTAAACTTAGCTTATCTTCTTAATATCCTAAACTTGATCTTAATTGGGATTTCTCCCTCTTAAACATGATTGGGATTTCTCCCCATGACCATAATGGGATTTCTCCCTCTTAAGCATAAATGGGAAATGTATTCCCTATAAATCTTGATTTCTTGTATCTTAATCATAAACCATAATCTTAATGGGATTTCTACTCTTAGACTTAGATTATAACAAACAACATCCAATAATCATATACATTGAGGAAAAACATGTCCTTTTCAAGATTTCATCATAAAAATGCATAATATATCATAATCATTCAATAATTCAGATTTACTATGCCAAAGGCATGGCCCGCTTACCTTGAACTAAAACACCTAGGTCAAACCTGGTTTGACCAATTAGATTACCTTAAACACCTGAAATTAACATAATTATCATTTATCATATATCATTAAACCCTAATTTTCTCATATAAATATTGAGGTGTTAAAACAGCAAAATCAGTCGATAAAAACTAGAAAATCGGATTCCTCATCAAAAATCCTTTCCAAAAAGTATTTTTGCATATTTTTCTGATAATCAGGCGATTTACTACTAATTTTCGAAGAACAGACCAATAGAAAATCCAGAAAAAGCCACGTGTAAATCTATATATTCAAATCCAGGAAAAGGGGCCTGCATCTGACTTGGCCCAATTAGGCTCAGCCAAATCGGCAATGGGACTTGCCTCAGCGATCAAAGAAAAGGGTTGTGAAAACCCAAAACTACCCTCGTGGGTGAAGTACATAAAAAAAACTGACAGGGGTATCCAGGTCATTTCATGACCTGGATTGCTCCCTGCTTGCCCCATGGCGAGAGCTGGACCTGGAGAGGAGTGCTCCGACCGCAGATGGGGATTCGAAGGCCACCAGACAAAAGGGAAGATTCCAACTGCTTCCTGGTGCTCTGACGAACTCAATGAGCCCAAGGTGGGGTCTCGCGGTGGCCGGGAGCTCCAGGAATGCTCCGCCGTAAAACGAGAACAGGGGAACAAGAGTTGAGATCGGGACCATTGAGAACAACCGGAGAAATCCTCCAATGAGGTGCGTAAAACGTTTGCAAAGGCAGGGCGAGGCCAAGGCATGCCTTTCTGTGGTCGGAGAGCCATTGATGTGCCTGGAGCTTGGGCGCCGACAAGCACCATTACTGGTCTATAGGGCACAGCAGCTGGGGGCTTGGCGAGTTAAAACAACGACATGGAAGAGAGGGGCGGAGGTCGAGGATGCTCACCCTACGGGTAATTAGGCCGAGATGACCAGAGGAGGTCGGGGTGGTCACAAGGTCGCCGGAGACAGAAACCGAGTAGGTTGGGGAGCTTGGGGGATCCAGCAGAGAAATTGGGCGAGGAGGAAGAAAGCTTGCAGTCCGGTGGTGCTTTTGGCACCCTTAAATAGATGGGAGATGCACCGAGGTGGCGGCTGTGCTCGCAAGGAGGAGAGGGTGTCGGAGCCCTAAAATAGGCGTTTCTTCAACTGGGAGAGAGGGAAGGCGAGAAATGGCTCGTTTGAATCGGGGGAGCCTCGCGAGTTCAAATCCGGAGAAACATTCGAAAACTATTGAGAAACGGGCGAGTAACCGATCGAAGAAGAATACTGCTGTGAAACAGCTCCGCTCGCGGGGAAAAACGGAGGAAGAAGAAGGCAGATCAACCATTGATTGCTGATCGAACGGTGCTGGCGACTCGCGTAAGGCCAGGGTAACGCGTGACATTTAATTTAAAACGAACCATGCCTTAAATCGGCTGTATAAATGGCATTTTCATTCAAATCTTAGCCAATTAATACTCAAACCTTTATTAAATCAATTGAAGGGTCAAACAAGGTCAAAATGGGTTCAAATTTGAACCATAGGTACATTAGAGGGTCTAGAACATTACAATAAGGTTGGATTTTATGCTTGTACTCGTTTTAGGCCTAAAATAACAAAAATCCTTATGACCGTGATAAATGCAAATAAAGCCATTAATTCTTCAAATAAGAATTACAAAATATGGAAATGTGCACTCAACATTATTTATTTTCAACTAACAATATGGAGGCCATTATTCAAGAAATTAAACATGTAAATCACTAATAATCATATGAGAGAGAAATTTGGACATAAAACATTTATTCTCACTTTTCTTCAACAAAAAGGGCATAGATATACATGAAGACATATTCTTTAAATAAAACAAGTATAATAGAGCAATTGAACACAATAAGTGATTTTGCAAAACTAATTATGGGAAAATTGCATTTAAGTCCTCAACATAGAAAAGAGCATGCAAGGACTAAAATAATTTGGAAATTTTGCATAATTAAGATTGGGGTGTTACAATACTACCCACCTTAAATAAATTTCGTCCTCGAAATTTCCTAGGGTTTCTACCCACCTTAAGGGTTTCACATAAGCATACAAATCTTTCCATACAATTTTTATTATAAAAGGAGAATACATAAACAAAGCATTATGATTAAACATAAATTACTCAACTACCCTTACCTTGATCATTTTCCTCTTCTCCATCAGACATTTGCACGGTGAAGAGCCTTGGTTTGACCTTGGGTGGAGGATTAGGGTTCTTAGCTTGGTTGTGGTTGGGATCCTTCTTTGCAAGCTTAGGGCAATTAGGCTTGATATGCCCTTCCTCACCACAATAGTAGCAAACAGATTTCCCAAACCTACAAGGACCACCATGGTTTCTCTTACACTTGGGGCATGGGGTTCTCCCATTCTCAGGGGAAGGCTCAGGGGCTTTTCTCTTGTTGTTGGAGGGTGGAGGTGGTTGATGGGGCTGATGGTGACGATTGTTTTGGGGTACCTCTTTCTTATGATTCCTCCCAGGATGCTCCTCCAATTCTAGGGCTGCATCCAAGGCCGATTGCATGGTCCGGTGTCCTCTACCAGACAAGGCAAAACTTAGGGCGGGTTTAAGTCCTCTAATGAACTTCTTAGCTCTTTTTAGCTCAGTGTACTCAGGACCATACTTTTGGAGCTTACGGAACTTCATGGCATACTCAGTGACAGTCATGTCACCCACTTGCTTAAGGTTAACAAACTCATCCTCCTTCCTTTCTAACATGGCTTCGGATACATAATGGTCGTTGAAGACTTCCACAAACTCATCCCAAGAGAAAGGAGGGTCATCATCTTCCCTAGAGGCTAAGAGGTTTTCCCACCAAGTACGGGCTGCACCCTTGAGCATATGGGTGGCAAATCTAACCCTGCTACGTGGGGGACACTCTAGGTCTCTAAAGCAATGTTCCATGTTGCTCAGCCACTCCTCAGCCTTGGTTACTACATCAACCTCATCTTCATCATGGAAAGCATCGGGTTTAATCTTCAAGAAGTCTACGAGGGAGATCTCATGTGCTCTAGGTGGAGCTCTAGGTTGGAGGGCATTGGTCAAGGCTGCTACTAGGGCATCTAGGGTGATTGGTGGAGGGATGTGGTTCATGTCTTCAGTCTTATCACCACTAGAGGATCCGTGTGAGTGCCTTGACTCACCAACCTTCTCCTTCCTCTTAGGGGCCATCTGAAAGGGTAAACATAATATGATATTAGAACATAATATGAATCTCTAATGTTGCCTTAGTGGCCATCTATTCCTTGCTCTGATACCATTAATGTAACACCCCTCCCTAGGGTTTCTTACGTAACCAGCGGAAGCACAGCCTAATCCCCAACATTATCCATAATGTGGGGTACTTGGCATATTTGGGAGGAATTGTCACATACATGATCTCATATCAAGAAACAAATAACACTTAAAACATAGATTCATACATAAGTTCTTGGAATAAAAGCTACATCAGGTTTCCAAAGATATACTAAACATAAACTAGATAATGATAGGATCTCCATAGATGGACGTCCCACCAGGAAACAACTCCTTGGATCTCTGGGTCCTTGGTACTCTCAAGATGTTTCCTTCTTCTTGGCTCCAACTCCTGCGGACATCTCGTCCCCATCCATGCAAAGGAAAACAAACATAGTAAGTAAGCGGCATTGGCATATTATAAAACATAAAAATAAAATATACATGTGGCTTAACATAATCATGAACATGCATTAACATTAATCGTTTCTTGATGTCTTTTACATAAAGAAATTGACTAGAAGAATATGCTCCTCTCTTAATGCCCCATAAGGAGCCCATAATGCTCGGAAAGCCCATAATTGCTCGGAAAGCCCATAATTGCTCGGAAAGCCCATAATGCTCGGAAAGCCCATAACAAGGTGCATATAAATCTAAATCAATTTCTATTATTCATGATCTTGCTTAAACTTAGCTTATCTTCTTAATATCCTAAACTTGATCTTAATTGGGATTTCTCCCTCTTAAACATGATTGGGATTTCTCCCCATGACCATAATGGGATTTCTCCCTCTTAAGCATAAACGGGAAACTTATTCCCTATAAATCTTGATTTCTTGTATCTTAATCATAAACCATAATCTTAATGGGATTTCTACTCTTAGACTTAGATTATAACAAACAACATCCAATAATCATATACATTGAGGAAAAACATGTCCTTTTCAAGATTTTATCATAAAAATGCATAATATATCATAATCATTCAATAATTCAGATTTACTATGCCAAAGGCATGGCCCACTTACCTTGAACTAAAACACCTAGGTCAAACCTGGTTTGACCAATTGGATTCCCTTAAACGCCTGAAATTAACATAATTATCATTTATCATATATCATTAAACCCTAATTTGCTCATATAAATATTGAGGTGTTAAAACAGCAAAATCAGTCGATAAAAACCAGAAAATCGGATTCCTCATCGAAAATCCTTTCCAAAAAGTATTTTTGCGTATTTTTCTGATAATCAGGCGATTTACTACTAATTTTCGAAGAACAGACCAATAGAAAATCCAGAAAAAGCCACGTGTAAATCTATATATTCAAATCCAGGAAAAGGGGCCCGCATCTGACTTGGCCCAATTAGGCTCAGCCAAATCGGCAATGGGACTTGCCTCAGCGATCAAAGAAAAGGGTTGTGAAAACCCAAAACTACCCTCGTGGGTGAAGTACATAAAAAAAAACTGACAGGGGTATCCAGGTCATTTCATGACCTGGATTGCTCCCTGCTTGCCCCATGGTGAGAGCTGGACCTGGAGAGGAGTTCTCTGACCGCAGATGGGGATTCGAAGGCCACCAGACAAAAGGGAAGATTCCAACTGCTTCCTGGTGCTCTGGCGAACTCAATGAGCCCAAGGTGGGGTCTCGCGGTGGCCGGGAGCTCCAGGAATGCTCCGCCATAAAACGAGAACAGGGGAACAAGAGTTGAGATCGGGACCATTGAGAACAACCGGAGAAATCCTCCAATGAGGTGCGTAAAACATTTGCAAAGGCAGGGCGAGGCCAAGGCATGCCTTTCTATGGTCGGAGAGCCATTGATGTGCCTGGAGCTTGGGCGCCGGCAAGCACCATTACTGGTCTATAGGGCACAGCAGCTGGGGGCTTGGCGAGTTAAAACAACGACATGTAAGAGCGGGGCGGAGGTCGAGGATGCTCACCCTACGGGTAATTAGGCCGAGATGACCGGAGGAGGTCGGGGTGGTCACAAGGTCGTCGGAGACAGAAACCGAGTAGGCTGGGGAGCTTGGGGGATCCAGCAGAGAAATTGGGCGAGGAGGAAGAAAGCTTGCAGTCCGGTGGTGCTTTTGGCACCCTTAAATAGATGGGAGATGCACCGAGGTGGCGGCTGTGCTCACAAGGAGGAGAGGGTGTCGGAGCCCTAAAATAGGCATTTCTTCAACTGGGAGAGAGGGAAGGCGAGAAATGGCTCGTTTGAATCGGGGGAGCCTCGCGAGTTCAAATCCGGAGAAACATTCAAAAACTATTGAGAAACGGGCGAGTAACCGATCGGAGAAGAATATTGCTGTGAAACAGCTCCGCTCGCGGGGAAAAACGGAGGAAGAAGAAGGCAGATCAACCGTTGATTGCTGATCGAACGGTGCTGGCGACTCGCGCAAGGCCAGGGTAACGCGTGACATTTAATTTAAAATGAACCATGCCTTAAATCGGCTGTATAAATGGCATTTTCATTCAAATCTTAGCCAATTAATACTCAAACCTTTATTAAATCAATTGAAGGGTCAAACAAGGTCAAAATGGGTTCAAATTTGAACCATAGGTACATTAGAGGGTCTAGAACATTACAATAAGGTTGGATTTTATGCTTGTACTCGTTTTAGGCCTAAAATAACAAAAATCCTTATGACCATGATAAATGCAAATAAAGCCATTAATTCTTCAAATAAGAATTACAAAATATGGAAATGTGCACTCAACATTATTTATTTTCAACTAACAATATGGAGGCCATTATTCAAGAAATTAAACATGTAAATCACTAATAATCATATGAGAGAGAAATTTGGACATAAAACATTTATTCTCATTTTTCTTCAACAAAAAGGGCATAGATATACATGAAGACATATTCTTTAAATAAAACAAGTATAATAGAGCAATTGAACACAATAAGTGATTTTGCAAAACTAATTATGGGAAAATTGCATTTAAGTCCTGAACAATTATCTAAATTAGAAAAGAGCATGCAAGGACTAAAATAATTTGGAAATTTTGCATAATTAAGATTGGGGTGTTACAGGCAAAGTCATTTAACCCTTCATCCTCTGTGTTAATTTGTAAGGCTGCATTTAGCCCACAATCACACCTCAGAACCTCAGATGGAGTCATCAACATCTAATAAAACAAAATTGACAATTAATAGAAAAATGTCGGGTTCATGACATAGTTTTCAAAGATAATATGAAGACCATTTGTTTAGGAGTAGCTAATTGTTGCAACAGACAAGTGCAGTTCATTTGGACATATCATAATATAGTATATCTATGACGTATTGTATCCATCTTCTTCTGTTGAAGAGTCATTATCGCTCGCTATTTGAAGTTGGTGGTGAAGATATCGGCACCTCTCCCGCATACTTGAAATTTCTTCTTGTAACCTATCCGTGTCTGCTCTTGTTGAACAGACAAAGGCACAGTGTTCTGACCAGAACTTGCATTCGCTACGTGCATATGCGATCTGTGATACCATTGCATCCCTAATTGCAGTCAGCGTAGCCACTGTAGGTTGTACTTGTTACGCGGGCAACCTCATATGGCATCTGGTTGGTACAAGACCCCTACCACATGTAAAATATGGCTTGTGGGGATTGTTGTCTTCAAACCGTCCATTTTCCACATCTGTGGCATCCATGTACACTCGTACGGTGCACTGCAGACCACATGGGCACGACGGCATGTCATTGTCCATTTCTAGACAGAAAACCTAATGAGACATAATTTCACATTGTTTATAAGTAGGCAAAATTGTAGTCAATGAGAACAAAAGTTGGCTGTTAAGTTACAAAAAAAGGGAGTAAGTGAAACATGTTGTAGAACATGTTTCAATGTCTGCAGGTTAGAAAACAAATGTATAAATCACTGATTTGCCCACATAGAATTGGCAACAGTTTCACGCAAAACATCTCCCTCTCTAGCATCGGCCTGGCTTGTTTGTTGGAGAGAACTCAATTCGTTCAAGATGTCAGTGGTAGTATGAGGCTCATCCAAGTTTTCATCCATCATAGGATCACCATCATTTTGGCATCGGATAAAATTGTGAACGATACAAAAAGCCATTACAATCTGAGACTGAGACTACACGGGAAAAGTCACTCCTTTACGAAAGTAGGAAAACCTCTTCTTCAACACACCAAAGGCTCGCTCGACAACGTTACGTAGTTGAGCATGTCGGTGGTTGAACATTTCCTTTTTGCTTGTGTATGAGTCTCTGTTACCCCGATACTCTGCTATATGGTAAGCAACGTTTCGATATGGTACAAGAAATTGGTTGGTGTTGGCGTACCCTGCATCAACAAGATAGTACTTCCCAGCGGGTACTTTGAACCCGCCTGTGGTTGTAGCTGCGTGAAGTACCCTTTGGTCAGCAGTAGATCCCTCCCAACTAGTCATGATATATGTAAACTCCATTGAGAAGTCTACTACAACCATGACATTCATGGAAACATTCCCTTTTCTATTCCTATATCGATTCTGCTTATCACGCTTCACCAAAATGGGGATGTGTGTCCCGTCAATTGCCCCAATGGCATCCTAAGACAAGTATATAAGAAATACGCAAGTAAATACCAAACTCAACGATGACGATAGTGGTTATATTAACAATGGAATGGACAATGGTCAACTAAGTGATGGTCATACCTTGAAGTAAGGGTAAAATCTTGAACTCTCGGTGATGTGGCAGTGCAGAGTTGTGGATGCAGTTGGCATGACAATATATTCGTTGCACAAAGCACACACTGCATCCAACACCTCGTTAAACTTTCTACTTATGGTCTCACCACTGTGAATGTAGTCCTCATCCAGAACACGGTTGGTATGGCCATGGCCAACCATTTGAAGGAAGTAGCAAACTGCCTCCACTGATGACACACCTCTGGTACTTTTCAACAAACCTCGGTCCTCAAGTTTGTCAACAAAGGCTAAAACTGTGTTGGGTAGCATACGGTACAGATCGTACGCCCTCCTTTCATGGTCGGTTATTATTTCTAAAACCTTTTGATGGCCGTTCCTAATACTAACCGATCTCGGTATTGGTTGGTGTGTGGTTGCGGCGTCTGAATTTTGCATGATATTGTGGGAAATTTGGTCAGCTATTTGGTAGGATATTGCGTTAGAAATGTCATTATCCAGACCAGACATAAGATCCAGTAGTTGTAGAATGTCATCAGTTGTTTCATATGGATGAATATCGGCCATCACGTCTAGAACTAAAAGCGATTATCTGTATCAGAAAAATATCGAGATATTGTAGAAATGAAATTAGGGCTATAGCGACAAAATAGCAAATACTGACCAAATAGCAAATAATAAGATAAACCATTACATAGTACCATAGTTCAGAGATTGTTCCCAATGGAATAAAATAGTAAAACAACTTTTGATAAAGTTCATCAAATAAAAGGCAGGATACTGATATAGTTCTTAAATTAGACAACCTCAAAAGTACGGTGGAGATTGTGGCGTGAAGGGTGATTGTGATGCAGAAGCTGTGTTCTTCATTTCTCACAAGTCTTGCAAACAAATGGTAATTTTTTGTGGGGTGTCCATAAGTCTTAGGTAAATGTTACGGTTATCTAGATCTTTTATGGCATGCACAAGAGTGGTAAAAACTGGGACAGGGGTGTCAGGGTAGCTTGCATGAAAGTGGTGCAAAATGGTTTGGTATTCGTCTTTATCATTAGACCTAGCAGCAATTCTGCTGCCCATCTCATGTACCTTGGAAAACACCTTTGTGAATTCGAACACGACATCATTAGACAGGACACAACTGTCCTGTGAGCTTGATGCTCGCTTCCTACGTCTGATCGTGGTGAAAGTCCTTGCACCAACACCTTGGTTGTGCGATCTTCCGTTGGTTTCCTCACTTTGCATCTCAAAATTAACCATGTCTTCAATGAAACCGGTTGGACCGGTCGATTCTGGGCTGACAAATGAATCAGATGTATCTAGGTCAACAAAAACACCATCTTCAGATGCAACATTAGAAGGAGGCTATCTATTGGTTGAGGACATTGCATGATGGCCCCTAGCTATGTTCCTCCCCCCATCAGCTCGACATCGTGGTAGTGGTAGAATGGTTTGTTGATCAATCTCGCTAGTTCCCTGTTTGCCTAAAATAGGGGAAAACTACTGATTAGGTCAATATTAACAAGTTTCATTTAATATATAATAGTCAGGGGAGTGTATATTATTAGACATACTACAAGTGCCTCCCTCCACTCTGGGGTGTCAGACAATATTGGCTTGTGCCTACTGTCATCCCATCCAACACCACTTTTGTTGGTCACCAGTTTTATCTTTGCATAGTCTCTCCTGAGGTTCTTCCACCGAGTTTTTAACTGATCCAATGTACCCTCGTTCCTCCCCATCCTGATATGCCAATCACGTAGCTTCTCCCTCTACGCGTCCCTAGTAAATATTCCATCGACGCACCTACCCATGTCATATTGTCTCCTCAATGCCGCAACCAGAGCCTCATCCAACTCTTTCGACCATACAATACGGAACCTCGGGTCGGGTGCAACCATAGTACCAATGACACTGCGATATATCACTTTAGTATGGGTGTTTAAATGAAACTGTTATACGAACCTAGTATGAGACTACGCAGTTGAAAGCAATAACTTGTTTAAAGAAATAACCCATGTCATATTGTCTCCTCAATGCCGCAACCAGACATAAGATTTAAAATTTGTAAAACAAAATTGAAATTGTTGTTAAATTTGAAATTGTTGTTAAATTTGAAATGGTTTTAGCAAACGCATCATCCGATATGTTCATTACAGGAAAACTACATAAATAGCAAGCATTCAGCATGACATTCACATTAAACGTGTTCGTATTGCTCATGAGATATACCTGGTAAGCCGAATTGAAGATTGAAGAGAGTTGGACGGCCAGCGACAGGGTCAGGGACGGTACATACAAGAAATTCAGAGAGAATACAGATTAGTTGAAATAGTTGAATTACTTGCAATATAATCAGCAGAATACTAATGGGTGTACATTTTGGTCATACATGAAAATTAAAATCATTCATTCAATCTAACATTAAAATCATTCATTAAATCTAACATTAAAATCATTCATTCAAGCTAACATGAATGATCAAAATTAGGGTGTCCCAGTTCTAGTTTTGAAAAGTTGACACATAAAAAAACCTACATGAATGATTCAGACCTCAATGTAGGGCTTATAGCACATACTTGTTCCAACTTAAACACCATAATTTGCACATGTACAAAGCATAAGTTGTCAAGGCGCACAGTCATAACACAAATAAGAAGAAGTTGAATAATCAAAATTAGGGTGTCCCAGTTCTAGTTTTGAAAAGTTGACACATAAAAAAAACCTACATGAATGATTCAGACATCAATGTAGAGCTTATAGCACATACTTGTTTCAACTTAAACACCATAATTTGCACATGTACAAAGCATAAGTAGTCAAGGCGCACAGTCATAACACAAATAAGAAGAAGTTGAATAATCAAAATTAGGGTGTCCCAGTTCTAGTTTTGAAAATTTGACACATAAAAAAAACCTACATGAATGATGCATACCTCAATGTAGGGCTTATAGCACATACTTGTTCCAATTTAAACAAATATATTACATAAGATATTTGTACCCGAACAAATAATGACCTATCAAACATAATACATTATACATATTAGCATGAAAACACAACTGAAAACACACTGACAAATATAACATAAATCTACTTCTCGGGTTCCTTCCATGACCAAACAATATGCTAAGACAATCATGCCTAAATATAAACCTGTCCTTTTAAATGAGGTTACTAGCAGGGAGAACTCATTAATTAAATTGTCAATATAAATATATAACAATTATTTTGTTCCTATCCCATATGGTCGACCTATTTCATTTCAATGCAGAATGTTGTGCTCTACATTGCTGGTGTATTGATGTTTATAACATGATTAACAACACCATAATTTAGGTGATCTATAGTCGGCATTCAGATATATGTTTCAACTTAAAAAAATATTACATCATATTATTTTAAACGGAACAAATAGTGACCAATCAAATTAGGGCTTATACAATGAGCACATAATAGTGACCATTTTAAATGGATAGCAAAAAATTGTTCCAACTACAAACTAGTATGTTTATGAGCATATACAATGTACACTACACACTAGTGTGTTCTAAATAAAAATAATTAATACGTAATAGGTGGATTCCAATTTTGTACCATCATAGTAGACCTAGTTGGGGGGGGGCAGACCTCAGTCAAGGGTTGTGTACAAGGTGCCAAAATATATTAACACAAAGCAAAGTTGGTACTAAAGTTTACAAAATAAATGAAATGACTATAAAAAAGATCTACCTATACTAATGGGTGTACAATTTTTTCGTATATAAAGCATAATCAGTCAAGGCGCACAGTCATAACACATATATTACAACTTGTTCCAACTTAAACAAATATATTACATAAGATATTTGTACCTGAACAAATTATGACCTATCAAACATAATACATGATACATATTAACCTAAAAACACACTGACAGATGACCAAACAATATGCTACAACAATCATGTCTAAAATTCTAAATATTACCATGTCCTCGTAAATGAGGTTACTAGCAGGGAGAACTCATTAATTAAATTGTCAATATAAATATATAACAATTATTTTGTTCTTATACCATATGGTCTACCTATTTCATTTCAATGCATCCCTTTTATCTTGGAATATCCCAAAAGATGACATACTTTTTTGCTCTTATATGAAAAATAAAATCATATATCTGGTTCATTACACAAAAAGAGATGAACAAGTGACAGTGTCAGGGACGGTACGTACAACAAATGCAGAGGGAATATAGATTAAACAAAATAGTTGGATTATTTGAAATAAATAATGAACAACTTGTTTAGATAGGCAAATAATATTCTGGAACCAAATTAGACTAAGTCGACATCACAAAATGGTAACAGGAGCAGCAGAATATAGTGCTCTACATCTAATGCTGGTGTATTGATGTTTATAACATGATTAACAACACCATAATTTAGGTGATCTACACCACAATAGTCGGCATTCAGATATATGTTTCAACTTAAACAAAAATATTACTTCATATTATTTTAAACGGAACAAATAGTGACCAATCAAATTAGGGCTTATAGCACATAATTGTTCCAACTACAAACTAGTATGTTTATGAGCATATACAATGAACACTACACACTAGTATGTTCCAAATAAAAATAATTAATATGTAATAGGTGGATTCCAATTTTGTACCATCATAGTAGACCTAATTGGGGGGGGGGGGCAGACCTCGGTCAAGGGTTGTGTACAAGGTGCCAAAATATATTAACACAAAGCAAAGTTGGTACTAAAGTTTACAAAATAAATGAAATGACTATGAAAAATATCTACCTATACTAATGGGTGTACAATTTACATGTATACAAAGCATAAGCAGTCAAGGCGCACAGTCATAACACAAATAAGAAGAAGTTGAATAATCAAAATTAGGGTGTCCCAGTTCTAGTTTTGAAAAGTTGACACAAAAAATCCTACATTAATGATTCAGACCTCAATGTAGGGCTTGTAACACATACTTGTTCCAACTTAAACAAATATATTATATAAGATATTTGTACCTGAACAACTAATGACCTATCAAACATAATACATGATACATATTAACATGAAAACACACCTGAAAACACAGTGACAGATATTACATAAATGTACTTCTCGGGTTCCTTCCACGACCAAACAATATGCTACAACAATCATGTATAAATATCACCCTGTCCTCGTAAATGAGGTTACTAGAAGGGAGAACTCATTAATTAAACTGTCAAAATAAATATATAACTATTATTTTGTTCGTATCCCATATGGTCGACCTATTTCATTTCAATGCAGAATATTATGCTCTACATCTAATGCTGGTGTATTGATGTTTATAACATGATTAACAACACCATAATTTAGGTGATCTACAACACAATAGTCGACATTCCGATATATGTTTCAACTTAAACAAAAATATTACATCATATTATTTTAAACGGAACAAATGTACACTACACACTAGTATGTTCCAAATAAAAATAATTAATACGTAATAGGTGGATTTCAATTTTGTACCATCATAGTAGACCTAGTTGGGGGGGGGGGCAGACCTCAATCAAGGGATGTGTACAAGGTGCCAAAATATATTAACACAAAGCAAAGTTGGTACTAAAGTTTACAAAATAAATGAAATGACTATCAAAAAGATCTAATGGGTGTACAATTTGCACGTATACAAAGCATAAGCAGTCAATGCGCACAGTCATAACACAAATAAGAAGTTGAATAATCAAAATTAGGGTGTCCCATTTCTAGTTTTGAAAAGTTGACACATAAAAAAAAACCTACATGAATTATTCATACCTCAATGTAGGGCTTATAGCACATACTTGTTCAAATTTAAACAAATATATTACATAAGATATTTGCAGGGAGAACAATCATGTCTAGATATAACCGTGTCCTCATAAATGAGGTTACTAACAGGGAGAACTCATTAAATAAATTGTCAATATAAATATATAACAATTATTTTGTTCCTATCCCATGTGGTCGACTTATTTCATTTCAATGCATCCATTTTTTCTTGGAATATCCCAAAAGACGAGATACTTTTTTGCTCTTATCTGGTTCATTACACAGAAAACGTGTTTGTATTGATCACGAGAAATGAATGGTCAGTCGAAATCAAGGTTGAAGATAGGAGCACGGGTCAAGGATAGTACATACAACAAATGTAGAGGGACGGTACACATAAGCCGCTAGCCTACTGAAACAAAAAAGAGGGTCGGTGAAGACATACCTCTCAAGCAGCTGGGTGACTTCTGAGTACAGGGGCTCGGCAGCGGCGGCTTCAGAGAAGATTTTGTAGAGGATGCGAATGTGAACAGGGAGGATTTCAGATATGAATTGCAGCACTATATAGCAGCGGCGGCAGCGCTTGCCCTTGCTAGGGTTTACTGGGTTTGCACACAGTGAAAAGGGGGGCTTTGATGGGAGATGACAATTCTAGATGATGCTTGATTCTCGGCATCTAGACTGGCGGTGTAGGTCGGCGATTGCAGATGACCCACCGTACCCTTCCGTCGGCTTGATTGACCGGCTGTTGTGCATACGCCACTGTCCAGGCTTATCCATACGGCTAAACTCATGGCTTGATTGACCTTCCATATGAAACGATGGGATGCTGCATGTCTTGGGAGAGGGCGTCATAACTCACAGAGAAAATAGTAACTGCTGGGAGGGTGTCGACTTCTCGGGAGAGGGAGCAGAAGAGAAAGCAGAAGAGGGAGAGAGGAAAGGCGAAGGGGCGGGGAGGCGTCAGGGGGCGATGACACCATCACAGAAAGGGTGAGACAAAAATGGACTCAGATCGCGGAAACCGGGTTATGAACCGGAATCCCGCCCCTTGTGGGACTGGGAGAACCCGGGTTAGGAGGTTCTGTTATCCCAAAATGGGGGGTTTTCAGGGTTGCTAACCAAACAAAAATTAACCTCAAACCGGCACTTGTTTGGCGGGGTTGGCACATAAAGACAAGGCCAAACCGGGTTTCGGTCCCATGCCAAACGCAGCCGTAAATCCTTAAATCTGGATTAACCTTCTATAGGATTTTTGCTAATCCGAATCCTACAAACTAAACGTCCCCATAGAAGACACAGTTGTATAATTTACATATCTCTTATTAACACACACAATATACCGATTCTTTTAGAGACCATGATACACACCATTATGAAGCAAATTTTGAAATAAGTACAATTGACAACTACATAACTGTTCTTTGTTAGCTCAATGTTTTGTATATTCAAGTGTATATTTTGTGTACAGTTCTTTGTATAAATGTTTATCGTCACTAATATTTTTTAATATTATTGATGAAAATAAAATTTACATTAAAGTAGAAGACAAGCGGACAACAAGCTGCGCCGCAAGTTCTTTTTAAATTGCAAAACTAATTCTTTGAAACATTACATCTGTACATTTGGGAGTCATAACATTACTATTCATCAATTTTTAGACCCTCTTCAGAAGCTCCACAACCTCTGGTGCTAAAAATGCAAAAGTATCAAAACCAAAGGACCAAATGCATGTTGATTGTCAATACACCCTTTTTCATGATTGACCACTTTGGCTGAGGCAGCTTTAAGGGCAGCCTGTCCTACAGTAAATGCACCACTCCTCAATGCAACCAGTGGATAAACTCCTATCAGATCTACACACACATGTATTCTTCCAACCCAACTAAAATTAAAACATCAACAAGTCTAAGTGTTGATCTCCCCTCTTGTGTATATGTCAAAAAGTTCACATGTGTCTCTTTCTTAACAACAACACATGCTTGTCTGAGTACATCATAGAGAACATCCCTAACAAGATCATACATGTATTTAAAACCTGGAAGCTCTTTACAATGAACCGCGTACTCCCCAAAAGTGTCTAAATATGCCTTATGACAAATTGGACATATCTCATCAGTTGAGAACCAAGACGTTTTGTGACGGTTCAATTTTTTCTGTATTGTTATGTGATATCCACATGAAAACCTTTCACATAAATACATATTATGAAAATTGTATTGAAATAAAGTCCATTGATGACTTTTAATAGTTTTAATTTTTTTTTGTGTGTGCGTGTACAATTATGTATTATTTACATTGTGTACGTTGTCTGTATAGAATGTAAACCACACAATTTGACGTACTCGCGAGTATAAAAGATGGATGTGGAGTGGGTGTGTGTCAGTTGTGGTTCTTTTGACTTATTCAGATAGTCTAGAATTGTAGGTTGCCCTTAAGATCGTACTAATTTGAAAATCAAATCTATGATGGGTGTATGATCACTAGACAGGGTTGTGAAACTAAATTAGCCTCCAAACCTAGCTCAGTCACTTCGTTGATTGAATCACAACCGCGAGTGCATGTAATCCTAGGGAAAATTTAGGTGATAGGCTGGTGCCTGGTGGAATGCTCTTTTGACCGGTTTAGACATGGTTCAATTATTAAGTGACTAAATCGTAGGGAATCGATGGGCGCATGTTAGAGTTTTTGTGATTCCCAAGGGTTAGGACAAAATGTTTGCAAGGTGTATGATACAGGATAAACAAAATAGGTCAAAAAACTTAAATGACACATTTGCCATATTTTATGCCCTAAATGGCACGTTCTTGAATTTATTGTCCAAAATGGCACATTTACAGAGTAATGTGTCACCTTCTGGGACGCATTGCTCTCTCGTGAGGCAATGCGTCCCGGTTCGGGATGCATTGGCCCCACAGGAGAGCAATGTGTCACCGTTCGAGACGTATTGGCCCCACTGGAGGGTAATGCATCCCGAACCAAGACGCATTGCCCTCTTGTGGGGTCAATGCATCGCGCGCGGAAACGCCCCCAACGACTAAATTTTATCACACGGGCAATGTGTCTGGGACGGGGACGCATTGCTCCCTAGACTGGGGCAACCCAATAGCTATTTTACCGCTGGGTGGCGGTGCGGTGCCACGTGGGAGAAATGCGTCCCCAACCGAGATGCATTGCTCTCCTATAAATATTGGGTGAAATTATCCCCCCAAACTCACATCATTCTTCATTTTCTTACTCTTTCTCTCTACTCCCATTGCTCAGGAGTTCTTGCTCGGATTTCTACTGCTTGGAGGTGATTTCTAGCTTATTTCGGGTGATCTTAGAGCTGCAATCTTCTTCGTTTCTTGTACTGCTTGGAGGCGATTCTACTGCTGCTCTTCTTTCTCTTCTCGTATTTTTTGATTGACAAGGGAGACCTCTCCATTTGAGGTATTTTTTCTACCCAAATTTTAATGTCCAAAACTTGAACTTAACATTAGTATACAATATTACAACTGAAATAATTGTATTGCTACTCCTAAATTCCACATTACTGAAATAATGATGTTGAAAATGACAATTGAAGGTTAATTAATACCTGAAAAATTATTGTTCAGAATTGCAAAATTGTTGTTCTGAAATGTTAACGTTACTAAAAAAATAGCAAAATTGTTGTTCTGAAATGTTAATGTTACTGAAAAAATAGCAAAATTGTTGTTGAATAGAAATGTTAATGTTACTAAAAAAATAGTAGAATTGTTGTTCTAAAAAGTTAATGTTATAGAAAAAGTAGTAAAATAAATTTAATTCCAAATTCAAAATTATTGTTCTAAAATCTTAACTACTCTTTTTAAAATGATGTCACTATTCTAAAATATCAATTCATGTTAATATAATGTTCTAAAATATGAATTATTGTTTTACAATGATAGGAACATGGCATCCAATTCAAATTCATGAATTGGCAAGATGCGATATGATGGTCAATTTCTCTCTGATGGGTCTTATTCTAGTCGATCTGTTAGACCCATAAACATTTCACTTATTAATACCCTATCTGAACTAAAATCATATATATACAACACTTGACATCAATCCCAACCACTTCTCTATCAAAATATCCTATCTTTTCCCTGGAGAAAATCATATGCTCGTACAAGTTGATGATGATGATGCATACAGAACCTTGTTATCACTTTCAGCTGATGCCTATATTGATGTGTTTCTTGAAAAAACATCTATCCACCAACAGCCTTGTTTCATGGGTCTATTGAATCAATTTCAATCTCAATTGCCTCATAATCATTTATGGAGTCAACCACCTCAATTCTCTCAAAGTCATTTAACTACTAAATGGAGTCAACCACCTTAATTCTCTCAAAGTTATTTAACTACTGAATGGAGTCAACCACCTCAATTCTCTCAAAATCCTACTACTGAGAATGTTGGTGTTGAGGTTGATGAGGGAGATAATGATAGTGATCATTAAGGTGATAATGATAGTGATCACGAAGGTGATAACAATAGTGATATTGAAGGTGGTAATAATAGTGAACCACATGAGGAGGAGTCATTGACTGAAACTGATGATGAGAACACACATCCATTCCCTAACTCTATTGCAACATTGAGTTCTATTCCATCCATATTTGACAACCACTGGCCCCAACATGAACACATTGATTCCAACTATGAAGCTTTTCAAGATGATGACTGGGTGGAAGATTTTCGTCATGAATTTCGTATCAATTACAATCCTTCCAACATTGTTATATATGAGGGTGCTTTATTTGCATCCAAAGTTGTATTGGTTGAGACGCTCCAAAAATGGTCGATATAAAAGAATGTCTAGTACCGTACATTACACTCAAATAATCGTCATCTTAAACTTGTTTGTATCCATGATCAACGATGTCCTTATAGATTGACCGCTTGCTAATCCAAAAGAGCAGGTAGCATGTGGAAGATAAAATGTTATAAAGCAGGCCACAATTATAAATTAACTGTTATGAATCATGATCATCACCAAGTCACAACATCTTATATTGCTCGAATGATAATAATGCCAATCCTAGTATCACGATTGGATATGTTGACACGAGAAATTCGTGACAAGGTGAATGCTGAACTAAGGCTCCAGATATCTTACAAGAAGGCATATCTAGCGAGGAGGAAGGCTGTCTGTAAAATATTTGGAGATTGGGAATCATCATATCATAGTTTGTTGCCATTCTTAATATCTCTGACACAATATATTCCAAGAACTATATATGTCCACCTTATCGATGATTATACCCTTCAAACTGAAGGCACTCGTAGATTCAAGCGGGTGTTTTGGGCATTTGGTCCAGCTGTGAGGGGTTGGGCCTATTGTAGGCCTGTTCTTACTGTTGATGGCACATTTTTAATAGGAAAATATACTGGCATACTTCTCATTGCATGTGGCATAGATGTTGATAATAGTCTATTTCCACTTGCTTTTGTTATTGTTGAGAAAGAAAATAAGGACTCCTAGGAGTGGTTCTTTGGTTGTCTACAAACTTGTATTCCAATCATTCCACGACGTACAAACTTGTGTATTATTTCTGATCGAATGAGTGAGATTTTTTCAGCACTTGAATCAAAATTTGATTGGGCTCAACATCATTCTTGTCTTCGACATCTTCGGGAGAACTTCCATAAGCAGTTCAAGTCCCAAGAGTTGAGGGAGCTTCTGTGGAAGGTGGGATCCATAACTGATACACATGAATTTGATCGTCATATGACTATTATAGAAATCATAGAACCAACAACGAAGGCATATTGATCAGGCCAAAATCTAGTACTTTGGTCTCTCGCATATGACAGAGGTTGCAGGTATGGGTTATTGACTAGCAATCATGTTGAAGTGTGTAATGGAGTCTTAAAAGGTGTTAGAGGTTTGCCAATACGTGCGTTAATTGTTGCCACATACTATCACTCTGTGACAATGTGGCTGGAGAGGCATAATCTCGCAAATAAACGTGCACAAGATGGACTAAAATGGCCCTTGAGGGTTCATGATAAGCTTTATAATGTTCGAGAGGATGCAAAAAAACTGACAATACACATCCATGTGAACAATGATGAATGGCTTGTTGGTGACATGGATGGACATAGATTTCAAGTAATAGTGTGTCCAAATGGTGGCAGTCATTGCAGTTATGGTTTTCCACAACAATGGCATTATCCATGTTCTCATGTTTGGGTAGTTGCAGACTCTGTCAATTGGGATCTTGATACACTTGTGAGCACATATTATACAAATGAGGCTTATCTAAACGCATACAGAACTGAATTTCGTGGTATTCCCGACAAGAGGTATTGGCCTAAATTTGATGCAATTAGAGGTATTTATCCCTTATTAACCCTTAGGAAATGAAGGCAAGCTGGAAGACCAAAGAAAAAGAGAAGACATTCAACTATGGATGTTGATCCAAATCAGTATACATATCACTATCATAAGTGTGGCAGAAGGGTCCATAATAGACACACTTGTCCTAATGTAATATGATGTCTGGTCCTATAATGTTTGCTATTTCCATTTACTCAAGACATGTAATGTTTGCAATTTTAGTTTGTTCAAGTCGTAATGTTTGCAATTTCAAGTTAATCACATGATGTAATGTTTGTAATTTCACTAAAAGAATGAATTTATAATGATTTTTTTATAGATGGCTCATCGAAGGATATGGACATTTCACATGTCGGTAGATTTAATCCAAATAATAGCTACAAAGTGCCTACAGGAAAAAATGGCTCATCAAACTCTATTGGATGATGACTAGAATGATGTACCAGATTTGTTGTACAACAAGTTAGGATTCATAGTGACAAAAGAACAAGCAAAATTTCATTGGCAATTTTTAAAGCAAATGCTTTACATGTATGAAGAACTTCTTGAGCTGCCCGGTTGGTATTGGGATCACACTAAACAGAAAGCAATGCCAATCAATGAACAAGTTAAAAACCAGTTAGTTGTATCACATCCAGAGATGCATCGAGTTGTACATCAAATGTGGCCATTTTATGAACCTCTAGATGAGATATTGAATCAAATGTAGTAACTAATTATTGTAATATTTCTCTTTTAATAGTTCATGTTGTATTTTAATATTGTTTGGTAGTTCATGTATTTGAATTAATTTCATCTTATGTAATGAAGAATCTTGACAAACTTATATTGTGACACCCCACCATCACATAGACAATGAGATGAAACACAAAAACGTGTGTAACCATATATTACCGAAAATATGGGTTAATTAAAATCGATTGCAGAAAGCATACATACAGAACATTTGCAACCAGACCCTGCAAGAAGATCAAGTCATATATAGATATTTTCTAGATCACCTGCCTGATATGTTCACCACTTAAAGTCACCCACTATCGCAACAACGCATTTAAGTTCATCACCTGTTTATACATACAGAACGACCACGTACGGCCAGCAGCAAGGTATACAAAAATTACAGTAGCTAAACATCGTGAAACATCGTCAAAATACTTCCAAGGACCTGAGAGTATAGGGATGACTTTTAGGACTCTACTACAAAACCACCAAAATAATAGCATGTCCATCTCTTGCCTTCTACTGCTCTTCTTGATGCTCGGCCGCAACCTCATGACCACCACTACGTCTAGAGCGATCACCTAAAAAGGGTATACACCAGTGGGGTGAGACACACAGTCCCAGCGAGAAACATAAATCCCTGCCTAAACTATAAAACCTCAAAGGTTAAAGCAGATAAAAACAAATAACAGATAAAGCGTATGACAAGAGCAGCATACTGAGCAAAGTTATTATTACCATCAAGCTTACCAAGATATTCGGAAGGCATATATCCAAGTATTTCTTCATGGAAAATGATTGACAAGATAAGCTTTATAAGAATTTATCACAAGATATAAGGGTTGTACACATATATGCAAGGTGTAACTAGATCAGCTATATAAGCAAGGCCTCAAACAATGTTCTGTGTTTTGCTCTAAGCAAGATATACCATTCGGCTGGATTGCATTTTATTATGCCCTGAGGAAGTGAGCTTCCCCTGCTCAAATCCAACCATTGGCTACGAAGCCCAATCCGGTGCCATACAAGGTCTAAGGAGATTTGGACTCCATGACCTCACCTTCTCGTGGTCAGTACACGAACCATCAAGCAAGACCACAGTCTTATGCTTATAGGGCCTCAGCCTCTGGGTTAGCTCCGCAAGCTACCCATATCTCTAGCTCACCTCATCATAGGTGCTAGTGCATACATCTGAGCCATGAACGCACCATGCTCATCATCACATATCCTGAGCCATGGGTATGTTCACCATGCTCCATATATCCTGAGTCTACAACCACAGTTGCACTCAACCCTCCTATTTTAGGATAGGGGAAACCTTGCATATTCAACAATATGCGCTCTAGGTAATCCCGCAGGATAAACCTATTTCACCATCACCAAATACTGGCGGTAATGGATCTATGGCCAGGGCAACTACATGATATGTTCATCTATAATTGATTAGTATATTTTAAGCCAATTTTTGAGGCAAAACAAAATGTAACATAGCCTTATAGAATTACATCATTATTTCCATCAACATACTGTCCTGGGACCTCAATCCCTCATGATATCAACCACTGCCTCTCAAGGCATCATAATCATGCATCAGCATCCTGGGAACACATCCCTTATCTCATTATCAAAGGATAACACCTAAACTAGGCACTCAGCCTTATATCAGGTCCTCAGGCCTATCAACTTGTTATTTTATTAACAAGGATTATCATCACATTGTGCTAGTCAAAGCACATATATCTCATAGCTCTTACCAGGCTATGAATCCACATGAAATACCTACATGGTTAGTATACACATTCATCATAAACATATATCATGCCCCATACTTGTGATCATAGGCATGTGTCACACCATCATGTGAAGCAACATCATAGGCTCTCAAACTTACATGGTTCTCAACCTATCATTTTAACTCATCAACATATTTGCAGGATTCAAGGTAATTACATCATATCACTTGTGTTGTCATTATTAATAGAGAACTATCAACTATATATGTTCCGAGTCATCAGAACCCTCACCAAAACTCCTGCAACCCTCACTACAGGTATGGCGAGCAGCGCCAACCCTCACCAAAGGGTGTAACGGCTAGGGTTCCAAACCCTAAAGCATGTACACCAATAAAACGGCCAACGATACACCATCCTATCATGCACTAGGGTTAGGGTTTCTATCGGCCAACCCTCTCAACATGAAGCATATCGACCAAGAGTATGGCGCCCAAGACGCCCTGACATCCAACCATCCCCCCTATCGTCCAGGGAACCCTTATGACAGCTAAGGCACTCTATCGTCCAAGGCATGGTTACCACTAAGGCACCATATCGGCCAACTCACTAAGGGTATGTCGAGAAAACACAAACTCATGCTCGACACAAGGTTACCCATCCTTCTCATATCATCCAAGGAAAGGGCTAGGGTTTCGCCCACCTAACAAGCACATCTTAAGAAGACCTATCGTCCAACTAGGTCAAACACCTCATATCATGCACCATGCCACCAAGCTCATCATAGAATATCGGCCAAGATCGTCACAAGATGTGTCGTTCAGGGCACACATCAAGGTGTAATGCCCAAGCCCCAACTCCACAAGGAGTACCGGCCAAGCCCCACTAGGCATATCGACCAAAAGAACACCACTACTAAGATACTCACTAAGATGCACCATCCAACTCATATCGGGCATCACCACAACTAAACCCTATTGCCCAACACAAGGGTAGCCTACTAGGCTCCACATTAGCCAAAGCATAACGGGCACCAAGCCAACTATCTCAACAAGGTAGGGGTATCGGGCAACCTTACTTCAAGATGTATCATTCAGAGCATAAGATATAAGGTGTATCACCCAAACTCTACCCCAAACCAGGAGGACCATATGGGCATCAAACCAACCATCTCAACTAGGTGTGTCGCCCAAGGGTACAACTCAAGACAAGGCTATCGGGCAACACTATCCCAAGGTCATATCGTGCAAGACACAACCCAACAAGATCATCTTCAACTTCAAGCATAAGGGCACCAAACCCTAATTGATCAAGAAGATCGGATCACCTCTCAACAACCAAGAGAGAGGGGTTTTGCACAACCTCTATCACAAATCGGGCAACCACAAGGACCAACCTCAACATAGGTCATCATCTATCCAAAATCTCACCTCTCTAATCCATGGTGAGAGAAGGGTGTTTCTCAAGCAACTAGGATGTAGGCTCACCTCTCAACAACCAAGAGAGAGGGGTATTACCCACATCACTAGAGCTCAAACTCAATTCTCAAGAACCAAGGAGAGAAAGGGGTATTTCTCAACAAGGAAACCGTAATTCATGGTTCAGCCAACTAGGTCCAAAGGTATATAAACCATTAACAACACCAACAACATCATGCTCATTATATCCATAAGATCGACAACATGTACTAGAGTAAGATACATAGCATGCAATGGCCGACCATCAACGTATATCAAACATGCAACATATAGAGAAGGTAGTATATCTAAGGTTAGAAGTTATGTAACCCACCTTAAGCAAACTCCTCAAGCTCCAAAGCTCCAAGCTTTAAACTCCTAGTTCCAAGCTCACCACTTCAGCCACCTCAAGAAAAGGAACAAGAAGCATAACCACCATGGCCGAAGAGTAGGCAAGATGGAGAAGAAGATGCTAAGGAGAGAGGGAAGATGCTTACCAAAGAACAAGACCCACCTAGGGTTCGACCACCAAGCTAAAGGAAGAAGAAGAAGAACCCCTTCAAGGGGATCGGCCACCAAGGTTGCAAGGGAAAGGTGTATCGTGCACACAAGGAAGAGAGGAGCAACAAAGAGCTAAAGGGTTCCTAAGGAAGAGAAAGGCAAGGCATATATAGATGGGGGTCAAGGTTAAACCAAGGCAAGGTGTCACCTTACCAAGGGACACTTGTCCACACATTCCACCACCTTGCAAAACACATGCACATGCCATGCCACAACTCAACCAAGGATCAGCCACATGTCCAAGCTAGGGTGACACAACCAAGGCAAGAAGGTCAACAAAGGTCAAAGGCCGACACACCCCCATGGGCGATACCCCATGGCCGATACAAAGCATCCTTGCCTGATACAGGGCTCAACCAAGCAAGGCAAGGCCCAAACAAGGGAAAACAAGGCCCAAAAGAGCTCAACCAAGCCCAAGACAACTCAAGGCACGAGCCCAAACCTTCCTCTCAACCCTAGATGAAGCAAAGAGAGAGAAAGACGTCTCTCAAGGTGACAAACTTGCTTTCCAACCCTATCTTAGGTTATTTTGCAAGTAGCACCTCTAGCTCTCAACTAAGCACAAGCAAACCCTAATCATCACTACAGATGATTAGCAAGAAACCAAGCACAAGGTTTAGGCAAAACAAATAGGGTAAGCCCAAAATGAAGGTCAGGGTCCTTACAAGCCATAAACCTCTACAAAAGGATTTTGTCCCCGAAATCCGAAGAGAAAAGTGAGGGATACTTCCGCCTCATCTCTTCCTCAAGCTCCCATGTGGCTTCCTCAACACCACGATGATGCCAAAGAACCTTCACAAGAACCAGGTCCTTCCTCTCCATCTTCTTTACTCTTCTGTCAAGAATTGCCACCAGACCCTCCTCGTAGGTCACGTCTTCATCAAGCTCGATCTCAACTGGCTGTATAACTGTCCCTGTGTCTGGATGACTTTTCTTCAGCATACTGACATGGAACACTGGATACAACTTGTACAACTCTGGCGGTAGTTCTAACTTGTAAGCTACCTTGCTAACACATGCTATTACCGGGTATGGCCCCATATACTTGGGTGCCAGTTTGCCTTTTCGGACAAACCTTAGCATGCCTTTCTAAGGTGAGACCTTGAGATACACTTTGTCTCCCACCTGGAATTCTAAGGGTCGTCGGCAATTGTCTGCATAAGACTTTTGTCTGTCCTGTGCCGTTTTCAACTTTTGCTGTATCACTCTGATCTTTTCTGTTATCTGTTGTACTAACTCAGGACCCAAAAGCTGATTTTCACCAGACTCATACCAGCATAAAGGGGATCTGTACTTCCTTCCATATAGAGCCTCATAAGGAGCCATATCAATGCTCTGCTGATAACTATTGTTATAAGCAAACTCTATCAGACTGAGATGCATGTCCCAACTACCTAGGAACTTCAAAACACAAGCTCAGAGAAGATCTTCCAAAGTCTGAATAGTCCTTTCAGACTGTCCATCCGTCTATGGGTGGAAGGCGGTACTGAACCTCAATTGTGTTCCCAAAGCCTTGTGCAACTGCTCCCAGAAATGACTCATGAATTGGGGACCTTTGTCAGAAATTATCGTTGCTGGTACACCGCACAAATGCACTATCTCATCTACATACACCTGGGCAAGCTTCTCTGCTGTATACATTGTTTTTACCAGTATAAAATGAGCAGATTTTGTCAACCTATCTGTGGCAACACATCCCACTATCATACGACAGCAAGGTGTTACGCGAAAACGTGCGGAAATCACCATAACCACATATTATCGAGAACACGGGTTAATTAAAACTGATTGTGGAAAGCTGATAAACTGAGAAACAATTACATTCCAGTCCAAATCCTACAAGAAAACATATTATATACATATATACAAGCCTTGATACATGTCCACAGCTTAGAGTGACAGCTGTCTTATCACCACATGAGTTCATCACCTGTTCATACATACATAAAGGCCCACATCCGGCCAACAGCAGGATATATAAAACATCAATGATAGTGCATCGTGAAACAACGTCAAACACTTCCAAGGACCTGAGAGTACAGGGATGACTCTAGACTCTACTACAAAACATCCAAAACAGCAGCATGTCCAACGCTTGCCTTCTACTGTTCTTCTTGCTGCTCGGCCGCAACTACGCGACCACCACCACATCTAGCTCGACCACCTAAAAAGGGTGTAAACCAGCGGAGTGAGACAATTGAACATTGTCCCAGTGAGAAACATAACTCCCCGCCGAAACTACAAAACCTTAGAGGTATATAAAGCAGCTATCTGATAAAAGTATAGCAAGAGCAGTTATAAGATAAAGCTGTTTATACTTATCAAGTTTACTAGATGTATTCAAGTATTACTTTGAAACATGATTAACAAGACAAGATATATAAGTCCTACTACATACGAGGAACATAAAAGCAATTGCAAGATATGATAAGAGTATCTACACAAACAAGGCATCAACCAATGTTTCATGTTTGTCCTAAGCAGTAATACTATTCGGCTGAATTATGTATTATTATGCCCTGAGGAAGTGAGTCGTACCGCTCAAATCCAACATTCGATTGCGAAACCCAAGCCGGTGCCATACAAGGTCAATGGAATAGCCGGACTCCACGGCCTCGCCCCTCGTGGTCAGTGTACGAGTACAACACAAGCAGGACTGCAGTCTCATGCTGAAGTGGTCTTATCCATAGGGTCAGGCTACCCTCTGCCTAGCCTGCCTTGGTACAGGTCTCGGCGCTAGTGAAACTGAGCCATGGGCCTGTTCACCGTGCTCTGAGCCATGAACGCATTCATGCTCCTCATATCACATATCCTGAGCCATGAACCTGTTCACCATGCTCTTTATCACAACTGGGCTACGTGCCTGAATCCGCACCCTGGAGTCTACAACCGCAGTTGCACTCTTACCTCCTCATTTTAGGCTAGGAGAAACCTCGCATACTCAACAATATGCGCTCCGGGTTAACCCACAGGAGAACCTATTTCACCATCACCAATTCCTGACGATGATGGATCTATGGCCAGGGCAACTACATGATATATTTCACTGTGATTAATTAGTATCTTTTATATGGATTGCAGGATTCAACCAAGGTGTATAACATGCAATTATAACAGGAAATAAACAACATAAACTCAACATTATACTTTTATTACAATTCACATCATATTGATCCATCACAAGGATCCCACATCACAAGTTATCACTTGGCCTCTTGCCAACCAATCTAGATCCATCTCAAGGATCATCACATCTCATGGGATTTTAATCCCTCAACACATGTTGCCACTGCCTTTCGAGGCTTACATCATCATCACATCATTCACGAACAAGAGTGATTGTCAATGTGATGTTACTCATCACATATTTCTCATAGCCTTTTCATGGCTAATCGTCACCTGCATGGTTAGTGTACACAATAATCATAGACTCAATAGCAAGACTATGCTATCAACATAGGGTGACATTAAAGATTCTATGCCTATCAATCATACATCAACCGATGATCATGTGCATAAGACACATCATAGGGCAAATCGCTCAACATGCTTACCATTATTGTCCTTATCATTAAGAACTAATCATGATGATCAAGTTCATGCATTTAGTTATGTCATATATAAAGGACAAACATTACCATTATCATTAACATTCAGTAAGCAAGAACAGATATAATAGTCTACTTTCCATGAACCGTGAAACCCTCACTATAGGTGCTAGGAAAACTTACTATAGGTACTAAGGATCCTCACTAATGGGCTGTATCAGCCACCTGCCCTCACCAAAGATCAACACACCATAGTCCGCAACGCTGCGTTGCCACTAAGGCAACCAAACGTGCAACGCGGCTTCACAGGGGGAGTATCGCGCGTCAAGGGGGGTGTCAGGCACTCACTTATCGGGCAACGCCCGTCACAACCATCGGCTGATACAAGGTAACCACCATCATGTGACGCCCGTCACAGCTTGTCCAACAACGCTCATCACAGCGCCTATATCGGCCAGGTCAACCTACTAGAGATAACGTTCAAAGGAGAGAACTTATCCCACATATCGTGCAACCAACTGGTCAAGGCCTAACGGACGTCATAAGGCAAGATAGAAGTGCGACGCCCGTCACAGGAGCAAAGGGTACCGCTCGTCACTACAGGCCTATCGCCCAACACTCTAGGTCAAGAGGGTTGTTGGGCATCACCTCCCCAAGCCTCTATCAACCAAGGTGTTAACTCTCAAGGTCATCTACCACCTCTCACACAGACACCCGAAACCCTAGTGGTTCAAGAAGAGGCTCACCTCAATCAACTAAGAAGGAGGGGTCTTGCACTTCTTCTATCACCAAACGGGTCACAAGGAGAAACCCTAGAAAGAGTCACCACCAACCGAGCTCACCTTCTAGCCCATGGTGAGAGGAGAGTGTTGCTTAAGCAACTAGAACACAAGCTCACCTCAATTGACTAAGAAAGAGGGGTGTTGCTCATGACACTAGAAGCTCAAACTCACTCCTCTAGACCAAGGGGAGAAAGGAGTATTGCTCACCCACCAACCCTAGATCACAAGGATCGACCAACATGAAAGCTAAGCAAGAAACTAAGCTACTAACATGTAAACAAGATCACAGCAAGAGATAATGTAGCTAGGGTTAGAAGTTATGTAACCCGCCTCAAGAAAGATCCAAGCTCCTAGAACCACCAAGCAAGGAAGAAGAAGACTCCTAAGATATCGGCCACCAAGTTGCTCCTCCAAGGGGGTATTGGCCACCACTTGCTCTTTCAAGGGGGGTGTATCGGCCGACACAAGCAAGGAAGAAGGGAGTGTCGTGCACTCAAGGTGAGGAAGGAAACTAAAGGATCAAAGGAACTCCTAGCTAAGGAAAGGAACCGCCTATATAGAAGGAAAGGGAGGAGAAAACAAGGTTGGTCCAAGCAAGGTGTCACTTGCCTAGGGACACTTGTCCTAGTGCACGAGCCACCACCCTAGCAAGCTCCATACACATGCCCAAGATATGTTCCAAGTGTCCACTAAACAAGGTCAAGGCTAGGTCAAGCATCATGGTCGACACAACCACTTGTACCATGGGCGACACAACAAGGAACCATGGGCGACACACATCCATGTTGGCCGCCACAAACACTCCTAGGACGATACACTCTCCATCTTGGGCGACACAGCCATCTCTTGGGCGACACAAAGCTCAACCAAGCCAAAACAAGGCATCTCAAGGCCCAAACAAGCTCAACCAGGCTCAAAAGAACTCAAGCAACGAGCCCAAACCTTCCTCTCAACATTAGAGGAAGCAAAGAGAGAGAGAGGAACACCACACAAGGTGGCAAACTTGCCCACAAACCCTAGACTTGGGTTATTTGCAAGTAGCACCTCCAACTTTCAACAAAGCACAACCAAACCCTAATCACCACTAAAGGTGATTAGCAAGCACCAAAACACCAAGGTTAAGCAAAGCAAACAGGGTAAACCCTAAACGAAGGTCAGGGTCCTTACAAGCTAACCCCCTTTAAGGGATTTCGTCCCCGAAATCCGAAGAGAAAAGCGAGGGATACTTCCTCCTCATCTCTTCCTCAAGCTCCCACGTGGCTTCCTCAACGCCACGATGATGCCAAAGAGCCTTCACAAGAACCAGATCCTTCCTCTTCAGCTTCTTAACTCTTCTGTTAAGGATCGCCACAGGACCTTCCTCGTAGGTCACATCTTCATCAAGCTCAACTTCAACTGGCTGTATCACTGTTCTTGAATCTAGATGGCTTTTCTTCAGCATACTGACATGGAACACTGGATGTAACCTGTGCAACTCTGGAGGTAACTCTATCTCATAAGCTACCTTTCCAACTCGTGCTGTGATTGGATAAGGCCCCATATACCTGAGTCCCAACTTACCCTTCCGTCCAAACCTTAGGACACCCTTCCATGACGAGACTTTAAGATATACTTTGTCTCCTACTTGGAACTCCAATGGTCGTGGGTGATTGTCTGCATAAGACTTCTGCCTGTCCTGGGCCACTTTCAACTGTTGTTGTATCACCTGGATCTTTTCTGTTGTCTGCTGCACTAACTCAGGACCCAACAACTGATGCTCGCCAGACTCATACCAACACAAAGGAGATCTACACGTCCTCCCATATAAGGCCTCATAGGGAGCCATATCAATGCTCCGCTGATAACTGTTGTTGTAGGCAAACTCTATCAAACTAAGGTGCACATCCCAGTTGCCTAGAAACTGCAAAACACAAGCTCGAAGGAGATCTTCCAAAGTCTGAATAGTCCTCTCAGATTGTCCATCTGTCTGTGGGTGGAAGGCGGTACTGAACCTCAACTGTGTTCCCAATGCTCTGTGCAACTGTTCCCAAAAACGACTCGTGAACTGAGGACCTCTGTCAGAAACTATCGTTACTGGCACACCATGCAAACGTACTATCTCATCCACATATACTCGAGCGAGCTTTTCTATTGTATATGTTGTCTTGATAGGTAGGAAATGGGCAGACTTCGTCAATCTGTCCACTATCACCCAAATGGAATCATCATTTCTAGTTGTCCTGGGTATACCAACTACGAAATCCATGGTTATATGATCCCATTTCCACTGCGGTATCGGCAAGGGTTGCAACGTACCAGTCGGCTTCTGGTGTTCAGCCTTGACTTGCTGACAAACCGCACATCTAGCCACAAACTCGGCTGCATCTTTCTTCAAACCGGGCCACCAATACAAGTCCTTCAGACTATGATACATCTTGGTGACACCTGGATGCATAGCATACATCGACGTGTGTGCTTCCTCGATCACTAACTTCCTTAACCCGTCAACATCAGGAACCACCATCCTATTACGATAGCAGACTAGCCCATCCTCGGACTCATGAAACCCATCACGCTTTTCACTGCCGAACTCTGATCTGATCAACTGTACCACATCATCTGTCTGTTGTGCATCTTTGATCTATTGTCTCAATGTAGGTTTGACTTGCATTTGCGCTAAGAGTCCAGCTAACAAGGAAACTTCCATCTACACATTCATCTGCCGCAAAGAGACAAACATATCCCACCTATGGCATACCAGGGAACTCAACTGTGCCTTCTTGGAAGAAAAAGAAGAAGACTTTCTGCTAAGCGCATCAACTACCACATTCGCCTTACCAGGATCACACTCGATAGTGCAGTCATAGTCGTTGATCAACTCCATCCATCGCCGCTGTCGCGTGTTCAAATCTTGCTGCATAAATATGTACTTCATGTTCTTATGGTCCATAAAGATCTGACACACTTCCCCATAAAGATAGTGTCTCCAAATATTTAATGCATGAACCACCGCCGCTAGCTCCAAGTCATGAGTCAGATAGTTCTCCTCGTGTTTCTTAAGTTGTCGTGAAGCAAAAGAAACCACATGATCCTCCTGCATCAGCACACAACCTAAGCCTTTCTTGGAAGCATCACAGAAAACCACATAGCCCTTCCTAGGATCTGGCAGTATTAACACTGGAGCACTAGTCAGCTTCTCCTTCAAACTCTGGAAAGCTTGCTAGCATCGATCGTCCCAGACAAAAGGCACATCCTTTCTCGTCAACTTTGTCATCGGCAAAGCAATCGCACTGAAGTCCTTGATAAACCTCCGGTAGTATCCTGCTAAACCCAGAAAACTGTGAAATTCTGTCGACGTCTTCAGCTGCTCCCATTATGCAACAGATTCCACCTTCTTTGGATCTACTTTGACTCCTTCAACATATATCACGTGACCCAAGAAAGTCACCTCTTCCAACCAGAACTCACACTTACTAAACTTGGCATACAACTGATGTTGTCGAAGAAGAGTCAACGCTAGTCGAAGATGTTGCTCATGCTCTTGCCTATCCCGACTATAGATCAAGATGTCATCTATAAAGACTACAACAAACTGATCTAAGAACGGACGGAACACTCTGTTCATCAGGTCCATGAAAGCAGCAGGTGCATTGGTTAGCCCAAACGGCATAACCACGAACTCGAAATGGCCATACCTCGTCTCAAAAGCTGACTTTGGTATGTCATCCACCTTTATCCTCAACTGATGATATCCGGATCGTAGATCGATCTTCGAAAACACTGTAGCACCACGCAACTGATCGAACAGATCATCTATCCTCGGCAACAGGTATTTGTTCTTGATCGTGACCTTGTTCAACTGCCGGTAGTCTATGCACAACCACATCGAACCATCCTTCTTCTTAACAAACAACACTGGAGCACCCCAAGGCGACGTGCTCGGTCGGATAAAACCTTTGTCTAGCAACTCTTGCAACTGCTTTTTCAGCTCTGTCATCTCTACTGGAGCCATCCTATAAGGTGTCTGTGCCACTGGCTGCGTCCCTGGGACCAGATTGATCTCAAAATCAATCTCTCAGGGTGGGGGAACACCAGGAAACTCCTCAGGAAACACATCTGCAAACTCCCGGACAACTGACACCTCTTCAAGGCTAGGATCTTTTGCCTTTGTGGCCATGACGGTATCCACCACATGAGCTAAGAATGCCTCACATCCTTGTCGTAACAACCTATCCACCACCATAGCTGATACCAGACATGTCGGAAGAATCTTCCTATCTCCCTGGAAGATCCACTTCTCTCCAGCATCATCAAACTCCGCATGCTTGGATCCACAGTCCAAAACAACCTTATACCTCTCTAAGGTATCCATCCCAAGGATAACGTCAAACCCGTGCATATCAAGTGGTATAAGATCCACTTGAATGTGGTGTCCCGAGAAATGCAAGACACAAGATGGACACTCTTCTCGAAGCAACGAGGAACCATCAAGAGGGGTTTCTAACAACAAACTATCCTTCTTACGACTAACAGGTAAACGACAGTTCTCAAGCATACTATAGGCGATAAAAGAGTGTGTAGCACCCGAGTCAACCAGAACAGATATAAAGCAAGAAGAAGACATATCAGAATGAAATAACTCCATCTGACCTGTCACTACTCGCGGGTTGACTATCGCCTCCGGCTGACTCATAGCATAGAATCGAGTTGTTGCTTGCTGTCCACACCCTCTACTTCCTTGAGCAGACGATCCAACCTGAGATGCTTGTCCACGTCCTCATCCTCTGCTACCACTAGGCTGTTGTCGATCCGATCCTTGATGACTCTGCCTTGGTTGTTGCGTCACTTCAACATCTCTATTCGGGCAGTTGAACCTCCAATGCCCGATCTGACCACACAGATGGCACGCTCTATCGTCAACCCGTGGCCTAGATGGCCCTGTCACTGCCACATAAGCTGTACTTTGTGCCTTAGATGGTGAAGAAACATAACCTCTTCCTCTACTTGGAGACCACTGGGACGGTCCACCAGAACCTCTCATCACTGACGGTGCTGCAAACCTTGGCTTCTTGAAGCCACCAAACCTCTGACCCTGGAACTGAGCATGTCTCTTCTTAGCCATAGATTCTCTCTTCTCCCTAACTGATCATTCGATTCTTCGGACAGATTCCACAAACATTGCAAACCTCTCTCGATTCTCCAATGCAGACACCGGGGTTGTCAGCTCAGAACTCATACCCTTCTCAAAACGTCTGATCTGTTCCTCATCTGTCGCTGCCATGTGAGGACAAAACCTCAACAGATCCATGAACTTGGCCTCGTACTCGGTGATGTTCATCGTTCCTTATCACAGGCTCTCAAACTGACTGATCTTCTCATCCAGATACGTCTTCGAGAAGTATCTGGTGACGAACTCGTGCCGGAACACTTCCCAACAGATCACCTCACCAGGCCGCTTCTCTTCCTCGATGGTCCACCAGTGACCAACACTAACTTTCAGAAGGTAGACAACGTGCTTTACTTTGTCTGCTTCGGGGATGTCGAGGATCCAGAAAGCCTTCTCAAGACTTGTCAGCCACAGATCTGCATCCGCTGGATCATCCGTTCCGACATAATCCGAAGCTCCGACTCGGCAAAGCCGCTCGAAGGTCTTCCCAATACCTGATGTTTCACCATGGGGAGCCTGTGCTCGCAGAGGAGGCACTGGCAATCACTCAACCATGAGATTCATTGTAGCCATCATCTGCCCTAAAAGTTGTTGGTAGGCAGGGTGTTCAAGAATGGCTGGGTTAGGTTGGGGGACCTCAGGCACCCGATCTTCATGTGCCTGCTCAAAAGCTCTGTCAACTGATGCAACATCACTATGCTCATCAGCATGTTCTTCATGGTTTCCAGACATCTTGGTTTTTCTTCCGCTGAGGCAGAAGATAATTGTGAGGAAATCTAGAAAACGCACAAGAACAAACACAACCTAGTCCTAAATCCCTGTAGACTCAGCAAACCTAAAGCTCTGATACCAAACTTTGTGGCAACACATCCCACTATCACACATACAGCAAGGTGTTACGCGAAAACGTGCGGAAATCACCATAACTACAGATTATTGAGAACACAGGTTAATTAAAACCGATTGCGGAAAGCTGATAAACTGAGAAACTATTACATTCCAGTCCACATCCTGCAAAAAAACAGGTTATATACATATATACAAGCCTTGATACATATCCACAGCTTAGAGCGACAGCTGTCTTATCACCGCATGAGTTCATCACCTATTCATACATACATAAAGGCCCACATCCGGCCAACAACAGGATATACAAAACATCAACGATAGTGCATTGTGAAACAACGTCAAACACTTCCAAGGACCTGAGAGTACAGGGATGACTCTAGACTCTACTACAAAACATCCAAAACTGTAGCATGTCCAACGCTTGCCTTCTACTGTTCTTCTTGCTGCTCGGCCGCAACTCCGCGACCACCACCACATCTAGCTCAACCACCTAAAAAGGGTGTAAACCAGCGGAGTGAGATAATTGAACATTGTCCCAGTGAGAAACATAACTCCCCGCCGAAACTACAAAACCTCAGAGGTATATAAAGCAACTATCTGATAAAAGTATAGCAAGAGCAGTTATAAGATAAAGTTGTTTATACTTATCAAGTTTACCAGATGTATTCAAGTATTACTTTGAAACATGATTAACAAGACAAGATATATAAGTCCTACTACATACGAGGAACATAAAAGCAATTGCAAGATATGATAAGAGTATCTACACAAACAAGGCCTCAACTAATGTTTCATGTTTGTCCTAAGCAGTAATACTATTCGGCTGAATTATGTATTATTATGCCCTGAGGAAGTGAGCTGTACCGCTCAAATCCAACCCTCGGTTGTGAAACCCAAGCCGGTGCCATACAAGGTCAATGGAAGAGCCGGACTCCACGACCTCGCCCCTCGTGGTCAGTGCACGAGTACAACACAAGCAGGACCGCAGTCTCATGCTGAAGTGGTCTTAGCCACAGGGTCAGGCTACCCTCTGTCTAGCCCGCCTTGGTACAGGTCTTGGCGCTAGTGAAACTGAGCCACAGGCCTGTTCACCGTGCCCTGAGCCATGAACGCATTCATGCTCCTCATATCACATATCCTGAGCCATGAACTTGTTCACCATGCTCTTTATCACAACTGGGCTACAGGCCTGCATCCGCACCCTGGAGTCTACAACCACAGTTGCACTCTTACCTCCTCACTTTAGGCCAGGAGAAACCTCGCATACTCAACAATATGCACTCCGGGTTAACCCGCAGGAGAACCTGTTTCACCATCACCAATTCCTAACGATGATGGATCTATGGCCAGGGCAACTACATGATATATTTCACTGTGATTAATTAGTATCTTTTATATGGATTGCAAGATTCAACCAAGGTGTATAACATGCAATTATAACAGGAAATAAACAACATAAACTCAACATTATACTTTTATTACAATTCACATCATACTGATCCATCACAAGGATCCCACATCACAAGTTATCACTTGGCCTCTTGCCAACCAATCTAGATCCATCTCAAGGATCATCACATCTCATGGGATTTTAATCCCTCAACACATGTTGCCACTGCCTTTCGAGGCTTGCATCATCATCACATCATTCACCAACAATAGTGATTGTCAATGTGATGTTACTCATTACATATTTCTCATAGACTTTTCATGGATAATCATCACCTGCATGGTTAGTGTACACAATAATCATAGAATCAATAGCAAGACTATGCTATCAACATAGGATGACATTAAAGATTCTATGCTTATCAATCATACATCAACTGATGATCATGTGCATAAGACACATCATAGGGCAAACTGCTCAACATGCTTACCATTAGTGTCCTTATCATTAACAGCTAATCATGATGATCAAGTTCATGCATTTAGTTATGTCAGATATAAAGGACAAATGTTACCATTATCATTAACATTCAGTAAGCAAGAACAGATATAATAGTCTACTTTCCATGAACCGTGAAACCCTCACTATAGGCGCTAGGAACACTTACTATAGGTACTAAGGATCCTCACTAATGGGCTGTATCGGCCACCTGCCCTCACCAAAGATCAACACACCACAGCCCGCAATGCTGCGTTGCCACTAAGGCAACCAAACGTGCAATGCGGCTTCACAGGGGGAGTATCGCGCGTCAAGGGGGTGTGGGGCACTCACTTATCGGGCAACGCCCGTCACAACCATCGGCCGATACAAGGTAACCACCAACATGTGACGCCCGTCACAACTTGTCCAGCAACGCTCGTCACAATGCCTATATCGGCCAAGTCAACCTACTAGAGATAATGTTCAAAGGAGAGAACTTATCCCACATTTCGTGCAACCAACTGGTCAAGGCCTAACGGCCGTCATAAGGCAAGATAGAAGTGCGAAGCCCGTCACAGGAGCAAAGGGTACCGCCCGTCACTACATGCCTATCGCCCAACATGCTAGGTCAAGAGGGCTGTCGGGCAGCACCTCCCCAAGCCTCTATCGACCAAGGTGTTAACTCTCAAGGTCATCTACCACCTCTCACATGGACACCCGAAACCCTAGTGGGTCAAGAAGAGGCTCACCTCAATCAACTAAGAAGGAGGGGTCTTGCACTTCTTCTATCACCAAACGAGTCACAAGATGAAACCCTAGAAAGAGTCACCACCAACCGAGCTCACCTTCTAGCCCATGGTGAGAGGAGAGTGTTGCTTAAGCAACTAGAACACAAGCTCACCTCAATTGACTAAGAAAGAGGGGTGTTGCTCATGACACTAGAAGCTCAAACTCACTCCTCTAGACCAAGGGGAGAAAGGAGTATTGCTCACCCACCAACCCTAGATCACAAGGATCGACCAACATGAAATCTAAGCAAGAAACTAAGCTACTAACATGTAAACAAGATCACAACAAGAGATAATGTAGCTAGGGTTAGAAGTTATGTAACCCGCCTCAAGCAAGATCCAAGCTCCTAGCACCACCAAGCAAGGAAGAAGAAGACTCCTAAGATATCGGCCACCAAGCTGCTCCTCCAAGGGGGTATCGACCACCACTTGCTCCTTCAAGGGGGGTGTATCGGCCGACACAAGCAAGGAAGAAGGGAGTGTCGTGCACTCAAGGTGAGGAAGGAAACTAAAGGATCACAGGAACTCCTAGCTAAGGAAAGGAACCGCCTATATAGAAGGAAAGGGAGGAGAAAACAAGGTTGGTCCAAGCAAGGTGTCACTTGCCTAGGGACACTTGTCCTAGTGCACGAGCCACCACCCTAGCAAGCTCCATACACATGTCCAAGATATGTTCCAAGTGTCCACTAAACAAGGTCAAGGCTAGGTCAAGCATCATGGTCGACACAACCACTTGTACCATGGGTGACACAACAAGGCACCATGGGAGACACACATCCATGTTGGCCGCCACAAACACTCCTAGGCCGATACACTCTCCATCTTGGGCGACACAACTATCTCTTGGGCAACACAAAGCTCAACCAAGCCAAAACAAGGCACCTCAAGGCCCAAACAAGCTCAACCAGGCTCAAAAGAACTCAAGCAACGAGCCCAAGCCTTCCTCTCAACATTAGAGGAAGCAAAGAGAGAGAGGAACACCACACAAGGTGGCAAACTTGCCCACAAACCCTAGACTTGGGTTATTTGCAAGTAGCACCTCCAACTCTCAACAAAGCACAACCAAACCCTAATCACCACTAAAGGTGATTAGCAAGCACCAAAGCACCAAGGTTAAGCAAAGCAAACAGGGTAAACCCTAAACGAAGGTCAGGGTCCTTACACTATCTACTATTACCCAAATGGAATCATGATTCCTAGCTGTCTTTGGTAGACCTACTACAAAATCCATGGTTATGTGATCTCATTTCCACTGTGGTATCGGCATGGGTTGTAAAGTACATGTCGGCTTCTGATGCTCAACTTTAATTGTTGACATACTGCACACTTAGCCACAAACTCAACTACATCCTTCTTCAAGCCAGACCACCAATACAGGTCCTTCAGGTTATGATACATCTTGGTGACTCCTGGATGCATATCATACATTAACGTGTGTGCTTCCTCGAGCACTAGCTTTCTTAGATTATCACCATCGAGGACCACCATCCTACCATGATAGCAAATTAGTCCATCCTCAGACTCATGGAACCCATCTTGCTTTTCGCTGCCAAGCTCTGATCTGATCAACTGTACTGTGTCATCCGCCTATTGTGCATCTTTGATCTGCTGTCTCAGTGTAGGCTTGACTTGCATTTGTGCCAACAAGGAAACTTCCAACTACACATTCATCTGCCGCAAGGAGACAAATGTATCCCGCCTGTGGCATACCAAGGAACTCAACTGTGTTTTCTTCATGGGGAGAGAAGAAGATTTTCTACTAAGCGCATCAACTATCACATTTGCCTTACCAGGATGATACTCAATGGTGCAATCATAATCATTGATTAGCTCCATCCAACGACGTTGTCGCATATTCAGCTCATTCTGCGAAAAGATGTACTTCAAGTTCTTATGATCTGTAAAGATCTAACACACTTCCCCATAAAGATAGTGTCTCCAAATCTTTAACACATGGACCACCGCTGCCAACTCCAAATCATGTGTCAGATAGTTCTCCTCATGTTTCTTAAGCTGTCGCGAAGCAAAAGAAACCACATGATCTTCCTACATCAGCACACAACCTAAGCCTTTCTTGGAAGTATCACAAAAAACAACATAACCCTTTCCAGGCTCTAGCAGCACTAGCACTGGAGCACTAGTCTGCTTCTCCTTCAAACTTTGGAAAGCGTACTGACAATGATCATCCCAAACAAAAGGTACATTCTTCCTGGTCAGCTTTGTCATCGGCAACGCGATCACACTGAAGTCCTTTATAAACCTCCGGTAATATCCTACCAAACACAGGAAACTACGAACCTCCGTCGGCGTCTTTGGTTGCTCCCAATCTGCAACTGACTCCACCTTCTTAGGGTCCACCCGGACTCCTTCTGCAGATATTACGTGACCCAAGAATGTCACTTCCTTCAACCAGAACTCACATTTGTTGAATTTGGCATACAACTGATGTTGGTGAAGAAGAGTCAACGCTTGTCGAAGATGTCGCTCATGCTCTTGCCTATCCCGACTATAGATCAAAATGTCATCTATAAAGACTACAAAAAATTGATATAGGAACGGACGGAACACTCGATTCATCAGGTCCATGAAAGCAGCAGGTGCATTGGTTAGCCCAAACGGCATAACCACAAACTCATAGTAACCATACCTCATCCTAAATGATGATTTCAGTATATCATCCGCCTTAATCCTGAACTGATGATATCCAGACCGTAGATCAATCTTTGAGAACACTGTAGCGCCACGCAACTGGTCAAACAGATCGTATGTCCTCGGCAATGGGTACTTATTCTTGATCGTAACTTTGTTCAACTGACAATAATCTATACATAACCACATCGACCTGTCTTTCTTCTTAATGAACAACACTAGAGCACCCCAAGGCGACGTGCTCGGTCAGATGAAACCTTTCCCCAACAACTCTTGTAAATGCTTCTTTAACTCTGCCATCTCTATTGGAGCCATCCTATATGGTGTCTGTGCAACTAGTTGTGTTCCATGTACCATATTGATCTCAAAATCAATCTCTCGGGGTGGGGGAACACCGGGGAACTCATCACAAAACACATATGCAAACTCTTGGACAACCATCACCTCCTCAAGGCTAGGACCTTTCGCCTTGGTATCCACAACTTGAGCTAAGAAAGCCTTACAGCCTTGCCGCAGTAAATTTTCTGCATCCATCGCTGACACTAGACATGTCAGAAGAATCTTCCTATCTCCTTGGAAGATCCACTTCTCTCCGTTGTCATCAAACACCGCCTGCTTGGAACCACAGTCCAACACAACCTTATACTTCTCTAAGGTATCCATATCAAGGATCACATTGAATCCATGCAAATCAAGTGGTATAAGATCCACTTGTATACTGTGCCCTGAAAAAGATAAGACACAAGACAGACACTCCTCTCGAAGCATCGAGGAACCATCAAGAGGGGTTTCTAACAACATGCTATCTTTCTTATGACTAACAGGTAAAGGACAACTATTAAGGTAGGGGTATCGGGCAACCTTACTTCAAGATGTATCATTTAGAGCACAAGATATAAGGTGTATCGCCCAAACTCTACCCAAAACCAGGAGGACCATATGGGCACCAAATCAATCATCTCAACTAGGTGTGTCGCCCAAGGGTACAACTCAAGACAAGACTATCGGGCAGCACTATCCCAAGGTCATATCGTGTAAGACACAACCCAACAAGATCATCTGCAACCTCAAGCACAAGGGCACCAAACCCTAATTGATCAAGAAGATTGGCTCACCTCTCAACAACCGAGAGAGGGGTTTTGCACAACCTCTATCACAAATCAGGCAACCACAAGGACCAACCTCAACATAGGTCATCATCTATCCAAAATCTCACCTCTCTAATCCATGGCGAGAGAAGGGTGTTGCTCAAGCAACTAGGATGTAGGCTCACCTCTCAACAACCAAGAGAGAGGGGTATTACCCACATCACTAGAGCTCAAATTCACTTCTCACGAACCAAGGAGAGAAAGGGGTATTTCTCAACAAGGAAACCCTAAATCATGGTTCGGCCAACTAGGTCCAAAGGTATATAAACCATTAACAACATCAACAACATCATGCTCATTATATCCATAAGATCGACAACATGTACTAGAGTAAGATACATAGCATGCAATGGCCGACCATCAACGTATATGAAACATGCAACATATAGAGAAGGTAGTATAGCTAAGGTTAGAAGTTATGTAACCCGCCTTAAGCAAACTCCTCAAGCTCCAAGCTTTAAACTCCTAGATCCAAGCTCACCACTTCGGCCACCTCAAGAAAAGGAACAAGAAGCATAACCTCCATGGCCGAAGAGTAGGCAAGATGGAGAAGAAGATTCTAAGGAGAGAGGGAAGATGCTTACCAAAGAACAAGACCCACCTAGGGTTCGGCCACCAAGCTAAAGGAAGAGGAAGAAGAACTCCTTCAAGAGGATCAGCCACCAAGGTTGCAAGGGAGAGGTGTATCGTGCATATAAGGAAGAGAGGAGCAACAAAGAGCTAAAGGGTTCCTAAGAAAGAGAAAGGCAAGGCATATATAGATGGGGGTCAAGGTTAAACCAAGGCAAGGTGTCACCTTACCAAGGGACACTTGTCCACACATTCCACCACCTTGCAAAACACATGCACATGCCATGCCACAACTCAACCAAGGATCGACCACATGTCCAAGCTAGGGTGACACAACCAAGGCAAGAAGGTCAACAAAGGTCAAAGGCCGACACACCCCCATGGGCGATACCCCATGGCTGATACAAAGCATCCTTGCCCGATACAAGGCTCAACCAAGCAAGGCAAGGCCCAAACAAGGGAAAACAAGGCCCAAAAGATCTCAACCAAGCCCAAGACAACTCAAGGCACGAGCCCAAACCTTCCTCTCAACCCTAGAGGAAGCAAAGAGAGAGAAAGACATCTCTCAAGGTGACAAACTTGCTTTCCAACCCTATCTTAGGTTATTTTGCAAGTACCACCTCCAGCTCTCAACTAAGCACAAGCAAACCCTAATCATCACTAAATATGATTACCAAGCAACCAAGCACAAGGTTTAGGCAAAACAAACAAGGTAAGCCCAAAACGAAGGTCAGGGTCCTTACATATATGTTGTACACTATTTGCACTTTTCATTTAATGTAATATTTGCACTTTTCATAGATATGGCTCCTAGACAAGCAACCTTCTGACTCTCCCAGCACCACATCATGTTGGCACAATGACCTATTACTGACCCAAGTATTTTAGAAAATATTTCCATGGTTGGTTTTGGGCTGGTTCATAGGCTACCCTCTATCCACCTTGACCCCACTTTAATCACTGCATTAGTTAACCGGTGGGACAATACTAGCAATACTTTTAGATTTCCCCCGTTTGAGATGACTGTAACACTTCAAGATGTTGTAGTGCTTCTAGGTCTTATGATTGATGGCCCACCTGTTATAGCTTCTTATCCTATAGGTGTAAATGAGGGGCAATTTTCTTCTTGGTCTCACCTTTGTGAGAATTTCTTAGGAGTTGCACTAGATGAGATGTCTAAGGGGCATATCTCCTTGATTTGGCTACGTGAGAACTTCATGGATATGGATCTGACCTTGGGTGATGAAGAGCAACAACTAGAACTGAGGACAAGGTACACCAGGGCATATCTCCTATACTTCTTAGGTAGTTACCTTATCCTAGATATTACCGGGGATAGAGTGCATGTTAGGTACCTCCTTCTTGTGTCTGATTTTGCACGTTGTAGCACTCTATCTTGGGGTGTTGCAACTCTAGCTTACTTATATAGGGAGTTGTATAAGGCTACCACCCGGTCTAGGAGAACTGTCCATCTGTCAGGTTGTGTCTGTCTATTGCAGTTGTGGTGTTAGGAGAGGTTGGGAATTGGACGCCCAGGTTCAATTGTTATGCACTGGGGGGAGTGGCCAGAAGATGTTCCCTTGGATTACAGGTAAAGATCTACACAATTAATTTTTATATTTGTCCAAACATTATGTAGTGTTTATCTAAATATAGTTTGTCAATTTAATAGGTGGCCTACCTTTGTCCAAAGGAGTGACACTATCAGGGGAACAATCCAGTTTTACAATTCATCATTTGACCAGATTTTGCCCTCGTAGGTATATCTTACTTACCTCTACAAACATTTGTATGGTATATGTTTTATTTATTTGCAATTTTCTCCATTTTATATGATACATGTTGTCTATATGAATAACAGATAAATTTGACTCCTTACACTACTGTTCTTGAGAGATTGCCTGCCATTTGTAGAGAGGGTAGTGATGTTTGGTTGGCACGAGTGCCTTTGCTGTGCTACACAATAGTGGAGTGACACTTTCTCGACAGAGTACTTGGACAGTTCGGCTTTGTTCAAGTACAACCTACTCTTGAGCTACTGCGGCTTAGCCAGATTGATGGGAGGGGTCATGCAACTGAGGATTGACTGCTTCATTATAGGCGGGAGGTGCAACTATGGAATAATAGACGTGAGAGCTTAGTTCCCGCTCCACCAATTGATACAGTCTTCAGTCCTCATGTTCACTACGTATGGTATCATCTCCAGTACATCGTGCCCCCTCCACCTATGCCTCCGACCACATACTACCCGCAAAGTTATCACCAGTAAAAATTTATGAGTATCATTATTATTTTTTTTACAAACTGTTATTTTTATCATTGTTATTTGTAATATATGTAATTGGTCTTTATTATGTGTACATACTTTGTTTTACAAGTGAAAACACAGGTGGTGATCCTAGCGGCTTTAGAGAACGCCCCTACAGAGATCAGAGATGACATATATATCATCTAGGGGGCTTACTTTGACAGTCTTCCTGACTATGCTCGGCCATGGGATCCCATACCCACTCATATCACAGCCCCTGAGCCCACTCCTACTCCTACTCCTACTCCTACTCCTACTCCTACTGCTACTCATACTCCTACTCCTACTCCTGTACTTACTGCTCCTGAGCTCACTCCCACTTCTCAGTTCATGGGATGGGGACATACAAGCCCATACTTTGGAGGAGCTGATTCTTATTCTTCATTCATCACCCCACCTCAACCAACATCCTACCATGGAGCAAGTTCTTCTTCTGTTCCATACACTCCATTCCCACCATCAGTTATTCATGAGAGCCGACCACCACCTTATGTCACATATTCACCTACTCCGTTTGATTTCTAAGGATGCACCCTACCTGATGCATCATATCCTGGTTTTCAGAGACCCCTCACCCCACCTCCACCTTTTCATTTCTACCCTGATGCTCGCCAGCATCCTCCTACGCAGTTGTCCCCAGTTCAGGCGTCTCCAGATGACATCGGTACAGATGAGCCAGATGTAGAGGGAGGTGGGCGAGGACGTCGTGGGCGAGGAGGACATGCTTAATTTTTTATATATTGTACTGTGTTGTATGTATGCCTTTGTGAAGACATCTATTGTATGTGGATCTATCATATTATGATATCACATTGGTTCATTTTGGATCTATCATATTGTTCTGTTGTGTGTTGTGTATTATGTATTATTTTCTCGTCATGTTGGTTCATGTTTTAACCTTGTTTTTAATTGCTATCTCATTTTTTTGGATTAAGTTCTTATTATATAATCAATTAGGAACAAACTCATGTTGGTTGCAATACCACTTATATATTCTATATGCATGTTACGAACTATTGAAATTGACAAATTTATAATAATTGGGTATATTATAGACATCCAAATACAAGTTAACGATTTGTAAATGTACAAATATAATCAATATTGCTAATATACATATCAATAATCACGAAAGAATATCAGTGACTGTAAAAATATTAAAAAAAAAATAATGCGTCCTGCATGAGGACGCATTGGTGCAATGCGTCCTGCATGGGGACGTATTGGTACAATGCGTCCTGCATGGGGACATATTACTGCAATGCGTCCCCGGCTGGGACTCATTGGTGTAATGCGTCCCAGCAGCTGACGCATTGGTCCCACAAGAGGACAATGCGTCCCAAACCGGGACACATTGCCCTCTTGTGGGACCAATGTGTCTGCTGCGGGGACACATTGACTTGCGAGACAACAATGCGTCCTAAAAAGGGACGCATTGCTCCGGAAATGTGTCATTTTAGACAATAAGTTCAAGAACGTGCCATTTAGGGAATAAAATATGGCAAACGTGCCATTTATGTTTTTTGACCAATAAAATAACAGAACTGGTTTTTCAGTTTTCGTGGCATACATTTTTGCCATTTATAGTATAAAACATATAATTATGTAGAGATATTAAAGTCCAGATGTTTGTCTTTATTGAAATGACAGAAAAATAAAAACATTGCATGGTATAGAATATATACCTTGCGACGTTAACCATCCCGGAAAGTATCACCCCAGTTCACAAAGGACTTTCTGCTTTGCATCATTTCATATAGCATTTTTTTGTTTTAAAATAATCATGATAATTTTCTTGAAAGGAATCCAATCCGCACCCACAAAATCGTTGGTGGCAATACGCTCAGCTAAACACGTAGAAAAGGCTCTGGCTTCCGCTCTGGCGATCGTGAAGGCGAACTAGGGTTCTGAGCGCTCGACCCTCCGGCTCGGGGGAGGAGGTCGACTGCCAGCGCGTAGCCACCCTCTCCCCTTAGGCTTTCGTCGGCGCTTGTTATCTCTGCTGATCGCGCTTCTCGTCCGTCTGGCTCGTCTCTCCTCTCCATCATCTTCTTCCTTTCCCCTTTCTAGCCGTCGGGGTCGGGTCTCCCGGTCCTCTGATTCGGGAGTTGCAGGGTGAAGGGGCGGTGGCTTCCATGCGGCGGCTTCACACAGCTTTTGCTTGGTGGCGGTGTGGAGGCGGCCGAGTCTACAGATTCTTGCGGGATTTGGCCGAAGGTTGGCGTTTTCTTCCACATAGCTCCCCTGTCTAGTATTTCTTTCTATTGAGTCTGTTTGGTTTCCCTTTTGTGCGTGTGTTCTTGGGTTCTAGACAGGTTCTCTGCCTTCTAGTCGCCGTTCTTCGGTGTTTGTCTGTCCCTTAGGGGGCTGTTTCTCTCTCCTATCGTGAGAGTATCATGATCTCTAGCAGGTCTCCTTTTGCCTCAGGTTCTTTTGCTGCTCAAGCTGCTGACATGGATGGTAGAGATAACAATCAGATGAAATACTGGTTTGGTTCATCCCTTACACCGCTGCCTAATGCTCAAGTTGAAGGCATCTCTCAAAAAAAACTGCTTAAGTCAACCTCGAAGAAGAGAGATCTATGCAGAAGTACTTTATTCTCATTCTAATATGAGTGGTGGTGGTTTTAAGTCTGTGTATCTGACTGTTTCTTGTTCTTGTGGTTGTTCTTCTCTACTTGTAGATGTCGTTTGGCTTGAGTAATGAATGGATCTGTTTACTCTAAAAAAAAAAAAGCTAAACACGTAGAAACCACGGGTGGTGGGGGTGTAGTAAACTACTAGTCAGTAGGATATTTTCTTGACGAATGATCTGTGCAGCCGTCGTCATGCAGAGTTGGTGTTGCCTTTGTGCTTTGTTAAGAAAACAATGACATGAGATCGGAAGTTGTTCTCCTGTAGGCATATCCGATTTAGTACCAATTCGACATAGTTTCTATTTAAAATAATCAATGATAAATTCTTGACAGGAATTCAAAGTGCACCCCACCAAATCTCTTAGACGCGGATTTCCACCATCGCTTTAGCGGAACTAACTAGCCAATGGCGTACTACTCAAGAGTCATTGCTTTCTTCTCTTGACAAATGACCTCTGCAGGCGTCACGCAAAGCTGTTTTCGCCTTGTTAGAAATAATTAAATGGAATGGATAGTTGTTCTCTGCGTCGTTGTCAAACTGTAGCCTATCTGATGACCAAATCACGCATTTCCTTAGCGAGAAAGGAATTGCTCACAGGTATGAACCATGAAGAATCGTGAGGTATAATAATTAATTTCTTCCAGCTGGAGAGAGTTTGTTCGTTTTCTTATGTGTATACCGTGTAATAAGAACGGGCGACAAAATGGTCAGTATATATTCTAGAATTTGTTCTGCTGGTTCTAGTGGATGATGATGGTCCGTTATGTAAAGAGTCCACAATAGATATGCAGGAGGCATTTGATACGAATATTATCTTTTGTGAACAAAAGAAGGTAGTTGGTGGTTATACCGAGAACTTTATCGTCTTATTTTTTCAATTGTATAATAAAAATATAATTACAATGACATAAAATACAGATGGATAACAAGTTGTGCCGACAGTTTCATTCGGATAACAAAACCAATCATCTGAAATACAACATCCATAGACTTAAGAGTCTTAATATTACTATGCATATTTTTTTGGATCAAAATGTGCTAATAAATAAAAATATGAAATCTGAAAAATATACATACATATTGATTCTCGATATACGCCTTTTCATGTTTAACTATTTTGACTGCAACAACATGTCCCACAATCGTGATTATACGGTTTATATTTTCCACTACCGTCGTTACAACGCATTTGAGTTTTGTAAACAATGGCCGTGCGTGTATGCCGTGTGTGTGTGTGAGAAAGCAATTTCAGTGGGTGGCAAGATACATGTGATCTGAATAATGCGCATTTATGAATAGAAGTTGGTTGGTGATGGAAATAGCACCTTCTTGCCATATTTCTCTCTTTTTTTCATTTTCTGCTGTAGTTGTTACGAAATGTTTCGTTATGTTTTCCAAGCAGGAAAATATTGGAAGACACAGTAATAATTGAAATGACTTCCCTCCTATAGTGTTGATGAAAGTTTTTCCGATTTTCAGCACTTTCTCCATGCTGTTATTGTACAAAACCATGCATTCTTATTAAATAAATATTATGGTGGTAATACGCTGGCAAATCCATAATATAGCGATTAGTTCAAACGCGGAGGACAAAACGAGGGGAGCGCTGCCGTGCCGTTGCTAACTCTGCTACGCCGGCCCGGCTGTCTCTGTGTTGGCGACTCGGCGGTTTGCTTGTAGCGATTTCGTCCAACACCATTTTTTTGTCTCCTCTTCCTCCCATATCAACTCTTCTGCGCTTCTTCCTCAGTCGCCCGTAGTTCACCAACTTATTCCTACGTTCGTCGCCTTTCTTCCTTCGTTCTCGATCACAAGGCTACCTTGTCCTCCCCTCCCTAGTCGTCCCTTTACCTTTCATTGGATTGTGCCAGTGCCTTTGGGGTTGCATGCATCACTGATTGCTGTGGATCGAACTGAAGCGCGGATGGGGGTGGTCGGCACTCTCGTCAGTTGCGTTGGTTTCGGCCTCGGAGTCCCCATCGGGCTTCTCGTGGGATACCTACTCTTCATCTACTTCAAGCCCCAGGATGAAGTCAAGGTGACTGTTCTTTTTCCTGTATCAAACGAGATTAGTCGATCACGGCTCCGTGTCCATTCTGTTTTACGCTCCTTAATCTTGTTCCGCATACGTTGAGTTGAGCGTGCTCTGAAGCTTTTCATTTTGGCGGTCGTCTCACTTCCCCACCGCAGTCTGATGCTTGTTATAGTATATAGCTTTTCTTGTCAGTGTCTTCGAATCTCGGATGTGGTTCGGGTTTGTGACTTGGTCCCAGTTTGCTGGGCTGATCCTTCAGACTCGAGCTGCATACTTGTGGAGGCGTCCTTTCATTGTCTGGAAAGATGAGTTTATTTACTTTCTTTCTGGTATATGACATGACCAGGCCCTCAAGCTCGCTTTTTGGTTCGCTATTTGTCATTTCATAAAGGTAATTGGCACCGTTTTGGATTGTTTCTTTTGAAAACTCAGCTACATAGGGATAATACCTCCCAACGAATATAGTAACAGGTACCGTTGAGCAAATGCGGGCGTAATAATTTTCGACCACCTCGTGATGCTCTTCAAAGCTCTATCTTACAAAATTGTGCTGGCAGATTGGCAGATTGCATCTCTCTTACAAAATGAACAACATATGCGTTTTACTGACATCTAAACTGGCTTTTCTACTTCTAATACAGTCACCATGGAACATGCCTAGTTCTAAATATTGATCTAGTAGCAGCTTATGTTGATCACCGGATGGACTGTACTGGATTCCTTACTTTTTTTTTTAATCTCCTTGTGTGGTGCTAGGACCCGGTAATAAGGCCACTCCGTGAGTTGGACTCCAAGACACTACATCAGCTTCTGCCTGACATTCCAATGTGGGTGAAGAATCCTGATTTTGAGCGAGTGAGTAAACACATGCAATGACTTTTAATCGCCTTGTCTCCAGTGAATAGGGCTTGCTTGTTATTATATTTAGGTGCCTGCGATTTAGTTCGGGTTCTTGCTATTGGCTATTGTTGTTGTTTCTGTATAACCCTTTCTACTGATAAAATGTACAACAAAAAGTTCGACAGGAGCTGCTGAACACACGAAAAGGTTCTTTTTTATGCATCTTAACTTTCAACAGTCTTTGGGAATCATATGAAATCTTCTTTCAAATTCTAGGAATTCCAACTTTTAATCACAATGACGAGTTAGAGAGCAACAATTATTAGTGATAGAGGTGCTTACGCTTGATTTTTTTTCCCACTAGATTCACATGTAACGCCTGTTAGATAATATACTTCTGTTATGTTTTCCTGTATTTGAATACTGACCCAGTGTCGATACTATCGACATGTCTGTCGATACTATCGACACTGGTGCAGATACATCATTGTATTTGTCTCGCTATCTGACCTAGTGTCGATACTATCGACATACTGTCGATAGTGTCGACGCCGGTACAGTGACAGGATTGTTCAGTCTATAATAGAAGGGTGCACTCATAGTGTAACCCTAAGCACTCTTTTTTCTTCATCATTATTCTCATGGTATCAGAGCAGGTACATTAGCCGCCTTCTTTTCCCCTCCCTCCCTCCTTCTCCCCCACCTCCCCCCCACCCAGCGCCGGCCGCCGTCGGCCGTTTACCGCCGCGTCGCGGCAGGCTGCTGCTGCAGCCGCCGGCTGGTCGACTAGCCGCCGCAACCGTGCTCCTCTCCGGGCAACAGTGACGTATCTTTGGTTGATCGTGGCCAGATCTGTTTGATCTCTTCTTTCGTGCACGTACTGGCCGGTTGATTGTCTTCGGCGGATCGTTGATTTACTTCTGTCTGGGGAGTTGACGGGCTTCTGTGCTTCTCCCTTTCTATCTATCCGTGTCGGCTCTTGAGCCGCCGAGTTCTTTGCTGCGTCTAGGCGTAGCTCTTATGTAGGCTGATCCTTCTGTGGATCTCTGCTCTGTCTGCTACCGACTAGTTGACAGATCTAGACGGTCTCCTGCTGCTGCTGTTTTCTGCTTCTTGTTTGGACCCGACTCTCTGCTGCTCGGATGACTTCTTCACATGAGGACTACCGCCGTCAGGTGACCATCGTGAAACTCGACGGCCGCAACTATCAACACTGGGTGTGCTCCATGGAGATTTTTGCAAAATCCCAGGGAAAGCACTCCCATCTGATCAAGAATCCGCCACCTGCTCCGCCTGCCACTGTCGAGTCCAAAGATAAAAAGATTTATGATGATTGGGTCAAGGATGACTCTACTGTGATGACCTGGATTCTGAACAGCAGCGAGACTCGCATCATTGTTACTCTCCTGCGCCTTCCGACGGCGAAAGAGATGTGGGACCAGCTTGCGAGCACCTACTCTCACAGCAAGAATCCGAAGAAGGTGTTTGATCTAAACAAACAGCTCGCTCGCCTGCAGTTTACTGGATCGGACATTGCAGACTATTTTTCCACATTTAAAGGCGTTTGGGCTAAACTTGAGACATTACATCCTTTGTCCACGGACTTGGCCACCATGCAACGCCAGAGACAGGAACTTCAGGTGGTCCAGTTCCTTTATGGTCTTCCTGACTCTTATGCTGGAGTGGTTGGCCAGATCCTTGCCGGCGACCCACTGCCCACGTTGGAGAGTGCGTTTCAGTGCCTTCAACGCCTGCCGGCCTCTTCTACTGACCTGTCTACTAATACAGCTGACCCCACTGCTCTTGCTGCCATGGGTGGCAGGGGTCGTGGTCGCAGTCGCGGCCGCCCTCCTACTGCTCCTGGTCGGGGTCGAGGATCTTCTGGTCACGGTACTTTTGGCCATGGCTCTTCTACTAATTCATCTGTTGGAGCCCCTCCTCAGCGGTACTGTGATTTCTGTGGCCGTAACAATCATACTGAAGACAAATGTTGGAAGAAACACGACACTCCTGTATGGGCCAACACTGCTACAGAGGGTACTACTCCGACTGCTCCTACTGCCTCTTCGACTGAAGCCACTGCTGACTTTATTCGCTCCGAGGTGGAGCGGTTACTACAAGAGCGGACTGCTTCATCTTCATCGGCTGGGACGTCTGGTGCTCATGCAGCCACATACTCTGGTTGTGACTCTGCCTTTCTGAGTGCCTCTTCTTCTTCTACTGGTAATACAAAATGGGTGATCGACTCTGGCGCCTCATCTCATATTTCTGACAACCGTTCTCTTTTTTCTAATCTGCTTAAACCCCGCTCTAAGTCTACTGTGATGCTTGCTGATGGGTCCAAGACTGCGGTCTCTGGCATTGGGGATGTCTTTGCCCGCATCCTTCTACATTCTGATTTATATTTGCCAAATTTTCCTTTAAATCTGTTATCTGTCAGCAAACTTGTTCGTGGCCTTAACTGCAGTCTGACATTTGCTCCGGGTGAATGTGTTTTTCAGGACCTTTGCACGAGGACGAAGATTGGTGGGGGGCATGAAGGACCAGATGGACTCTATTACCTGGATGATCTGCGACTGCTCAGCAATTCTGTTTCTGCTTTGGCTTTATCAGCATCCGTTTCTGCATTACAGTGGCATTTTCAACTTGGACACCCGTCAGCAACAAAGTTAAAACATGTGTTACCTGGTGGTCGTATGCCTGTATTTAATTGTGAAGCTTGTCAATTGGGCAAGCAAACTAGATCTGTTTTCCCTAAAAAATCTCAGATTGCTAGTACTGCTGTGTTTGATTTAGTACATGCTGATGTGTGGGGACCATGTCACATTCCTAGTTTATCTGGGAATAAATATTTTATTATGTTTATTGATGACTATTCTTGGGCTACATGGTTATTTCTGTTAAAAAACCGATCTGAAGTAATGCCTACAATTAAATTCTTCTTTGCTGAAATTAAAACACATTACTCGATGCCTATTAAAATTTTCAGAACTGATAATGCATTAGAATTTGTTCAAAGCTCTGTTGAGGTGTTTTGTAAATCTGTGGGGACGATTCATCAAACCTCTTGTGCGTATACCCCCCAACAGAATGGTGTGGCTGAAAGGAAAAATAGGCATCTTCTTGAGGTTGCCAGGACTATTATGCTTGATTCTAATGTTCCCAAACATTTTTGGCCGGAAGCTATTCTTACTGCATGTTTCTTAATAAACCGCATGCCGCCTTCTGTCATTGGTGATAAAATACCTGTACAGGTTCTTCAACCAAGTCTTCCACTTTTCTCTGTTCCTCCATGGATTTTTGGGTCTACGTGTTTTGTGCGGTTGCTTGGTCCTAATCAAAATAAACTGTCCCCTAGAGCTGCGAAATGTGTTTTTCTGGGGTACTCACGGATATCGTTGTTATCATCCGGAGACAAGAAAATGGTTTCTGAGTAGTGATGTGGTGTTTTTTGACGATACTCCATACTATTCCTCTAAGGGGACACATCTGAGCTCAGATTTGATTTCTGCACCTCTGCCTGTGACTTGTGACTTTGATAACAATACTGAACAACCTGAGACAAATACTACTCCTTTACGTGTATATCAACGTAGAAATTGTGCTGCACAACCTACTCCTGCTGAAGACCCCCCCCCACACACACACCAATCTTCTCCTTCTGAAGGTCCTGCGCCCACAGAGGTATTTTCTGATCTAGATTTACCTATTGCTCTCCGAAAAGGCACTAGATCTTGTACATCTCATAATATAGCTAATCATGTTTCTACTGACCATCTGAGTATTCATGTTAGCAATTTTGTTACTGCTTTATCTGCCATTTCTGTACCCAAAAATGTTGGGGATGCTCTACAAAGTCAGGCATGGACTCAAGCCATGACAGAAGAGATGGCCGCTCTCACTGATAGGGGTACCTGGGATCTTGTTGATCCTCCTTCTGACTGTAAACCAGTTGGCTGCCGCTGGGTTTACACTGTTAAATATCATCCAGATGGAACTGTAGAACGCCTGAAAGCTCGTCTTGTGGCGAAAGGTTACACTCAGACTTATGGCTTTGATTATTTTGAAACCTTCTCTCCTGTTGCTCGGCTGAATTCCGTGCGAATTCTTCTGTCTGTGGCTGTTAATCTGGACTGGCCTCTCATTCAACTTGATGTCAAGAATGCATTTTTGTATGGTGATCTTTAGGAGGAAGTGTATATGGAGCAACCACCTGGGTTTGTTTCTCAGGGGGAGTCACATAAAGTCTGTCGCCTCAAGAAATCTATCTATGGACTGAAGCAAAGCCCTCGTGCCTGGTTTGATAAACTGAGCACCACTTTGTCTACTTGTGGGTTTCTCAGATCTCATGTTGATCATTCTGTGTTTGTTAAGAAGACATCTGCTGGTATTGTTGTTCTTATTGTATATGTTGATGACATTTTGTTCGGCAGTGATTTTTCTGAAATTAATGCAACCAAAGCCTATCTCTGTAAACATTTTGTTACTAAAGATCTGGGAAAACTGCTGTATTTTTTGGGAATTGAGGTTTCAAGGACCTCTAATGCTCTTGTTCTGTCACAGTGGAAGTATATCCTTGATCTTCTATAGGAAACATGTATGCTTGAAGCTCGACCTGCTGACACACCGCTTGACCCCAATGTGAATTGGGATGATGCTGATTCACCTTTGTACCCAGACGGTAAAAGATATAGACGTCTGGTTGGGAAGCTGATTTATCTCACTGTTACTAGAGCTGACATTTCTATGGTAGTTGGTCTAGTTAGCCGCTATCTTGATAAGCCTAAACAATGTCATTGGGAAGCTTTATGTCATATTCTAAGATATTTGAAGAATTCTCCCGGTAAAGGCTTACACTATAAAAGGCGTGGTCACTGTTTTCTTGAGGGCTACTCTGATTCTGACTATGCTGGTAGCAAGACAGACAGGAAGTCAACTTCTGGCTATTGCACCTATGTTTGAGGAAATTTAGTCACCTGGAGGAGCAAAAAGCAAAATGTAGTGGCTCGATCCAGTGCTGAGGCTGAGTATCGTGCTATGGCTCATACTGCTTGTGAACTTATGTGGGTGCAATCTCTTCTGAAGGAATTTCATGTGCCTTTTTCTGATCCTGTTCCTATGCACTGTGATAACAAGGCAACTATCTTTATTGCTAGTAATCCTGTTTTTCATGAGCGGACTAAACATATTGAAGTTGATTGTCACTTTATCCGTGAGGCCATCATGTCTGGACGCATCTGTACTCCCTTTACTCGATCTGAAGACCAAGTTGCTGACATCTTCACCAAGCTACTGGCTAAGAAGCACTTCTGCGTTCTTGTGGACAAGTTGGGCATGATTGACATCTATGCTCCAACTTGAGGGGGAGTGTTAGATAATATACTTCTGTTATGTTTTTCCTTTATTTGAATACCGACCCAGTGTCGATACTATCGACATGTCTGTCGATACTATCGACACTGGTGCAGATACAACATTGTATTTGTCTCGCTATCTGACCTAGTGTCGCCGGTACAGTGAGTCTGTCTATAATAGAAGGGTGCACTCATAGTGCAACCCTAAGCACTCTTTTTTCTTCATCGTTCTTCTCAACGCCTACATATGAGTTAATGATTCTAAGCATAGTTGTCAAGACGGCTAGGCAGTCAACATGTCCCAAGGGGCGCCTAGCCCGCCTAGTTGCCTAGGCGGGCGCCTAGGCTGTTCTGGGCGTTTTGTATTTTTGGATTTTTTTTTAGTATGTTAATTTGCTTCTTAATATAAATATATATAAATATATACTACATATAATACCAATAAGTAGAGCTGGCAATCGGGCGGGTCGAGTCGGGTTCGGGTCAGGTCATTTCAGGTCAGGTCATTTCAGGTCGGGTCATTACGGATCAAAGATAATTCGGGTTATTTTATTCTTTCGGGTCGGTCGGGTTTGGTTCGGGTTAGTATTGGGTTGGGTCCCTTCGGGTCATTTTGTAATTTCGGGTCAACTCGGGTTCGCGTTGGGTCAATTTTGGTATAGACTTTTTTAGGTTCCTTTATCGGGTCAGGTTCAAGTCAAATCATTTTTAATCGTCTTAATATCGGGTCAGGTCAATTTGAACTATTTCCTCGGTCTACTTCGGTTTTGAGTCGAGTCATTTTCAAGTTGGGTAATAATCAGATCGGGTCTTCTTGGGTTGTGTTTTTTGTTCGGGTCTAGTTGTTTTGGGTTGGGCCTCAGTCTGATTAGGTTAGAGAGTTGGCAATGAGACGGGTCAGTTCAGGTTTGGCCATAGTCATTATGGGTCGAAGATAATTGAGGTTATTTATCCTTCCATGTCGAGTCGGGTTAGTATCCGTTTGGTCCCTTCAGTTCATTTTACTTTTTTGGGTCAACTCGTGTTCGGATTGGGTCAATTTTGGTACAAGTTTGTTCAGATTCATTTATTGGGTTGGTTTGGGTTCACGTCAAATCACTTCAGGTCGTTTCAATTTACACTATTTCTTGGGGCTAACTCGAGTTTGAATCTAGTCATTTTGAATTGGGTAGTTATCAATTTGGGGTTGCTTGGGTTGTATATTTGTATAATGAAGTTGTTTTGAGTTGGACCTCACTCAGGTAATGTTGTGAGTTGTGATAACGAGTAATGACTAATATGTTGCATTAATTAAAAAAATAAAGAAAATATTTTTTTACTTGTTATTTTTTTCTTTTACTATCCATTATCTCATATATTCCCCCTTCCTTTTCCTTACAATCAAATTGTCAAGAAAATTATTTCTTATAAATAATATACTGATAAAGCCATGCAAAAATCTATTGTAAAACTAAAACTTGACTTCTCGGCTTCTCGCTAGTTGCTACTCACTAGTACTCAGTCAGGTTGACATTGGGTCAGGTCGGTGTTCTGTTGGATTGATTTCGGGTCGAGTTGACATTGCTTTGGTCGGTGTAGGGTCGGTTTGACGTCAAGTCGGGTTTATATAAGGTCAGGTCGGTGTAGGTCGGTTTGACGTCTAGTCAGGTTGATATAGGGTCAGGTTGGTGTTGGATCGGGTTGACATTGGGTTGTGTTGGTGTTAGGTGGGTTGACGTCAGGTTGGGTCAATGTCAAGTCAGGTTGATATCGAGTCAGGTCACGTCGGTTGTGATTTTTCAGGTTGATTCAGGTCACGCGATATCATCGGGTCGGGTGTCGGGTCAGGTTTGGGTCTGACAATTCCGGGTCATATTGAGTTTTGGGTAAACATCGGGTCGGGTCGGGTTGAGTTCGAGTTTATATTTTCTTTGGGTTTAATCGGGTTTGGTTGCGGATAGGACGACTCAGGTTTCTTGGGTCGGGTCAGCTTTTGCCATCTCTACCAACAAGCCTGCCACAACAATTGGAGTAGGAGATGTAGAAAAGAAATAAAAGAAAACAGGGAAACAAAGGGTGGGAAGAGGTTGTAACTCAATAGAGAGGAAGTGGAGGATGGGTAAGAAAAGAAAAGAAATATTAACAACAGTAGCAACATCACGATTCACGACGAATAGGTGATGTAAAAGAGGAAAATAGAAAGAACAACATCAGCAAAATTACAAAGCATAGATGATGTAAAAGAGGATTTGAAGAAAACAGAACTTAAAAAAATACACAGCAGTAGTAGGATTTAAGAGTAGGAGGGGATATAGGAGGAATAACTCAAAAAAAAAAAACGCAGCAGCAGTAGGATTAAGGAATAAAATGCAGGAAAAAGGATAAAAAAAGGAAAAGAAAAAGAATCAAGACCAACAGACATATGAGGAAGTAATTTTTTTAACAAACAAGCTACCATGACTTACGAATTTGGCCCAAATCAAACCAGTTTCCCCCTATTTTTTTCAAAATTTGACCTGAATTTGTCTAAATCAGACCTATTTCAACCATAAATTGACTCAAGGTGATCTAATTTGACCAAATTCAGACTTCATTCATGCTAATTATCCTTTAAATGACTTAATTTGGGCCTAAAAGGCCTTAGACACCCTCATAATGCACTTAATAGGCTGGGCGCCTAGTTTGAGGCGCCTTGCCTAGTGCCTAGGCGGGCGCCTTGTTAACTAAGATTGTAAGTTCCATATTGATGAATACTTCCAACTGCAACATTCTTAGTATTTTGATTATAGAGCAAACTTAACAGCCCAACTCTAATGGGCTTTGTGGGAATATGTTCTACTATCTTTATATAGATATAGAAGTATCTGTATCATGATGAGAATATGATCTGCAACTAAGCTGATTGGAAAAGAAGGATCCTTGGAGCCAACCTAAACATGGTTGGGATTGAGGCTTAGATGACGACGATGATATTGATATAGACATACAAGTATGGCAGGGGGGGCTTTTTTCATGCATACAAAATAATTAGTATGCAGGATATAAAATCACATGCTCCAATTTTCATTAGATACATGTTTCACTCTTGTAATTGGAGATGAGTTGGTTAGAGGTCAACAACTCAATCTTCAAATCTGAAGTTGTAGTTTGAAATTTTACACAAGAATGAATCAGTAGCCAACTTCATGTGTATGGTACTTATAGAACACCAATATTGTAAAATGTGGACCACAACCCGATTTTTTTTTCATGCATAGTAAGCGACTGTCATTTGAGTGACTGTTAAGGTTAGAGTATGTTGCCTAAAATTTAGGGTATGGATGGAAAGAGAATCGACAACACGATCAAAATTTTTATATGATCTAATATGATTGATTGAATCTCAATCTGAATATCTATGCGTGCGCTTTCATTATTAATTATATGAGACTGTTTTATGACAAACAATAGTATCTGAGCCTATATTTTGTTTTGATGAGAATTAGTCTAGCTCACAAATGAAGGACCTTCACTATTCTAGACATCAAAATATTGTTTCATCACCTTTTTATAAGGTTCTATCTATCTGTGGCAATGGACATTTTAACTTATATTAGGAAATATCACATTTTAACAATGTTGTTCTTGTAATGCATCATATACATATTGAGAGGCCCAGATATGGTGAGAACATGAAAGTCCATAAATTCAAAATTAAGGCTTCTTTTCAAAATTCAATTGTATGGTTTGAAGGAATATGGTTGCCTTTACCTTCACACAAATGTCACTACAATAAGACATCATCCATCCGTCTACCTCTACGATTTATAACTATACGCACCGATCAGCCCAAAGCTGAATACACAGATTAATGAAGTTTTATATTATTATGAATGATATTTAGGTCGGTGCGTGCTAAATTATGTAAATAGTTAATTGTAATCATAAACTTAAAATCTGTATGGTTTGATCGTGAAAAAGGAATCACTAGAAAGAATTATTCTAATGGCGCTCATGCTCTCACCATCATGGGGCTCTCACTCAATTACTCCAATAATATCTGTATATCTATCTCACCTGTCAGCCTGCCTGTATATACACATGCATAAAAATGGCAGAAATGTAAAAATCTTACAACATCGATGAAGTGTTGTGCATGGTTCTGTAATGCAACCATTTGTTAGCGCTAAAGATGGCTTTACCTCATAGTGGTGGACATGGATGTGACACAGAGACCCAATGTTTGTATGACATGCAAAATATTCTGGTAGTGCACATTTTGGTGTTCTGATATGTGTTCATGAAAAATTCTATAAGCAAAATGTCATGAATCATTCCTCCGTTCAAGAGTTGAAACAATAAGAATTTGATAAAATTTGCATAAGAATTTTTGTTGATTTTCATTGCTGACCATAGAAATAACACTGAATCAAGTACCTTTATTTTGTTTTCAATATTTGTCTAACTGCTATTTTTGAAATTTAATTGTTTTGCAGGCAGACTGGATAAATAAGTTCATAAGTGACATGTGGCCTTATCTTGACACGGTTGTTTACGTTTTCATGTATTATATGTTTTTCTATTAATGAGCTACTTTCTAATATATATGGTTTCTATTTTATTAAAGGCCATATGTGATACAATTCATAGCATTGCGAAGCCTATATTTGATGAATACATTCAAAAGTTTCGATTGGAGTCTATAGAGTTTGAGAACCTAACGCTTGGTTCTCTTCCACCAACCATAAGCGGTGAGCTATCAAACTTTAATTATTGGCATTGACTGAGCCTTTTTGTTATAGTTCGCTAGGGTATTTGTCCTATGGGCTGTCTTGATTCTCTTTTGAACACGCTTAGCTAATTCATTTATGCCCAAGATTGTTTTTTGGAACAATATCAAAGGATCATGCACATAATTACTGTGTAAATTCCAATTTATTTTGAGCAAGGATCATTGCTAGAATTCAACCATGATCTTTTTGTATTTCTTCATTTACATCTGTTATTTGTCACTCTTCTAGAAGTAGCCTCTTAAATTCTTTCAACAAAAAGCACTAACTACCAATTCCTTCATGTATTCGAGTAGATTTTTACAGATTTAAATTGATAAGCATCTAGGTTTTCTCTTATGCACTGCTAAGTTGCCATGTTATCCCACTTATTCTTCCCTATGGTTGTAGAAGGCCAGTTAATTAATTACTTGTTTGTTTAATGAATTTACTGTGGATGATAAAGTGAACATTTGTTGAACCATCTTTATGAAGGATCATTTAGGGAGTATATCAGAAACACATGTAAAGTGTCGTATACAAGAAATCTCTGTATAAATCAATGATAATTATCTACTTTTGCTGATAGGCTGAATGTATTTATTCGTCATTACTCACTATATACAAAAAAAATCAATTTTATTGGGTTGGTGGTAGCTCTAGAATATGTACTTTCTCTACTCTCTGAATTGCAAATATTGATATTTTGTGGTTGCATAATGAATTTACTTGCGTGAAATATTATAGGTTTAGTTCAAACTTTTGGATACGGTAACGAAGTAGTTTATGTATTAGGAGTGAAGGTTCATGAAGTCCAAGATAAAGAATTGATTGTTGAGCCTTGGGTCCGATGGGCTGGAAATGCCAACATTATCATAGGATTAAAGTGGTTATCTATGAAAATCTCTCTGCAGGTGTGAATTTCTTCACCATTATTTTCATATTTCTGAAACCAATTATGTAATATGTATATATCATTGTGTGCACATTTGTTTTTGTTTCAGCTAACCGACTTGCAAATATCTTTGGCACCACGAATCACTCTCAAGCCTCTAGTACCAACATTTCCTTGTTTTTCTAAGATTTTTGTATCACTGATGGAGAAGGTGACTATTATTTATCTTTGTATTTCATATCTTCTAGAAAGACCATCAAGATTATAGCTGACTTGATATTTCTGCAGCCTCACATTGATTTTGGACTGAAACTGTTGGGTGCCGATATTATGGCTATACCTGGGTTATATCGAATCATTCAGGTAACAATTTCTCCCTTCTTCTAAGTATATTTTGTGTTATATGACATCATGAAATGGATCTTAGCTATATTTTTTCATGGCATTAATAACCTTCCTAGTAAAAGTGTAAAAAACAATTGTTTGGAAGTGTGGGAAAGCCTTTTTTTGGGATGTAGGGTTTCTAGAGGACTTTGTTAAGCATAAGATTGAGTCATGGATACAGAAGCATAAGGCGTCTACAATGACTTCAACCATATCCTAATATAGCTCTAACAATGTTTAAAAGACCCTTTCCCCCAACAAGTAATTGCTTTTGGATAGTTCCTTTATTATATTGTTGTCTAACACAACAATCCAATTGGGGGGGGGGGTTCAACAAAGCTTTAAGGAAGATGATATTTTTCTGGATCAAGATGAAGACAAATGACCGTCTTCCATCGTACCGTCATGTAGAGCACCATCAACATATCAATCAAGCAAACTCTCGTCGGAGAGAGCAAACTCTTGGAAAGGAAGATAAAAAACCCAAACAGATTGGGAGGATTGTCACATAGAGATTGAAAAGAAAACAAGAAAAATTAAGAAAACTAGGTCAGAGAAGATGTCTGCCAAAGCTTCCACTTGTCCGTCAAAAGAGGATGATACTTAAAGCAAGGGTTCAGGGGAGTGGGAGGGTGCTTGAGCATGCTCCCCCTCCCTCAGATACACAGAGAGGTCGCCACAATAACCTTAATAGAGCGGAAATTTTGAGTTATTTTATACTCAAAAACCTTTCTTGTGCTCTATTTAGAAGCATCTTAAGATAGCACATCTTTCCATCAATTTGGTATCTATAGGCCACCTTGGATGATTTCTTTGGGAGTTCAGAGATTTTAATTCATGCTTTAGAAGAAAATCTCTCTTCCAATATCTGTGAAAAAAACTGCTGCATCCACGTCCTAGTCTATTCCATTAGGTATATGACTCTTAAACACAATGAGGATGTGACGTCCCCCAATTTCTATATACTTTCCATAGTGACATTCATAGATATGCGTGCACTCATATCTATAGATGTCAAAAGGGAAAATATAAGAGATTAAGGTAGTCAACTAAAACAGAGATTGAGCCAAGATCAAGTCCACATCATCATATAATGCCACACAAAACATTCATTCATAAAGATAATAAAGTCATTACATATGGAGAGAAAATATTGTTCTAGAGAAAGTTAACTTTATTACATAGGATCTCAATCATCCTCAATATCAACTAAGAAAAGAATTAAACTAACATCTAGCAAGAAATGAGATAGGAGGAAAAGATCTATCTAATATATCCTCCAAGTTTATTATTTTATGCCTTCAGGTTCTTTGAGCATGCGTTTCACTTTGTTGTCAATTGTTCCTTGCACCTAGAAAATACGAGAAACAAAACATCAACAGAGTTGGTACGTGGTAAAAGTTACACTAATAAGGTTGCATAAAGGAAAATATTTGAACAAGAAGAAAAGAGAGATAACGCCATTACTTAAGACGAAAATCAGGTAAACATCCTTTTATTACAATCATTTTGATGCGGTTGTACTACGCATATTGCACTTGACTTACATCTAGTGTGGGCAATATAATATCATCATACATCTAACATGGGCCAAGGAAACATACATCCATGTTAGGCAACATACATCCACACCAAGCTATGTGCTCTAGTAGCTACAACCCATCATAACCATTTATGTTACATTAGGTTTGGTGAAGTATAACTCATACTAGTCAACCAAGCAATAATATTCAAATACGAGCATTCAAGGTATACATATCATAGGCAACCAGAAATCTAGTCTTATACTTATAAGACCACGTACCTGCTTGTTCAAATCAGATGTCCAAAGATTTAGAATCAATCAAGAATTTAGTCACCCTGCAAAGAAAGCAAGGGTACAACATTACTATTGGTCCATGTGACCAAGACTAAGATATGTCCTTAGTTATTATTCCTTTTTATGTTATCTTAATCCAGATCAAGGATTTCCCATATTTTAATTGAGTTCAGAAATATTATCAGGTCTGATCCATCATTAATTAGTTTGCTTAAAAGATAGCATTTAATTAATCAATTAGAAGATTTCCATAAACTAGGGTTTATAAGAGGGTTAGATAAAAGGGAAAAGCAACCCTATACATATTAACCATTCATAACATCAGGGTTTGTTTTAAAGATTCAGACCAATCATAATCACTAATTATCATCTAGTGATATTAATTTTTGTTATAAAGATATATCTTTAATTCCATGTAGAAAGAGAAACTAGATCTAGGGTTTCTCCTAATCCTTTGATCATTTATCATCTTAGAATAGGATTTCGAGTTATTTAGGAACATAGTTCTATCTAGGGTTAATTACACCTTAGAAGGTCAGATATCATCAAGGAAAACTATTATAAAAAATTAATTATAATTAGGGGGGGGTCATTTTTGGCTTTAGGCAATTATTTTGAAAAAGGCAACGGATCTAGGTCCTGGTAATATTTTATTTGGATAGATAATAATTTTCTGATCAAAATGGTATATGGGTTCGCTATAATCCGATATTCCTAGCATCTTTTATGATTTTTCTAAGGTAATGCATTTTCTTGGGTAATAAAAAGAATAACTAAAATGAAAGGAAGGGAATAACCTGAATCAATGGCCGGATCCGACTGGATGAACGACTCAGGTTGATCCCTCGATTGCAAGAGGTGGGGCTAGCTTGCTGACTGGGCGCCCTGGGATTTGTCCAGCTAGTAGTTGGTCGACTCCACACGGGCATCACCTCCTCGGCTTGCTGCTTGCTCGAGCAGCAAGAGGGGAGACTCCTGCGAGGTCTCTCTTGTGCTCAGGTGATAACCACGAACAGGAGATGGTTGGAAAAGACTCAGGGGCTCGATCCGAAGCTAGCAAGGGTTAAAATAGGGTGCAAGACCCCTCGTAGCTTGTCGCCGCCGCGTGGGCAGGCAAGGTCGTCGGAGCTGAGGCCGTTTTGGAGCGGGAGGTGATCGGAGGCCTCGTGGTGGTGACGGGGGAAAGCGTGGGGTCTAGGCGAATGTGCGGGGGAGGTTAGAAGGGAGCAGAGGATGCTGTGGAGCTCGCTGGGTGGTGGTGGCTGGAGGTTGAAGAAGGTGGGAAGGGGTGTATGCTCGGGGTGTCTGCGCTCGCAATTGAAGCAGGGAAAAGAGTAAAGGGAGCATAGCGGAGCTAATGGAGGCATTAAATAGGCGTGAGGGAGGCTAGGCAAGGAAGCCCTAAAAGCCCCACCGTCGGAGTGAGAGCATGCTGCGTCATGGTTGTTGGGTTGGCGCAACGGCGCATGAGACCCGGTCAAAACTGGTATATCTAGCCACGGAATTACAAGAGGAAGATATCTATGCGAACAAATATTCAAAAAGGTGGATGCGATGGAGCCTGGCTGAGGCTCGGGTTGCTTCCGGTCTCCCCGCCCTTTGCGGGAGGTAGGAGACGAAGTCTCCTACGTTGGATCGATGATCGACGGTCAGAAATTCTCGACCTGAACTAGGTCTGCGCCCAAGAGCTTAATGGGCCGCGTGACACATTATTTTGTCAATTAAATTGAAAACCTAGGTCCTAGAGTTACTAGATGGAATTATACACCTGATTTTCAAATGTGAATAACTCCCAAATGGTACATTCAAATGGAACAAAATTTTAGGGGTAGCTTAATGATGTCAAGATGTTGACTATGGTATAAATTAGGGGTCCAAAATAGAAAGTTTGATGTGTTCATTTATTAAATACATTATCACATGTACTTTATCATCATAACATATTAGGATTTGCATTTTTTTTGCAATTTGTGACACATCTTTGTTCTAGTGAGTGAGGGAAGTATATGAGGGTATTTTGGTCAACAAATTTGATAATAAAATTTTTAAGAGAGAATATACTATAAAAACTCACTTTGTCACAGCGGATGACTATGGATGAATCTTAACCGAGTTTGAGGATGGGGTGTCACAAGTAGCCTATAGTTGGACTCATTATTATATTTGTCCTATAATCTTTAATGTAGACATCATGAAGTCAAATACTTTCCTCCCTCCATCAACCAGTGCTATGCATTTTGGTTATGGTCTTTTTCATTAGTTGCATACATGACATTATCCCATGTCATATGGTGTGTTTCAAAAAAAGATCGCACGGGCCGCATATGTGGCCCACATATACTTTACCGCTTATAAGGCCGATTAGTCGGCGATTTTTAGATGGACATTTGTTATCTCGGCCCAAACGAGATTATATTTTTATTGATAATATTCTCTTGATGTACTGTTTTGTTGTATGTTTTGTACACGAGACACATGCTTATTTCATGTTTGTTACTTTGGACCTCTAGGACCTGCGGACAATTTTTTTATGATTTGTTAGTATTGATTGTTATGTACTTGTGTTAAACATTTTCTGCGTGCTTCATTGGAGTTTATGTTTATATGATTATATAATGCATTATAAATGGTGTTTTACTTTTCATTGAGACTTTATATATGAATGTCTCAAATTTTAGGGTCTAAATATGTAATGTACAAATTAAATATGCAATTGTGTGATTACTTTATATCTACTAATTAATTATTTAAAAAAAATCAAAATCGCATATACTTCTGCATATACTCCCGCATACTGCATATACTCTATAAGGTGATCTCTCCGCACGCATAACACATACTGCTTTTTAAAACTATGGTGCTGATAGAGTCATTAAGCACCTTCCTTGTATAGAGTTTCTCTGACACTGTACCATATGTTAGTTTGATAAATAAGTCTGTCCATATAATTTATTTATTTGTACACTGGGATTAGTCCCACACTATATAGTTGGGTTATTGGCGGTCACCCTTATTCCTATGTAAAGGGTAGCTATGTTCATAATACAATCAACTCATTAGACTCCAACAATATCTTAGTTACATGTCATCAAAACATCAGATCTAGTTCGGGAGAAGAAATGCAACAATTGTAGCACAACCTTTGTCAAGGCTTGGGAGAATCTCATCCTCTTCTAAGAATGCTGGCACTGACGAGCATAGTCTTCTCTCCCAACATTGTCGTCGTGCTTCTCCCTTTCTCCACGTCATAGAAGAAATCACCCCTCCCAAGAAGAATTGCCTCTACAACACCTAGAAGCCGTGATCTTGACGTCTTCAGATTCGTCTCAGAAACCCTATCTCTTCTCCTACACCCTCACATGTTCACTTTGGTGTTTCCTCTTCTTTATCCCCTTCTTTCGTGCCATCTATGGCCCGGTGGCTCCTCCAAACGAGCACAAGCACGACATGTTTACCAACAGACACAACGTGTCCCAACCCGATAAAATTCCAACCTTGGTGGCAGTAGACACAACATATATGAAGCTTAACACGTCATGTCAACCACTAGGTTAGGGTTTACTTCTTATGGTGGCGGCGGTAGACATGATGTGTCCATCCCTCCTCTAAACATGTCATTTTGTCCCATCTTGGCTACACGGTGTGCGATGTGTCCATCCATCCTCTAAACATGTCATTGTGTCCCATCTCGGCTACACGACGTGTCTTGTCCAGGCATGCCATACTTATAGTCAAAATGACAATAGCATCCTCAAGCACGACATGTCTGCCTCATGATGCGTCGTGTGACACATCACATGTCGCCTGTCTCCAAAAGCCTAAGATCAACACGTCGTGTTGTCATATTCACACACAGTGTCCCCTCATCAGCACATCATGTCTAAAGACAAAAAGCCAAGCCCATCTTTATTGAAAAGGAACATACCATGTCTGTTGTCCTACACAGAGTGTCTGGTAGAGTCAACAGTCTGCATCTCTGATGGTAGGAGATAAAAAGCCTTAGTCATCTCCACTTCTAGTCCTGAATTTCATCATCACGTCCATCAAGCTAAATGGGCGAAGCTACAATTAATGCAATTGCAAAGTGACAATTTGGTTCAAGGGTCAAGGCAAGGGCAAGCACCTCACTGAGGGACCTCTAACCGATGACTCTCTTTCCTAATGGTAGCAACATGATGCTAGCCTCCTCTTTTCTCTATGAAACTCTATGGAGCCCCAAATAACTGACATCACTGACATATCATGTTGTGAAGCCGTTTGGGATCATTTCCAACTCATGTACTCCAATAACATCTCAAGGATGTACTATATAGACAATGGAGATGTACAATCTTCATCTAGATTAGAAAAGCCTACAACAACATTTTAGGCTTTTCACTTGTATCACAGGAGAATTGAACAGTCTACTCCCAATCCCCATTGATCCATTCAAGCCTAGAAACAACTGATAAGATGGCAATTATCAAGTTCCTTATTGATTTTTGCAAAGAGTATGGAGTCAGAAGTCAAATACTATCAGGAACAGAGCTTCCCACCGCGACTGAGACACATCAACGTGTCTCACAAGTCTTTCTCGAGTACAATTCTTCATCAACTCCGACAACAGATTTGTCGTCCCTTATCTCTTAGAACACCACCAACCTGTCTTGTACATGGGGACGTGGTCGTGGTTGAAGAGGAGGTGAATGTTCGTATGGAGGCAGAGGCCGACTTGAGTGTGCCCATTGTAGCAGAAAGGGTCACTACAAGGAGACGTTCTATGAGCTCCATGGCTTCAATGTTCGTTTGGATGCAGAGGCCGACCCTAGTGTACTGATTGCGGCAAAAAGGGTCACTAGAAGTAGACATCGTATGAGTTCTATAGCTTTCCTCGTAGGACTTCCATCGTAAATCTTACCTTTGTTGAAGAGTCATTTGCTATCATAAAATTAAGATGAGTGATGAGCGGTACAGTCGACTTCTCTAGTTCCAGACATCCCAACAGACATCTTCTTATGTCGCCTCTGTGAACGTATGTTGCTTGCAATGCAGCGTGTGTGAGGGTTCAAGACCACTCACCCTTTTATTAATAGAACTGGAGAAATTACATAGAGGTCCAACAATATATAAAAATTACAAAAATAAAATATAAAGAGATATATTAACACTCCCCCTCAAGCTGGAGCGTATACATCGTGTATGCCCAGCTGGTTGCAAAAGCTCTGGAATGTTGCTGGACTCAATGGCTTTGTGACTCAGATTTGACATGTGGAGTCACCACCTTGCCATTCTTGATCTGATCTCTGATGAAGTGGCAGTTAACCTCTATATGTTTAGTGCGCTCATGGAAGATTGGATTCTTGGCAATATAGATAGCAGCCTGATTGTCACATCTGAGCTCTATGGGAGATGAAATAGAAATCTTTAACTCAGAAAGTACAGATTGAACCCACTGCAACTCGCAACAGGCATGAGCCATTACTCGATACTCAACTTTCGTGCTTGATCTAGCCACAACATTTTGGTTTTTACTTTTCCAGGTGATAAGGTGATTTCCCAGAAATGTGCAATACCCCGAAGTAGACCTCCTATCATTTAGATTACCAGCCCAGTCTGCATCTGCATAACCAGTAAGAATGAGAGTAGACACATGAGTCTGGGGGTCTGTAGTAGGTGATCCCCTTACCGGGTGCACCCTACATATATCTCAAAATACGGCAGACTGCCATCCAGTGTGACTATTGTGGTGAGTTCATATGCTGAATCACCACACCTACAACAAAAGAAATGTTAGGGCGAGAAACTGTCAGGTATAACAGTTTCCCAACAATTTTTCTGTAGTAACCTAGATCTGGATAATCAGTATCATTAGTCATCTCCTTCACATGATAGTCCATAGGTATAGACACCAACTTGGATTCACTCATGCCAGCTTCCTACAATAAATCCAGCACATATTTCCTTTGAGACAAATTAGTACCTGCATGAGATCTAAGTACTTCAATGCCCAGAAAATATATCAGTTTGCCCAGATCCTTTGTGTGAAAGTGTCGCTGCAATCCTTCCTTCACACGTGATATGCCTGTAGAATTGCTACCAATGATAACTATATCATCAACATATACAAAAATGATGATGGATCCAATAGAAGAGCTAGAATAAAATAAGAAGTGATCAATCACAGAATGAGAGAAGCCCATCTTTAATACAACATCATTGAACTTGTCAAACCAAGCTCTAGGAGATTGTTTCAACCCGTAGATGGCTTTCTTCAGTCTACACACCTTCTAACACCCCCCCCCCCGAGCAACAAAACTAGGAGGTTGCTCCATGTATACCTCTTCTTGTAGATCACCGTGGAGAAAGGCATTCTTGACATCAAGCTGAAATAGAGGCCAGTCAAAGGTAGTAGCCAGAGAGATAAGAATCTGTACTGAATTCATACGAGCCACTAGTGAAAAGGTCTCAAAGAAATCAACTCCATTTGTCTGAGTAAAACCCTTTGCCACCAGTCTAGCCTTCAACCTCTCAAGCGAACCATCTGCAGCCCACAAAATTTTTCCCTGGAGGTAAGTTAATAAGATCCCATGTGTTGTTTTGTAGAAGAGCAGACATTTCCATAGACATCGCTTGTTTCCAGCCAGTATCTTTCATAGCATCAAGATGAGTTCTTGGAATGACCACAAAATCAATCCCAAGAGCAAATGATTGGGCCTGCTTGGATAAATTCGACAAACAACACATTTGCAATAGGATGTCGAATAGTACAGGAACGAGTACCTTTGCGAACAACAATGGGAACACCTAGGTCAGATGGTTCTGCAGAGATCTGTTGAGTAGAGGAAGATGGGGACGGCTCAGATACTGGAGTCGCTACCTCCTCTGGATCCTACCTGCCTCGTATGCTATAAACATGTTGATATTGTTGAATTAATGGATCACCTGCTGGCTGCTCTTCCTGAATGACAGTATAGTCAGGAATGATAGGTGACACTCTCTCATCGATGTCGGATGGTGGCACTCTCTCACTTTCACACAATTGCTTCCCCTTACTGGGAACACTCGAGAAATATGGTGTGGATTCATGGAAAGTTACATCCCAAGACACAAACATACGACGGAGACTGAGACAATAACACTTGTATCCTTTGCTAGTGTTGGAGTACCCAAGAAAGAGAGTCCTAATAGGCCTAGGAGATAATTTATCAGCCTTAGGATCAAAATTGTGGACAAAAAAGGTACACCCAAATACTCTGAGAGGAACAAGGAAAGGCTGATTTTTTGGATGTAAGACAAAAAAGGGAGTATGTCCTTGAAACACCGAAGAGGGTTGCCTGTTGATCAGGAAACAGGCAGTAAGTAAAGCGTCAGACCAGAACCTCTTAGGGACATTGGATTGAAACATAATAGTCCTAGTAATATCAAGAACATAACGATTTTTATGCTCAACTACTCCATTTTGTTGAGGAGTGTGAGGACAAGACGTACGATGAATCATCCCAACAGAGCTACAAAAATCAGCCATAGCAGTTTGAACATATTCCAAGGCATTATCAGATTGAAGAATTTTAATTTTGCAATCAAATTGAACATATTTCTTGATGAAAATGCTTGACAATAGATAACATAGATTCTCGACTCTTTAATAAATAAATCCATGTCATGCGAGAAAAATCATCCACAAAGGAAATAAAATAGCGGAAACCATCATAACTATTGGTCTTTACAGGGCCCCAAACATCACTGTGGACTAACTCAAAGGGACAAGATGCCCGCTTATTGACACGACTGGGATAAGAAAGTCTATGCTGTTTTCCCAATTGACAAGACTGACACTCTAATGAAGACACTTGGGATAACTCATGTTCTAACTTTCGCAAGCTTTCCAACAACGGATGTCCATATATGTAGTGCCACAGTAAGAGAGAACCGCTCAAAAGGATAGCCGGAGCAGGAGTAGATACTTGGCGAGGCAGACTGTTACCATGGAAGAGGTAGAGATCAACTTTCCTAGGCCCCCCACTAATTGTCCTCATACTTTTGAGATCCCGTAACACAAAGCAAGAAGACCCAAACGTCACTGTACAGTTCACAATATCAACTAATTTTGCAACAGAGAAAAGATTAAAAGGAAATGCATGCACATTGTGAACAGACTTGAGATTAATTTTAGGAGTCAGAGAAACAGATCCACTTGCTAACACTCTCCTCACTGAACCATCTGCTATGGTCACATATTTGTGAGGAATATGTGAGTCAATGGAGTGAAGTAGTCTTCTTATACCGGTCATATGCTGTGATGCTCCAAAATCAACCACCCATGAAGAAGTCATCTGCTATGGTCACAGATTTGTGAGGAATATGTGAGTCAATGGAGTGAAGTAGTCTTCTCATACCGGTCATATGCTGTGACGCTCCAAAATCAACCACCCATGAAGAAGTTGAACCAGAAGCCAGTAGGGAGGTAGCCTGATTACCAGTGGTAGAAGCCAGATTTGCTGCAGAAGAAGAAGATTCCACACTCATATGCTGTGTAGCCAGAATAAATCTATCATATTCTTCCTTTGTGAGTGTGATGCCAGAAGAACCAGAACTTGATGCAGATGGCTCAGAAGACTCAACAGTACTTGCCATAATAACAAGTTCGGGATTCGGCAACTTTTCGGTTGGCTGGAAAAAATCGGAATTCGGAAAAAATTGAGAAAAGTTGTGAAAAGATCGATAAAGTTCGGTCAAAGTTCGGTCAACTATTCGGAAATAATCGAGAATAAGTCGGAAATATAAGTGTGTGTGTATATATATATATATATATGTATGTATGTATGTATGTATGCATGCATATATACGCGTGTATGTATGTATGCATATATACGCATGTATGCATGTGTATATATATAGATAAATGTATGTATGTACATACATATATGATGCATGTAACTGTTACGGCAACGAGACATACAATCTTAGTGAGTAAAAATGTAGGAAAGGAAGTAAAAATAGTTGAGAAATAACATGAACTATCCAGAGGAGTGGGGGCTTTGAAGTTTAGTGTGTATTAGGAATTTTGTGTACATGGTTTGGTAAAAAAAGAGCAAGCGACTTAAAAGAGAAAAATCGTGAAAAGTCATGAAGAATCGTAAAAAATCGTATAAATCGCGAAAAAGCGGGATTAATCGTGAAAAGTCGTGAAAAATCGGCGATTGGCGTATTAATCGTGATGAATATTCGGGAGCCTATAACATCGTGAAAAATCGCCGAATTTTCGTAAAATTCGGAGACTTTTGTTACTATGGTACTTGCATAGTTTGCTGCCCCCACATGTGGTGCAACAGGTCTTCCATGCTTCTCCAGCATTTCTCAACAGTGTGTCCAGGTTTCTCACAAAAGGTGCACTTGGGACGTGTTCCACGTCCTCGTCCCATACCTGTACGTCCTCCTCGAACTGCAGCGGCTACAGATGCATGAGAATCTCTAGAAGGCGAGAAGTTTGTAGAATCAACTAGTTCAAAATTTGATTGTAGAATCCTCAAGTAGGTTTCTTCTAGGCTGGGAAGTTTGTCAGAAGTGAGAATGACACTGCGGGCTAAACTGCAAGACGAATTCAGACACGATAGAAACTTTGCAGTAATCAAGTCATCTCTGTCTTTGACCTGTTCTTAGACAGTCACTGGATGATAGAAGCTCAGCTCCTGAGAAATACCTTGGATCACTCTAAAATATTCTTCTAAAGGCTTGTCTCCCTATCGTTTAGCGAAGAGTCGATCATATATCATAAACTGACGAAGTGCCTTCTTTTCCTGAGAGTAATGCTTCTTCACAACATCGCATATGTCTTTGGCAGTAGTGTAGAACATGAACCTAGCAGCAATAGCATGTTCCATGCTCCCCCATAGCCAGGTCTTCACCAGACTATTATGACGTTTCCATTCAGCATAACCTTTATCAGTAGAAGTAGGAGGATCATAATCAACATGCCGTGCTTTATCTCGGGATTCTAATACTGTATGGACAACATTCATCCACAAGAGATAATTTTTCCCGTTAAGCTTGATGGAGGGGATAGGCGGCATCTCGTTGTAGATAGTAGATGCCTTGTTGTCCTCCATGATTCAACGGAGAGAGAGTAACAAAGAGATACACGTCACAGAAGAACAGAGTGACAGAGAGATACACATCACATCAAATGATTAGATTCGTTTCTGACACATCCACAACCCCTAATTGAAAATTCCCTAATCATACATGGAGGAGATGTGATTAGGAATATCCTACGTACGGACGGAACCTCTGATGTGAAATTTTAATGAGCCGTTTTGCGTAGACGCTGCATTTGGAAGCAATCAAAGGAACCGAGAGCTGCTGGCGGCCCGTGCGCCTACCCTGGGCTGGCGGTTATGGGGCTCGACCGTGGGTGGCGGCTGCTGCTGCTGCTCCTAGCCGGCGGCGGCCACCCTGGGCAACGACGCTGGGTGCTGCCCGGGAGGGGCGGCGACGCTGAGTGCTGCCCAAAGGGGCGGCGTCGGCGGCTGGCGGAGGCGTGAAGTGGAGGAGAGGAGAGAGAGGTGGCGGCTGTCCGAATGAACCCTAGCAACCTTGCTCTGGTACCATGTGAACGTATGCTGCTTGCAATGCAGCGTGTGTGAGGGCTCAAGGCCACTCACCCTTTTATTAATAGAACTGGAGAAATTACATATAGGTCCAACAATATGTAGAGATTACAAAAATAAAATATAAAGAGATATATTAACAACCTCCAATGCTTAAAAGTCTAGATCATCAAATTCATCTACAACCTGCATATTTCAATCTACTCATACAAGCTCATCTGAAGCCCCGCATTGAGCCGCCACTAGCAGTCACCTTCGGCGCTTGGTAGTGGCAAGTCGTAGGAATCACCCACCATCATCCACTTTGAGGTAGCAAAAGGGACTACCGCAAGCTTTTGGCAGGAGAGCCGCAGGAAATCGACCCCTATAGGTGGTGCCACCATTGCCCCTTGATGGGTACAAGCTGGTATAGCAATCTCTAAGAAAACATGATCGATATTGCTGCCTCTGCTCCGTCACTAACGATAACATAATGACGGTCCATTGATTCCAACCCATGTGTAGTCACTTTGAACCTTTTTGTAGCAACACCAAAGTTTCTCACATCCTCTACCTCCCTATGTACCTTTTCTACGTACATGGCTGAGCGCTTCTAAGTTAGGAACTCACATATTATTCTTATCACATCACTTCTTTCATGTGATAGTGCATAGCGAGGCATCTTGTCAGCGTTCTCCATTATCACTGGCTTGATACCGGTGATTATTCCCTCATCATTCACCATGATTCTATAAGTGTGATCCATCTTCCAATCATGTCTACATGCAAAGAAACACCTCAGATGATCGTCTACAATGACATTTCTGGACCTCCGTTATCAAATCAAATGTAGATAACTACTTATTCTGGATGAATTTAATTAATCTATACAAATTCTTTGTTAAACACCAGGCGGACAAGTCGCTGGACGAGTCTATGACACCATCGTTGCCTTGTCGCAACAACTTGATTTCTTCTAGCCCGTCACCTCTGATGAACAAACCACGGAGCGTGCCAACCTTATCACCGCAAAATTCATCAAGTTACATCCATCCTTTGCCCCTGTTTGCATTGTTAACTTGGTAGGAGATTAGTTTCTCACCTTCGAAGACTCATTCTCTCATCTGCAACAATTAGACGTACGCCCACAACACAATTCTGCCATCCTATCAGACTCACAACTAGTCATGGCTCCTGTGGCTTAAGGCCACAGATGTGGACATGCTCCTAGACACAAGTGCACCTTCTACAACAAACTGGGTCATCTCCAAGAGATGTGCTATTAGAATTACGGTCATCCCTATGGCCAAGGACATAGTAGGTAGTATCCACATTTATCTTGGCAGAAAATTAGTTCCCCATCTTTGAAGACACATTCTCTCACTATAACAATTAGATGTCTGCCCACAACACAATACTACCATCCTATTTGACTTACAACTAGTCATGGCTCTCGTGGCTTGAGGTCAAAGATGTGGACGTGCTCCTAGACACAAGTGCACCTTCTACAACAAACTGTGTCATCTCGAGGGGATATGCTACCAGAATCATGATCATCCCTATGAGCGAGGATGTACAACAGGCAGTTCCCACGTTATCCAATATGTAGACAACTACTCCTTCACCATCTCCTCAGCTAAGTATGAACAACTTCTGCAAGTGTCTCAACAACGGATTAGATCCAAGGACTCCATGCCTATGCAAACTGCTGCGACCTCTTAAACATATCTAGATTCTAACCAAGGTAATACAGGGGCGTCCATGGTAGCATCCGAATCTCCTTGAATAGTGGACTCCGAGGCTACACAACACATGACTGGTATGAGACATCTACTTTCAACTCTTGAATCCATGGTGCAGGACTTTGACTTCATGTGACTTTTTCAGGTGTGGAAGTGGAAGCTTGTGATGAAGTTTCGAGGAAGTTTAGATGCAAACTCCGATAAACTTCGATACTGTTTATTTGAAGAAAATGATGTAAATTTGAAGGAAACTTTGATTGAAAACTTCTAATTATGGTATACTTCTATCTTATATATGTGAATTCAACAAAAGAACACGATTGATGACTTTGTAGTCCTAGGTAGGTTGATAATATAATGTGTTGCTTGCTAGGGTCAAATGTTCAATACACATACACAAATACAATTCACCAAATGTATTCTATACAATATACATTCAAATAGTTGTTACAACATCCTCTCTAAGAAAAAGTGACGACAACAAAAATATGATTTGATATTAGAACTTGTGAAGGGGATTGAAGGTGACACTTATGCCTTATATGACCTTCAAGGCACTAGTTAGGATTAATGTTCTAGGTTGTCTCAACTTCGGCCAACTCTGCCAACTTCGAGGAAACTTAGACAACTTTAGAGATGTTGGGACAAAAATACACGAAAAGTCAATTTCGTAGACAACAACAAAACTTCGTCTTGAAGTTTGGACGATGTCGAAGTATTTGGTATTCAACTTCGCCTATTGTCGAAATTCAAAATTTTGGTGAACTTTCGCTAAACTTCGTCGAAGTTATGATCCATGCTTAAACCCTATATATCTAATTCCTCTATCACACTTGCAAATGGATCAGATAACACTGCCCAAAAATGTGGCAGTGTGAATCTTTCACCAAAACATAAACTATAATATGTGCATTTTATCCCTAATTTTCCTTTCAATTTAATGCCTGTTAGCAAACTTGTTGATGCCTTTAAATGCAATGTAACATCCCAGAGTCATGGTTTCGGTTGTAGAGTTGGTGATCTTTACTAATTTGGCGACAACACTCAGTGTACCCTTGTTTCTTGTTTGCCCCTTCAACTTCATTAGCTATACTGACACCCCTCTTTGGAGAAGCTCAAACATTTGAACCATTTTTTTCTAGTTTACAAAACCTTCCATGCGACTTTTGTCAATTAGGGAAACATCACAAGATTTCTCTTTGTAAAAACTTGTCTATGTTCAAAAGCTGTTTTTGATTTGACTTATAGTGACATTTGTGGTCCGTTTCAAACCCCGAGTTTTAATGTATTTTTATATTTTATTACTTTTGAAGATGATTTCTCAAGAATGACATGAATATATTTGTTTAAATCCTGTGAAGACATGTTTGGTATTCAAAACCTTTTACAAAATGTTTTTCAATACAATTTTGTAAATCTACAAAATTTTAAGCAACTACAATGCTTTATGTGAAACGTAAGTTGCAAGTCTGCTTGCAATGCATCTTGAGTGAGGGTTCAAGACCACTCACCCTTTTATTAATAGAACTGGAGAAATTACATAGAGGTCCAACAATAAATAGAAATTACAAAATCTTAATTTAAAGAGATATATTAATACTCCCCCTCAAGCTGGAGCGTACTCATCATGTATACCCAACTTGTTGCAAAAGCTCTGAAAAGTTGCTGGACTCAATGGTTGTGAGGACATCTACAAGTTGATCTTCAGATTTGACATGCGGAGTCACCACCTTGCCATTCTTGATCTGATCTCTGATGAAGTGGTAGTCAACCTCTATATGCTTTTAGTGCGCTTATGGAAGACTGGATTCTTGGCAATGTAGATAGCAACAACCTGATTCTCACATCTGAGCTCTATGGGAGACGAAACAGAAATCTTTAACTCAGAAAGTACACACTGAACCCACTGCAACTCACAACAGGTATGAGCCATTGCTCGATACTCAACTTCCGTGTTTGATCTAGCCACAACATTCTGCTTTTTACTTTTCCAGGTGATAAGGTGATTTCCCAGAAATGTGCAATACCCAGAAGTAGACCTCCTGTCATTCAGATTACCAGCCCAGTCTGCATCTGCAGAACCAGTAAGAACAAGAGTAGACACAGGAGTCTTGGGTCTATAGTAGGTGATCCCCTTACCAGGTGCACCCTTCAGATATCTCAGAATATGGCAAACTGCCATCCAGTGTGACTGTTGTGGTGAGCTCATAAGCTGACTCACCACAGCTACAACAAAAGAAATATCAGGACGAGTAACTGTCAGGTATATCAACTTCCCAACAATTTTCCTGTAGTAGCCTGGATCTGGATAATTAGTATCATCAGTCATCTCCTTCACATGATAGTCCATAGGAGTAGACACCGGCTTGGATTCACTCATGCCAGCTTCCTGCAGTAAATCCAACACATATTTCCTCTGAGACAAATTAGTACCTGCATGAGATCTAAGTACTTCAATGCCTAGAAAATATCTCAGTTTGTTCAGATTCTTTGTATGAAAGTGCCCCTGCAATCCTTCCTTCACACGTGATATGCCTGTAGAATCGCTTCCCGTGATAACTATATCATCAACATATACAACAATAATGATGGATCCACCAGAAGAGTTGGAATAAAATAAGGAGTGATCAGTCACAGGACGAGAGAAGCCCATCTTTTGCACAACATCACTGAACTTGTCAAACCAAGCTCTAGGAGATTGTTTCAACCCGTAGATGGCTTTCTTCAATCTACACACCTTTTGACACTCCCCCTGAGCAACAAAAACAGGAGGTTGCTCCATGTATACCTCTTCTTGTAGATCACCATGGAGAAAGGCATTCTTGACATCAAGCTGAAATAGAGGCCAGTCAAAGGTAGTAGCCAAAGAAATAAGAATCCGCACGAAATTCAGACGAGCCACTGGTGAAAAGGTCTCAAAGAAATCAACTCCATATGTCTGAGTATAACCCTTTGCCACCAATCTAGCCTTCAACCTCTCAACTGAACCATCTGGATTATGTTTTACTGTGAATACCCATCTGCAGCCCACAACATTTTTCCCTGGAGGTAAGTCAATAAGATCCCAGGTGTTGTTTTGTAGAATAGTAGATATTTCCATACGCATGGCCTGTTTCCAGCCAATATCCTTCATAGCATCAAGATGATTTCTTGGAACAACCACATGAATCAATTCCAAGAGCAAATGACCGAACCTGCTTGGATAATTTCGACAAACAACACACATTTGCAATAGGATGTCGAATAGTACATGAACGAGTACCTTTGCGAACAACAATGGGAACATCAAGGTCAGATGGTTCTGCAAAAATCTCTTGAGTAGAGGAAGATGGGGAAGACTCAGAGACTGGAGTCGCTACCTCCTCTGGATCCTGCCTGCCTCTTCTGCTATAAATATGTTGATATCGTTGAATTAAAGTATCACTTGCTGGCTGCTCTTCCTGTATGACAGTATAGTCAGGAATGATAGGTGGCACTCTCTCACTGATGTCTGATGGTGGCACTCTCTCACTTTCACACAATTGCTCCCCCTTACTGGGAACACTAGAGAAAAATGGTGTGGATTCATGGAACGTTACATCCCCAGACACAAACATACGACGGAGACTGGGACAATAACAATTGTATCCTTTGCTTGTGTTGGAATACCCAAGAAAGAGATTCCTAATAGACCTAGGAGATAACTTATCAGCCTTAGGATCAAAATTGTAGACAAATGAAGTACACCCAAACACTGAGAGGAACAAGGAAAGACGAATCTTTTGGATGTAAGACAGAAAAATGAATACGTCCTTGAAGCACCGAAGAGGGTTGCCTGTTGATCAGGAAACAGGCAGCAAGTAAAGCGTCAGACCAGAACCTCTTAGGGACATTGGATTGAAACATAATAGTCCTGGTAATATCAAGAAGATGACGATTTTTGCGCTTAACTACTCCATTTTGTTGAGGAGTGTGAGGACAAGACGTGCGTTGAATCATCCCAACAGAGCTACAAAAATCAGCCATAGCAGTTTGAACATATTCTGAGGCATTATCAATTTGAAGAATTTTAATATTGCAATCAAATTGAACTTTTATTTCTTGATGAAAATGTTTGACAATGGACAACACAGACTCTCGACTCTTTAATAAATAAATCCATGTCATGCGAGAAAAATCATCCACAAAGGAAATAAAATAGCAAAAACCATTATAACTATTGATCTTTACAGGACCCCAAACATCACTATGGACTAACTCAAAAGGACAAGATGCCCGTTTATTGACATGACTGGGATAAGACAGTCTATGATGTGTTCCCAATTGACATGACTGACACTCTAAAGAAGACACTCGGGACAACTCAGGTTCTAACTTTCTCAAGCTCTCCAATGACGGGTGTCCATATCTGTAGTGCCGCTCAAAAGGATAGCTGGAGCAGGAGCAGGAGCAGATACTTGGCGAGGCAGACTGTCACCGTGGAAGAGGTAGAGATCACCTTTCCTAGGCCCCCCACCAATCGTCCTCATACTCTTGAGATCCTGTAATACAAAGCAAGAAGGCCCAAATGTCACTGTACAGTTCACAGTATCAGCTAATTTTGCAACAGAGAGAAGATTAAAAGGAAATGCAGGCACATAGTGAACCGATTTAAGATTAAATTTAGGAGTCAGAGAAGCAGATCCACTTGCTAACACTCTCCTCACCGAACCATCTGCTATGGTCACAGATTTGTAAGGAATATGTGAGTCAATGGAGTGAAGTAATCTCCTCATACCAGTCATATGCTGGGATGCTCCAGAATCAATCACCCATGAAGAAGTTGAACCAGAAGCCAGTAGAGAGGTAGCCTGATTACCACTGGGAGACGCCAGATTTGCAGATGAAGAAGAGGATCCCACACTCATATGCTGTGTAGCCAGAAGAAATCTATCATATTCTTCTTTTGTGAGTGTGATGCCCGAAGAACCAGAACTTGATGCAGATGGCTCAGAAGACTCAGCAGTACTTGTATAGTTTGCTGCCCCCACAGGTGGTGCAACAGGTCTTCCATGCTTCTTCCAACACTTCTCAATGGTGTGTCCAGGCTTGTCACAGAAGGTGCACTTGGGACGTGCTCCACGTCCTCGTCCCATACCTGTATGGCCTCCTCAAACTGCAGCGGCTACAGATGCATGAGAGTCTCCAGAAGGCGAGAATGTTGTAGAATCAACTGGTTCAAAATTTGATTGTAGAATTCTCGAGTAGGCTTCTTCCAGGCTGAGAAGTTTGTCAGAAGCGAGGATGACGCTGCGGGCCGAGCTGCAAGACGAATTCAGACATGATAGAAACTTTGCAGTAATCAAGTCATCTCTGTCTTTGACCTGTTCTTAGACAGTCACTGGATGATAGAAGCTTAGCTCCTGAGCAATACCTTGGATCACTCTAAAATATTCTTCTAAAGGCTTGTCTCCCTATCGTTTAGCGAAGAGTCGATCATATATCATAAACTGACGAAGTGCCTTCTTTTCCTGAGAGTAATGCTTCTTTACAACATCCCATATGTCTTTGGCAGTAGTGTAGAACATGAACCTAACAGCAATAGCAGGTTCCATGCTTCCCCATAGCCAGGTCTTCACCAGACTATTATGACGTTTCCATTCAACATAGCCTTTATCAGTAGAAGTAGGAGGATCATAATCAACATGCCGTGCTTTATCTCGGGATTCTAATACTGTATGGACAACATTCATCCACAAGAGATAATTTTTCCCGTTAAGTTTGATGGAGGGGATAGGCGACATCTCATTGTAGATAGTAGATGCCTTGGTGTCCTCCATGATTTAACGGATAGATAGAGTGACAAAGAGATACACGCCACAGAAGAATAGAAAGTGACAGAGAGATACACGTCACGTCAGAAGATTAGATGTGTTTCTGACGCATCCACAACCCCCAATCGAAAAATTCCCTAATCACACATGGAGGAAGTGTGATTAGGAATCTGCTGCGTACAGACGGAACCTCTGGTTTGAGTTTTAGCGAGTTGTCTTACGCAGACTCTTCTTTCGAAGTCAACTGGAGGAACCGAAGGCTGCTGACGAGCGGTGGGCCTGCCTAGAGCCGGCGGCTACGTCGCTGTCTTGGCCGGTGACTGTTGCGACCGCAAAATCGGCGACGGCGGCTGCCCCTTTGGGCCGGCGGTAGCGGCTGCTGCCAGCGGGGCGCTGCGGCTATGCTGCCCGCCGGCGTGAGGGGGAGAGAGAGGGAGGGGAGAAGCGGCACGCCCTAGATTGGAACCCTTGGAGCCCTGCTCTGATACCATGTGAAATGTAAGTTGCAAGGCTGCTTGCAATGCAGCTTGAGTGAAGGTTCAAGACCACTTACCCTTTTATTAATACAACTGGAGAAATTACATAAAGATCCAACAATAAATAGAAATTACAAAATCATAATATAAAGAGATATATTAACACTTTAGAATATATATTTGCCTCCATGGTGTCTTTTTGCTTCGAAAATGGGGTTGTCCACCAAAGATCTTGTGCTCACACACTACAACAAAAGGTGTTGTTGAGCGCAAGAATCGACATTTGTTGGATATTACCCTAGCCCTTCTATTCCAAACCCAGTTACCTAAATCAAACTGGTCTAAAGCCGTTCTCACTGCCTGCTACCTTATCAACTGACAACCTATCTTCTCCAAGACAAGATTCCCTTCTCACTTGTTTTTCTAGAAGACAAAATTTTAATCTCTTAAAAGTGTTTTGGGTTGCACTGCCTTTGTTCATAAGTAGTTTGATTTGAAGGTAGAAAAACTTGATCCACGCTCAGTTATAATGGTTTGTCTTGGCTGTTCTGTCTTCCAAAAAGGTTATAAGTGTTTTAGTCCAAACCGCTTACACATATATCTCGGTAGATGTTAGCTTCCATGAATCTAATATTTTCTTCACCACGCCTTCTTTGTCTTCTACCTCGCCTAAAAGAATTCTTTGATTTATATTTGTCTGATCTAGTGGAGTCTATACTAGTGGACTCCCCTACCACAAATCCTTCCACTGATATTTCCACTAGACCAATGGAGCCTATCAATCCTCAAACTGGTCATATAAAGTTTACTATTCCGTCTGAATCCAATATAGTTTCCGAGTTTGCCAATGTCTATTTCTAACGCCCAAAGTAGAATCCCTAGCCCCAGAACCCAACTCAAACATCTAATTCTGAGGATTTAATATGTCAGTGGCATTCCAAAAAGGCATACGTTCTTGCACTCACATCCCATTTCTCGTATCTGCCACCTTTCCAAACTTCATTGCAATGCTAAAACTATTTCCTTGCACTTAGTCTCCATTCAAACCCTAAAGAAACTCCAACGAGGCTTTTCGACACCCTAATTGGAAGGCAGTGATGCTTGAAGAAATGACAACTTTGCATGAGAATGTAACTTGGGATCTTGTTTCTTTGCCTACAGAGAAGAATGTTATAGACTACTGTTGGATCTTCTCCATCAAATTCAATTCTGACGGCTTCATTGGACATCTCAAAGCCCACCTGGATTCCAAAGGTTTCACCTAAACATATGGAGTGGGCTTCTTTGAGACCTTTCACTCGCATCGCCTAACCTTGACTTGTTATTTCTTTATCAACTCAAATGGACTTGCCCTTATTCCAAGCTTGATATAAAAATGCCTTCATCCATGATTAGCAGGAGGAGGAAGTCTATATGCATTAACCTATGGGATTTATTATTGAGGGGGAGTCTTCTCACATTTTCTGCCTCAAACACTCCCTATATGGCTTCAAGCAATCGCCTCGGGCATGGTTCAACAAGCTAAGTTGCTTGCTTGCTTCACCTAAATGTATGGAGTGGGCTTCTTTGAGACCTTTCACTCGCATCGCCTAAGCTTGACTTGTTATTTCTTTATCAACTCAAATGGACTTGCCCTTATTCCAAGCTTGATATAAAAATGCCTTCCTCCATGGTTAGCAGGAGGAGGAAGTCTATATGCATCAACCTATGGGATTTATTATTGAGGGGGAATCTTCTCACATTTTCTGCCTCAAACACTCCCTATATGCCTCAAGCAATCGCCTCGGGCATGATTCAACAAGCTAAGTTGCTTGCTTGCTTCTCTTGGTTTTTTGAGATCTTCCAATGACCACATTCTCTTCTTCCCCAAAACTGCATCTGCAATCATCATACTAACAATATATGTTGATGATATTATTAAAGCGCCAAATCAAGTAGGCTCAACACTAGTAGGGAGTGAGGTGTCTCTCCACATGTACTCTTAAACTTGGGGGAGGGGCTCCAGCCGCCATTGAGTGCTGGCCTGCTCCCCTTGACCTCTCCTCGTCTGAGATGATATGTCCTTCCTTGGGCGAGTAACACTAGTTCCATCTCTCCTGGTGCCGTGCTTCACCAATGATTGGTCTTTGGGTTAGAGCTCTCAACAAGGTTGTCGGGATGGATGAAGTTTGGTGATTTTTAGTGCGTCTTCATCACGATGTCTTACGACAGTTCTGGAGTGGCTATCCTCCAACGATTTGAACAACTCTGGTCCCCCCCTATCTTTTCTTTCGGTGTTTGGTCTTTTTCTGCATGTTTCATTCTCAATTCATAGGTGTTAGGTTAGTGGCAACTTCTCTGTCATTTATTCCCAGTTTATTGGTGTTAATCTTCCTCTTGATGGTCTACGATCCTCTATTTTAGAGAGTAATGAAATTTCTTTCTGGTGTTAGGTCTTGATTTTGCCTCGGTTTGATCTTGTTGCTTGTTATATGGATTAATTTGAGGAGATAACCCGTTGTCAAAATACTAATCTGGTTCAACCTCTCTACCACCGCTCCATGCTCACGTTGAAGGAATTCGTCATGAAAAGCTGCTTAAATCAATATCAGGGAAGAGGAATCGAAGAGATCTTTTTACTCTCGTTCCAATTGAGTTGTAGTGGTAGTGTGTTCCTGATCTTGTTCTTTGTTTGCTCAAGTGATGTAATACCCTCTTCTTGTGGATGCTGTATGGCTTATAAGTAATGAATGATCCCATTGATCTAAAAGATGTTGTAATATTGTTATTACTGGTAGTGACATTCCTCAAAATTGAAGTGTTATGTTCCAAAAGTGGCATCTACCTCAAACAATGAAAATATGTCATAGATATGCTCATTGATTTGGGCATGCTCAAATCCAAGCCCGTCTCCTTCCCAATGAACTATGACAAGAAAGTGACGTCTAAGGGGGATTCCTTCCATGATCCTGAGTAATACTAACACACGGTGGGGAAACTGATTTGTCTCACCATCACTCGGTCAAACATTGCCTTTGTAGTTAGTGTGGTTAGATAACACATGGCTCAACCTCTTCTTGGTTACTGAAGCCAAGTACAAAGGATTCTGCAATATCAAAAAAGTGCACCGGGACGAGGTCTTCTCTTTAAAAATACTTACTCTAGATATGTTCCTAACCTGCTATGCTGATGCTGATTGGGCTAGGGACGTCAATGACATGAGATCCATATCCGGCTACTGTGTGCTAGGAAATCATCCCTTCGGCTGGTGAAGTAAGAAACAATATGTTGTTTCCTATTCCAGTACTCCAGAGCAGAATATCGTGCCATGGCCAATGCTTACTGTCAGATTTAATGAGTGACATCAATTCTTCATGAACTTGGCATTCCTACATCCTATCCAACTATCTTCTAATGTGATAATCCAACTGCTATCCATGTAGTCAACAACCCTGTGTTTCATGAGCACACCAAACATAGAGGTTGACTGCCACTTCGTACGAGATTCAATTCGTGTCAAGAAGATTGTCACGCCATACATGAAGTCTGGATAACAGATTCTTGACATCTATACCAAGCTACTGCCACCTTCCTCCTTTAACTACATATGTATCAAGCATGGACACATGATGTGTACTCTCTAGCTTGAAGGGGAGGGTTGGTGTAATAAGAAACATTTTATTTGTTTTATTAAGACCAATGGGCCTCTCCTACTTAAGCCCATTAGCATCACTCTAGCTTATCATATTGTGTTCCTCATGTACACCGGCCTGATTCAACTCTATATATATGGTACTTTTTTACTCCATTTTGATATAATAGAATTTTCTCACGATTAATACACGATATACATGCATACGAGGGGCATAGGCTGACATACAATAACATGTAGGTTCTTCAAGGCGTCAAGGTGCCTATCGTAGTTGTTTAGACTGTCACCCCAGTGATCAGGCCCTAAAGGGGGGTCTTCTTAGACATAAAGCTTTATTTATGTGAATAAGTGTGTGCCTAGGAATGCACGTAGGGCTCCTGGACACTTTTTATCTATATTTTTTAATTTCCGCATGTCATTCTAATTCCAAATATCTAAATATTTTTCACGCATTTTTAAGCATTGACTTTACTCTAACATGATTTTGTAGGGTGTAGGAGGTTAAAACATACATAAAACACCTCAAGTATATGATATCTATAATGTATTGTGTATAAAATGCAAAATATCTTTATCATGTGCCTTGGTGCTCAATAAAGCGAAGACACTGCCTTGAAAAGTTTTAGGTGTTTATTTTAGGGGTGAGCAAAATATGGTTAATAACCGATTCAGAATGGTTATTTTTCTGGACAACTTGGTTAATTTGGTTAATTAGTAAAATGGTTTATTTGTCGGTTAAAATTATTTTCTGTTTGGCTAACTGAATTAATCCAATAGGAACAATTTGTTTAGAAAAAAACATCCTACACACATATATATACCTATATAGCTATACTTTTATTTTGAAAAACCTCCACATTTGTATATTAAAAAAGTTTTCATGAACTAGTATAACACTATATCTATTCGCAACCTCGTTGGGACTGAGGTCTAGATGGTGGTGGTGATAATAAAAATATTAACTAAATTTCCATATTTTGGCACTACATGGTTGAGTGGGTGATGGGTTAGGAATATTCACTCCCTAATTGCTCCTAGTGATGCCTTTCAAACGGACACTTCATATATAACCAGGATGCTACAAATGAATATATATTGAATTTGTATGCTTTGTACAATTTTTTTTCTTGACATTTCATCTTCTATGTCTCTATTTTAATGAATGCCACTTCTCAGGATCTTATTAAAGAGCAAGTTTCAAATCTCTATCACTGGCCACAATGTTTGGAGGTGCCTATTCTTGATGGTTCTTGGTAAGGAAATTGAAGATGATGATCATTGTACTTGTCTGTTATTATAGTATTGTCTTGATTTTTCATTACTTATCTTTAAAAAGTCCCTGAGGGATAGTTTGATACATCTGTTGGTCCCTTTGCAATTTTTTTCTTATTTTGTTACATATTCCAACAGACCAGGCCTACCACGTCCTTCCTTAAGCCATATTTAATCCCAACTGTACACGTCTGGTACTGTCTCTAGATGATTTTCTATTGCAGCTAAATATTATTTAATAAATTATGTTTCATACTTTCATTCCCCTCCTAGATGTCCACGTGTTTGCAGCTAACAGGGCCAGGTATTAGGTCTACTTCAGGTCCTGACATAAAAACCCCGTTCTTCCTTGTGTCTTATCCGGGAGGGAGATGTAGCCCTGTTCCCGCTTCAGGATTGCTTGTCTGACGCGACACTATTGAGCGACTGGTAAGCATTGTCCCTGAATGTGGTACTGTAGTTTAAAGATGTAACGGAAAATCTGTAGCAGCTGATGTATACTGGCATTCTATTCAGCTAAAATATTAGCATAAATACTTCTCTTTTCTGCAGGAATGGCACTGTATATATGTTCTTCCATCCGTTAAACAGATACCTAGATCTAAGAGTCTTCTGTAATTTTTTTACAATATACCTCTATTACCAACCTGCCAAACAGATTGGCTTCTTCTATGATTGCTTCTTCATCCAATTCCTCAGTTTCTCGCTTCCAGATTTGGCTTGCTTCACCATTTTTTGGGATAGAGGGGTCATGGTGTATCTTTCCCAACGTTTTTGGGACCCTCACCTTTGTTTCCTATCAGTCGTTGTTTCTGATCTGCTGACCACACACTGTGCCCCAATCACACGTGTAATTTAGTTTTCTGATGTCGTCGTCACCCCGACTTTGACATGACATGTGCCCGATCAGACGTTGTGCCCATGAGTTGACATGTGATAATCTTAAATGAAGTGTAACTGTCTTGTTATTGTTGCCCTGACTGTATCCCTTACATGGCGTGTTGCCCTCTTTTTATTGCTTCCCTAACCGCAACAAGATTGTGATCATTCACACATGTCCCAATCCCCCCAATGACATCTTTCATGGACTTCTCTCACAATCAAGTCACTAATATCGATTTGGATCGCAAGAACTATCTTATGTGTCATAATTGTCTCGAAATCTATACCAGTGCCCAAGACAAAGTGACACACCTTACTAACCCGGCCCTTGCTACCCTTTTGTTGATACTGACATCAAAGCCAAGACTGACTTTGCGTTTCAAATGAAATGACAAAAGATGTCCCCTTGTGCTTTTTCTTGGGTTATCTAATTTTCCTAAAGACACCCCTCAGGAGGACTTACTTACGTATGAGGATGTTTTGCCCGCATCCGAGACTTTTGATGTGAACTTGATTATGAAGACTGAGTGTCCAGTCATGCGTGTTTTTGCCGCTCCATTTGATGGCAATGAATGGAAACAGACTGCACATTCCAGACAGTCTTCAAACATGTGTGCAAAAGCTGCTAACTCTTGATTGACAAAGTCAGTTCACAAAATGTCATCTCTCACCAAGGCCTCAAATGTATAAACCTTTCTCCCGGACCCCACCCATAACCTCGCATTGTTCACTGGGTGAATTACATGAGCTTACTTATTATAACCCAATATTGTCTTGTTCCACTCACCTTGGGTACTTATTTAGACCACGTTTGGTGTGATGTTCTACCCATGGATGTTGGTCACATCATGCTCGGCCGACCTTGAATTTTTGACATGGATGCTTGCAACAAGGGCTGATTGAACATTTACATTTTCCAATACAGGGGTAAAACATCCACATTTTCCCTACTTGTTTCCTGTTCACTCAAAAGGTAAAACCTCCTCCCCCTCCATAATCCAGTTGTTCCCTACACCTCGTTAGCCACGGAAAAATAGAGGATACCTATGGTGAATTTGGATGTGTATACATTCTGTACATCAAGGAGGCTGCCACTTCCTCTTATCCTTTATCTCTTTCACCACCATTTAGATGAGTTCAAGGACATGACACCCGACAAGATTGCTGATGAGCTCTGGCCTAGGTGCAATATTCAACATGAGATTGATTTGATTCTAAGTTCATCCTTCCCAATTACACTCTTTATCACATGAACCTGTCAGAACATGCTGAGTTGAAACGTCAGGTTGATGCTCTCTTCCTCACGGGTTCAAACATGTGAGCAAGAGCCACTTACAATCACCACTCTCTTTGCTTTACAAGTGATGCTAGTTGGAGAATGTGCCTCGATTGTTTTCCACTCAACAAAATCACTGTAAACTACCATTTTCCCATTCCTAGACTTGATGACATGTTAGTTTAGTTGACTGAGTCCCTATGGTTTTCCAAAATAGACTTACAAAGAGGATACTATTAGTATATAGACTTTCCTGCTTTTTTACTTAGTCTATTTTTCTCTTTTCTTTGTTATTCCTATGTCTTGTTTTATCCCACATGGGTTATATCTAAACCATGTGTCTTTCTCTTGTCTTATAAAAGAGAACCCTGTACTCTATTTTTAATCATCTCAATAATAAGACAATTAGCCACAACTTCTAGATGGTATCAGAGCCTCCCGATCCTCCCTAACCCTAATCCTTCTTTCCCTCCCATCTACCCTAGCCGCCACCCTTCCCCTTTCCTCCCTGCTGCGCCGCACAGCAGCCGCCGCCGCTGCCACCCTTGGTCTGCCGCCGCTGCCTTGCACCCTCCCTAGTGCCGCCTCCACCACAACAGGCCCATCCCTACCTTTCTCCCTCACCGCCCACCCCTTCTCTTCCTCTCTTCTCCACCGCAGCCCCCTCTTCTTCCTCCTTTTCCAGCAGCACCCTCTGCTGCCCGCCGCCTCCACCTACCTGCCGCCGCCACCATAGCCCCACCACCGCCTATTTCCGCCACCCGAGCACCCACCCTATCCTCCCTTCTCCTCTTCCCATCTTCTCTACACCTTTGCTCACCATCTCGTCCGGCTAAAGGCTCCTTTTCCGGCCTCCGTTCAGTTTCCGACAACGCTACGTACAGCCCGGTCTTTTCCAGTTCTGGCACGTTGAAGGAGTAAATCTTTTTTTCGCCTCTGCCTGCCTGCGCCTCATGGTGGAGTGATCTTTCCTCCATGTTGGCGTAGGTCCTGCTCTTCCTTTCTGCCCCGTCTGGGTCTTCTGAGGTCCATGATTGGATCTCCTACCTACTACTACTGCTAGTCCATGTGTTGGACTTCTACTGCTGCCCTCTGCTGACGCCTGTTGTTATCTGCGCCCGTGTTCCTGCTTGTTTCTACTTGGTCCGATGGCGACTTCAGATCTTCCTCGCACTCTCTGTGTTACTACAGTGAAGCTGGATAGTTCCAACTATCACCTATGGGCTGCCTCCTTTGAGTTGTATGTTAAATCTCAAGGTCGCTACTCTCATCTGACTACAAAGGGTCCGTCTCTTCCTGCTCATGATGCTGACGAGAAGACGAAACAAGCCTATGATCTCTGGTCCAAGGAGGACTATGGGGTCATGACATGGATGGTCAACAGCGCTGAAACAAAGATCATCCAGTCCCTTCTCCGTCTTCATACTGCCAAAGAAATGTGGGAGCAACTCTCCCATGTTTACTCGCACCAACAGAATCCTAAGAAGGTCTTTGAGATCTTCAAACAACTTGTCAAACTGGAGTATTCTACTACTGATTCGGTCGAGGATTACTACAACTCCTGCTGTGCCCTCTGGGATGAGTTCCAGGTGTATCATCCCCTTTCTACTGACATTGATGAACTTAATCGACAGCGGAACGAACTTATGTTAGTTCAGTTCCTCGCGGGCCTACCTGCTTCCTTTACTGGTGTTGTGGACCAGATTCTCTCCAGCGACCCTTTACCCACTCTCCGCGATGTACTCAAAAGGGTCCAGCGTCTACCTTCTGTGTCCCAACCCGTGCCTGACTCTTCTGATGGTGCAGCTCTCGCTGTCCGCTCTGGTGATTCCTTTCGTGGTCGCGGTCGTGGCGGAGGTCGTGGCCGCGGAGGATGTTTTTCTGCTCCTGGTCGTGGCTCTGGAACTGATCCTGTTGAGTCCCGCTACTGCACTCACTGCAAGCGCACCAACCATACTGAAGATCGTTGCTGGATCAAATATGGCAAACCTGACTGGGCCAATAAAGTGACTTCTGACCAGACTGATCCTGCTCCGCCGACAGCTGACTGGATCCGCTCGGAATTTGAAAAACTGCTACAAGCTCGTCTGGCGTCTTCTACTGAGGATTCAAATGCTGGTAGTGCCGCACTTCTGACTACGACTGGTAAAAACTCCTGGTTGATTGACTCTGGTGCGACTTCTCATATATCTGGCAATCCTGATTTATTCTCTAAACTGCACAAGACTTCTTTTATACCTCCTGTTACTTTAGCTGATGGTTCTAAATCACCTGTTACTGGCATTGGTGATATTTTCCCTACTGGTAGTCTGCCTCTGCGCTCCACGCTTTATGTCCCGAAATTTCCTATTAATTTACTCTCTGTCAGTAAAACTGTGAAGAGCCTTCGTTGCTCAATTACGTTTGATCCGGATGGTGTTTTGTTTCAGGATCTGCGCACGAGGATGACGATTGGTTCAGGCCATGAGGGACCGGATGGACTCTACTACTTGGACGAGCCAAAGACAGCTGCATATTTGACATCATCCGTGGCAGACATCCAGTGGCATTATAGATTGGGACATCCTTCTGTTGCAAAGTTAAAAGTCATGTTACCAGATATAGTTAGTTCTGTTTTTCATTGTGAGACATGTCAGCTTGGCAAGCAGACTCGTGCTACCTTTTCCAAAAAATTTTGTATCAGTTCTAAAGAACCTTTTGATATTATACATGCTGACGTTTGGGGTCCATGTTTTGTGGCAAGCACTTCTGGTTTTAAATATTTTCTGAGCTTCATTGATGATTTTTCTAGAACAACATGGCTATTTTTGCTTAAAGATAGATCTACTATCCTTGAAAAAATTACTGATTTTTTTGCTGAGATCCGCACTCAATTTGCTAAGCCTATCAAAATTTTTCGCACTGATAATGCATTGGAATTCATGCAAGCCTCTGTTAGCTCCTTTTGTCGTCATCAGGGCACCATCCACCAAACTTCCTGTGCTTATACCCCACAACAAAACGGTGTCGCTGAACGCAAGAATCGTCATCTTCTCGAAGTTGCTCGTACCCTTCTTTTTCACTACCATGTTCCCCAAGTTTTTTGGCCCGAGGCGATAGCCACTGCCTGTTATCTTATTAACCGCATGCCATCCTCTGTGCTCGACAATCAGATTCCTTTTCAGATTCTGTTTCCCGATGCATCTCTTTTTTCTGTCCCGCCTCGCATATTTGGGAGCACATGTTTTGTTAAGAATCTTCGGCCAATCCTTACTAAATTGGATCCTAGAGCGACTAAGTGTATTTTCCTAGGGTACTCTCGCACTCAAAAGGGGTACCGATGCTATGATCCTATTTCTAAAAAGTGGTTTGTGTCTACGGATGTGGTATTTTTTGAGCATATGCCTTTCTATTCTTCGGCTGGTTCTGCGCTCACTTCGGATTTACTAGTAGACACGCCTTTACCTGTGGTGGATGATTTACCTGATACTTCTGATGCTCCGATTGAAAAGCCACCTCTGAAGGTTTATCACAGAAGACCAAAGCCGAAAGCTCCCTCTATGGCCTCTCCATCGTCCTCTTCCTCTGTGCCAAATCAAACACCTCCGCAGGTATTTTCTGATCTTGATATTCCTATTAGTTTGCGGAAAGGGACAAGAACGTGCACTATGCATCCGATTGGGAATTTCTGCACTACTGCTAATCTGGGTACTAATTTTGCTAACTTCAATGCGGCTCTTTCTGCTATATCTGTACCTAAAAATGCTGCTCAGGCTCTTAGACATCCTGCATGGCGTCAGGCTATGGAAGAAGAAATGAAGGCCCTTACAGAACGTAATACATGGGCCCTTGTTGATCCACCTGCTGCCTGCTCTCCAGTTGGTTACCGATGGGTCTTCACTGTCAAATACCAGCCAGACGGTACTGTTGAACGGCTTAAGGCGAAACTTGTGGCAAAGGGGTATACACAGACCTATGGAGTTGACTACTTCGAGACTTTTTCTCCAGTAGCGCGCCTGAACTCTGTGAGAATTCTGATTTCTGTTGCTATAAATTCTGACTGGCCTCTGTATCAGCTTGATGTAAAGAATGCTTTCCTGTATGGTGATCTTCATGAAGAAGTATACATGTCACAACCCCCCGGTTTTGTGTGTCAGGGGGAGTCTTCTAAAGTCTGCAGGCTGAAAAAGGCTATTTATGGCTTAAAACAGAGCCCCAGAGCTTGGTTTGACAAGCTCAGCAATATTCTTCAGAAATTTTCTTTCCGGCGCTCCCAGTCTGATCATTCTGTTTTGTGAAAAATACTTCTGCGGGTATTGTTATCCTTATTGTTTATGTTGACGACATTATTCTTTCCGGAAGTGATCTTGCTGGTATTCAGTCAACAAAGTGCTATCTGGAGAAACACTTTGTCACCAAGGATCTCGGCTCGCTACGGTATTTTCTTGGGATAGAGGTGTCCCGGTCTTCTTCTGGTCTCTACTTATCTCAGCGGAAGTATGTTCTGGACCTCCTATCTGAAACTGGTCTTCTAGGTGCTAAACCTGCTAGCACACCTCTGGATCCAAACACCGACTGGGATGATGAGGATTCTCCTGCTTATCCTGACAATCAGCAGTATCGAAGAATGGTTGGTAAACTCATCTATTTTACTGTTACACGGGCTGATATTACTGCTGTGGTTGGGCTGGTTAGTCGCTACTTGGATAAACCTCGGCAATGCCATTGGGATGCTGTCTGCCATATTCTGAAATATCTGAAAAGTTCTCCTGGAAAAAGTCTGCTTTACAAGAAACATAGGCATTGCAAACTCCTTGGCTATTCTGACTCTGATTATGCTGGCAGCAAGGTTGACCGTCGCTCTACATCTGGCTACTGTACCTTTGTGGGAGGTAACCTTGTCACTTGGCGAAGCAAGAAGCAGTCTGTAGTTGCTCGCTCTAGTGCTGAAGCTGAGTATCGTGCCATGGCACACATTACCTGTGAACTGTTCTGGATTAGGAGCTTGCTGAAGGACTTTGGCGTTTCTGATTTGTCTCCTATTCCAATGTATTGTGACAACAAAGCAACTACCTTCATTGCTAGTAATCCTACCTTCCATGAGCGGACCAAGCACATTGAGGTGGATTGTCATTTCATTCGCGAAGCTGTTCTATCGGGCCAAATCTCTACTCCCTACATTCATACATCTGATCAGGTGGCTGACATCTTCACAAAGATTCTACCAAAGACGAGGTTCGCTGCTATGACATCCAAGCTGGGCATGCTAGACATCTACGCTCCAGCTTGAGGGGGAGTATTAGTATATAGACTTTCCTGCTTTTTTACTTAGTCTATTTTTCTCTTTTCTTTGTTCTTCCTATGTCTTGTTTTATCCCACATGGGTTATATCTAAACCATGTGTCTTTCTCTTGTCTTATAAAAGAGAACCCTGTACTCTATTTTTAATCATCTCAATAATAAGACAATTAGCCACAACTTCTAGAGATACCACCAAACCCGTATCAAGGAGATGCATGAATAGGAAACAACTTTTAGTACTAGTGGTTGGTCATGCCCTTCGGCTTATCCAAAACCCCAAGCATGTTCATGCTAGTCATGAACCATGTTTTTCAACCATTCACTCAAAACTTTCAGGCTGTTTACTTTGATGACGTCTCCTCTTTAGCAATACCAAAGAAGGCCATATTGCACATCTTCGTCTTGTTTTTTAAACATTTTATTTAAAAAAAATGTACAATAAACTAAATCAGTGTTATTTTCTTTTATAACAAGGTCGTCTTCCTAGGTTTCTTCACTTTTACAGATGGTGTTGTTGCTGACTCTTTGGAAGTTAGTCATCACAGAGTGGCCAAAGCCCAAGACTATTTCTGAGCTTCGTAATTTCGATGAGCTAGCCTCCTATCGTTACCCTATTTGGGGTTTCGAGGCGATCATGACTTCACTCACCAACTCCGACTATAACATGACAAATTGACTTGGACTGCACATGTTAAACGAGCCTTCACATATTTTAAAAAGAAATTGATGGAAGCCCCTATTCTTCGCCTTTCTAATTTCTCTCTTGCTTTTGAGGTGTTGAGTGATGCTTCAGGTGTAGTAAACAATGGTGTCTTGAGTCTAGAAGGACGTCCCATTGCCTTCTTTGATGAGAAAATCAAAGATGCTGATGGAGATAATGAATAGAGGATAGGTTGACAACATGTTCATGATATGTTTGATACATGAGAGACACTCTCCTATTTATAGGAGAGGTTGACACAATCCCAAACCTAATGGAACTATTTGGACCCAATGAAGAAAATGTCTGATTTCGACACTGTTTTGGTGGCCACAAAAAGAGAAACTTTGACAAATTTTGACAAACGCGCTCCTGGCCTTTTGATGGCCAAATGAACAAATTAATTAATGAAATTTTACCAAGATGGTCTACTAGTATAGTTCTACTCAAATATGCAATAATATTTCACATTGGACGTGTGTGTGAGAGGTTCTCCTTATGTATGAATGAACAAAGGCAAACTGTTTTAGTGGAGATAAATTAATCAAAGTCAATCAACGCATGTTCAAGAAGTAGATCACATGTAATTTTAATAATTTATATATATGTAGTATTCACTGTGAACTCAACTCGACTAATTTATACAAATTGACTTTGTTAGATTGTATATTAAACTAAATAATTATGTTACACGTGCTTAACACATGTCCTTCAGCTAGTATATCAAGAAGACGATGGATGGGGTTTTCGTTTGATTGACGTTGTGCGGTTAAAGGAAAGGAGTGGGAGGTGGACCAGTTCGGCCACTAATATATTTTATTAGTTGTTAGTTGATCTCTTTGTTGTTCTCAAATCAGTAGTTCGTTGAGCACGTTACACTGATGTAGACAACCCGACACCTGGTTCCAGCAAATGGGTGGTTGTGGTTTGTTCTTTGCATCCTCGCACATGTAATGTCTTGTATAGGATCACTGCCCTATATTACATGGTAAAAAAAAGCCCACCTTGAGGCTTACGCGGCGAGGCTATTCCATTTGCGCCTCGAGGCTTTCGCCTCACAATGTCTGAGGCTTGCCTCAAAGCACTGAGGCTTTGGGGCTTAGCTGAGGCGCAAGCCTCGATTCTGGATGATAATGTATTATGTTAACCACCAAATTTTAACTAATAAGATTTCTACAAGCACTTTATCTAGAAAATAATATTTAGAGTTGTTGTAGTTAATTATAATTATTTCATTACTAAATTTTATAATTATCATTCTTTGAGTGACATATTTCAATCTTCATTGCTAAATCTATCTTTGTTTGCTACCTTCTTATTTACTATGTCAGTGAATTTTATGTCATTGTTAAGTAATTTTGGATTCTTCCTACTAATTCCAAATTCTATCTCCCGTACTTTTTCATCGTTAATTACATATTTTAATCTAATAGCAGTGTTTTGAAAAGCGCCCTAGGCACCCGCCTGAGCGGCAAGGAGACTCACCGCCTGGTTAAAGCCTTGAGCGGAGCGGCCGCCGAAACCCGCCTGGCCCGCCTATATGCCTGCTTGATTCCTTGTTTTGGGCGCCCGCTTTTGGCCGCCTAAATTTTAGGCGCTGGATTTTTGCACAATTGCTTTCTTTTTTCATTTTTTTCTAATCAAATGTTGTTGCTTCTACTATATATTGACTTTCCTAATATCTATGTGCATGAGTGACTATATTAGCATGTAATATAATGTACAATACTATAAGTCTGTAATAATGTAATACATTGCTGCTCTACATTGTTTAATATGAAACATTACTGTATAATACATTTTATAATACAATAATATATACATAAATATCTTCTTATCTATTGCAAATTATATTTCTTTACCTTTCTACCTTATATAAATATAATGTACTAATACATTCTATAGTGTAATATATATTCTATTGTTTACTGGATATTAATGAAAAACATTATATATATTCTATTTGTTTACTGCATAAGCTACATTGATACATTATATATCTTCTACTGCTTACTGCATTTTAGTATATATAATTATATATAGTTATAAATATATTCACTATAGTAAAAGCTAGGAAGCACGGATACATATACGTATCCGATACGGGTACGGGGATACATCAATTTTCAAAAATATAGGATACGGGTACGTCATGGATACAACAATTTTTTAATATTTATTTTAATATTTTTAAAAATAACCAATATATTTATTTTAAAAATAGATGAAGACAATCAAATTTCATTTAAAAATCACAATATTTCTAAAGAAAATGAAAACCAATACCATAATATCAAATAATGATTTAAAATGGGGTCTTTCATTCATATTAATGTGAGACAGAAGTTGCAAAAAGACATGATAATATCATATTCTAGACCTTTCACATTTCATGTATCATGTAATGTTGTGTTGTAAAGTGAGTTGTGTCATCTGTGATACCAAACTATCTTCTGTCATGTATGGCTAGCTACTATGAATCATGAATATAGATATAGAAATGGATACGGGTACATGTACGGTACGGGGATACGACAATTTTTGAAAATATAAGATACGGGTACAACATGGATACAACAGTTTTTCTAATGTTTATTTTAAAAGTTTAATAGAAAATATCAATTTCATTCTCAAATCACAATACAATAGGGGGAGTCTAGAGTTGGAAGTCACATGGTTTTGGGATTTTGAGGGATCACACGATTGGGGTGCTCTCTTGGCTGCTAAATGGGTTGGTTGTATCCTGGCTGCATTGAGGTCATATCGTGCTAATAAAAAAAAAGAATACGACTTAAGAAGTATTTGGTATGTATTAGAGAGTATCTAGGGAGTATTAGTATCAGATATGCATTCAGTATTGGTAGGCCACCTATTTTGGAGTATCGGTGCTTGGAAGTTCTTTAAAAAGTGAAATCCCAAAAAACAGAGGAGGTACAAACAATAAAGAGAAGGAAGATTGACATTTAGCAAGAGGGATGGTGACTAACCTTGAACTACTTCAAGGAAGCAACTGTGACAACCTTGCTACTAGCTACTACTTAGCAGAGAGGGTTGAAACATGAGTTGGTATCAAATGCTAATCAAGCAATGCCATACCCAGATTTTTTTTAGTTTTTACCGAATGGATACGACCTGGATACACATGGATACGAATTAGGAGTATCCGATACGTATCCAGGAGTATCCACGGAGTATTTGTATCCAATACGTATCGGATACGGGTACGACATATGTTTTGGAGTATCCGTGCTTCATAGGGTATTAGTAATACCCAAATACCATATTACAACTGTGTTAAAAACTATCTGGGTGCTTTATTTTGTTGTGTAGGCTATCTAGGTAAGTATAAAACTTCCTTATACGTAAAAATATGTATATATTTTTATCAAATTATAGAAGAATTTTAGTATCCGCTTTTTCAAAGGTGCTCTCGGCACGCCTCCTCCTTCCCGCTGATAAGGTGAAGAATGAAGCTCACCTAGCGCTTAAGTGGCCACAAAGGTGCTCTCGGCACGCCTCCTCCTTCCCGCTTTCTAAAACATTGTCTAATAGTATAATTAATTGATATCTTATTATTTCTACTCGTATTCTTCAGTATTGTGGCGGTCTTTAATTTCTTTATCTCCTTACGAAGTTTCATGAATATTTTCTATTTCATTTTAGTTTTGTTTGTAACTTTGTATATCTAAAATAATAAAAGGCTTCTTATTAGATCATTAAAACAAGTACACGACTCTCTCTTTTATAGGACAAGAGAGTAAGACATACAGTAGAGACATGCAATATGGGATAAAAGAAAAGAAGCTAATAGACAAGAGAAGTCTAAAGCCATAACACTAAGTAAAATAACAATAAAATATATATACTAATACTCCCCCTCAAGCTGGAGCATAGATATCGATCATGCCCAGCTTGTCCATCAGAGTAGTGAATCTGGTCTTTGGTAGAATTTTGGTGAAGATATCTGCAACTTGATTTGAAGTATGTGTATACGGTGTAGAAATCTGACCAGATAAGACAACTTCCCGTACAAAGTGACAGTCAACCTCAATGTGCTTCGTGCGTTCATGGAAAGTAGGATTGTTGGCAATAAAGATGGCTGCTTTGTTGTCATAGTGCATGGGGATAGGTGTAGAAGTAGATATACCAAAATCTTTTAGAAGGTTGCGTACCCAGAAGAGTTCACATGTAGTATGAGCCATCGCTCGATACTCCGCTTCAGCACTAGAACGAGCAACGACTGTTTGCTTCTTGCTGCTCTAGGTAACCAGGTTACCACCGACAGATGTGCAGTATCCAGAAGTAGATCTGCGATCTATCTTGCTCCCAGTATAGTCAGATCAGAATAACCAAAAAGATTACAATGCCCATGTTTCTTGTAAAGAAGACCTTTTCCACAAGAGCTTTTGATATATTTCAGAATATGGCAGTCAACGTCCCAGTGACACTGTCTGTGCTTGTCTAGATACCTGCTAACTAGTCCAACAACAGATGTGATATCAATTCTAGTGACAATAAGATATATAAGTTTCCCGACCATGTGACGATACTGATGATTATCAGGATAAGGAGAATTCTCATCATCCCAATTAGTGTTTGGATCCAAGGGAGTACTAGCAGGCTTGGCCCCAAGCAGATCTATTTCAGATAGAAGATCCAGGACATATATACGCTGAGATAGGCATAGACCAGAAGATGACTGAGAAATTTTAATGCCAAGAAAATATCGTAATGTGCCTAAATCTTTGGTGACAGTGTTTTTCCATGTAGCTTTTAGTGGCTTGGATTCCTACAGGGTCACTACCAGATCATATGATGTCATCAACATAGACAATCAAGATAACAAGACCAGAAGTAGTTTGCTTGACAAATACAGAATGATCAGACTGAGAGCGACGAAACTGGAACTTATGAAGAATGGAGCTCAACTTGTCAAACCAGGCACAAGGACTTTGCTTCAGGCCATAAATGGCTTTGTGCAGGCGGCAAACTTTAGATGACTCCCCCTGAAGCACAAATCCGGGAGGCTGCTCCATGTATACCTCCTCATGCAGGTCGCCATATAGAAAAACATTTTTGACATTAAGCTGAAATAAAGGCCAGTCAGAGTTAACTGCCACAAAAATAAGTACACAAACCGAGTTCAGAAGAGCTATAGGAGAGAAGGTCTCAAAGTAATCCATGCCATATGTTTGAGTGTAGACGACATAGGCTCTCTCTCCTGTAGCTCGCCTGAACTCAGTTTGTGTACTTATTTTTGTGGCAGCTAACTTTGACTGGCCTTTATTTCAGCTTGATGTCAAAAATGCTTTTCTATATGGCGACCTGCATGAGGAGGTATACATGGAGCAACCTCCCGGATTTGTGCTTTAGGGGGAGTCATATAAAGTCTGTCGCTTGCGCAAAGCCATTTATGGCCCGAAGCAAAGTCCTCGTGCCTGGTCTGATAAGGTGAGCTTCATTCTTCACAAGTTCCAGTTTCGTTGTTCTCAGTCTGATCATTCTGTATTTGTCAAGCAAACTACTTCTGGTCTTGATATCTTGATTGTCTATGTTGATGACATCATATGATCTGGTAGTGACCCTGCAGGAATCCAGGCCACTAAAAGCTACATGGAAAAACACTTTGTCACCAAAGATTTAGGCACATTACGATATTTTCTTGCATTAAAATTTCTCAGTCATCTTTTGGTCTATGCCTGTCTCAACGTAAATATGTTCTGGATCTTCTATCTGAAACAGGCCTGCTTGGAGCCAAGCCTGCTAGTACTCCCTTGGATCCAAACACTAATTGGGATGACGATAATTCTCCTTCCTACCCTGATCATCATTAGTATCTCCGCATGGTCAGGAAACTTATATATCTTACTGTCACCAGAGCTGATATCACATCCACTGTTGGACTGGTTAGCAGGTATCTAGTTAAGCCCAGACAGTGTCACTGGGATGTTGTCTGACATATTTTGAAGTATCTGAAAAACTCTCCTGGAAAAGGTCTTATTTACAAGAAACATGGGTACTATAATCTTGTTGGTTATTTGGATTCTGACTATGCTGGAAGCAAGATAGATCGCATATCTACTTGTGGATATTGCACATTTGTCGGCGATAACCTAGTTACCTAATGCAGGCTTCTTATTAGATGATTAAAACAAGTACATGGCTCTCTCTTTTATAGGACAAGAGAGTAAGACATAAAGTAGAGACAAGCAATATGGGATAAAAGAAAAGAGGCTAATAGACAAGAGAAGTTTAAAGCCATAACACAATAAGTAAAATAACACAATAAAATATATATACGAATAGTATATACATATTTATGCTACACACATGCATATACATAAAATATATCTAAACATATATCATTGTATATATAAATGTATATACACATGTATAATTTTATTTGTTAAGATCGCCTCATGCATATTTTAAGGCTTATGCCTCAAACGCCTCGAGGCTTACACCTCGCCTCACTAAGACAAAAACGCCTCGTTACGCCTCACACTTTTTATAACCTTGTATATATATATATCTATATATCTACACGTAGACATATGTGTGTATGCGTGCGCGTGCATGTGTGTGTGTAGATATATGTATGTGTTTGTGTGTTGTGTCTCTGTTTGTGTGCACGTGTGTGTGTGTGCGCGCGTGCACGTATGTATGTAAGTATGTATGTATATCCCTTAATATTTCCCAACTTCCCGCTAATTGTCAAATTTCTATCATACATTTACAACTTCAATGACTTGTAATATAAAGGCAGTTTATCCTACTGATATACTTTTAACCAGTAAACTATTAGTATATACACTTTACTGCTTTTCTTTACTTAGTGTATTTGCTTAGTTTCTCTTTATTCTCTTATTCTCTTTATCCCATATTGCTCATCTCTAAACTCTGTACACTCTCTTGTCTTATAAAAGAGAGACCATTGTATTGTTTTTAATCTTCCAATAATAAGCAATCCTCTCTGCTTTCTAGATGGTATCAGAGCCACCCGATCCCCCCTAACCCTACACCTCTTCTTTCCCTCCACCAACCCTAGCCGCCACCCCATCTCTCTCTCTTCCCTCTCCTTGCCGCTGCTGCCCCTGCGACTTCTCCTGCTGCCGCCGACTTCCCCCACCACAACAGCCGCCCCCCGCTGCTCCTTCTCTCCTCGCCCCTCCCTACCATCCTTCTTCCGCCGCCAACCCCTCCTTCCACTCCCATAACTCGTCGCCCAGCCCTCCTGCTCCTGCCGCCACCCATCAGGTCGCCGTCCCTCCCTACCGCCCTCTTGCCGTTGCCGCCACCCTCCACCACACAGCCACACCTCCACACCTCCACAACCCTCCACCCACCTCCAATCCCCTAAACCCCTCCATCCTTGTGGCCTAATCCACCACATACCCCTCCGTCTAGCTCGGTTTTACTTTTCGAAATCTTCGGACAGCCTCGACGTTTTCCAGTTCTGGTACGTTGACGGCGTAGCAGGCTTCATCCACTGTCTGCTTGTGCCTCATGGTGGAGTGACTGATCCTCCATGTTGGTATAGGTTTTTCTCTTCTTCTGCTGCCCCTACGTGAGTTTTTCTAAGATCCATGCGTGGATCTCCTACCTTCTATTACTAGTCCATGTGTTGGACTCCTGCCTCTGACTGCTGACTACTGCTGCTCTCTGCGCCCGTGCTTCTGCACTTGACTGCACCTTCCGATGGCGACTCCGGATCTTCCGCGTAATCTATGTGTTACTATTGTGAAGTTGGATGGCTCCAACTATCACCTCTGGGCAGCTTCCTTTGAACTCTATGTTAAAGCACAAGGGCGCTACTCTCATCTATCGACCAAGGGACCGGCGGCTCGACCAAGCAAACCTATGATCTCTGGTCCAAGGAGGACTACGGTGTTATGACCTGGATGGTCAACAACGCCGAACCGAAGATCAACCAGTCTCTCCTTCGCCTAAAGACTGCAAAGGATATGTGGGACCAACTCTCCCACGTATACTCTCACCAGTAGAATCCAAAGAAGGTGTTTGAGATCTTCAAGCAATTGGCCAAGCAAGAGTTTTCTACTATTGATTCTATCGAAGACTACTACAACAATTGATGCGCTCTTTGGGATGAATTTCAGATGTACCATCCCCTTTCTGCCGACATCACTGAAATCCAGCGTCAACGGAACGAACTTTAGCTTGTCCAGTTCCTCGCTGGTCTACCCTCCTCCTTCGCCGGAGTTGTTGATCAGATTCTCTCGAGTGATCCTCTGCCTACGCTGCGAGACGTTCTGAAACGTGTTCAACGTCTCCCCTCTGTATCTCAATCTCTGCCTGACACTTCTGATGGAGCAACCCTTGCTGTTCGCACCGGTGACTCCTCTCGTGGCCGCGGTCGTGGTCGGGGCCGTGGTCGCGGGCGCTCATCAGCACCTGGACATGGCTCTGGTACTGAGCCTACTGAACCACGCTTCTGTACTTTCTGCAAGCGCACGAATCACAATGAAGACCGCTGCTGGATCAAGCATGGCAAGCCAGCCTGGGCGAACCAAGTCACTACGGATCAGCCTGAGACTACCACTACCTCTGCTGCTCCTTTTGCTGATTGGATCCGGTCGGAGTTTGAGAAACTTCTCCAGGCACGCCTCACTTCTTCTACTGAAGCCTCTACTGATGGGAGCACTGCACTTCTGACCCAGTCTGGTAAAAATTCATGGGTGATTGATTCAGGTGCAACATCCCATATCTCTGGAAATCCTGCGTTATTTTCTCACTTACATAATACTTCTGATATACCTCCTGTTACACTGGATGATGGCTCTCAGACATCTGTTACTGGCATTGGTGATATCTGTACTCCTGGTTGCCTTCCTTTGCGGTCTACTCTTTATGTTCCAAAATTTCCTATAAATTTGTTATCTGTTAATAGAACTGTCAAAAGCCTCCGTTGCTCTATTACTTTTGACCCAGATGGTGTTGTGTTTCAGGATCTGCGCACGAGAACGACGATTGGTTCGGGCCATGAGGGACCAGATGGGTTATATTACTTGGACGTTCCGAAGACCGCAACATATCTGACATCCTCTGTGACAGGCATCCAGTGGCACTACCGTCTGGGACATCCTTCTGCAGCGAAATTAAAACATTTATTTCCGGATGTTTTAGATTCTGTTTTTCATTGTGAGACTTGCCAATTGGGCAAATAGACGCGAGCATCTTTTTCTAAGAAATCATGTATTAGTTCAAAGCAGCCATTTGATATTATTCATGCTGATGTTTGGGAGTTTTATTGATGATTTTTCTAGAACTACCTGGATTTTCTTGCTCAAGGACAGGTCTACTTTCCTTGATACCATTACTGCTTATTTTGCTGAGATCCGTACCCAGTTTGCCAAATCTATCAAAATTTTTCGCACTGATAATGTACTTGAATTTATGCAAGCCTCTGTCAGCAATTTTTGTCGCAAACAGGGTACCATACACCAAACTTCTTGTGCCTACACTCCACAACAAAATGGAGTCGCCGAACGCAAAAATCGACACCTGCTTGAAGTTGCCCGCACTTTACTGTTTCGTTACCATGTCCCAAAATGTTTTTGGCCTGAAGCCATTTCCACTGCATGTTACTTTATTAACCGCATGCCTTCTTCTGTGCTTGGGAATCAAGTCCCTTATCAAATCCTGTACCCAGATGCGCCCTTTTTTTCTGTTCCTCATATCTTTGGGATCACCTGTTTTGTCAAAAGTCTTCGTCCTGGTCTCACCAAACTTGATCCCAAAGCAATAAAGTGTCTTCTTAGGGTACTCTCGCACTCAGAAAGGGTACCGCTGTTATGATCCCGTGCCAAAGAAATGATTTGTATCTGCTGATATCATTTTCTTTGAGCACATGCCTTTCTACTCCTCTGCCGGGTCTGCCCTTACATCGAATTTATTAGTGGAGACACCTTTACCTATGATTGATGATACTGATGATACTGCTCCTGCTAAAAGTCCTCCTCTGAAAGTTTATCAAAGAAGAAAGAAGACAACAACTCCCTCTATGGCCTCTCCAGAGTCTTCGTCCTCCATGCCAGATCAAACACCACCACAGGTATACTCTGACCTAGATGTTCCTATCAGTTTGAGGAAAGGAACTAGAGCTTGTACTAAACATCCTATTGGCAATTTCTGTACTTCTGCTCATTTGGGGACTAATTTTGCAAATTTTACAGCTGCTCTTTCTGCTCTTTCTATTCCTAAAAATGCTTCTCAGGCTCTTAAACATCCAGCTTGGCGTCAGGCCATGGAAGCGGAAATGCAGACTCTTACTGATCGCAACACTTGGTAGTTGGTCGATCCTCCTACTGACTGTTCTCCAGTTGGCTGTCGTTGGGTGTTTACTGTTAAATATCAACCGGATGGCACGGTTGAACGCCTCAAGGCTAGACTTGTTGCCAAGGGCTACACGCAGGCTTATGGGGTCGACTACTTTGAGACTTTTTCACCGGTGGCTCGGTTGAATTCCACGCATCCTTATTTCTGTTGTTATTAATTTTGATTGCCCCCTGTACCAGATGGATGTGAAAAATGTGTTTCTGTATGGGAATCTACATGAGGAAGTCTATATGGAACAACCTCCATGATTTGTGCTTCAGGGGGAGTCCTCCAAAGTCTGCAGGCTGCGGAAATCTATATATGGTTTAAAACAAAGTCCCCGTGCTTGGTTTGATAAACTAAGTACCATTCTTCAGAAGTTTCTTTTTAGACGCTCCCAGTCTGATCATTCTGTCTTCATTAAAAATACTACTGTTGGCATTGTTATTCTGATTGTATATGTTGATGACATTATTCTCTCAGGGAGTGATCTTGCTGGTATTCAGGCTACTAAGTGTTATCTGGAGAAACACTTTGTCACCAAAGACCTCGGCACTTTGTGTTACTTTCTTGGGATTGAAGTCTCTAGGTTTGTTTCTGTATATTGCTTGTCTCAACGTAAATATGTTCTGGATCTTCTTTCTGACACAGGACTTCTTGGTGCTAAACCTGCTAGTACTCCTCTGGATCCAAATACTAACTGGGATGATGAGAACTCTCCTGCCTATCTTGATCATCATCAGTATCGCCGCATGGTTGGCAAGCTTATTTATCTTACTGTTACTCGTGCTGATATTACTTTTGCTGTCGGGCTTGTTAGTAGATATCTGGATAAACCCCGTCAATGTCACTGGGATGCCGTCTGCCACATTCTCAAATATCTGAAGAGTTCCCCTGGGAAAGGTTTGCTATATAAAATATATGGTCACTGTAAACTTATTGGATATTCTGACTCTGACTATGCCGGGAGTAAAGTCGACCGACGCTCCACCTCTGGCTACTGTACCTTTGTAGGAGGAAATCTTGTTACTTGGCGAAGCAAGAAACCGACTGTGGTTGCTCGCTCAAGTGCTGAAGTAGAATATCGCGCCATGACGCATACTACTTGTGAGCTGTTATGGATTCGGAGCCTGCTGAAAGATTTTGGCATTTCTGACTCTTCTCCTATTCCGATATACTGTGACAGCAAAGCTGCCACCTTTATTGCCAGTAATCCTACTTTTCATGAGCGAACAAAACATGTTGAGGTTGACTGTCATTTTGTTCGCGAAGCTGTCTTATCTGGCCAGATATCTACTCCCTACATACATACTTCTGATCAGGTGACTGACATCTTCACCAAGATTCTTCCGAAGACGAGATTCGCTGTTATGACATCCAAGCTGGGCATGATTGACATCTACGCTCCAGCTTGAGGGGGAGTATTAGTATATACACTTTACTGCTTTTCTTTACTTAGTGTATTTGCTTAGTTTCTCTTTATTCTCTTATTCTCTTTATCCCATATTGCTCATCTCTAAACTCTGTACACTCTCGTCTTATAAAAGAGAGACCATTGTATTCTTTTTAATCATCTAATAATAAGCAATCCTCTCTGCTTTCTAGATAAACAACAATAGTCAAACGGTAATCAACTACTTGTTAGATTAACTTTGGGTATACTACTGCATTTTATAGCATTCATCTGACAAATTTAGTACACGTATACTGTACTTTACAACTGTACAGTATAGCTGAATACAATATAATAGACATGCATATATCTATATTATTTACATAATATTCTTACAGACTTACGATACTCCTATAGTACTTTTGTGATAATTGTATATTATATTTTCAAGATACTAACATAATACTCTTATACAGTAATCCATTATAGGTCTTATTAGACATTATTAATGAGCTATAAAGGAATGCATGTAAAGCTGGTGGTGAGCCAAAGTATTATGCACAATACTGGTACATAAATCCAGTTTTTGTGGAAGAAAACTATACTATAGTCTATTTATTGTATGTTGATAGCTTTTAAACGTACAGGCATTCAGAAATCGATCTTTCTACTTTTTTTATATATGTTGCTGGACCAGGCCAGACACTGTTTTAATTAAGTGATCCTAAGCGGGTCATTTAAGTGGTCACATGAAGTGGGACAATGTGAGCTGAGAAGCAAAAAAAAAGAAAAAGAAAACGCCCACTTGGTAGCAAAATGCTTCACTAGATACCTGAGCCATGGTTCCTTAGCTACATGAGCTAGACCGCTTAAGCGTCGCTTCTAATCAAAACACATTTTCACTCATTATGACAGTTTACAACTTGAGTGACCGTTCTTGTAGCACCTAGAGGTTGATATAGTCCAAACCCCTTCCATGGCACTTAAAACACCTGTCTGAGTCTGTCATCCATCTAGGATTCTTCCTCGGGGTTCCTCTCTCCAAAGATATCCTATTACAGTCATCCACCCCCAGTCATTTATGGGCCTCCTTTCTCCACTCCTATCCATTCCTAGTTCTCAAGTGCTTAAGAACTCCCTTTCTATGAGCATATAACTTTTTGAACTGTTCACTTTATCAGGATATTAAAAGAAAACCTTTTCATATCGTTCTTTTGATGGTTTTTCCCCGATGTCAACATTGTTTGATTCATTATCTGTTATAATGTTTAATACTATGCTGGAATGCTTTTTCCTTCTTCTTGTTTCTTATCTACTCCTGGAAAAGATGTAAGTAAATGTATTCAGATTGAGTGGTTTTAATTGGCTCTTGAATGCATTTCTGTGCCACTTGTTAGTTTTTTGTACCTTTTTGGCAGTGGAGAGACTAAGAAGCATGTCGGCATATTACACGTGAAGGTTGTTCGAGCTGTTAACCTTAGAAAGATGGATATTTTGGGAAAATCTGATCCATATGTCAAGCTTAGTCTGAGTGGTGAAAGGCTTCCATCAAAAAAGACAACCGTAAAAATGAATAACTTGAACCCCGAATGGAATGAGCAATTCAAGCTTATTGTGAAAGACCCCAAAACACAAGTCCTCCAACTGCATGCATATGATTGGGAAAAGGTTTGACCTTCTTTTGTATTTTATTTCCTCTGCAAAAGAAATAATCGTTATGGCTTTGGAAAGATCTATTTGTTGTTTGCAAATGTGATATACTTTGTGGCAGAGTAATATAACATCAGTCTAGGTTTGTCATATGATTTGCTTAGATTGATTGTATTTGCTATCCTGCCATTATGGCCTGCCACTTTGCTATTACATTTCCCTTATGTGATAACAGATGTAACCAATGAATTTGCACAAAATCGAAGCTAGCATATGTCTTTTATGTGCTATAAAACATTATAAAATGTACTGAAAGGGAGTTTAAAAATGTAAGCTAAATATCTTGATTCATGTGTTTGTTTAGGTGAAAGTTCATGATAAGTTAGGAATGCAAGTTGTTCCGCTGAGCATGTTGACTCCTCATGCGACAAAGGAATTTACACTTGACCTTTTGAAAAATATGAATCCAAATGATCCTCAGAACAGAAAAAACAGAGGAAAGATCACATTAGAGCTGAGATTTGATCCTTTTAGAGAAGACACCTACAGTCTCAGTGGGGTTTTGGATGGTGATCGAAAGGAAGGTGATACAAAGATGCATAACCAAGAAAAGGTGTCACAGGGAGGGGTGCTCTCGGTTACCATTGAAAGAGCTGAAGACGTTGAAGGAAAACACCACAGTAACCCTTATGCTGTGATTCATTTTAGAGGAGAAATGAGAAGAACCAAGGTTCGTTTTCTTTTTGGCATTTTTATCATGTACAAGTTAATACGGTTTGTTTAATTCCTAGGAGTATTTCCACTTCCAACAAGCATCTAGATATATTTTTCTTCATGAAATGGAGAAACAGAAAGTTGTTGAAGGGAAAAAGTTCTTATTTCACTGAGGACACATTTACATCAGAAGGAAAAATTACAAGAAGTAATTCTTAAACCTTAAATAAAATGGACGGACAGAAATTAGCTGAAGGGAAAAAGTTCCTGTTTCACTAAGAGGACACATTTACGTCAAAAAAGGAAAAATTACAAGAAGTGATTCCTTCACTCCCGAACTATGACCAGCTGCACCTCTGCATAGGAGATTGCATTCCTGCAAATACTTAATATCTCAAACCTACCCCATTTAAAAAGCAGAAATTTATGTTGGCGGATCATTTATTTTCACTAGTGAACGCACACGTGCACATGCACGTGAAATATAAAATTTGTTGGAAATGTGTGGGGAGAGGACTCGTCTGTGAAAGAGTCTCTACGATAAAAGATATTTGTGTTGGTTGTTTGAAATGAGAGAATCAAGGTACCGTTTTCGTGGGTTGGAGAAAGAAATATAAAATTAAAAATAATAAAAGTTATTAGGAGAGTGTGAGAATAAATATTTTTAGGAGCAAAATTCTTTGAAAAAATGAGAGAAGAGAGTGAATCAAGGAGAGCGCAGCATCAAACTCGCTCTTTTTATAGTAGTATAGATATTCTGTTTATCATGTATAAATATATGAGTATATCAAATCATACTAAGCTTGTGGATATATTCTGTAGATGTATGTTGGCATAAATGTGTATTCTTGTTTTAATTATTAGGCACGGGACTTGGGAGTATATCAGCTGCCTCAAATGTTCCAAGGAAAAAGTGTTAAACTGAACCTTTTAAAAATTGCAGAGAACGTAGGGACTAAGTGCACCATACCCTCAAGGAAACATCAGCAAATGGAATTCTGTATAGTTTCGTCGATACAGTACCTCTGCATAGGAGATTGCATTCCTGCAATGTTTGACTAGCTATTCAATGAATTTACATTAGTATTTAACGACATCTCTTGTGTAAAGTTAGTAAGAGCTGTTGCAGTCTGTTTGCTTCTTTTCTTTCATTTAAGCGATTGCTTCTTTTTGATATTACAGAGAATTCATAAAACTCGCGATCCACGATGGAATGAGGGGTTCCAATTTATGCTTGATGAGGAGCCAATAGATCAGAAGATCCATATTGAAGTGCGAAGCAAGAAGAGGGGTTTCACCTTCTTTTGGAAGGTAACAAGATTCTTGGATATTTTAGGAGGCTGCATATTTAACAAACGGACTCATTTACACATTATGTTTGCATTGCAGGAAGCATTAGGGCATGTTGAGATCAATCTAACTGATGTGGTGCATAATGGTAGGATTAATGAAAAGTACCATTTGGTCAATTCGAAGAATGGAGTCATACACGTAGAAATAAAATGGAGTACTATTTAGGAAGTTAACACACATTTACAAATTCCTCTTGTAAATTCCACATATCTTGTATCGGTAGAATCTCCATAACACATTGTCCTTGCCATGATGAATCTTTGTATCATATTATTAGACAAACATCATGGTGGGATTATTGTGCTATCCTGGTATCTTTTATATGTTTTGTGCCAAATTAATGGAAAGGGGAATGTAGAGAAGAAACAATTTTGGATCCATATATTTTTGTCCGTTTATGTGAAATATGGGAATTTTGAGAAACTTAACCTTACATAAAATATGAAGCAAAAACTAAATAGTAAGACCCAATTTGTTATGGTATTTTGCCAAATTCTTCCTTTTGTCAAGCTTCTTCAGTGTCATCTTTCTAAGAAAAGAAAACGTTTGTATGAATTCTTGGGTAAGAAGAGGAAATGCATGAAACAGTTGTGGGAGAGAGGGTGCTAGGTAAAGAGTTCTTGTGACAAAATGTTGTAACTACAGTGGGATGGTGTATTCTCATGCTAGCTATAAATAAGATTCTAGGAGCTCAACGCTATCATCAACAATATATGTTAAGAAATCTAGACTTGATCAAAGTTAACATTGTGATTGAATGTAAGTTGCTTGTCACAGAATCGTATATTCACCAAACATTATCCTACTACCTTGGTAGGCAACATTAAAGAAATTCAGTGTGCTTATCCATGAGAGGCTCAAATCTTACACAATCATATATAACAAAAAGGCACTAGTCTCATCTTTATTAAAAAAACATGTAGGCTCTCTTGCTAAATATGGAGTTCTTCCTATTTATTTTTACATTTCCGCAATTTTTCTATTCATTTAATCCACTCATTCAGTATTTCACACAGTTTGGGGGTTGACATACAAAAAGTGTCTTTCCATGAACTTCAACACAAATTTTCATTTAATTGAGTTTTTAACAAGCCATTTTCAATAAATTTCCCAATAGGACTCTTGAATCATATTCTCTCTCCACGGGATATTCAATTGCCACTATCATCATAAAATGTATATATTTTGATAAAAATAAGACTTAGACTCTCATGTTTTATCTCTTATCTTCCTTCCCTTTTTTTATTAAATTTTATTTACTATATAACTCTATCCCACAATTAGACTATTTTTATATGAGATATCATTAAAATATTTCAACAAAATTTAGAAACTCAGACAATACCTTTTCTTTTTTCATGTCTGGTACAATCGCCAGAATCTGCATTCAACCAAGTGCCATGTGCCAGAATCTTGTATTTCTCCATGTGGCTGCCCTCATAGAATGCATCATTCAGTATTTCACACAGTTTGGGGGTTGACATACAAAAAGTGTCTTTCCATGAACTTCAACACAAATTTTCATTTAATTGAGTTTTTAACAAGCCATTTTCAATAAATTTCCCAATAGGACTCTTGAATCATATTCTTTCTCTCCACGGGATATTCAATTGCCACTATCTCTTATCTTCCTTCCCTTTTTTTTATTAAATTTTATTTACTATATAACTCTATCCCACAATTAGACTATTTTTATATGAGATATCATTAAAATATTTCAACAAAATTTAGAAACTCAGACAATACCTTTTCTTTTTTCATGTCTGGTGCAATCGCCAGAATCTGCATTCAACCAAGTGCCATGTGCCAGAATCTTGTATTTCTCCATGTGGCTGCCCTCATAGAATGCATCATTCAGTATTTCACACAGTTTGGGGGTTGACATACAAAAAGTGTCTTTCCATGAACTTCAACACAAGTTTTCATTTAATTGAGTTTTTAACAAGCCATTTTCAATAAATTTCCCAATAGGACTCTTGAATCATATTCTTTCTCTCCACGGGATATTCAATTGCCACTATCTCTTATCTTCCTTCCCTTTTTTTATTAAATTTTATTTACTATATAACTCTATCCCACAATTAGACTATTTTTATATGAGATATCATTAAAATATTTCAACAAAATTTAGAAACTCAGACAATACCTTTTCTTTTTTCATGTCTGGTACAATCGCCAGAATCTGCATTCAACCAAGTGCCATGTGCCAGAATCTTGTATTTCTCCATGTGGCTGCCCTCATAGAATGCATCATTCAGTATTTCACACAGTTTGGGGGTTGACATACAAAAAGTGTCTTTCCATGAACTTCAACACAAATTTTCATTTAATTGAGTTTTTAACAAGCCATTTTCAATAAATTTCCCAATAGGACTCTTGAATCATATTCTTTCTCTCCACGGGATATTCAATTGCCACTATCATCATAAAATGTATATATTTTGATAAAAATAAGACTTAGACTCTCATGTTTTATCTCTTATCTTCCTTCCCTTTTTTTATTAAATTTTATTTACTATATAACTCTATCCCACAATTAGACTATTTTTATATGAGATATCATTAAAATATTTCAACAAAATTTAGAAACTCAGACAATACCTTTTCTTTTTTCATGTCTGGTACAATCGCCAGAATCTGCATTCAACCAAGTGCCATGTGCCAGAATCTTGTATTTCTCCATGTGGCTGCCCTCATAGAATGCATCATTCTGCTGAATCTATTTTAGAATCTTCCTTGAACCCCCAACTCTAGTTCCATACTATATATGACCCCCCTCGTACCCATTATCCAGACTTACCTCTTTTGACTATTCTGAACCTAGAGAGCCAACTGTCTCCTTATTTAGTTTAAGTTTCCCGAGTGATTAGCAGATCATTCCTCTAGCACAACCATTTTCCAAACGTTGACATAATGCCAAAAATGTAGGAAGGTAACATTGTTATGTCTGTTTTAATCGAACCTGCTCCATTGACTACTAGATTTAACTATCTAATTGCTTAGTTAACTGCTTGCTCTTCAACTATAGATCTAAGTGGCAATTTCCATGATCAGTTTAGCTAAAAGTTGTTAGTCCATCAAGTTTTCTTTCAAGCATCATTGCAACATTTGGATTTACTATCATCTAATCTAGTTACTTCAAAATCTACACCTGATTTACTTGTCCTAAAAGTTAGATCTTGCTCACATCTGATTTCTCATTGTACTTCTCTCAATTTCTGTCGTTCATCCCAAGCACTTGAGATGTCTCCACCGTGAGAAGAGGCACTTGAGACCCCGCAACCCAAAAGTTAGGATTTTTAGGGCAATGATGGAAAAATCACGTCCATCTCAAACTCCAAAGAGCCACATATAAAAAAATACCTTTTTACTTGTGTTATTGTTTTGTTTTGACTAATGGACCCAAATCAAACGCCACATTTTAATTGAGTATTATGAGAATACAATGCCATTTTCATGAGCGATGTGGGGTGGATTCAAATGGGGTGCTTAACGCCTCCCCCAGTCATAGTACAGCTTCCGAACTTTGTCTTAGGCCACACTTTCCTCTTTTATCTTCCACGAGTGGATTCAAATGTGGTCTTTTCATATTTTTCCATTGATTTAAACCGTCTCTCTATTTTCCTTATTTTAATGTGGTGGAAACTCCAAAATTTATTCTTTTGTATTACTTTCATGAACTTTATGTGGCCATTGAGTTAGCCTCTCTTAGAATTTTTTCTTCTCTATGGTAAATAGTCTGGCAACTTTTCTGGGAGTACTAGGTATTCCAAATTGTTGTTTGATTATATATTTGTTCTCATTTGAATTTAGTTCTCTTTGTTAGATAAATGTGTCTTTACCTAGTCATTGTGATATATGTCACGGTAAGAACACAATGCTAAAAAAACCAATTGTAATCTAATAAATTATAAAGTTTTATAAGGATTTTCATTATAATGAAAAAATTGACATATGAGATAAACAAACTTCAAACTAGTACCACACATCATGCCACATATCTTAATTTTTCTATCAAGCCCCATTTATCTTGCATTAGTTGTAACCTAGCATACACATTTTTTAGTATTGTATAATTAAAAGTTCAAATGAGTATTTTCACTACACATAACTTTGTATGGTATTAATATATAGACATATGTATTGGTTTGATTTGATTTGGTTAAAATATACCTCAAATCGAATCAGACTATTATTTAATAATCGGTAAAAAGTTAAGACCAAATCAAACTATTTACCCTCCTAAAATCAAACCCAACTAGTCAGTTTGGATCAGTTTGGTTGACTTCTATGATTTTTTTTGTTTTAACATCAATCCTACTTTTAACATTGACAACCCTAATTGAAATACAAGATATGACCACGAAACAAAAAAACTTATGAGAGTCAATGTTCCTACCACCGACCAACTAACATTGTTAAGGCATCAAGACAACATATAAATGTAGTGGCCTATTGTGACATATTTGTGTGCACTGCAATGATATACCGTTGTCGAAGTCGGTGGTGAGTATACTCCCTCACTACACACACCAACAAAAGTCAAAGGCCTCCAAATATGTTGTCCAAATTTGTTGTTCTAATCGGTGTCTCAGAAAATTTTAGCCATACATTTGCCCAAAAACTCACCTCTAAAAATGAATTAGTTATGTGTACGACAAAGATTAGAAAGGACATGTCTGAGATGACAACTTAGGATAGCATATTTACACCCTAGTATAAAAGGCTTTGAGTGTCGTCTTGCTTTTACTCTAACATCAACATTAATCACTAGTGAACACACCTCACAATCCCAAAACTAAACTTTGGATCATTATATATATGTACTCTTTAACAATATTCAATATTTGGTGGATGTTTGTCTATCTATTTTTATTATCAACTTATTAATGTAAGGCAAAATATAACTCTATGTGTAACGCCTCTCCAAGTACATACATATCAGCGAAAGCAAGCTCTATGTTGTCCATAACATAGGTCACTCGGCTTGGAGGAACATCACATAACATGATATTCATAACAACATGATAAATGAAACAACTTGCATTAATTGGAAATATAGATTCATACAATGTCCTTTGGAAGAGAAAATTTATAATGTATATTGTCTCATCTTTGAACTAGAATCTAATACATGAAAGGTAGAAGAAATTTAAGGCATAAATCTTCTCTGAAAACTTGATATTGGATCTTTGAAGGTGTAGATGGAACCTCACCAACTAAGGCTTGGTAACTTCTACTTTGAAGAACTAACTTCAAATTCGTTTCTCCTTGATCTAGGGACATATCGTACCACGGTCATGTGAAAATAGAGACATACATCAATAAGTGATACTCTATACATTATAAGAAAAAAAATATTTGACTTTGAGAGAAAATCTTGACATATATCTGAGTTAGGCAGTCTTGAGTACATGAGTCTTATAACATGAAGAATTGAGCAGTAAATATATGCATCTCTCTATGATGCCCACTTAAGAACACATGATCGGCCCTGGGCACACGCCTCAAAAGTACATGCGCGATCCCAAAGGATAAACAGACTTTAAATTTATAACATGAAACCTTCAAGGACCCCATAACTTTATTACCGGGTCGAAGTAGATGTATGGGGTCAAAAATAGGGACGTGGGAACATTTAGGATGCTTAGATCTCACTCTTAAGTCAATTAAGCCAATATGATAGTTGATAAGAGTTTGGAACTAGAACTAGTAAAATGTCACAAAATAAAACAAAACAAAGTAAAAAAATAAAACAGAGTCCGTCAGATTCTACTAATCAAAGAGAAGGAGTTTCTGACTATGTAACCATAAGTTGGGCAACCTATGAACCCGTTCTCAGGCACAGACACCCCTCAAACACCTCAACAAGAAACTTACATCCAAATATAGTACGTACTATGGTATCTATACACGTGGGGGGTCATCCCACTTGTTTTTGCACAGTGTGACTATAACCCATCAATGATATGGAACCTCTCCCAAGGATGACAAATCGACACCCTAGAATATTTCATATACCTTCTCAGGTCTAGAATATTCTGAGATGCAAGGAACATATGTGATCTGGGTAGAACCTAGTAGTGGGCCCGATTGTGCTGGGTTAGTCCCGGCCATGCCCAGGTCTCTGGTTCTACACATATGACCTTGGATCATTCTCTTTTCAAATTACAATACAAACGACCTTCTCTTATCTATTTCTACATGAATCTCTCTATATAGGTATAAATAGAAGTTCAAGCAAGAAAGAGATCAACCAAATTAGCAATCATAACCAGAAAGAGAAGGTAGAACAAAAAATGTACTAGATCTAAAAAATTAAGGTAAGAGTACATAAAAAAGGGACTACATAGCCAAGAAGGAGCTCAACTAGCCATGGACAATCATAGTTGGCACTGAACAAATATGGAAGAACATCGTTTGTATAGAAACAAAGGAGAACAATAGAAGAAAAGAGAAGAAGAAGAGATTTATCCCGTAGAGGAGAGGTGGCTCTCACTCCTTAGCCTATGTATGGGACATATCTCATCTTTGGGTCGGCCTCCTTGGTCTTCTGAACTCTTTGGCCTCATTCTCTTCAATTCTGCCTCAAACAACAACTTGGTGGGTGTATGGAGGTGGAAGATGGCTGGGAATGGTAGGAAATGGGCGTTGGTAGAAAATGAAGGTAGATTAAAGCAAACTGAATGGATGGACATAGGATGAGCACCTCAATCCTTTTAGACCTTGAAACTCTCCCATTGGTCTCTGGGAATAAAAAAATATGTGGAATCCCTCTCCAGGTAGCGAATGGTGGGTATTTATAGGTGAAAGTAGAGTGTATGTGATAAGTGGTCACTACACCTGTCTCAGTCGCTACCCTGGGTTATCAGCTTGACTATGCTGAGCACAGCGGTTGCTACTGCTGTCACAATCACTGTAGCCGTCACGGTCTTGTTCTTAGCCTGGCTGTACCGAGCGAAGCGGTCGCTATAGACGTCGCGGTCGCTACTACCATCACAGTCGCTACTACCATCGCGGTCGCTATAGCCATCGTGGTCTTGTTCTCGGCCCAGACGTGCCGAGTGTAGCGGTCACTATTGCCATTGTGGTCTTGTTCTCGACCTGTCTGTGTCGGGCTGGGCTTGACCGTGCCGAGCATAGTGGTTTCTATAGTCATGTCAGTCACTGCGGTTATGATTGTAGTGGTTGCTACAGATGGAAAACTAGATGCTACAAAAGCCATGTAATAAACTCAACCCGACCGGGCCGACGATTGAGGGAAATCTTAGAGAATTGATATCTTCTGAAGTTCGGTGCCTGTAAGTCCCAAAAAATGGCTAGTTGAGCAAAAAGATATAAATTATGAAAGGATAAGAATGTAGAGTTATTTTTGGCATATTAAGGCTATAATCAAAACAAAATGTATAAATGTTTAGAATAAATGCCTAAATTTGGGCGTTATCAACCACTCCAAGCTTAAACCCTTTCTTGTCCTCAAGCAAGACTCTACTTAAAGAACAAAAAGATAACATCTAAATTAAACTTGGCGATAAATTCTAAGGTTAAGAAAACTAGTTTAAAACATCAATTCTCCTGATGCATGTTATTTCAGAACAAACCCCCACCAATCAAGCAAAACCTCCTAAAGTAAGATCAAAGGGCGTCCAAGCAATATTAAGTGAATCTACTGGAACCTATCGATACCCAAGAGGGTTTGGATCAAAATAGTTCAACATTAAAGCATTATCACATATGCAACCTCATGGGTGATGAGTAATGAGCTATTATCATGTATTTATGTAGATCAATCAGGAGCAACACCCTACCACTTATTCAGGTCCTAAGAAGTAACAAAAGCAAGAAGACTCCAATGACTTCTAAGGATATCGATCTGCGTCAGGTTGGTACATGTAACGAGCAACAATCCCTACAGTCCGAGCCAGTTGACCCAGAGAAGTGAGTCGAACTCCCGATATTGTGCTCGAACCAACCTTGCCATTGTGATGGTCTCATAAGTCTCCTAAGGGTTCCTAAAGACTCTCTAATGAGCCTTTGGGATTTGCACAACTAGGCACAACATACCTGTGTTTATGAGCACAGTCGTACACTGGCTGGGCGCCATCCTCAACTCTCCTGAAAGAGAAAACAACACTCATTTATTCACACTCAGACTTTTATTCTCTACATTCTAATTTATAGTCCTAGATGAGAACTATTTTGATATTTAAGAGATTTTTGGGAGGCCAAGTCTCTTTTGCATTTCTTTTTTATTTTTTATCTTTTTGATTCAGTTTAAGTTGAGAGGGAGCGTAGACCATCAAGGAAAACCAATCCTACTTGATTATAGCTCAAAACTCATCATTATCCGCTTGATACCTGTGTGAAATGTAGTAATTATGATTCAAGGATCCTTAGTGTAGAGGCAAGTGAATAGCACAAATTGGAGTATTTGATCAAACTTTAGCCTTTTCCAACGGTTCTAAATCTTGGATTTGTCATTCACATCATAGATCAAGATAATAATGTTTTAAGCTATGAAAAGACAAATAACCTTAGATTTATCACCAAACTTAAGGAAAGAGTCAAAGAGATAGTCAAGCAAGAGATCAATCAATTTACAATGAAAATTGTGCAATTAGGCATAACGATAAGCATTTAGTTCTAAGATTTGCATTGCACTTCCTTAAGGGTACAAATTACAGAACAAAGTTCTACAAAAATTTTAGAATTTGTACTAAATGCAGGGAGTAAACATGCATGCATGAAAAATGAAGATATAGAAGGGAGAATAGCCCTACCAACCCAAGCTTAAAACTTTTCGTATCCTCGAGCAAGACCTAAACTCGGGATAGAAGGGAAGAAATGCATGGATGTAAGGGGAAGAATCTTACTAAAGTCCTAAAAATGATGCATGTATGCAAAGATATATTTAAGCAGCTAGGGAAAAGAAACTATGTAAGAAAGCACATGAAAAAAAATTATTTTAACAAAAAGATAAAAGAAGGGGGTAAGAGAAAAGGGGGTGGCTGCCCCACGATATCGACACTGGGATCCCAAATCCTAAGTTTTGGGACCAGTATCACCTGTGTCTTGCCGGTTGGATCTTCCATGCATGAGAACAAGAGACGAAGATGTGGGCCCTTTTGAGTCTAAAGTAGAGGAATATAATCTAATGACTTAGCAAATTCATCCTTGTGCTAGAATTGTCTTGAACTACACTAAAATGAATTCTTTGACAAATCATCCTCAAGGTACCCGCCAAAATATGAACCTGAATAGGCAATCCCTAGGATGTCGACACAGGATGAAATGGAGGGGAGAGGTTGAAAGTTTTCTAGAGGAATCCTCTCTTATCTCTTCATCTCTGAATTTGAGGTTGGATTCTCAGGTATATTTTTATAGTTTGAGTGATCCAATTATCCTATGAATAAGAAGCATCCCCAATTGAATTTGTTTTTAGTTCTACCACCCAAATCTTATCACCTTTTAAGGGGTCCAGAGTATCTTCATGCTCAACAACCATGTTGTGATGGATTGTCCATCTTGCTCCTTCAATGCTAACCACCCCTTGAAAAGAGATGGTGGAGAATGTCGGCTCATGCTACTCCAGTTTGTCGTCATCTGTATATTCACTCCCCCAATTTGAGTAGTCATCGTCATCTTCCTCAAACAAGTTATTTAAGACCACGTTAGGCATACTGGTTGAAACAAGGTGACAAGCCTCAATGTGAGACGTATCACCTTGGTTTGGGATAAAAGTTGGTTCAATCTACTCAAATTCCCCCTCAAATTATGAGGTTGTTTGGTTGCCCTGAGGAGAACACACATGATCGTCATCAAACCATTCATATAGGTGGTATGTACCCTCCATTAGTTTCTCATCCAAATCATCTGGATAAAATGAAGAGTTTCCCTGAATGGGTGAATCTTCATAAAAAACTCCCAGTGAATCTAACTGATAGCCTAATAAGATGTTGAGATAAGTTCTACATCAGGCCCAATGGAATGGTCTTGGTGACTGATGTCTTCACGATTGTGTTTTGGTGATTGTATTTGTGTAGTAACTAAATTGATGAGCTCTTGAAGTCTCTTGTCTTGCTCAACATCCTTATCATGAAGCTGCTGGACTTGAGCAGTAACTCTTTCAAGACCTGACAATTCCTCCATGTACTTTTATTGGGAATCCACTGTATCGAACTGATGCTTTTGGATAAATCCTTGTTCAACAGTTTGAAGTATGCTTCTGCTGTGGTTTGCAACCTCAGTGACTACTTGGAGATGATGATCCTTCTTTTCTGGTACTTGTTGAAGCAGATCGTCTTGTTCTTGGAGATGAGGAGCTAAGTAGGAGGTTAGTGCATCAACACTTTCTCCAACTAGCTCCAAGCTCTAATTAGTTCCTGATCCCACATTGAACCAGAGGTTGAGGGTTGATCAACAATTTCCTTTGTTGAGACATCTAGTAATGATGACGATAGGGGCGAGTATATCTCAACTAGTTGTAGCACACATCTGTCAATTATTTTCCAATAGTCAGGACAGTAGAAAAATTTTGGAGGACAGGTGGACAAGAAAACTTATCTTATGGAAGAAAGATCCATGGCTGAAAAGATGTATAATAAAAAGGAAAGCTATTCAGTATATATGAACAAGTATGTGTAAGACAAAAGAAGAACTATACATATATATACATACTTATGGATGATAGAGAAAAATATTTGGGCATGTAAACATGGAAAACCACATCCCCGACAAGGGTGCCAAAAAGTTGATCGGCTATGGGCGTGTGTCTGAAAAGTACATGCACGACCCCAAAGGATACTTGGACTTTAAATTTACAACCCGAAGCCTTCAAGGACCCTCGCAACTTTAGTACGGGGTCAAAGTAGATATACGGGGTCGAACACAGAGACGTGGGTATATTAATGACACTTAGATCCTGCTCTTAAGTTTGTTAAGCCAATCTGATAGTTGATAAGAGTTTGGAACTAGAACTAGTCTAGCAAAATGTCAAGAAATAAAACAAAACAAAGTAAAAAAACAAAACAGAGTATGTTGGATTCTACTAATCAAAGAGAAGGAGTTCCTAGCTATGTAACCACAAGTTGGACAGTCTATGCACCCATTCTTGGGCATAGACAACCCTCGAACACCTCAGCAAGAAACCTACATCCAAACATAGTACATACTGTGGTATCTGAACCTGTGGGGGTCATCCCACTCTCTTTCACGTAGTGTGACTATAACCCAACAATGATATGGAACCTCTCTCGAGGATGACAAATCATCACCCTAGAATATTCCAGATACCTTTCCAGCCTCTAGAATATTCTGAGATGCTAGGAACAGATGTGATCTGAACAAAACCTGGTAGTGGGCCTGACTGTGTTAGGATGGGTCCAACGTTGTCCAGGTCTTTGGTTCTGTACATATCACCTTAAACATTCTCTTTTCATATTACAATCCAAACCACCTTCTCTTATCTATTTCAACATGAATGTCTCGATATAGAAAAAAATAGAAGTTTAAGTAAGAAAGAGATCAACCAAACTAGCAATCATAACAAAAAAGATAAGATAGAACAGTAAATGTACTAGATCTGAAATAAAACTACTTGCTTAAGGTAATAGTAAATAAACGAGATACATAGCTAAGAAGGAGCTCAACTAGCCATAGACAAGCATAGTTGGCACCGAACAAAGATGGAAGAACACCATTTGTACAGAAACAAAGGAGAACAATAGAAGAAAGGAGAAGAAGAAGAGATTTAGCTCGTAGAAGAGAGGTGGCTCTCACTCCTTAGCCTCCGTATGGGCTGGATCTCATCTTTGGGTTTCCCTCCTTAGTTCTTTAAAATCCTTGGTCTCCTTTCTTTTTGATTCCACCCCAAACAAAAACTTAGTGGGTGTATGAAGGTGGAAGATGGCTAGGAATGGTAGGAAATGGGCGAATGGTGGTGGAAAAGGAAGGTAGATGGAAGAAAACCAAAGGGATGGACGTAGGATGAGTACCTTAGTCCTTTCATACCTCAGAACTCTCCCACCAGGCTCTGATAACAAAAAATATGTAGAACCCCTCTCCAAGTATCGAGGGGTGGGTATTTATAGGTGAAGGTGGAGTGTATGTGATACTTGATTGCTACATCTATCTCAGTCGCTACCCTGGGTTCTTGACTTGGCCGTGTTGAGTGTAGCAGTTGCTACAACAGTCACAATAGCTACATCCATCGTGGTCTTGTTCTCAGCCCGGTCATGCCGAGCGTAGTGGTTTCTACAGTCGTCACAATCTTATTCCTAGCCCGTCTGTGCCGAGTATAGCTGTCTCTACAGCCATCATGGTCGCTACAACAGTCGTGGTCTTATTCTCGGCCCGACTGTGTCGGGTTGGGCCCGACCGCACTGAGCGTAGCTGTTGCTACAGTCATGTCAGTCGCTGCAGTTGTGGTTGTAGCGGTCGTTACAGAGGGAAGACTAGCTATCACAAAAACCATGTGATGAACTCGACCCGTCCGGGCTGATGATTGGGGGAAATCCTGAAGAATTGATATCTTCTTAAGTTCAGTGCCTGCAAGTCCCAAAAAGTGGCTAGTTGAGCAAAAAGATATAAATTATCAAAGGTTAAGAATCTAAAGTTATTTTAGGCATATTAAGACTATAATCAGCACACAACTATGAATAAATGCTTAGAATTAAGGCTTGAATTTGGGTGCTATCAACACATGATTGCTAGGAAAGCCCTTGATTCTAGGAAAGCCCATAATTGGCATGAATGCCCATGATTTGGCTATAAAACCCATAACAACCCCTTGAGGTCCATGATTTGAGAAGCATATAAAAACTGATTCAATTTCAATTATCTTAACATTAATATTACCATGAACATAAATTAAATCTTGAACTTGAACCTTTAGCATCATGGGATTTATCCCTCTTAATGCTTGAACTTTCAATCCATTAGTCATTGATTATTAATTATACTCTCTTATCTGAATGAGAATGGTAATAATAAGGCATAAAATATAGCAATCATCAAGCAATTAATATAATGAACATGATTTAGGAAATTGAACTTGAAGCCGAAAGCATAATTCACAAATCATACATAGCATACAGTTCAACCAATATACATATGTATAGTGGCATGGCCCACTTACATGGAGCAAAGCACTTCCTTATATTAAGCCTTATTAATCATGGTCAACTCTCAAACCACCTGACAATAACATCCATACATCAAAATCTAAACATACATACATCAAAATCCATGTTTAGATGACCATAAACCCTAATCCTAGGTATTTACAAAGACATGACCTTACATAATCACGTTAGTATTTAGAAACCACAAAATCAGATTCCTCATTGAATATCCTTTCCAAAACATATTTATTTTTATTTTTCTGACATCAAATGGTTTTTCTACAAATATTTAAAGACCTGACCAATGGAAAACCTTCAAAAATCCTCACAAGAAAAATAGCTCATTTGTAGTGCCAATGGGACCTACCTAGCTAACCTTTTTCGACCACAATGCTAGGCTCATCCAAACCAAATTTGCTAAAATAAAATGTCAAAACTCCAACATTCCTATCGCTGTGTGATGGACATATCAATAACTCATGGGTTAAGTTATCAATCAACCAATGACCATCTTTTTCCTTCATTCTTTCTCAGAGAAATGAAGAACACCACGATGAATGTCTCTATTTTGTGAATCTAGATTTTTATTGAAGACTTATCGATGAAAATTGAAATTGGGAATAAGTTCCCTGGGTTCTCCCAGTCACAAGGTTCTTTGAGTGAAGCCCCCACCTTGCACGCAAAGCAGCATAGCGCTACTGCCACTACCTCCACAAATATCAAATGAAAGGTAGGAGGATAAATCCATGGTTAGATCACATCTGAGAGAATCAAAATCTCCATTTCCCAAAGATGAAGCCATAGTTGGAAACCATTTGATATATAACCATCAAGATTTTTGAGATCACAAAATGTCTCAAAACATAGAACAAAAAGGGGAAACAAACTACATTCATGTCCTAGGCATGGTAACCTTGGCAAACAAGCAATCAAAGGGAGGAGGATAATGCATAATTAGATCACATCTAAGAGTACCAAGAGCTCCATTGCCCAAAGACAAAGCCATTTGTTGAAACCATGCGAGATATAACCATCAACGTTGTTGAGATTACAGATGGTCTCAAAACAAAGAACAAAAAGGGGAAACGAACTACCTTTAGGTCTTAGGCATGGTAAAGGTCCCAAGAGCTTTGTAATGAGAAGACAAATTGATGTAAATCTTGCATCGACATCTTATTGGTTAGACAAATTTGGGTCAATGAGGCCACATATTTGAAACATAGTGATCTCATAGGGAACCTATACAAAGATAGCAACAAAAACTGGATAGAAGGAAGAATCCCTGAGGATTCAAGGATTGATCTTGAGGCATGTATATAGACATATGGGGACCTTGTTAGACTATGGAGTCACTGGAGTTTGAGAATAAGTAGTAACGAGGGAGTCTTTGTTGACTGAGAGTTTTAGGGCTTGAAACCCAATCAAGATTGGGGTGAATTTGCTTGGGATGATCCGAGAATGGTGGGAACCACTTTTTTCTTGGTGGCGTAGACCAGAGAGTGAAAACAATGGGGGTATCTCTACTATGAGGGAGACTCAGTAAAGGGGATGTGTCCCCCACTCACATATCTCCATATCTATGAGTCCTAAATGGACTATGTTAGTTGTGTGTGGAAGTCTTAAATTTATAAACTAGAACACCACCCTGCAAGTATATGAGTGCACGTAGTATTATCACGGTTGTCCAACGATCAAGGTATTATTAGGCGCAAGAGTATTGAACTTCAACTATCTAGATCTTTTCAACAATAGAGGTTTTGTTAAGATAACTAAGCAATGAAAAGGAAATGAACTAAAATAAAAATCACTTGTAGTAAGGATCAAACTGGATTAGGAATTCTTGAGGATAGGGTTTCACATTCACATCCTAACATGAAATACAACAACGACCAACAATCATGCACTTTGAGTATCAAATAATAGTTTTGAGTCTCTTTAAGATTATTGCATCATGATGATCAAGTCAAATTATATGAGAGTTATGAATTAAATTTTTAGAAATTCTTGAATTAATGTTCCCCAGAAGTTATTATTCAATGCTTATGCTTTCAATTTCTATTTTAGATATTCAAGTCATGTTCATGTGAAATTCAGATCCAAGTAAAGATTAATTATTCCAAGTGAATGATGAATCATGTACTTGGTTGTATTATTTTGTCCTCCTCGTGTTAATGTTGAGCCCTATGGCCTTATGAGTTCAAATGGAACATAGTGGTACATACACGCAATTCATGAGTTCAAATGGAACATTATGATACTCAGGTGCAAATCATGAGATGAAAATGGAGCATTATTAATGGCACTTAGGGGAAAATAATGGGCTCAAGTGGAGCATACTTAATGGCACTTATGTGCAAATCATGAGTTTAAGTGGAACATCATTGAGCCTACGTGACTTATGAGAACAGTCGGTGCATAAGTGTAGATGAAATTATAATTAACTGCTAAGATCATATCATGCAAATCCAAAATTTATTGTTCAATTAGTTTTATGTTTTTCATCATTTCTAAGTTATTATTGTGTTATAACAATACTCAATGTCACTTAATCCAACATGTTTTCTATTTTGAATGCATGACCGGAGATACAGTGTCCATAAAAGGAAAGAATAAGGGAGGAGCTTAACCAAGGAGCATTCATCTCAAGGACATACTAAGTTTGGACCTGGTGGGGTGGCAACTATCATATGGAGATTAGATTAGTTTTTCAATTAATATCAAGACTATGTGCTAGTTTAGTTTAGTTCAAAGGTTGAGTTTTATGTTGTGGAACTTGAGACATGAGATTTGTAATTATTTTCTCTGAGTTTGTTGAATGAATCATAATTTTATGCAATGGTTACAATTTTTGTGACATCCCAATGCGAATTAAGCTTCTTCTCATTGATGTACATGTTTTCGAAAATTAGGGTGTTACAAATAGGGTTCACATCAACAATTGCAATGTAGTAGAGGTAATAGTGAGGGGGTGGCCAGTAATCGCTGGAGGGATATTCAGGACCAGTTAGCAGAGGTCAAGGATGAAAACATATCATGACTACATTCTATGCATTGAGTAATCCAGAAGGGAGTGGTCAACTATGGGTCATGACATGTCATATGTAACTTTTTCATTCTGACTTATCTGCATCTACCTTTGTAGTTGTTTTGGTTAACACGGGTGACACAATAGTTGTAATTTTCTTGTTTGTTGTAGAACTAATAACCTATTTTTAGAAACCCCTTTGGTGGGTTCCACCGTTTTGCGGGAAGTGTGTCCATCTTGCATACATTCTTTCTCAGGATGCAACAGTCAAGTGGATCTTATGTCACTTGATATGCATGGATTCAATGTGATCCTAGGGATGGATACCTTAGAGAGGTATAAGGTTTTTTGGATAGTGGTTCTAAATTTGTAACATTTTGTGAGGTTGATATCTCTTGGACTCTTAAAGGATAGAGGAAGATTCTTCCTATCTATCTAGTGTTGTTGATGAGGCAAGGATGTGAAGCATTCTTGGCCATGTAGTGGATACCAAGGTGAGAATTCCTAGTATCCATGATGTACATGTAGTGCATGCGTTTGAGGATATTTTCCTCGATGAGTTTTTAATTTTTCCACCCCCCGATAGAGATCAATTTCAAAGTCAATCTAGTTCCTAATACACTACCCATAGCTTAGGAACCTTATAGGATGGCTCTAGTTGAGATGAAGGAGTTGAAGAAATAGTTGCAAGAGAGTTTTTGGAGAAAGGTTTGATACATCAAGGAACTTCCTCTTGGGTTTCTCCAGTTTTGTTTGTGAAGAAGAAATATGGTTCTGTGATGCTTTACATAGACTATTGATAGTTGAACAAGGTCACAATGAATAACAGGTACTTGTTGCCAATGATAGATGATCTATTTAACCAATTATGAGGTGCTTCAGAGTTTTTGAAGATAGATATAAGGTAAGGATATCGCCTATTAAGGGTCAAGGTAGTTGACATACATAAGATTGTTATTAGGACCAGGTTGGTCATTATAAGTTCATGGTTGTTCCATTTTGGCTGACTAATGCACTGGCAACATTCATGGACCTAATGAATAGAGTATTCAGATCGTACCTTGACTAGTTCATGGTGGTATTCATATATAATATCTTGATATACTACAGAGACATGCAACAACACAAGCAACATCTTCATAAGGCTTTGTTGATGTAGAAGAAGTTGTACACTAAGTTCAGTAAGTATGAGTTTTGGCTAACTGAGGTGTCTTCTCTTGGACATGTCATCTCGGGAAAGGGTATTTGTGTGGACCCTAAGAAGGTGGAATCAGTGTTGGAGTGGGAGCATCCCCAGACACCAATTGAGGTTTGAAGCTTCCTAGGTTTAGCTATTTACTATAGGAGGTTCATTAAGAACTTCAATGCAGTAGGGATCATTTTACCATGCTAATTAGGAAATGTGTTCCTTTTGTTTGGGATGGCAAGTGTTAATGTTATTTTTAGTTTTTGAAAGAGAAGTTGACAAGTGCTCCATTGTTCTTGTTTCTAGATCCTGGAAAAGGCTACATCATTTTTTGTGATGCCTCAAAGAGTGAGTTGGGACGTGAGTTGATGCAAGGCAAGAATGTGATTTATTTTGCTTCTCGACAATTTAAGTAACATGACGAGAGTTACACAACACATGACCTAGAGTTAGCCACTTCAGTTCTTGCCTAGAAGATTTAGAGACACTATTTGTATGGAGAAAGGTGCCAAATCTTCACAGATCACAAGAATGTTCAGTACGTCTTCTTCAACCAGGATCTAAACATGAGGTAGAGGAGGTGGATGGAAATAATCAAGGACTATGATTGTACAAAAGATGATCATCTGAGAAAGGGGAATGTAGTGGCTGATGCACTGAGAAGAAAGTCATCTTCACCATCATCTATAGATAAAGTGCTGTGGTACTCTATGGCTTGTCACAATACATGTTGGTGTTGCTTAGATAGATGAACATACTGTTAGAAGTTTACTTGTTAGTAGGTTTGATGTCACAATTTCAAGTCAAACTAACCTTGGGGTAGTAGATTAGAGATGCATAGAATGATAACATCATGATAAAGAACATCATGTCAAGAGTTTGATAGTGGAAAGCATGATGGGTTTCATGAGACAAAGAATGGGACAACGTGTTACTACAACATGATGGTCATTTCTGATGTGAGAAGCCTGAGGGAGATGGTACCCGAGGAGGCTCATTCCTCAGTGTATGCTATAGATCATGATAGTATAAAGATGTATCATAATCTTAAATATTTGCTTTGGTTGCCATGTTTGAAGTCTGATGTGTCAAAGTTTGTGGCCAAGTCTCTAGTTTGTCAATAAGTCAAAGCATAGCATCAGAATCCTACATGGACTAGCAGCCTCTACCAAATCCTCAATGGAAATGGGACCACATAACTATAGACTTTGTGGTTGGCATTTCTAGAACAGCCAAAGGTCATGATTCCATTTGGATAATCATGATCCAAATGAGTCCAGAGAGTGAAAACAGTGGGGGGATCTCTACAATGAGGGAGACTCAGTAAAGGGGATGTGTCCCGCACCCACATATCTCCATATCTATGAGTCCTAAATGGACTATGTTAGTTGTGTGTGGAAAACTTAAATTTATAAACTAGAACACCACCATGCAAGTATATGAGTGCATGTAGTATTATCACGGTTGTCCAACGATCAAGGTATTATTAGGCGCAAGAGTATTGAACTTCAACTATCTAGATCTTTTCAACAATAGAGGTTTTGTTAAGATAACTAAGCAATGAAAAGGAAATGAACTAAAATTAAAATCACTTGTAGTAAGGATCAAACTGGATTAGGAATTCTTGAGGATAAGGTTTCACATTCACATCCTAACATGAAATACAACAACGACCAACAATCATGCACTTTGAGTATCAAATAATAGTTTTGAGTCTCTTTAAGATTATTGTATCATGATGATCAAGTCAAATTATATGAGAGTTATGAATTAAATTTTTAGAAATTCTTGAATTAATGTTCCCCAGAAGTTATTATTCAATGCTTATGCTTTCAATTTCTATTTTAGATATTCAAGTCATGTTCATGTGAAATTCAGATCCAAGTAAAGATTAATTATTCCAAGTGAATGATGAATCATGTACTTGGTTGTATTATTTTGTCCTCCTCGTGTTAATGTTGAGCCCTCGGGCCTTATGAGTTCAAATGGAACATAGTGGTACGTACGCGCAATTCATGAGTTCAAATGGAACATTATGACACTCAGGTGCAAATCATGAGATGAAAATGGAGCATTATTAATGGCACTTAGGGGAAAATAATGGGCTCAAGTGGAGCATACTTAATGGCACTTATGTACAAATCACGAGTTTAAGTGGAACAACATTGAGCCTACGTGACTTATGAGCACAGTCAGTGCATAAGTGTAGATGAAATTATAATTAACTGCTAAGATCATATCATGCAAGTCCAAAATTTATTGTTCAATTAGTTTTATGTTTTTCATCATTTCCAAGTTATTATTGTGTTATAACAATACTCAATGTCACTTAATCCAACATGTTTTCCATTTTGAATGCATGACCGGAGATACAATGTCCATAAGAGGAAATAATAAGGGAGGAGCTTAACCAAGGAGCATACATCTCAAGGACATACTAAGTTTGGACCTGGTGGGGTGTCAACTATCATATGGAGATTAGATTAGTTTTTCAATTAATATCAAGACTATGTGCTAGTTTAGTTTAGTTCAAAGTTTGAGTTTTATGTTGTGGAACTTGAGACATGAGATTTGTAATTATTTTCTCTGAGTTGGTTGAATGAAATCATAATTTTATGCAATGGTTACAATTTTTGTGACATCCCAATGTGAATTAAGCTTCTTCTCATTGATGTGCATGTTTTAGAAAATTAGGGTGTTACGAATAGGGTTCACATCAACAATTGCAATGTAGTAGAGGTAATAGTGGGGGGGGTGGCCAGTAATCGCGGGAGGGATATTCAGGACCAGTTAGCAGAGGTCAAGGATGAAAACATATCATGACTACATTCTATGCATTGAGTAATCCAGAAGGGAGTGGTCAACTAGTGGGTCATGACATGTCATATGTAACTTTTTCATTCTGACTTATCTGCATCTACCTTTGTAGTTGTTTTGGTTAACACGGGTGACACAATAGTTGTAATTTTCTTGTTTGTTGTAGAACTAATAACCTATTCTTAGAAACCCCTTTGGTGGGTTCCACCGTGTTACGGGAAGTGTGTCCATCTTGCATACATTCTTTCTCAGGATGCAACATTCAAGTGGATCTAATGTCACTTGATATGCATGGATTCAATGTGATCCTAGGGATGGATACCTTAGAGAGGTATAAGGTTTTTTGGATAGTGGTTCTAAATTTGTAACATTTTTTGAGGTTGATATCTCTTGGACTCTTAAAGGATAGAGGAAGATTCTTCCTATCTATCTAGTGTTGTTGACGAGGCAAGGATGTGAAGCATTCTTGGCACATGTAGTTGATACCAAGGTGAGAATTCCTAGTATCCATGATGTACATGTAGTGAATGCGTTTGAGGATATTTTCCTCGATGAGTTTTTAATTTTTCCACCCCCGATAGAGATTAATTTCAAAGTCAATCTAGTTCCTAATACACTACCCATAGCTTAGGCACCTTATAGGATGGCTCTGATTGAGATGAAGGATTTGAAGAAATAGTTGCAAGAGATTTTTTGGAGAAAGGTTTGATACATCAAGGAACTTCCTCTTGGGTTGCTCCAATTTTGTTTGTGAAGAAGAAATATGGTTCTGTGATGCTTTACATAGACTATTGATAGTTGAACAAGGTCACAATGAATAACAGGTACTTGTTGCCAATGATAGATGATCTATTTAACCAATTATGAGGTGCTTCAGAGTTTTTGAAGATAGATATAAGGTAAGGATATCACCTATTAAGGGTCAAGGTAGTTGACATACATAAGATTGTTATTAGGACCACGTTGGTCATTATAAGTTCATGGTTGTTCCATTTTGGCTAACTAATGCACTAGCAACATTCATGGACCTAATGAATAGAGTATTCAGATCTTACCTTGACTAGTTCATGTTGGTATTCATATATAATATCTTGATATACTACAGAGACATGCAACAACACAAGCAACATCTTCATAAGGCTTTGTTGAGGTAGAAGAAGTTGTACACTAAGTTCAGTAAGTATGAGTTTTGGCTAACTGAGGTGTCTTCTCTTGGACATGTCATCTCGGGAAAGGGTATTTGTGTGGACCCTAAGAAGGTGGAATCAGTGTTGGAGTGGGAGCATCCCCAGACACCAATTGAGGTTTGAAGCTTCCTAGGTTTAGCTATTTACTATAGGAGGTTCATTAAGAACTTCAATGCAGTAGGGATCATTTTACCATGCTAATTAGGAAATGTGTTCCTTTTGTTTGGGATGGCAAGTGTTAATGTTATTTTTAGTTTTTGAAAGAGAAGTTGACAAGTGCTCCATTATTCTTGTTTCTAGATCCTGGAAAAGGCTACATCATTTTTTGTGATGCCTCAAAGAGTGAGTTGGAGTGTGAGTTGATGCAAGGCAAGAATGTGATTTATTTTGCTTCTCGACAATTTAAGTAACATGACGAGAGTTACACAACACATGACATAGAGTTAGCCACTTCAGTTCTTGCCTAGAAGATTTAGAGACACTATCTGTATGGAGAAAGGTGCCAAATCTTCACAGATCACAAGAATGTTCAGTACGTCTTCTTCAACCAGGATCTAAACATGAGGTAGAGGAGGTGGATGGAGATAATCAATGACTATGATTGTACAAAAGATGATCATCTGAGAAAGGGGAATGTAGTGGCTGATGCACTGAGAAGAAAGTCATCTTCACCATCATCTATAGATAAAGTGCTGTGGTACTCTATGGCTTGTCACAATACATGTTGGTGTTGCTTAGATAGATGAACATACTGTTAGAAGTTTACTTGTTAGTAGGTTTGATGTCACAATTACAAGTCAAACTAACCTTGGGGTAGTAGATTAGAGATGCATAGAATGATAACATCATGATAAAGAACATCATGTCAAGAGTTTGATAGTGGAAAGCATGATGGGTTTCATGAGACAAAGAATGGGACAACATGTTACTACAACATGATGGTCATTTCTGATGTGAGAAGCCTGAGGGAGATGGTACCCGAGGAGGATCATTCCTCAGTGTACGCTATAGATCATGATAGTATAAAGATGTATCATAATCTTAAATATTTGCTTTGGTGGCCATGTTTGAAGTCTGATGTGTCAAAGTTTGTGGCCAAGTCTCTAGTTTGTCAATAAGTCAAAGCATAGCATCAGAAACCTACATGGACTAGCAGCCTCTACCAAATCCTCAATGGAAATGGGACCACATAACTATAGACTTTGTGGTTGGCATTTCTAGAACAGCCAAAGGTCATGATTCCATTTGGATAATCATGATCCAAATGAGTCCAGAGAGTGAAAACAGTGGGGGGATCTCTACTATGAGGGAGACTCAGTAAAGGGGATGTGTCCCCCACCCACATATCTCCATATCTATGAGTCCTAAATGGACTATGTTATTTGTGTGTGGAAGTCTTAAATTTATAAACTAGAACACCACCATGCAAGTATATGAGTGCATGTAGTATTATCACGGTTGTCCAACGATCAAGGTATTATTAGGCGCAAGAGTATTGAACTTCAACTATCTAGATCTTTTCAACAATAGAGGTTTTGTTAAGATAACTAAGCAATGAAAAGGAAATGAACTAAAATTAAAATCACTTGTAGTAAGGATCAAACTGGATTAGGAATTCTTGAGGATAAGGTTTCACATTCACATCCTAACATGAAATACAACAACGACCAACAATCATGCACTTTGAGTATCAAATAATAGTTTTGAGTCTCTTTAAGATTATTGTATCATGATGATCAAGTCAAATTATATGAGAGTTATGAATTAAATTTTTATAAATTCTTGAATTAATGTTCCCCAGAAGTTATTATTAAATGCTTATGCTTTCAATTTCTATTTTAGATATTCAAGTCATGTTCATGTGAAATTCAGATCCAAGTAAAGATTAATTATTCCAAGTGAATGATGAATCATGTACTTGGTTGTATTATTTTGTCCTCCTCGTGTTAATGTTGAGCCCTCGGGCCTTATGAGTTCAAATGGAACATAGTGGTATGTACGCGCAATTCATGAGTTCAAATGGAACATTATGACACTCAGGTGCAAATCATGAGATGAAAATGGAGCATTATTAATGGCACTTAGGGGAAAATAATGGGCTCAAGTGGAGCATACTTAATGGCACTTATGTACAAATCACGAGTTTAAGTGGAACATCATTGAGCCTACGTGACTTATGAGCACAGTCAGTGCATAAGTGTAGATGAAATTATAATTAACTGCTAAGATCATATCATGCAAGTCCAAAATTTATTGTTCAATTAGTTTTATGTTTTTCATCATTTCCAAGTTATTATTGTGTTATAACAATACTCAATGTCACTTAATCCAACATGTTTTCCATTTTGAATGCATGACCGGAGATACAATGTCCATAAGAGGAAATAATAAGGGAGGAGCTTAACCAAGGAGCATACATCTCAAGGACATACTAAGTTTGGACCTGGTGGGGTGGCAACTATCATATGGAGATTAGATTAGTTTTTCAATTAATATCAAGACTATGTGCTAGTTTAGTTTAGTTTAGTTCAAAGTTTGAGTTTTATGTTGTGGAACTTGAGACATGAGATTTGTAATTATTTTCTCTGAGTTGGTTGAATGAAATCATAATTTTATGCAATGGTTACAATTTTTGTGACATCCCAATGCGAATTAAGCTTCTTCTCATTGATGTGCATGTTTTAGAAAATTAGGGTGTTACGAATAGGGTTCACATCAACAATTGCAATGTAGTAGAGGTAATAGTGGGGGGTGGCCAGTAATCGCTGGAGGGATATTTAGGACCAGTTAGCAGAGGTCAAGGATGAAAACATATCATGACTACATTCTATGCATTGAGTAATCCAGAAGGGAGTGGTCAACTAGTGGGTCATGACATGTGATATGAAACTTTTTCATTCTGACTTATCTGCATCTACCTTTGTAGTTATTTTGGTTAACACGGGTGACACAATAGTTGTAATTTTCTTGTTTGTTGTAGAACTAATAACCTATTCTTAGAAACCCCTTTGGTGGGTTCCACCGTGTTACGGGAAGTGTGTCCATCTTGCATACATTCTTTCTCAGGATGCAACATTCAAGTGGATCTTATGTCACTTGATATGCATGGATTCAATGTGATCCTAGGGATGGATACCTTAGAGAGGTATAAGGTTTTTTGGATAGTGGTTCTAAATTTGTAACATTTTGTGAGGTTGATATCTCTTGGACTCTTACAGGATAGAGGAAGATTCTTCCTATCTATCTAGTGTTGTTGACGAGGCAAGGATGTGAAGCATTCTTGGCACATGTAGTGGATACCAAGGTGAGAATTCCTAGTATCTATGATGTACATGTAGTGAATGCGTTTGAGGATATTTTCCTCGATGAGTTTTTAATTTTTCCACCCCCGATAGAGATCAATTTCAAAGTCAATCTAGTTCCTAATACACTACCCATAGCTTAGGCACCTTATAGGATGCTCTAGTTGAGATGAAGGATTTGAAGAAATAGTTGCAAGAGAGTTTTTGGAGAAAGGTTTGATACATCAAGGAACTTCCTCTTGGGTTGCTCCAGTTTTGTTTGTGAAGAAGAAATATGGTTCTGTGATGCTTTACATAGACTATTGATAGTTGAACAAGGTCACAATGAATAACAGGTACTTGTTGCCAATGATAGATGATCTATTTAACCAATTATGAGGTGCTTCAGAGTTTTTGAAGATAGATATAAGGTAAGGATATCACCTATTAAGGGTCAAGGTAGTTGACATACATAAGATTGTTATTAGGACCAGGTTGGTCATTATAAGTTCATGGTTGTTCCATTTTGGCTAACTAATGCACTAGCAACATTCATGGACCTAATGAATAGAGTATTCAGATCGTACCTTGACTAGTTCATGTTGGTATTCATATATAATATCTTGATATACTACAGAGACATGCAACAACACAAGCAACATCTTCATAAGGCTTTGTTGAGGTAGAAGAAGTTGTACACTAAGTTCAGTAAGTATGAGTTTTGGCTAACTGAGGTGTCTTCTCTTGGACATGTCATCTCGGGAAAGGGTATTTGTGTGGACCCTAAGAAGGTGGAATCAGTGTTGGAGTGGGAGCATCCCCAGACACCAATTGAGGTTTGAAGCTTCCTAGGTTTAGCTATTTACTATAGGAGGTTCATTAAGAACTTCAATGCAGTAGGGATCATTTTACCATGCTAATTAGGAAATGTGTTCCTTTTGTTTGGGATGGCAAGTGTTAATGTTATTTTTAGTTTTTGAAAGAGAAGTTGACAAGTGCTCCATTATTCTTGTTTCTAGATCCTGGAAAAGGCTACATCATTTTTTGTGATGCCTCAAAGAGTGAGTTGGGACGTGAGTTGATGCAAGGCAAGAATGTGATTTATTTTGCTTCTCGACAATTTAAGTAACATGACGAGAGTTACACAACACATGACCTAGAGTTAGCCACTTCAGTTCTTGCCTAGAAGATTTAGAGACACTATCTGTATGGAGAAAGGTGCCAAATCTTCACAGATCACAAGAATGTTCAGTACGTCTTCTTCAACCAGGATCTAAACATGAGGTAGAGGAGGTGGATGGAGATAATCAAGGACTATGATTGTACAAAAGATGATCATCTGAGAAAGGGGAATGTAGTGGCTGATGCACTGAGAAGAAAGTCATCTTCACCATCATCTATAGATAAAGTGCTGTGGTACTCTATGGCTTGTCACAATACATGTTGGTGTTGCTTAGATAGATGAACATACTGTTAGAAGTTTACTTGTTAGTAGGTTTGATGTCACAATTACAAGTCAAACTAACCTTGGGGTAGTAGATTAGAGATGCATAGAATGATAACATCATGATAAAGAACATCATGTCAAGAGTTTGATAGTGGAAAGCATGATGGGTTTCATGAGACAAAGAATGGGACAACGTGTTACTACAACATGATGGTCATTTCTGATGTGAGAAACCTGAGGGAGATGGTACCCGAGGAGGCTCATTCCTCAGTGTATGCTATAGATCATGATAGTATAAAGATGTATCATAATCTTAAATATTTGCTTTGGTGGCCATGTTTGAAGTCTGATGTGTCAAAGTTTGTGGCCAAGTCTCTAGTTTGTCAATAAGTCAAAGCATAGCATCAGAAGACTACATGGACTAGCAGCCTCTACCAAATCCTCAATGGAAATGGGACCACATAACTATAGACTTTGTGGTTGGCATTTCTAGAACAGCCAAAGGTCATGATTCCATTTGGATAATCATGATCCAAATGAGTCCAGAGAGTGAAAACAGTGGGGGGATCTCTACTATGAGGGAGACTCAGTAAAGGGGATGTGTCCCCCACCCACATATCTCCATATCTATGAGTCCTAAATGGACTATGTTAGTTGTGTGTGGAAGTCTTAAATTTATAAACTAGAACACCACCATGCAAGTATATGAGTGCATGTAGTATTATCACGGTTTTCCAACGATCAAGGTATTATTAGGCGCAAGAGTATTGAACTTCAACTATCTAGATCTTTTCAACAATAGAGGTTTTGTTAAGATAACTAAGCAATGAAAAGGAAATGAACTAAAATTAAAATCACTTGTAGTAAGGATCAAACTGGATTAGGAATTCTTGAGGATAAGGTTTCACATTCACATCCTAACATGAAATACAACAACGACCAACAATAATGCACTTTGAGTATCAAATAATAGTTTTGAGTCTCTTTAAGATTATTGTATCATGATGATCAAGTCAAATTATATGAGAGTTATGAATTAAATTTTTAGAAATTCTTGATTTAATGTTCCCCAGAAGTTATTATTCAATGCTTATGCTTTCAATTTCTATTTTAGACATTCAAGTCATGTTCATGTGAAATTCAGATCCAAGTAAAGATTAATTATTCTAAGTGAATGATGAATCATGTACTTGGTTGTATTATTTTGTCCTCCTCGTGTTAATGTTGAGCCCTCGGGCCTTATGAGTTCAAATGGAACATAGTGGTACATACGCACAATTCATGAGTTCAAATGGAACATTATGACACTCAGGTGCAAATCATGAGATGAAAATGGAGCATTATTAATGGCACTTAGGGGAAAATAATGGGCTCAAGTGGAGCATACTTAATGGCACTTATGTACAAATCACGAGTTTAAGTGGAACAACATTGATCCTACGTGACTTATGAGCACAGTCAGTGCATAAGTGTAGATGAAATTATAATTAACTGCTAAGATCATATCATGCAAGTCCAAAATTTATTGTTCAATTAGTTTTATGTTTTTCATCATTTACAAGTTATTATTGTGTTATAACAATACTCAATGTCACTTAATCCAACATGTTTTCCATTTTGAATGCATGACCGGAGATACAATGTCCATAAGAGGAAATAATAAGGGAGGAGCTTAACCAAGGAGCATACATCTCAAGGACATACTAAGTTTGGACCTGGTGGGGTGGCAACTATCATATGGAGATTAGATTAGTTTTTCAATTAATATCAAGACTATGTGCTAGTTTAGTTTAGTTCAAAGTTTGAGTTTTATGTTGTGGAACTTGAGACATGAGATTTGTAATTATTTTCTCTGAGTTGGTTGAATGAAATCGTAATTTTATGCAATGGTTACAATTTTTGTGACATCCCAATGCGAATTAAGCTTCTTCTCATTGATGTGCATGTTTTAGAAAATTAGGGTGTTACGAATAGGGTTCACATCAACAATTGCAATGTAGTAGAGGTAATAGTGGGGGGTGGCCAGTAATCACTGGAGGGATATTCAGGACCAATTAGCAGAGGTCAAGGATGAAAACATATCATGACTACATTCTATGCATTGAGTAATCCAGAAGGGAGTGGTCAACTAGTGGGTCATGACATGTCATATGTAACTTTTTCATTCTGACTTATCTGCATCTACCTTTGTAGTTGTTTTGGTTAACACGGGTGACACAATAGTTGTAATTTTCTTGTTTGTTGTAGAACTAATAACCTATTCTTAGAAACCCCTTTGGTGGGTTCCACCGTGTTACGGGAAGTGTGTCCATCTTGCATACATTCTTTCTCAGGATGCAACATTCAAGTGGATCTTATGTCACTTGATATGCATGGATTCAATGTGATCCTAGGGATGGATACCTTAGAGAGGTATAAGGTTTTTTGGATAGTGGTTCTAAATTTGTAACATTTTGTGAGGTTGATATCTCTTGGACTCTTAAAGGATAGAGGAAGATTCTTCCTATCTATCTAGTGTTGTTGACGAGGCAAGGATGTGAAGCATTCTTGGCACATGTAGTGGATACCAAGGTGAGAATTCCTAGTATCCATGATGTACATGTAGTGAATGCGTTTGAGGATATTTTCCTCGATGAGTTTTTAATTTTTCCACCCCCGATAGAGATCAATTTCAAAGTCAATCTAGTTCCTAATACACTACCCATAGCTTAGGCACCTTATAGGATGGCTCTAGTTGAGATGAAGGATTTGAAGAAATAGTTGCAAGAGAGTTTTTGGAGAAAGGTTTGATACATCAAGGAACTTCCTCTTGGGTTGCTCCAGTTTTGTTTGTGAAGAAGAAATATGGTTCTGTGATGCTTTACATAGACTATTGATAGTTGAACAAGGTCACAATGAATAACAAGTACTTGTTGCCAATGATAGATGATCTATTTAACCAATTATGAGGTGCTTCAGAGTTTTTGAAGATAGATATAAGGTAAGGATATCACCTATTAAGGGTCAAGGTAGTTGACATACATAAGATTGTTATTAGGACCAGGTTGGTCATTATAAGTTCATGGTTGTTCCATTTTGGCTAACTAATGCACTAGCAACATTCATGGACCTAATGAATAGAGTATTCAGATCGTACCTTGACTAGTTCATGTTGGTATTCATATATAATATCTTGATATACTACAGAGACATGCAACAACACAAGCAACATCTTCATAAGGCTTTGTTGAGGTAGAAGAAGTTGTACACTAAGTTCAGTAAGTATGAGTTTTGTCTAACTGAGGTGTCTTCTCTTGGACATGTCATCTCGGGAAAGGGTATTTGTGTGGACCCTAAGAAGGTGGAATCAGTGTTGGAGTGGGAGCATCCCCAGACACCAATTGAGGTTTGAAGCTTCCTAGGTTTAGCTATTTACTATAGGAGGTTCATTAAGAACTTCAATGCAGTAGGGATCATTTTACCATGCTAATTAGGAAATGTGTTCCTTTTGTTTGGGATGGCAAGTGTTAATGTTATTTTTAGTTTTTGAAAGAGAAGTTGACAAGTGCTCCATTATTCTTGTTTCTAGATCCTGGAAAAGGCTACATCATTTTTTGTGATGCCTCAAAGAGTGAGTTGGGACGTGAGTTGATGCAAGGCAAGAATGTGATTTATTTTGCTTCTCGACAATTTAAGTAACATGACGAGAGTTACACAACACATGACCTAGAGTTAGCCACTTCAGTTCTTGCCTAGAAGATTTAGAGACACTATCTGTATGGAGAAAGGTGCCAAATCTTCACAGACCACAAGAATGTTCAGTACGTCTTCTTCAACCAGGATCTAAACATGAGGTAGAGGAGGTGGATGGAGATAATCAAGGACTATGATTGTACAAAAGATGATCATCTGAGAAAGGGGAATGTAGTGGCTGATGCACTGAGAAGAAAGTCATCTTCACCATCATCTATAGATAAAGTGCTGTGGTACTCTATGACTTGTCACAATACATGTTGGTGTTGCTTAGATAGATGAACATACTGTTAGAAGTTTACTTGTTAGTAGGCTTGATGTCACAATTACAAGTCAAACTAACCTTGGGGTAGTAGATTAGAGATGCATAGAATGATAACATCATGATAAAGAACATCATGTCAAGAGTTTGATAGTGGAAAGCATGATGGGTTTCATGAGACAAAGAATGGGACAACATGTTACTACAACATGATGGTCATTTCTGATGTGAGAAGCCTGAGGGAGATGGTACCCGAGGAGGATCATTCCTCAGTGTACGCTATAGATCATGATAGTATAAAGATGTATCATAATCTTAAATATTTGCTTTGGTGGCCATGTTTGAAGTCTGATGTGTCAAAGTTTGTGGCCAAGTCTCTAGTTTGTCAATAAGTCAAAGCATAGCATCAGAAGCCTACATGGACTAGCAGCCTCTACCAAATCCTCAATGGAAATGGGACCACATAACTATAGACTTTGTGGTTGGCATTTCTAGAACAGCCAAAGGTCATGATTCCATTTGGATAATCATGATCCAAATGAGTCCAGAGAGTGAAAACAGTGGGGTGATCTCTACTATGAGGGAGACTCAGTAAAGGGGATGTGTCCCCCACCCACATATCTCCATATCTATGAGTCCTAAATGGACTATGTTAGTTGTGTGTGGAAGTCTTAAATTTATAAACTAGAACACCACCATGCAAGTATATGAGTGCATGTAGTATTATCACGGTTGTCCAACGATCAAGGTATTATTAGGCGCAAGAGTATTGAACTTCAACTATCTAGATCTTTTCAACAATAGAGGTTTTCTTAAGATAACTAAGCAATGAAAAGGAAATGAACTAAAATTAAAATCACTTGTAGTAAGGATCAAACTGGATTAGGAATTCTTGAGGATAAGGTTTCACATTCACATCCTAACATGAAATACAACAACGACCAACAATCATGCACTTTGAGTATCAAATAATAGTTTTGAGTCTCTTTAAGATTATTGTATCATGATGATCAAGTCAAATTATATGAGAGTTATGAATTAAATTTTTAGAAATTCTTGAATTAATGTTCCCCAGAAGTTATTATTCAATGCTTATGCTTTCAATTTCTATTTTAGATATTCAAGTCATGTTCATGTGAAATTCAGATCCAAGTAAAGATTAATTATTCCAAGTGAATGATGAATCATGTACTTGGTTGTATTATTTTGTCCTCCTCGTGTTAATGTTGAGCCCTCGGGCCTTATGAGTTCAAATGGAACATTGTGGTACGTACGCGCAATTCATGAGTTCAAATGGAACATTATGACACTCAGGTGCAAATCATGAGATGAAAATGGAACATTATTAATGGCTCTTAGGGGAAAATAATGGGCTCAAGTGGAGCATACTTAATGGCACTTATGTGCAAATCACGAGTTTAAGTGGAACATCATTGAGCCTACGTGACTTATGAGCACAGTCAGTGCATAAGTGTAGATGAAATTATAATTAACTGCTAAGATCATATCATGCAAGTCCAAAATTTATTGTTCAATTAGTTTTATGTTTTTCATCATTTCCAAGTTATTATTGTGTTATAACAATACTCAATGTCACTTAATCCAACATGTTTTCCATTTTGAATGCATGACCTGAGATATAATGTCCATAAGAGGAAATAATAAGGGAGGAGCTTAACCAAGGAGCATACATCTCAAGGACATACTAAGTTTGGACCTGGTGGGGTGGAAACTATCATATGGAGATTAGATTAGTTTTTCAATTAATATCAAGACTATGTGCTAGTTTAGTTTAGTTCAAAGTTTGAGTTTTATGTTGTGGAACTTGAGACATGAGATTTGTAATTATTTTCTCTGAGTTGGTTGAATGAAATCATAATTTTATGCAATGGTTACAATTTTTGTGACATCCCAATGCGAATTAAGCTTCTTCTCATTGATGTGCATGTTTTAGAAAATTAGGGTGTTACGAATAGGGTTCACATCGACAATTGCAATGTAGTAGAGGTAATAGTGGGGGGGTGGCCAGTAATCGCTGGAGGGATATTCAGGACCAGTTAGCAGAGGTCAAGGATGAAAACATATCATGACTACATTCTATGCATTGAGTAATCCAGAAGGGAGTGGTCAACTAGTGGGTCATGACATGTCATATGTAACTTTTTCATTCTGACTTATCTGCATCTACCTTTGTAGTTGTTTTGGTTAACACGGGTGACACAATAGTTGTAATTTTCTTGTTTGTTGTAGAACTAATAACCTATTCTTAGAAACCCCTTTGGTGGGTTCCACCGTGTTACGGGAAGTGTGTCCATCTTGCATACATTCTTTCTCAGGATGCAACATTCAAGTGGATCTTATGTCACTTGATATGCATGGATTCAATGTGATCCTAGGGATGGATACCTTAGAGAGGTATAAGGTTTTTTGGATAGTGGTTCTAAATTTGTAACATTTTGTGAGGTTGATATCTCTTGGACTCTTAAAGGATAGAGGAAGATTCTTCCTATCTATCTAGTGTTGTTGACGAGGCAAGGATGTGAAGCATTCTTGGCACATGTAGTGGATACCAAGGTGAGAATTCCTAGTATTCATGATGTACATGTAGTGAATGCGTTTGAGGATATTTTCCTCGACGAGTTTTAAATTTTTCCACCCCCGATAGAGATCAATTTCAAAGTCAATCTAGTTCCTAATACACTACCCATAGCTTAGGCACCTTATAGGATGGCTCTAGTTGAGATGAAGGATTTGAAGAAATAGTTGCAAGAGAGTTTTTGGAGAAAGGTTTGATACATCAAGGAACTTCCTCTTGGGTTGCTCCAGTTTTGTTTGTGAAGAAGAAATATGGTTCTGTGATGCTTTACATAGACTATTGATAGTTGAACAAGGTCACAATGAATAAAGGTACTTGTTGCCAATGATAGATGATCTATTTAACCAATTATGAGGTGCTTCAGAGTTTTTGACATACATAAGATTGTTTTTAGGACCAGGTTGGTCATTATAAGTTCATGGTTGTTCCATTTGGGCTAACTAATGCACTAGCAACATTCATGGACCTAATGAATAGAGTATTCAGATCGTACCTTAACTAGTTCATGGTGGTATTCATATATAATATCTTGATATACTACAGAGACATGCAACAACACAAGCAACATCTTCATAAGGCTTTGTTGAGGTAGAAGAAGTTGTACACTAAGTTCAGTAAGTATGAGTTTTGGCTAACTGAGGTGTCTTCTCTTGGACATGTCATCTCTGGAAAGGGTATTTGTGTGGACCCTAAGAAGGTGGAATCAGTATTGGAGTGGGAGAATCCCCAGATACCAATTGAGGTTTGAAGCTTCCTAGGTTTAGCTATTTACTATAGGAGGTTCATTAAGAACTTCAATGCAGTAGGGATCGTTTTACCATGCTAATTAGGAAATGTGTTCTTTTTGTTTGGGATGGCACGTGTTGATGTTATTTTTAGTTTTTGAAAGAGAAGTTGACAAGTGCTCCATTATTCTTGTTTCTAAATCCTAGAAAAGGCTACATCATTTTTTGTGATGCCTCAAAGAGTGATTTGGGACCAAGAGGGCTCAACAACTGCCGAGAGGGCTCAACAACCACCAAGAGGGCTCAAAGAGGGCTCAACAAGAGGGCTCAACAACCACCAAGAGGGCTCAACAACTGCCGAGAGGGCTCAACGACCACCGAGAAGGCCCAAAAAGCCCACTGACCGATGAAAATCACGACCAAGAATAACCAATCATAAAATGATCATAACTCAGGCTATACATATCCGTTTTTGACAAAACAAATTGTGTTAGAACTATAATTAAATCCTCAATCACCTCAGATTATTAAGATGTTGAAAAGAGGGACGGAAGGGCGATTTATAGGGTGATTGTTGAGGAAGAACATGAAAAATAGCAGAAACCAAAGGATTTGTCATAAATTTGACTTGATAAATAGTTTTTAATCATCGATCATTCCTTTTCTTCATGTTCTATTAATTAGAATCCCGAATAGGACCATCTTTAGGATCGGGAAACACATTAAAATAATGTTTAGAGGAGATCCTTGAGGTTTAAAGCTTGGATCAGACCAAGATAGGGTAGATTTCAAGTTTATCTATGCCAAAGATGGGTTTAATGGGATAAAACATGTACTATGAGTGGAAAATCACCTTCTAACCTAGATTTACAACATACAAATTTGTAGCTTTCAAGTATTCAATTCTTACTTTATGATAACTATGATGGAATTGATAAATCCGCGTAGTGATTTTCAGTAGTAGAAATGTTTTTTTTATCATATTTTAGTGATCAAATATCATGTTTAAAGTTTCCATGTGAGTGGTTATAAATTGACAGGTGGTGGGACCGGGGAAGCTGAGTTGCCCTAATTCATGTTTAAAGAGTCAAACTATGGTTTATGAGATCTGTAAAAATTGTCAGAGGATTTATGTGTTTAATAAAAGACACTTAATTGATGAAAATAGGGTAATTATTAGTTACGATGATGAATCTTATTAAATCAACTAAATATCACTAGATGTTAGATGAACTAGACAATGTACAATCCTCACAGGAGGCCTACATTGTGAGGAGGAAACATGTTTCCCAATTGGAGGTCTCACATAGGTCAAGGTAAGTTGGAGCTCATCATTGTGGGGTACGGGGGTCTATGCCAGTGAGGGCAAACTCCCTAAAAGATTGGTATCCAAAACCAACTAAAGATGTCAGTGGTACCTGAGTTATGAGTTGTGCGATCAATGGACATCTTTAATAGGTCAACTGGTGCACAACTAACCTGAGGGCTTTGACTCCCTGCCTGAGTGCCTAGGTTGAGAGGAGGAGTTTGAGATATTTGGTTGCTCCCATTAGCCATCAAGAGTCACACGTGGTGATGCTATCTGTAGATGTGGCATTGAGATTACAAACTTAGGAACCCAGACACGTTTCTAAGTCTTGTACAGTGAGATCATAGCTTGTAGGGTTTCTTTCACATGTTGCGGTACACCTCATGTAGGTCAAGTGACGTAATACATGGACTTAGAATAATGTGAATGGATTGGGTTATCCTTTTATTATATTTAGTATCTGTTCAACTGCCATGATGAGTGATTTATAGTTTTGTAAACTACCATGCTTACATGCTTTGCATCTAAGTTCTGTTCGTTCTAAACATCATAAATATCTTGGTTACCTATTGATTTTCTACTCAGTGAGCCAATAGCTCACCATCCTACTGAACAATTATTCAGGTACATGATTATCTCTTCCTGAGGAGACAAGCCAATTTTTATCAAGAGTAGAATAGAGGTCCTGAAGAAGAAGTAGTTAGATTAGATACATAGTATTTTATCCTACCTCTAGATCCTGGGAATGAGTGAGTGAATAAATACAACCATTGTAGTGAAATGCACATGATGTATATTAAAGTGTGAAACTCTTTCTTATATATAGTAGTCAGACTTTGTTGTATCCTTAATATTATGTTTATTTGAGATATTGTCAGTTTTCTAAATGATGTTACTATAAATATGAGAAAAGAAAAGTTATGATTGATTTTTTGTAAGTGGTTAAAAGCTTATGGTTAGCAGTAATCACTGTTTGGCGGGCCCTAACCCTGGTTAGTGGGTTTGGGTTGCATTAACTTTTTCATATCAGAGCATAGGTTAAACCTAAAATGAGTTTAGGTTTGGGACATGGATGATAAGATACCAACATGATTAGGATACTTTCCTCTTTGAACTACAAATTTCTAACATATGTGTTCTGTTATGGATTTGCAGATGGCAGGAAGAAGATGTGGACATGGTGAGGAATGAGTTGAGAGCCATTATGGCTCTGACCCTCATGCAATGGCTCAAGATGGTGAAGATAATGAGGCAAAAAGGATGTACCATGTTCTTCTGGAGACAAAAGAAAAATATGATCTGGACAAGAGATCTTCATCTTCTAGTAAGGATCTAATGAGATCCTATGAGCTAGTAAAGAAGCATGGTGGGAATGAATTTTCTGGAACAACAAACCCAACTATCGCAGATGTGTGGCTCGAAAATTGGAAAAGGTCTTTCTTCTAACAGAGTTACCATAGGATAAGAAAATCAATCATGCAGTCTATCTACTCAAGGGAGATTCTCAATTGTGGTGGCATGGAGTAGAAGATAAGAGAGGGAATGCAGTGATGACATGGAAGACTTTGTGGATGAGTTTCACCTTAGGTATATTCCTCTTACCTTCTTAAGCAACAATATCAAATAGCTAGAGAATATCAGACAAGCCAGTATGACAATTGGTGAGTATGAGGCATACTTTACTAGGTTGGCAAATTTGTGCCTGCAACTTGTACCAAATGACATAGAGAAGTGTAGGAGATTTCAGCAAGGATTAAGATAAGAAATTAGACACAATATATTGTCTATCGGTCTGAGGGACAGAGAAAATTTGGGAGAAATTTTGTAAGCAACAAGATGGGTAGAAGAGTCAATTAATGATGATAAGTAGTTCGAGAGAAAGAAAAGATCTAGAGATTTTAGTAGAGGAGGACAAAGCAGTAGTGGATGCAGAGGAGGTGGTGGTTTCTTTTCCAAGATAGGACGATGACTTGGTTGTTTTGGAAGACAAGGATCTAGTTCTTCATAGAGTGGAGGAAGACCCAGTTCTAGTAGTTGGAATACACCGCCTGGGTGGACACCTCCAACTAGGTTTTCATGATCATCAGTGTCAGTGACAAGTCCACCAAGACAGGATGCAACCATGTGTGACAACTATGGTAGGGTACACTTTGTAGAATGTTGGGGAATCAATACTCAAACGTGATATCATTGTGGAAAGATGAGACACATAAAAAGGGATTGCCCAATGCTTCCGTATATTTCAGAATAAGGTTCACAATTATAGTTACATCCTTCACAGAGACATATTCCAATTAAAGGGGCAAGTTCTTCAGTGGATTTGGGTTCTAGAGGGGGAGCACCCAGTACCAATAGTTGATAATTAGGACAACATAGCAGAGGGAGAGCTACATGAAACTTCTCAATGACACCATCTGAAGGTGTAGCCTCACCCAGAATTGTGACATGTGAGATGCTTCTCTTTAACAACATCTCTATTACAATATAGTTAGTTGATTGAATCTTTTCACCCATGATTTATATTATGAATTTCTTTTAAGAGTTCCATTAGGTGAATCATCAATTTTGACAAAAGTATGCCCTGGACGTCTATTGAGTTTTAGTGGGTATACAATAACGGTTAAACTCATACCCTTAGATATTAATTCTTTCCAAATCATTTTAGGTATGGACTTGCTTGAGAGATATCATATCTAGTTAGATTGTCAGAAGAAAGAAGATATCTTTCAACAAGGTGGTTGTTCACGTGTCTTTACCGGAGATAGAAAAGTCTTACCCACATGTATAATGTCAGCTTCTGTAGAGGATAAGATGATGAGAAAGGGATGTGAGGCCTTTTTAGAACATGTGGTGGATGCTAGGGTAGAGAAAGTAATAGTTAGTGTAGCAGATGTTCCAGTAGTATGTGATTTTTCATATGTCTTTCCCGATGAGTTACCAGATTTACGACTTGAAAGAGATATTGACTTTGAGATACAAACCTCACCTGGCAGCCACCCAATAGCAGTACTTGCCTATAGAATGGAACATGCGTAGTTAAAGGAATTAAAAACTCAGTTACAGGAGTTATTGGATAAGGAATTTATTCCACCTAGTACATCACCTTGGGGAGATCCAGTACTATGTGTGAAGAAAAAGGATGGAACCATGTGGTTGTGCATAAACTACATGAAATTGAATAAGATAACCATTAAGAATACATATCCTCTGCCTAGAATTGATGACTTATTTGATCAGCTACATGATGCAATCATCTTTTTAAAGATAGACCTCAAATGAGGATATCATCAGTTAAAGATAAAGGCTTCTAATGTACCTAAGTCAGCATTCAGAAGGAGGTATGGGAACTATGAGTTAGTAGTTATGCCTTTTGGACTGACAAATGCTCCTACAACTTTTATGGACATGGTGAACAAGGTTTTCAGACCATGTATAGATCAGTTCATAGTAGTGTTTATAGACAACATCTTTATATATACCAAAGATACATAACAACATGAGCAACATCTAAGAATAACCCTGTAGTTGTTAAGGAAACATCAAATTTATGCTAAGTTTAGAAAATGTGAGTTTTTTTGGGATAAAGTATCTTTTCCTGGACATGTCATATCAGGAGAAGGAGTCAGTGTTGACCCTAAGAAGGTAGAATTTATTCTTCAGTGGGAGCAACCTACAACCCCTACTGAGATTAGAAGTTTTTTGGGGATAGAAGGATATTGCATGACATTTATAAAAAACTTCATTGCAATATAAGCACATATTACACACTTAACAAGGAAGGATGTACCTTTTATTTGATCCAAATCATGTGAGAAAAGTTTTCAAACTCTAAAAAAGAATTTAACCACAACACCAGTCTTGATATTACCAGAGGTAGATAAATGTTATTTGGTTTTCTATGATGCTTCCGGGAGAGGTTTGTGATATGTTCTTATGCAATAATGGAAGGTGATGGCCAATGCTTTTAGACAACTTAAAAAGAATGAAGAAAACTATCCCATGCATGATCTTAGTTGGAAGCAGCAATACATGCCCTAAAGACATGGTGTCATTATCTCTATGGTGAATCATGTCAGGTCTTTACTGATCACAATAGTTTGAAATACATTTTCACACAATGGGATCTCAACCTGAGACAACGGAAATGATTGGAGCTTATAAGGATTATGATGTCACCATTGATTACCACCCTAGAAAGTCCAATGATGGGGTGGATGCTCTAAGCAGGAAGTCTACATCGTGTGCAGAAATGTTTTCAATGGCATGTACACAAAGAGACTTGTTAGTTGAAATTAGGGGACACGGTGAGTTAGTTGGCAAACATGTTGTGTTTCTACAGATCAGTGAGAACGTTCCTTTACCTGCTATCAAAATGTCGTGTTGATTAAATCACACAACATGTTTTTGTTAGAATCTTCAAGAACATCTTCAAGTTGGGAAATTTCTTAGGTAATATTAATATGGTTTAGTTGTGATCAAATCATTCCCATTTTTTCATTAAAATATTTTATCTACGATCAAAACCATGGAGAAAGTAAAGATAACAAAAAAGTGATAAGTCTAGCATTATTAGAGACAACTTGAGACAAACAAGTGAATTGGAAATGCATGCAAGAGTAGGAAAAAAGGCTATATAATTCATGCACATCATATTCCCTAAGTTTAAACTATTGCTTATCCTCAAGCAAAAAGAAAATGGAAAAACATTTGAACAAAGTGTCAAACACATGCATCAATCAAATGAAATTAAGAAGTGTATCATATGAATCCAACCATAATCAATGGGTTTGCGTTGTTAGCCATGAGTTCAACTCAAGCACCAAAGATTGGAATTTAGTTCAGTAAAAGTCACACAAAATCAAATTGGAAGAGTCAAAAAATAACTTTAATTAGAATTTAGATGATCAAGCCAAATAATCAATGAATATGAAACCTAACTCTATCAACTATATAAGACATAAAAGATGAAATCTGAGCTAACATAAACAATCTAAAAATGTTCTCTTTGCTTTTAGAATAAGAATAAGACAATGATGTATGGGCTCCTACACTCGATAACTAAAAATATACTTATGCATACGTGGAATGTTGGTTGGAGTTAATTTGTATACTTTAGGATGCAATAGCTAACCATTGTAGCCAAATTAGACTTACACTCAGCTAGCATGATATGTGGGAGGTTTAGCCATACTATGTGGAGAATATATGTAAAATTTTAAAACAAATAGGGAAAATGATCAAAAGTGAATCAGGTTCTGCTTGAGAATCATGCAGCCTCAAACTAGAGCTTTTATTTCCCAAGAATAAAAGAGTAACTAGTTACATTATAATCTAGGTTTCACAATTTTTATAAAAAAATTATTGAGTGGGTGCTTGAAAACACACAAAGTATTTGACAAGAGCATCTAGAATGCTAAACAATGTTGTAATGTTGGTTAATCCAAAAAGATTCATCCATTACATGTATTAAATAATCAAGAGTGTGAAAGATAAATATGTAGGCTAACAACAAGAAACCAAAATGAAGTAAACGTGATTGGTAATAGATTTCATTTAATTGACGCAAGGATTGTATAATTTTTCTTTAAATGATATTTCTCAACAACAATTTGGGACAAACGGTTAAGCACATAGAGAAATCAATCCAATAGAGAGAACAAACCACAGAAAACATTGGATTTACCACTGTCTAAAACAAAAACTAATAATAAGTAAAGCAAAGGAAGCTACTAAAGTCCTATCTGGTTGTCCCCCCCAAGCTTGAAATTTGTAATGTCCGCAATGAATAAACCAAACTCAAGAGGTTTGTGATTGGATACCTTGCGTGAAGAATATTAGAGTGAGGGATCAGTTCCCTCATTAGTTGTTAGGAAGTGCTATTCCAAGGTGTCATCATCTGGGATGTCATTGATCAAGGGCTCCTGCAGAGGTGGTGGAGGCAATGTTGTCATGGCATAATGGCCTAGAGAAACGTGACATATACCCATCCTCTAAATCATTGAGTGCATATCCGTGTATTTTTGAATGAGATGGTCTAAGAGGGTGTCTTGTTAGTCAAAATGTTGTTGAACATACATGTAGAGATGTCTCACATCTGGCATCTCCCAATTGTACTCAATTTGCACGACAGTAGAAGGACAAGGAGATGCAAATGCCTTGGATGCAGTGGATGGCTCAGTTATATCTCCAGAATCATCCACATCATCAAAAGTGTACTTCTAGATGTTAGGATTTGTTTTTTTGGTCAGGCTGTTAGGATTTGTCAAAGTGATTCTCTCAAGATTTGACAGTTCAATGTATTTTTCATGTCCCTACAAATACTTCCTGAACTTTCTTTCATCAAAATGGTCCCTTACAATTAAGTTTGAAGAAATAAAAAATTAGAGGTCAATGTTATTCTTTCTAGTAAGTCCTTGTAAGCATGTTAGTTCTACATTCAACTTGTGAGAAATGTGGGTCATTAATCCTCCAATCATGATATCACCTTTTGTTTCTTTTTAGATTTTAAAGAAACATTGGAGGATATAATAGAACACATTGATTTTGTAATTATGTAACATATCCCATAAAAGAACAAGTCCTACTTCCCACATACACCTTGTGTTTCCTTCCTGACATAAACACATGCATGTGAATGTGGTGGAAAATGGGATTGTGGATATGTGATGCTTTGTAGAAGTGGCTTTGTGAATTGTGTCTTTAGTTTTTTTATCTCTAGAATTCATCCCTATTAAAATTATAAGCATCAGTATAGTACATCAATAAATACGCTGATATGTATCACAAATTTGTTTCAAAGTGAATTTATAACTGTGACCAAGAAGTCAAAAATGTAAAATATCAAAAGGTTCAACCGACTTCCTTGGATCTTCCTCTACTTTCAAAGTAGTTAGAAATTCATAAGTCAATCTCAAGTATGTGAAACTAACTTTGCAGCAGACATCAGAAGGCTAAGCTCCTCAAGAAATCCTTGAACTTCCTTGCAGAATCCCAATATGTTCATTATCTCAACAAAAGCAAAGTGAGTAGGAAGAAGCCTACATTTAATCAATTTTTATAGATGTTGTCTTCTTTGACGGTGACATTGAACTAAGTTTATGAGACATAGGAGTGCTTGAAGAAGATCTATGTCCTATGTAGATCTTGGATGCTTGCTTGATAATATCCATGAATGTGAGAATGAAGGAAATGTCGCTGGGACAAAAAATACAGCATGCCTTTTGGAAATCATGATGTGTTTCAACACTGGAGGTGAGGAAGAAGGGGTAGTAGAATGGGATCATGCCATGTTGATTTGATTTTAATGAAGCTTGAGCTACGGTCGTGCTTGAATTTGAACTCTGAGGTGAGTTATTGGCATAGGAGATGATCTCTCAATTGTGCTTGGCTTTGTAGTAGAGGCTCAGAGATGGTGGCTCCCCACACGGATTTGTCGACAATGGGGAACACCAGATGAAAGAGCTTGAATGGTTTGTGGTTGAGAACCCAACTTGATGTCAAACTCAGAGGCAACCTATGCATAGAAATACAATAATGGAGAGGACTTGAAATAGGCATTGGCTGAGGAGAAGAATTGATAATTGGTGCTGAAGCTCCTTGAGCAACGATGGTGGCACTGATGCTTGGTTAGTTAATAACAAAGTCACATCTTCTCAAAATGGCATGGGAAAGGGGGAAACACGACATAGATTGTTGGAGGTTTTCAAAAGGGCAAGTGTTGAAATAGGGTTAGTAAATCCTATTTTAGCACTGCTTACAGGATGTGTGCAATGAACTACATTCCATGTCTTTATTATATATGAAGGTTGTATCTTTTTTTGTTTTGCCTCATTTGAATGTAATTGGAGATGTCAAAAAAAGACACATCGTGTTTTCTTCACTGAAAAACTTTATAGACTTGTACCATTAAGGGACACACTATATCAGGATAGGCCTAAACCATGTTTAGCTCTAAGTGAAAATGGATATATGAAAATCTTCTTGGGCACATCATGTTGAGGATGGTGCACGCCATGTTTGATGTTCACAAAACTTCTAAAATATTGTAGTCGATCATCAGACATTGTTGTTTATGATCAAGCATGTTGTGATGCTCTCCAAGTGAGGATTCAAGTGATTCTTTCAAAGTAGGCACACCTTGTATACATAATGACATGTCATGAACCAGTTCACATAAATTTTGCATGTCGAGTCTGCTACACACACACACACCGTGGAGAGGTATGCACACATTGTGTATTCTGAACTTAAGCTTGTTAATGATGTTTTTTGAAACAAACATGACATGTATCCATATCAACATGTCATGTTGCCAGAAAACTATTGTAGAATATTGATTTTTCTTTGTTTTCACTATACTTGTAATGATATTTGCATATAAACTATGATGGCCTAAACTATTATATTCATCAACGACAAGTTTATTTTAAAAGAAAATGTTTTTAAAGAAATAACATAAAGAAAATCTATTCTAATAGTGGGGTCAACTCCCATAAAGGTCATGCATTTAGAGTTTGCAGTATGACTCTTCATGTCATCAACTTGCATCTGGAAGGGGGTAGGAGACTCCCTTTTCAACCTTGTCTCCTAGAGTGTACAACTTGTATCTTTGGACATTACCTTTGAAAGTAGACTCCTTGCCTTGATGTTCAACATCTCCATATGGAAAAATCTTCAAAACTACAAAGAGTATGAACCATTTAGACCATAATTTTCCTGGAGAAAGCTTTAGCCTCGAGTTGAAGATCAAAACTTGGTATCCTTCTCAGAAATATTTCATTTTGATCCTCTTGTCATGTCAATATTTTGTCCTTTCCTTTTATATTTTTGCATTCTCATAAGCATCAAGACATAGTTTTTTGATTCTTTCAATTGTATAGTCTTTTCTTGTGCTCCAATTCCATGAGAATATGGAACACTTTGCCATAGATAATCTTGAACAAAGCGGTTCCAATTGTGGTTTTGTAAGATGTCTGGTATGTCCATTATGTCTCCTCTAATTTCAATGTCCATTCTTTCCTTGAGCTAGACATCATCTTCTCTAGGATTCCTTTCAGCTGTTTGTTTGACATTTCAACTTGTCTGACTGATTGTGGATGCTATGATGTTGAGATTTTATGTTTGAATCCATATTTTCTCAAGACATTGTTGAAGTTCTACTCATTTAAATGAGTGCCTTTATATGAAATTACATCTTTTTGAACACCAAAATGAGGAAAAATAAATTTTTGAGACAGTTTAATCATAAACCTTGTATCATGAGCTTGGGCAAGGATAGTCTCTACCCACTTGGACACGTAATCACAAGCAACAAAAATTAATTTAAAAACACATGATCACGAAAATGGATCCATATAATCAATTCTGCATAAATCTAAGACTTTGATTTCAAGAACTGAATTTATGGATATTTTGTCCCTTTTAGAGATTTCACTTGTTCCTTGGCACCTATCACATGCTTTCACATAGTAATGGACATTGTGTAATGTGGTAGGCCAATAAAAGTATGTATGGAGTATCTTTAATGATGTTTTCTCTCCACTAAATTTATCCCGCCATTTTATTAGTACTTTCCTTCCTTGGTAGGGTATATAAAGGCATCTGTTTCATTTTCCGCCTCAATCTATTAAGAACTTCTTAATCTTGACTTTCAATAATGGTATATCACCATTAATCTTTTATGGGAATATTTTCCATGTAGCTCCATTATTTTTTCCAAAAGATATACAATGACCACTTTGGTAGGTTTATCTTGTAGGACCATTTAATGAACAATGAATGAGTCATTTTACTATTTAGAATACATAATACTTTTTATTAGGCATGTTGGTTGTCCCAATAATTGTTATATTGGGGTTAGTATTTATCTTTAAATTTTCTTCGAACATTATAATTTCCATAATTGTTCATTCTGAAGAAATTATTATTTTCTTAATTTTTAATTTATAAAAATATATAATTTTTCTTTCTATTTATCTCCAAAATTATGAATTTTTTTATCTATCCATTTCAATGAGTTTTTTTTTCAATTACAGTAATGATTCTTTCCAAACATTGTCGGAATAAAATTATGTTAATCAAAAAAGTAATTTCTAGTGAACTTCTTGTATCTTTGGATAAGTCCTCATTTCCAAAAGTTATTACATGTATTGATATTTGGAATACCATTTATGATATTTTTTAGTTGGGAAAACAACTTTTATTTCATTATTACCTTCTTCAGTAGAAATACTTGATTGTGAACACACCTCTGGCATACAAATCTTGGATGTTGACACAAGACATATTTTAAAAAATTTGTGATCAAATATCAAATGTCATTTCTTACGGTCAATAAACTATAAAAAATAATTTGTAGAAAACATATTTTTAGTGTGGATTTTATGAAGTAGTAAGCATATCTATGAACTGATCCTCATAATCAGATGCAACCCTTGTTTTCTTCGAAAACTAAAATTCTAGTTTCTTCCTAAACCAAAACTTACACAATTATCATTAATCCAAGCATGATCCCTTATTTTATTATATAATATAGAATTTTTTTTATTAAGAAAGGTGTCATGGTGATAATATCCTCAGTTATATTTCGAAGAACAATATATATGGTGGTTTGATAATAACATTGTTAATGCAAATATGTACTTCACAATGTGTTTTACTTTAAGTTTAATATATGTAGCACAATTAGCATGATGATTAGTTGTTTCATAATATTTTCTTGGCATAAGTTTTGTTTGGTACAACTAACATCATATCAAGAATAAGATAAATTAATTTCTTATAGAATAAGTCATTGATTTTTATAGTAATTTCACTTTTTCATTTTCTTTTGACATATTTTTAAAGATTATTAACAACTAGATCTTCATCCCCCCTAGTTTCATCAATTTATTCTTTTTAGATCACTCTTCATGCATCATTTTAAATGTTTATTCATCTTCATTGTTATCCTTTTCCAACATATATTTTTGAAGAGTTTCAACCTTATCTTTAAGTTAGTAATTTCTATTTTGTTTGTTCTTTTCTTAGGTCTTCCAACAAAGTTTGTTTATGAATAGCGTTTTCATGTTCAATTCATTTGATTATATGATCATATGAGTAGAATTGGATTACTTTTATTTAATTTTTTGATTGGGACTTTTTTTTAATCTCCAATCATATTTAAGTATCTTCCAAAGTTTGGGTTTCTTTCTTGTCTATCATGGATGAATCTATCTTTTCAAGTATAACTTATTGTTCTCTAATTAAAACATTTAAATCATCTAATGATTATTCATTGCAATGGTAATCCTTTTATGATCTTGAGGTTTCATTTAGATTTAATATACAAACAAAAGTACCAAGTTCTTATGGAATAATGTTCCTTTATTTAGTAATAATGTTCTACCTTTTTCTTAAAGTCTCATTTGAAATATATAATTGCATAACGTTCCTTTTGGATACAAACGTAACATATTATGTTTATCTTGTTCTTTGCTTGTGTTTGTTTTTCTTTGAGTATAAAATTTCTACAATTTGTTATTATCTTCACTAAATCTTTTGTAGTTTTTCTACCTTTTGGTTTATTTTAGTAAATCCATTTCACATCCAAATTGTTAACAAAAATCTCCCATTTCCCATTTCTCTATTGCTTGTTGTCTCTTTAATTGAATTTTTAATATGAATTCGTTCCAAAGAGATAATCGTATTTGATTTATTCTTTTTATTATTTCCCAATAGAATATGTCTTCTACATGGACTATGTTATTATATGCTCGTATAATATGTTCTCTTACCTTTTCAATGAATAAAATCGGTAATCCATATATACATTTTTGTCTTCCAAACAACAAAACTACAATATGGAAATTGAAAAACTTTCGAAAGTAAAATGTATTTATACCAATGACAATCAATCGACTTTTACACCTTAAGCTCATTAGTTGTTCTCTTAACTTTTCTAATACAGTGTCTTTGTGACCTATAAAACAATTGTGTCATTTTACTATTAGGGTATATTGTGTTTGATTAGGTTGATCATTTCTCAATTTTATTTGAGAACCATGCTCATTTCTTTTCATACTTTGAAATGTTTCTTATCTATGAATTTTGGTAAGATAATTAACATCATCCTCTTAATTGACCAGTAAAAGATGAAGTTATGATTTGGAAGATTATGATTTTAGGACTACAATCAGCTTGGTAAGCATTGTCATAAATTAGAATCTGACAACAAATTTGGAATATTTATTATAATAGAAATCGATCTAAATTCTATTATCTAAGATATTGTCAATCAAATTGGCATAAAGTAGTATCATGTGTCTCTTCAATTTGAAGGGTTAATTAGTGTGGGTATATAATAACATTTGTTTGGTTTTTGAGAATCGAGAAGTTTTACCAAGCTAACATAGTTGTAGATCCTCATAGACCAAATTCTATTTTTATATGTGTGTGTTTATATATTATATATGTATATATATACATATATCTTTTTAAATTTTCATGAAGCATCTTCAGGTGAAAAGGTAAATCATGCCATTCATAGTCACCAAATGTTTTAGCAAAGCTATTTATATCAATCTTTCTCATTAATTTACATTTGCCAAAATCCATATTTCATGTCAAATATAGAAAATACCCTAGCACCATGTATTCTTGTTATAAGTCCATGTTTATTAGGAATCGGGTACCAAATCCATTTAAAAACTTTATTAAGAAGCTTATATTTATAACTAGTCTAGACGCTCCTCTTTTAGGTATATATATATATAATGTGTGTATGCGAGCGTAGAAGAAATATAGACCTAAGTACATGTATCTTACCTATACTCATTTTTATTTATGGTGATTGCAAGACGGTACACAACAACACAACCTTATGGATGTGGTATATTTTTCTTAGATTATATATATATATATATATATATATATATATATATATATATATAGACTTACATATATATAATAATAACCAAATATAGCATTCCTAGATCATAAAGAAACAAGATGCATATTTTTCAACCGATGATAAGTAGTAAAATTTGCAAAACTTGTTAATTACTACATTGTTATATCTTATGATAAATGATTTATTATTGTTATCTCTTAAACATATTTACTTTAAATAATGTTGATTCAATTGAGGTGGTTGGGTTTTATTATCTCAATCTACATATACTAGTTTAGTGTTCGATACACATATGTTACATGTACCAGCCGTTATATATATAAATATATATATATATATATATATATATAAATATATATATATATATATAAATATATATATTTATATATAAATATATATATATATATATATATATATATAGAGAGAGAGAGAGAGAGGTTAGGAAGTGTGTACTAGCAGTACATGTAACTTATGTGTACCAACTATTTGAATGGCACATGTGGAGTATGCACACAAAATGTAACCATAGGGATTGATTCAACACTAAAAAGATTATATATATTTAAAATATCATTACCATATCTCATATAAATCATGGGATATAACAATATATTGTCCAGCATTTTTTTTTAATTTTTCAACTTACTATTGATTACTAAATACACATATTCTTTCAAAGGATGATGTATAGATATATGAATGCAGTGATTTTTCATACACATCTTATCTATGGGGTATGTATCACATTCATAAGGTTAGATTATTGAATAAAAATTTATAATCATCATATATGAAGATGGAGACATGTAAGGTACATGTACTCAGGTACACAATTCTTTTATCCATATATATATATATATATATTTGTGTGTGTGCATGTGTGAGCATGTATATATATATAAAAATAAATAAGTAAATAAATAAATAAATAAATATATATATATATATATATATATATAGAGAGAGAGAGAGAGAGAGAGTCAGGCTAGAATACACTCGAGTGTATAGATCATATGAATACACTCAAGTGTGTTTGCATATCAAGACTATTTTTTGTAAAATGTAAGCCATTGATCTTCACCGTCATACTATAACTAGGCTACATACACATTTTGAGCCCATTTGGATGAGTGTAAAACACTCATCCATGGGCAACAAAATCGACGCGCGAAACTAATTTGAAATGCATAATCTTTGCGGTCTTTATAACATGACCTACAAATGTCCAAATGTGCTCAAATTTTACGTATGAGCTATTCACAAGATGTATAAGAAGTTCAATGGATAATATTTTTGAAAAAACTATTACATCATGAAAAACTACTTGAGTGTATTCTGCTCCGAATACACTCGAGTGTATTCTAGCCTGACTCTTCTCTCTCTTTCTCTCTCTCTCTCTCTCTCTCTCTCTCTCTCTATATATATATATATATATATATATAGAGAGAGAGAGAGAGAGAGTCAGGTTAGTGTACACTCGAGTGTACTGGAGGCACCATATACCTCAATCATTTTTGAAGATGCAGTAAATTAAAAAAAAATCTAAACCATTGATCTTCTTAATTATCATAAGAACATACTATATAATAAATTTTAGCTCATTTAGACACTTATAGGTCATGCATCTAAAGGAGGCAAAAATCATGTATTGCAAATTAGTTTTGTGGGTCGATTTTGTTGTCCTTGGATGAGTGACTTGCACTCATCCAAATGAGTTCAAATTTTGTATGTGACCTATTATTATTGTAACCATGAAGATCAATGGATTATATTTTGGAAAAATATGGTCTAGATAGGCAAACATCATTGGGGTGTACGACATGATCTGTACACTCTAGTGTATTCTAGCCTGACTATATATATACAGAGAGAGAGAGACATAGGCTAGAATACACTCGAGTGTACAGTTCACACAGTACACTCAAGTGATATTTGCATATTAAGAATATTTTTTTATAAAATGTAAACCATTAATCTTCATTGTCATCTTATAACTAGACTACCTACAAATTATGAGCCTATTTGGATGAGTGTAAGTCAACCACCCGAAGGCAACAAAATAAGTGCAAAAAATTAATTTGAAATGTATTATTTTTTTATTCTTCATAACATGACTTATGAATATCGAGTTCAAAATTTTATATATGAACTATTCACTAGATGTTTAAGAATATCAATGGATTTGATTTATAAAAAATATTACATCATGGAAAACAGATTGAGTGTATTTTGCTCCAAACACACTCGCATGTTTCTAACCTAACTAACTAACTAACTAACTAACTATATATATATGTATATATATGTATGTATATATATGTATATATATATATATATATATATATATATATATATATATATATATATATATATATATAGACACACACACATACACATATACACACACAAATGGTAAAAGAATTGTGTACCTGAGTACATGTAGCATATATGTACTCATCTTCATCTATGATGATGGTGAAACTCTATAGAATAATCTAATATTATGGATCTGATGTATAACTCTTAAATAACATGTGTATCAAAAATCACCTCAATCTAATAGTCATAGACGATACAATAAAGGAATATAGATGTTTTCTGATCAACTAAAACTTATAAAAATAATTGTTATTTTTGGATTGGATACATCTATATCCCATGATACACATGAGATATGGTAGTGATTTTTTAAACCCTTCTCATCTTGACAATGTTCATTCAATCTATATGGTTATATGTAATTAAAAGATTCTATATGTTTAATATCAATTTTGATATATGGAAATATAGTAATTGGAATTTGAGGTAACTTACACTTTCTCATCTAAGATAAGGCAAGTCACGACATTATAAAATCACAAAAGGAACTAAATTAAACACATAGGAATAAGTAGGAGAGCCACATCATAATTCTACATTACACATAAATTAGACATACAACAACAAATAAACTCATATCGTCTGACAATATACATCCACACTATCTAGACCTAAAGCTAAATGTGTGTGAAATGATTGTGTCGCGTAGCTAAAAAACCACGATGTTAGTTGAAGGATATGTGAATTTCCAATTAAAGAAATGCCAAATTGATACAACATATTTCTAGGCAGTCTTGCGATTTGTAGTTTTTATGTATTACACTAGCTATTCATTTACTTAAAACTTTGTTTCTAGGCATTTTTTCTAGTATTCTTCTACATGCTCATAAAAAGGCATGTCCAATCCATAAGGCGGAAGTCCCATGATTCGTATTTCAGTTAAAAAGAATTCTCTCATATATAGCATTGGATATGTGGATTAGGGACAATATCGGGTTTTGGGAGATACATTTGTTATTCGCCTTACTTGCATAATCTGTACTTGCAACAGTATGCAAAGTTTATGTAGTAGCATGGAGTGATTGGATTGTCAACATAAAATCCTAAAACTTGATCCAAGATTTCTAGATCCTACTTTGCATCTACCACTTTATAATTAAATATAAGCAATCAAGCACGTGAGAAATGTATTCAAACCAACCATGTTACACTAATTTAATATTTCAAATATAATTAATACTTTTCGATGGAAAAAGTCATCATCAATTGGATCTTAGTTACTATTTTTCCATGAAAGAAGTCTCTCTCATATAGTTATAATATAGATGTATATATAATTTGATATTTAGAAAGCCAGAAAAATATTTTAGTTGAAAACTTTTTGCTTATGGAAATGTTTTATCAAGAACGTTGCAAATTTCAAGATATAGCTAAATTTCAAATCATACCCAAGATTAAAATTCCTTGATTTATGTACATTCTAATTGCTATCAACCGGAAAGAAAGCACGACTGGTGAAATTTTTTCTTACACTTTATAATGATACATTGTATGCTCCTAATTACATATGATTAGTAGCTTGAAAACTAAGATATCTCGAACCCTTCAAGTGTACATGTACATGTAGACGTGTGGATGTATGATCTCATAACAAATAAAACATACATCACTTTTCAATTTCTTGTCTCCTAAAATGTGGCTAGAACAGAATAGAGAGAGAGAGAGAGAGAGAGAGGTAGGCAAGGGGGAATAGAGAAAGGGAGGCCAGCTCTTCTCGGTCTGCATGCCAGATCCAAATCCTTTCCTCTTACTTGTTCGGTATTGCAGTCCCAAACGCCCCACACCTGAATATGGGTGTTCCTACTACTGCTGTTTATACGTCCATTGATTCATCATGTAAGAGCTCTAAGAATATAGGGGAGAAATGGGAGCACGATCAATATAATAACTAATAGGCCTAGCAACATAGCAATGCAAGTCCACTTGCGTGAGCTCTTCTGGTGCTCCCTAGCCTCCACAAGCTGCTCAGTCCCACGTCTGACAAATGAACTAGCATGCATAACGTGGCTCTCGATGTCATTTAGTTGGTGTCCTTGCGCCTCAACCAGTGCCGCCATGTCGAGGAACACCTGGTGCAGGTCCATCAGGCTCTTCTCAATTTCCTTCACGGCATCGTGCCGCTCTTGGATCTCCGAGATTGTGTCCATCACCTGCCCCCTCCCTTGTTCTTGGATGGCACGTTGCATGAAAGTCTCACTCTCTCCGGTCGAGATCAGGCGGTCGATTAGATCCTCGTCTGCTTGTGACCCTGTTACGGTGTAGTAGCGCCGCTCGATCGTCTCCTTGTACTCCCGCGCTATCCGTGCCCGTAACGCTTGGAACTCGTCCATAAGATCCTTAAGCTTCTTCCCCAGCCCACTCACAACTCCTGTCCTGGTCCTGTCTGCAGATGAACCGGGGCCACACCCAGGAACCTTACGGCTGGCTGCGTTGGATCGGTCTAGCCCCTCCAGCTTTCCCTTTATGACCTTGGCACGACGGAGCACCTGCTCCACGTCTTTGTCCATCCGGGCACGGAGCATCTTCATGGTCTTGGCATTACTAGCCGTCTTCGTCTCCTCATTTGCCTGTTGGAGCTTTTTGTGTAGCCGCTCTAGTTCTGCCATGTCCTCTTTCACATTCTCCACGTCTGCAAAGAAGCTGCTCAGGTCTGCGCCAGCCTCTTCCCCGCCACCCTGCTGTTCCAAGTCGTTCATTTGGACATCGTATTTCTTGAACGACGTGGTGGAAAATAGGTCGTTCATCTTGTCGACCTGTTGCCACCGATGATATGCGACTATGGGCTAATCGAACAGGATAATCTATGCTAATTTATGGTTAGATTTAGGGAGATGATGGGTTCTCGAGTTCCTTCTCCATCAAACTCATCCGAGAACACCCCACGGGCTTCTACAGGCTGTAGTATCTGTCACCACCATGCAAATTTTGATTCAGGATTCTGCGACGATGGTGCATGGTGGGGTGGGGGTAGGGAGTTCGGCAATGAGGGAAGTCAGAGAGGAGGTACGGGGGTATTGGCAACGTCGTGGGGAGGAAGGAATGACAAACGCACAAGATTCAGTAAATTGGGCTTAGAGCTAGAGGCCTCAAAGGGGATGAGGGTGCTATAATCACGGGATCCTATGCCGCCATCCATAATATGGGTCGATTCCGAACAATTAGGGACAGGAAAGTGTGGTTCACCATGTCTCAAGCCTCCCATATCTATTTTTTTTTCTTCTACCGTACTATCTCCCCGCAATCTCAATGAGAGCGGTAGAGTGATCCACCCGCTATATTTGTCGTCTTTTGTCAAACTTTGACCTTAGAGTTAATTATAATTCTCACATTGCGATAATAGTTAATCGTCAATCCTCCTTCCTTTATAACGTATGCCGTTACCTTTATTTTATTGTTTCAGCGAAGTATACATTAGTGGATCTTAATAAAGACTAGGGGAAAGACTTCCAATATTCTTTTTAAATATGTCGTCTTTGAGACGGTATTGGGTTTTAACAGATACTGTTTTATATGTGCTGATGGAATCCCCAAATAATTTTTGTAAATTATAAGTAATGATTCATAAGATGATACGATCTATTTACTTTTAACTCAAATCAATTAAATAAATGACAAAATGTGGGAGGACCATGAACTGTAAATTGTCACTTTTGGTGTTTTTATTCCAACGACAACAACACAACAAATTGTTTTACATTAACAGTAGCCTATATGTATTTTTATATTAATTTTGGGATAGGAAGACAAATTGTCATAAAAATAAAATGTTTTACATTAAAAGTAGCCTATATGTATTTTTATATTAATTTTGGGATACACAAGTAATTTCCACTATATCTCTATTTGATATGAAATTTCTATCCAAGTATATATATTTCTTATAGATTTTACTTTTTTCCTCCAAGTTACCTATAACTTTTCAGCCAATTATTTCTTCCATGTTTAATCAAACTTATCTTCAAATTTCCTACCAAACATTATTATAGATTTTTAGTTTATGTTTCTAAATATTACATTCCACCCAATTTTTATTTTATGTTTTTATTACATTTTTCTTCTAATATATGTTATGTCTCCCACCAATAATTCCTCCCTCTACATGTCATCACTCATATTAATTGGTGGAAAAATATGTTATAGAGAATACATAATAATGTCTCCCATTCTTCCCTTCTATTCTCCTCCCTTCCATTCACTATGACTAACAAAATAGATAAAGTCTTTTTCTTCTCCTCTTCCTCATAATTCCCCTCATATTGATCAAAACTCGTCACTTTTAAATCGTTGAATCTATTAGTAAGGTCAATTTTTTTGGATTTTTAGAAGCACAATTCAATTTTTTTAGCATTGCTCAGTCCATATTTCCAATAACTATAGTGAAATACTAGCTACATAGTACTCAAATCATTTTGTACCACATCATTGGCATTTATTTTAAAAAGCTACATATTTAGGTAAAATATATTAGTCAGAATTCATGTACGTTCCTTCGAGGTGGAGATGTTGGGAGGGGATAAGTTTTTTTGGGATATGACATGACGGATCCAATGACCAAGGGAAGGAAGAATAACATACTGAAATGTGGATGTTGCATAAAACAAGGAGCATGGATATGCGATGTTTGGGATTTGTGTGGTCGATGTGTCTGTGTTCCAACAACCTGGTTATGTGTTTATTGGTCCAATTAGTCTTTGTGTTCTAACATTCCATATGTTGGTATGTATGCCCAGAGAACCAATATGTGATGATTGTAATGTGGCATGATGTAATTTATTTGATAATAATAAAAGGAAATTCTTTTAATTATGTTTTATTCAGTTGTGAGATAATTATGTAACATAATAAATGTCTACAGAATGATGATACTTGATGACATATGTCTTCAGGTTGAGGACTTGAACAATGAGATCATATGTATGATAATAGTACATACATTCTTGTAATATCCCTAGTCAGATATTACTGTGGAAGGAAAATACACTACAGTGATACACAAGACTAGAGTGGGTATTGGTTGATGGCAGAATCTCATCAGTCGTGATATGTGATATCAAACCAAACACATAGGTACTTGTCACCTTGAGAGTGATACATGGAGACCATGTAATGGTAGATAGAATCGGTTCTCATAGTGATAATGGTGATTGTGATTCTTAGACCTGAAGTCACTACACTCATCACATGTCATTTGATGTATTTTGACATCATCCAACATGACCTTAAATAAGGGTTGCCATAAAGATGATGCTCGGGTACATTATGACATATGTGGATTGAATGTTAGTGATATAGATGAGATTTGTCTCTCCTACAAGAGATTGACATTCTGGCCACTTAATAAGTGAGACTGAAAAATGCACGGACATGCTCATGTGAGTCAATATGTGATATTGAACACATATGTATCTCAATAGTCTGCTCTATTTTAAGAAACATGAATTGAAACATTGAGAGGATGACAATTCCATACCTCGAGTTCAATCTAGATAATAGAGGCAAAGGAACTACACAATCATTGTAACATTAATCACAGATTGTAGGTTTAAGTTGTTGTCCAACTTTCCAATTACCTGGATAGCAATGATATGTTTCTAGATACCACTCATTGCTTATGATGTCATAAATTGGTTATGGACATTCACTGTCAACGTGATTTGGGACCTATAGGGTCACACACATAGGATACACCTAGAAAAAGAGTTTACTCGAGAATATGGTTTAATTTAATTACTAAAAAAAATTTAGGTATTAAATTTAAATAACAATAAATGAAAACTAACTGACATGATTGTGAACTGACCGGTTCAAGTGTAAGCTAATCGATTCAAGTGTCAAGTCAATTTGAACAACATTAACTAAATTAGAACTTGAACCGCCCAGTTTAGGAATGAACCGACTGTTTCAAAGATGTGTAACAACCGATTCAAGTTGTGAATCGACCAGTTGGAAGATCAATGAGATTGGATCAATAATTGATGTTGACATCATGTTGTGCATTAAGCGTCATATTGAAAGCCAATATATTTGTGAGGAAATATAGTGAGTTGATTGATTCAAGTGTTGAATCAACCATTTCACATATGAACCAACCGATTCAAGTGTTGAACCTATCATTTCACATGTGAATGGGCATGTTTAGCAGTGAACTGACTAGTTCATCATTCATAGCTTCTAGAAAATTCATGAAATTCTATCTCTTCGAGTCCCAGATGATCTAAAAACCCCTGACCCTGACCCTCCTATAAATAGAGGGATAGTCAAGGCTTTCAAAGACACAATAATAAACTCTGACAATTGTTGTCTTCTCACAATTATAGTAATGTGAGAGCCTAAGCAGCTCTTACCCATAATATGGAAGAGGATAGTTTTAATTTATGTTTCACCATGAGAAGACGTTCTACACTTGATGAATCTACCGAACGAGAGTCGAGCAGATCAAATGGAGGACCGAGGAGGCCAACGACGAGAGGAACCCAAAGAAAGAAAGATCTAACCAATCAACTTGAAGGCCAACAGATCAATGGTTCAGACAATCGACTGGGACAACACAAGTTTCCAATACATGTTGCTACATGTGATGTGGACTGTAGGTGGTAAAAGTTTTTTATGGTTCCAAAGAATTGCATTAGTATGAGCATAACCGTCACTTGTATATTTCTTATTGTATGTTTTTTTTGTTTATGGATATAGAATGTATATGATACATATGTATATGCATTTATATAAAATCCCTCAATAAATATTGAGCCTTAGATGCTTTTATAAGAAACACACATGAAAAGATTGATCGACTAAGTGTAGGTTATGCCTAAGTATGGTGCACCATCTGTCTCATAGAAGTGTGATGGTAGATATGTAGATCTACCAAAGTAGGGTACAAATTCTATCATGTTGGCTTTTGGGTTAGGCTTAACTAGGTGACCTTAATGAGATCGAATACCTAGAAGTATAGATATGGATAGTGACAAGGAGTTGTACACACTATCTATCCAAGATTTGCATTTAGATGTAATTGCAAAAATTTGCCTACCAAATAGTCAAGTTGTGGGCAATCACCCAAAGTTGACTCTTGATATGGTGAATTATGGATCTTGGCTCACTAGAAGATTACATACTGCAATCTTGCAAATTTGTAGTGAGGGATATCAATTTGAATAAAATAGTCGAAGAGATAATTAATTAAAGGCCTATTTAATATCATCAATTATATCAAATCAAATCAAAAGTGTTTTGACAAAGTGCACATTTTACTCTTGTAGATATAAATGGAAAACAAACAATCATTGTCATTGGTCCTTGTGAAGGATAATCAAAATGACATTAAGTTCAATAATTGGTTCATGACTTTGAGAAGTGTTCTCTATATTCCTAAGACATCAATGCCAGTGGAACCTATTTCATATGCGCCTAAGGTTTAAATGGATTCTTACTTGAAGCATGTCAATGATGTTGTAGACATCCAAAACCTTATAGGTTGTAGGAACTATGAGTGGCATGAACAACATGATAATCAAGATAGGTATAATGTATCTAAGGTGATGTTTGAGTGCAAACTGACAGAGGGAGATCCAATAGAGTCCCATGTGCTCAATATAATTGGGCATGTGGAACATCTTGATCGTCCGGGATTTCCTCTAGGTTAAGAGTTTACCACTGATATGATTTTGCAATCATTGCCTGAATCATATAGCCAATTTATTAAGTGTTGTCAGCTTAGTAGCATGGCTAAATGGATGTCTGAGTTGCTTGACATCTTGATAAATTTCAAAGAACAAATCAAGAAGGACAAACCCATGATGGTGATTCATGAAATAGATTCCAAGGACAACATCAAGGCCAAGCAGTATTCTGAGGCTAGAATGAAGTCCAAGTCTTCTGCACTCAAAATAAGGAGAGGGATAAGGAAACTAATGAACATGAAGCAAGGGATAGAGATATCTACTTTTGGCATATATATAATTGAGATTAACTTCACTACTTCTTCATCATGGGTACTAGATACTGGTTGTAGGTACATTTTGTCAAATACGAAGGAGCAAGAGACGTCGTCATGGCAGTTGGAACCTATGAGTATTTCTGCTAAGTGGACTTGTAATAGAGTTGGAGAACTACTATTATGTGTATTCCATTAATAGGAACATCATATATGTATCTTGTTTGGATAAGAACAAATTCAAATTTCTTATACATAATGGTCGATGTTCTATTAGTAAAGATGGGATCTTTTATGACAGTGCTCCAATGTCTTATGGTCTATACTTGATATATTTGGGGATAAATGTGTACAATGTGGATACCAAAAGACAACAACTCAATGAATCAAACCAAACACACCTTTGGCATTATCTTCTAGGGCACATAAATGAGAAACACATCTCCAGACTCCATAAAGATGGTTATCTAAACTCTTTTAGTTTCAAATTAATAGAGACATGTGAATCTTGTTTGTTGGGCAAGATGACAAAGACTCCCCATACTAGAAATAGTGAAAGGGAAAGTGATCTATTAGGACTCATATATACGGCTGTCTGTGAGTCTTTTAGAACAAATGCTAGAGGTGGTTATCAATACTTCATTACCTTTACTGATGATTTTAGTATGTATGGTTTTGTTTACCTAAAGAAAATAAGTTAAAAACCCTTGAAAAGTTTAAGGATTTCATGAATGAAGTGAAAAATCAATTTGGTAAAAGTATCAAGGCACTTCATTATGATCGAGGTGGATAATACTTAAGCCAAGAGTTTGAGGACCTTCTGCGAGCCCATGGCATCATATCACAATGGACTCCACCTGGAAGACCACAACATAATGGTGTATCAGAAAGAAAGAATTGCATATTACTAGATATGGTGCCATCAATGATGAGTTTTGCTAACCTTCCAATTTCCTTCTGGGGACATGAACCACAAACTACATAGTTTATACTTAACCACATACCATCTAAATTGGTTCAAAAGACACCATATGAGATATGGACTAGGAAGCATCCCAAAATCTCTTTTATTAGGATTTGGGGTTGTGAAGCTTATGCCAAGAAAATGTTTCTTAAAAAGGTTGGCCCTAGATTAGATAAATGTTATTTTGTTGGATACCCCAAAGAAACTAAGGGATACTACTTGTATAACCCATTTGAAAACAAAGTGTTTGTTGCTAGAGATGTCGCATTCCTAGTAAGGAACTTATTTTCAAAGGAATCAATGGGAGAAAAGTAGATCTCAAGAGATTTGAGATCACTAAGAAAACATTGAACCTATAGAGGCATAGATAGAACAAGGAGAGTCACATAATGTGGAATCTCAAATTTCTCATGTAACATAAGAACCTTGTAGATGCACTTTGACCCGGAATGATTTGGTTATCTTGTGACTCAAGAAGGCAGTGAGTTGGTCATTGATGATGACACAACAACCTACCTATAGGCTATTGAGGGACCAGAGCCAAAGGAATGGCTTGAGGCCACAAGATCTGAGATGGAATCTATCTATATCAACAAGGTATGGACCCTTGTGCGTCCACCTAAAGGGGTAAAACCCATAGGGCACAGTGGGTCTTCAAGAAGAAGACCGACATGGATGGTAATGTACAGACCTATAATGGAATATTGGTTGCAAAAAGTTTCAAACTAGTTTAAGATTTTAATTATGATGAAAATTTTTCACCTATTGCCATAGTCAAGTCAAATAAGATCATGCTTCTCATTGCAACTTATCATGACTATGAAATAACCTTAGGGTTTTATAAATCCAAAGGAAGCTGAAAAAGTGTGTAAGCTACAAAGTTCAAACTATGGATTAAAGCAAGCATATCTGAGCTACAATCTTTGATTTGACAAAATAGTCAAAGAGTTTGAATTTAGTTAAAACAAAGACGAGCCTTATACATATAAGAAGGTTAGTGAGAGCATAATTGTATACCTCATATTGTTGTATATGTCATACTATTGATGGGGAATGGCATTCCTACTTTACATATGGTAAAGAATTGGCTGGGAAGTACCTTCTTTGTGGAGGATTTAGGAGAAGCATCCTATATCTTTGGATTCAAGATCTATAGAGATAGATCTAGAAGGCTTCTTGGCTTAAGCCAGAGTACATACATTGACAAAGTGCTGAAGAGGTTCAGCATGCATGACTCAAAGAGAGGGAATTTCCCATGTCCCTTGGAATTAGCCTCTCTAGAGCCCAATGTCTGGTGAAAACTGGGAAAGAATGAGTAAGATTACATATGCGTCTCCAATTGGATCTATCGTGTATGCTATGTTAGCACTCATCTTGAGATCTCGTATGCCTTGAACATGATGTGCAAATATTATTCAGATCCCGGTGAGAGTCACTGGATTGCTGTAAAGAACATCCTTAAGTACTTGATAAGAACTAAGGATCAATTTCTTGTTTATGGCGGTCGGGAAGAGTTGGGTGTAAGGGGTTACACCGGTGCAAGTTTCCAAACTGACAAAGTTGATTATCGATCAGAATCAAGATTTGTGTTTTATATCAATAATGGAGTTATCATCTCAAGAGTTCCAAGTAAGAGACGGTTGTTGATTCAATAATAGAGGCCAAGTATATTATTGCTTCCTATGCAAAAAAGGAAGTTATCTAGATCAAGAAGTTCATTAGTGAACTTCAGGTGGTTCCAAGCATTAGAGATGCAATACAGTTGTATTATGACAACAATAAAGCTATTACACATGCTAAGGAGCTCGAATCACATCAGCATTCCAAGCACATACTACGGAGATTCCATTTCATAAGAGAGATCGTATAGTGAGGAGAAGTGAAGATTTGTAGAATACCGACAGAAGGCAATGTTAATGACCCATTGACAAAAGCACTTTCATAGCAGAAGCATGATGGACATGTTAGATAATTTGGAATAAGATTCATGAGTAGTATCTAAGTACAAGTGGGAGTCTGTTGGTATGTATGCCTAGAGAGTCAATCATGTGATGATTAATGTAGCATGTTGTAATTGATTTGATGACAATAAAAGGAAATCCCATTTATTATGTTTTATTTAGTTATGAGATAATGATGTAACATAATAAATGTCTAAAGAATGATGATACTCAATGAATATGTCTTCAAGTTAAGGACCTGAACAATGAGATAAAATGTATGATAAGAATACATACATTCTTGTGATGTCCCTAGTCGGATACTATTGTGGAAGAAAAATAGACAACAATAATACACAAGACTAGAGTGTGTGTTGGTTGATGACAGAATCTCATTAGTCAATGATATGTGATATTAAACCAAACACATAGGTACTTATTAGAGAACAATGTATCAGACATACCCACCTTGAAAGTGATACATGGAGATCATGGAATTGAAGTTAGAGTCATCTCTCATAGTGATAGTGGTGATTGTGGTTCTTAGACTTGAAGTCACTATACTCATCACATGTCATTCAATGTATTTTGGCATCATCCATCATGATCTTGAATAAGGGTCTCCATAAAGATGATGCTCAGGTACATTCTGACACATGGGGATTGACTATGAGTGATGTAGATAGGATTTTTCCCTCCTACATGATATTGGTATCCTAACCACTTGATAAGAGAGACTGAGAAATGTATAGCCATGCTCATGTGAGTCAGTATGTGATATTGAACTCATATGTATCTCGACATTCTGCTCTAGTTCAGAAAACATGGACTGAACGTTGAGAGGATGATGATTGTAAGGAGTTGGACCTGATAGTGGGCCCACTCAATGGTACATAAATGATCCATGAAATATTTAAGAAGCAAAAAATATAACTATTTACAAGGTTACAAAATATTTCTATGCACATAACTTTCTCACCTTAAGGGTGGTACATAAAATGAACATGTTACATCTATAAACACATAAGACCATATGCAAAGGGTAACAAGGTTATCTCAATCTATTCTTATGTTCACCAATGAGCTCATGATCATCCCGAGTCTATGTCCAATAAAGTACTTACACCTGGGTGGATGGAACACCAAAAAAATTGGAAAACAAGATATGTATCAACAAAAGATGAGTATGTACATTAGATCAAGAGACACCTCCTCTCTCTCTAGGGATCGCTCTCCCTTCTCACTAGAATCTTCCCCAGTGGCTACTGCTGGGGGAGGGAGCATCACCCCCGACACCTTCCTCCCCCTGGCCCTTCAACAGTTCACGGTGGTTTCTGAGTTTGAAGCGTGCAATGAAGCGTTGGAGAAAGGATGTTGTGTTGGGTGCTGCCTCGGATGCGCTGGGTGGTGAGGAGATGAGCAGCGCCATGAGGATTAGTGTCTGGGCCAAATTTTTGTGCTTCGACATGTCGACTCCATAGTCCTTTTGAAACAATATACAATCATTCGGGCATGTGTGTATCTTCTTAGCCTCCATTCCCATTGGGCACAACAATTTCTTTACCTGGTATGTTGAGATTGGTAGCTCGTTTCCTTCAGGAAGCATTTCTTTCAACAAAGTCAACAATGAAGTGAAGCTTTTGTCGCTCCATCTATTGTTAGCTTTCAACTTATACAATCTCAACACAGCGCTAAGCTTCGTAAACTTAGCACATCCTGTGTATAATGGTATCTCAGCATCATGCACAATGTTTGTAAAGATAGGAGGTGGATCGGTGTGCTCTACCCTACAACTATCCAACATCGCATCAACGATGTCTACTGGAACTGGTTCGTTCACATCTACATCAGCGGAGGCATTTCTTCTTCCACCCAAGCACTGCTATCGACATCCACTGGTTTCGAGTTTGAAATCTCTCCATGCCAGTGCCATTCTGTATAGCTTTGTACAATCCTGTTGCACATGACATGACTTTTGATTTCGTCACCAGTGCTGACTTTCAAGTTGTTACCGCAATGCCTACATGGACAGTAGAACCTATCTCCAGGTTCTTTCCTATGTTCCTCGGAAAATCTAATAAACTGATCAAGACCAGATATAAGCTCTGGGGTGCAGCGATTGCGAATGGACATCCATGATCTATCCATTCTATGATCAAAGAGAAATCAAGTATATATTAGGACAAGATTAGGGTCTACGGTTAACAAATACATGTGATGTCATTCTTATATATAATAAATGTGTACCACCTATCCCATCCTTGAACACCTAATCTCACTAGTAAGTGTATAATGTGTATTGGGTTTCCAAGAAAATTTCGACAGCATTTCCCCACTGTTCTCTAAGTACATATGTACTTAGAGAACAAATGAGGAAATGCTACCAAAATTTTCTCAAAAACCCAATACACATTATACACTTACATCCTAAGTGAGATTAGGTGTTCAAGAATAGTCCCAAACTGGGGACTATCCAAGATTTACTCCTAATGAGTAAATCTTAGATGGGTTTCTAGGCCAACAAACATAATAATAGATATGTACATGTTAGGGTTTCATCACAATTAATGTTAGGGTTTCATCACAATTGATGTTAGGGTTTCATCATTATTAGGTTTAATCAAATCAAATCAAGTTTAAATCTTAAGTACATATGTACTAACATCAAAATTTACTGAATTAGGTCAAACATTAGGATTAGAAGCACAAATATATGCAAGCAAAAGATTTGTTCGTATCCTAGGATTTACATAAACCATTACATAAATATTTGTTCATATCCTTACCAACAACAAGCACGACCGTGGCTGTTGGTAAAGAGCTAGGGAGAAGGAAGCAAAGCGGCTAGGGCTACTTGGAGCTAGCGTGGAGAAGAGCAGCGGCGAGCGACGGCAGTAGTGGCGGCAGTAGTGGCGGTGAGTAGGCGAAGAGAAGAGAAGAGCGGCGCTCACAGTGGCCAGGAGACGAGCCGAGTAGTAGAGAAGAACAGAGAAGCAGTGGCGGCGAGCGGCGGCAACAGTAGAAAGAGGTCGCAGCGGTGAGCAGAGGCACACCAGCAACAGCGACGAGCAACAACAGCGGGGTCGTCGACGATTTTAGGCGAGAGCAGCGAGCACAGGAAAATTATTGTGAAGAAACAGGAAGAAAGGGGGAAGAGCCGGGTGATCGAGTCTATTAAGTTGGTCAACAACGTCAGTTATCTACAAAACCGACGCCTATTACTCGTCAGCGTCGGTTGTTAGTAAAAAACCGACGTCCAATTAGACAATCTTTGCCCTAAATTATTTGGCGGGAACCATTATCAGCGTCGGTTATCAAAGGATTAACCGACACTGAAAGTGAAACTTTTCATGCAAATATCCTTCTTAAATAGGCATCAGTGAATAGTTAAAAAACCGACGCTGTATGTGACACAAAATTTTTTTGCTCGAAATTTGGATTTCACGGGCGATATTAGGCGTCGATTTGTTATACCCAGCCGACGTTGAATACAAAGTGGTACTCTTGTCTGGTTTTCCTAAATAACCGACGTTGAATATTATAGGCGTCGGTTTACCTTAATAACCGACGCCCAGAAAAGCGACACGAAATGTTGTTTCTGTAGTAGTGATGTTAGATTATTCGACTGATTTAACTATCGTAGACACTTATGCGTAACCATTAGGGTGCACTAATACTCACATAATTGTGATAATCCTAGGATAAGTCATTAAACCTTTTGCTTTTGATGTTTTCTAGCATGTCTATGATATACACATTATGTGGATTGAGCATGCATGTATACAAAGTTAGAATATTGACATGATTTTTGGATTTTGAGATATAAACTAGATCCTTTAAGGTTAGTCTTATCTGACCTGTAACATGGAGTTATCTCAACATAGTTCTGCTTGAGACTCGCCATCCAAGGGCTAGATACTATCCTATGTAAACTTGCAATATCTCATTAATGAGGGTTTGTTGAAGGAGGATATAGGTTTCAAGTATTCTTTGTATTTCATCCCACACGTACCCACAAGGTAAGAATGATGCTTATCTCTCTTGTCTTATAAATGTACGATCATGTAGTTGGATCACATAATACAACTTTATGGCATGTAATTTTTCTCCAAGGACATATAGAGGAACAATCGTGTTTGGAAGCTATAGAGGAAACTCTTTTTGTTAAAAATTTGGATGTACACCAACACTGAGGTTATGAGAGGTAGGTACCTCTAAGGTTGATACTTAAAGAGCTATCCACTCACTCCTCACCACCATGTAATTATTTTACCTAATGTGTGAGTGGAGTAGTAGCTTGACTATCTAGTTCATCTGGCCTTATAATGACACCATGGATGTAACCCAACTAGGGAAATAGAAACCCTAATATCTTCTTATTATGGTTATATGAGCTTACTAATTAATGATGTTTTGGGATGTGCTAGCCTATGTCACGACTGAGAGAATGGTGGAATAATGGAGGTCATTTCTAGTAGGACCTACTAGAAATTAACTACATATTAGGAGAAACTTCCTCTCCTCCTAATTTGGAATTTAGAGATGCTTGTTATATACCTTGGAAGTGTTTGTTTAGAGAAGTGAAGTGACACTAGTATGATAGTATATTTCTTTAGGTGGTGCTTAGTGGTTGACTCAGTCCCCAGATCGATTTGGGTGCCATTTTTGGAATTTTATCATAATATTTTCATCATAAAACTTTTTTCGTTATAAAATTATGTGTACAAAAAGGGCTTTCAAATTTTATTGATCAATTTTGGAACCGATTCTCGACCACAAAAAGGTAAGAGTCGTAGAGAAACCATTTAGCAATGAAATCTTTGACTTGCATGTTCAACCCTCATTCCCTAGGCATGAATGTGCTATAAGAGTTAAGGGGAAGATGAACCAATATAACAACCATAATCTAGTTTGCTACCCCCATCGACTCTCTATATGGGTAGATAGCCCCTTTTAAGGGGTGGATCCTTGTACACTTTGGTATGTAATATGATTAAATGAATAGTTGAAATCAATGGCTATTAGAATTAGGGGTAGTGAATAAGCATTTCTAATTTTGCAATCATAAATGTTTCTTTGGAAAAAATCTTCACTAATCCCTATAGGATGAACTTAGTTCAGATAATGTAATAATTTGCATAGAAGCATGAAAAAAGAATGTGTATACCATACTATTCTAGGATTGTAATGCTAAGAATGAACTACAAGGATGACATGAAATTTCAAACCATGATATACTACATTGAATGAACTAGAAACTCATGACTTGATTAGGAGATATAATTCAATAAGGCAGGCTATAGTTGAGTGGATTTTGGGGATGGAATCCGCTTTATGGAGTGGAGTGTTGTAACATACTCAAACCTAGGTATGTATACTAATTTTTCCTATCCTTAGGTCCGATTTTAATTATATGAGGATTATATCCTTTTTCTTAAATTAAATTAAATAGGAGTAGTTAGACCCAAGAAAATATAATGACAAATATTATACTAAGTAATGATAACAAATAAATTAATTAGTTAAGTCATAATTTAAAAGTTAATATTATAAAATTAATTCATTAATTGTATTTGACGCTCTAATACCCTTCTATGTCCTATATTTACCATATTACCATGAGGCCCTTGGGGTTTCAAAGGACATCACTACATAGGTACCTATACCCCTAGAGACCTGAAGCGAATGACTGACACCAATGATATAAGTGAAATATATGTAGAATGAAAAGACCTACAAAATAAAAATCATAAGGGATAATGTGAACAAACTCAATTCCCCTGAGAAATGCATTCCCCCCTTTGGTTGATGACAATTAAGAAACCTCGATGGAGTTAAAAAATATCCATTTATTAGATTCACTTTTTGGGCACGACTCAGTCTAATTTTGCAACTATGATACCATATGTGGAGGCATCATCTCCACACATGAAATACAATAAACTTTGTATTCAGACTTCAATCAAATATTTATTTCTGCTTACTACGAGTTTTAGATATAGAGTTTCCATCTTTTCTACACATAAATTGAATATGTGATAAATATCTTGAGCTAGAATTAATGTTATATCGGTAACACCAATTCTAATTTGACCCTAAACCAGACCTCCAAGACCAAGCCTAGACCTAAAACGTTTTATATGAATACAATGGTGATAGATTCGTGTTATGTAATAATTTTAGATTCATTGATTGGACTAAGTCTTGGTTGGATCTAAACTCCAGTTGCTTGGATTTAGATTGCTTGGACATCACTTCTCGTCAAAAAGGTGCATGATTACTTGATGAATAATTGATTTTGATGGTTTTAGTATTTTTTTCTTCAATGTTTTGAGTATTAATAGAAATTAATTGTCATGCAGTGTATATTATTATTACAAGTAGATGTACACAATTTTGATTTTACCCACATAAAAGGGTAGAAATATGCTCATCGTGTTTTTGTTTGCCAACATTTTAGACTAGCTATATAATTTGAAGATCGATGAAATGGAATGAGATGAGAATGAATCAAAATATATTAAAGCTAAAGACATCTAAAGGATTATATAGGTAAACTCATTGTTCCCTTTAGTAGTATCTTTAATTTTGAAAATTTTATACAACTCCATCAAGGAGCATCCATCTTCCATAGGGTAGAGCTAAAAATAACCATAGGGTCAAGTAAAGATGCTATCAGAGGTACATGAGAGACAAGGGGTCATGAGGAAGAAATCACTCCATAAGTACATAAGATCCATGGGGTCATGAGAAAAGCATTCCTCTAGTAGATGAGGCCAGAGGGGTTTAGATACTCACTCCATGAGTACATGAGGCTGGATTGGTCACTGTAAAAGCACTTTATAAGTACATGAGGCCCTTGGGTTTCAAAGGAGATCACTACATAGGTACCTATACCCCTAGAGACCTTAAGCAAATGATTGAGACCAATGATATAAGTGAAGTATATGTAGAATGAAAAGAACTACAAAATAAAAATCATAAGGGATAATGTGAACAAACTCAAGTCCCCTGAGAAAAGAATTTTCCCCTTTGGTTGATGACAATTAAGAAACCTCAATGGAGTTAAAAGATATCCATGCATTAGATTCACTTTTTGGGCATGACTCGGTCTAATTTTATAATATGATACCATATGTGGAGGATCATCTCCACACATGAAATACAATGAACTTTGCATTCAGACTCCAATCAAATATTTATTTCATCTTACTATGAGTTTTAGATATTAAGTTTCAATCTTTTCTACACATAAATTTAATACGTGATAAATATCTTGAGCTAGAATTAATGTTATATCGATAACACCTCACCGTCTCATGGATGTAGTTACACGATGGTTCATGTATTTAAGGCCTAAATGAAAATACAATCACCAATTGATCATATAACGCAATAGATGTGAGACCACACTTAAAATAACCATGATTTCAGACTTAGTTGGTATTTATATTCACCTTAATTGAAGTTACTAATACTGGGCTAGATAAAAAAACTTTCTGAGGTGGTTTGGTATCCCAATACTGCATGAGGATAATGGAGTTTTCATTCACCTTAACACTATTGGTTTTGAATTTTTGGGACCAATTTTCTTAATGGTGGGGTGAATGTGGCAGCTTCAAACTTTGGAAGTCCTAGATTTAATAGGGAATTCAAGAATATTATGTTGAGAATAAAATTTGAGTAATGAGTGAAATGGTATGACCTCGATTAATGATTTTGAGCCTAGGACTTTAATTTAGTATTTGATTCAAGAAAGTAGGGTAATGTCAAGATTAATTTACAAATATATTTAAATAAAACTTAGAATAAGGTGATTATGGTGAATCAATCCTAAGAGGTGGAACTGAGAATATTGTAAAGCTTTTAGATTCATCACATAGACTAGGTTTGAATCACGATATCTAGAACCCAATTAAACCCTAAATTTGACATGATTGAGTTTTTAAATAGGCCCTCAACATATAAACTAAGAATTAAATATTTTGTACCTCTATTGAATTCTAATAATATTTTAAATATTTTGATAAATAGGTTTTAAAATAATAAATGGAATTTTGGAAGATTCCAAGTTGGTTAATAACCTATATAAATAATTGTTGGTTTTTTTTTCTAATGTCTTGAGCTAGAATCACTAGAGGTCCCTGATGAGTTCCACATCCTCTTAGAGCCCTAATTAAGGTATACCAACATGAATTCTCTTTTTCCTCTCTATTTTAAATACCCATAGACTTGTCCTAGATTCACCTTGCTTCTTGCCACCTCTCCCTCCATATTATCTCTTGTTGGGTCTATTATATTTTACTGAAAGAAAGGGAAGCCTCAGTCATGTTTTACGAAGCTCATAGCCAAGATTCAACCATAAAGTTGGTTGTCTAGCTTCCTGGATTGCATGTTGGCTGAGGAGGAACAATACCCTCAGAGATTTTACACTCATGCCACCGACCCACATGACCAAACTAGGTCACAACATAGGGGTGAAGAGTTCCTTCTTCCCAGTTTGAAATTCAACCAAGGCATGCCCCACTAAGGGTGACGCCGTAGGTTGTGATTGGTTGATAAATAATTTATTTTATAAAAAATACAGTGATCAGCCGAAGCTCTATATATAGGCAATATTAATATCAAATTCATCAGAAAAATATGTAGAATTTAAAAATAAGTGTTTCAAGACCTAGTTTATTCTCATAGTCATAAAGTATACTTTGATGGATAGATATAAGATGATTATTATATGCAAACCCTAATTTTTTAAAATCAAGAAGTATATCTTGTTCAATATGATTCTAGTATGATATAATATGATAAAACCCAATTTAAGGGATTGTTTAACCCATCATGCACACCTTGCATTAGCAGTGAGATCAAATCATATTAGATTTTAGGAGTAGGCATTCTTGTATGCATGTTTAATTCAATCTTAGAAGATAATTATACGACATTAATGCCTTTAATTATGTTTATACATAATAATTATAGTTTTCTTGTAAATGTTAAGTTTCTATCGAATACTACTGCAAATCTCAAATCTCAACCACTTATAAGAGCTTGTCTAATGTATGGATGTTTTTGTATGCATATAGGTGGCTAACATCAAGTATTGTCTCTCAGGAGGTTGATGAATGTACAAGTTAACGATCTAGTGGAGTGTCATCGATACAAAACAAGGAGTTATATTCATTTTTCAATTTTATTATATATAAAATTTTTGTTTGACCTTTTTGTAATAAGTTTTGTGAAAATAATGTGTACACAAATCAATGTAAATCATATCATATGCAAATTTATTGTATTATTGCAAAAAATGATATACAATATGCGACAACATTTTAGTGCAAATATTTATGATCCATGTTTTCATGTTGTTATAGGAGATTTTAACTTAGGGATGCTACACACTTCATTCAAGTGTTGAAAAAAACCCATCTCCACAAAACAACATGTGATCATCATTTATAGACCTTCAAACTACAAGAGAGAGTGAGAGAAAGAGATACACATTAATTCTAAGCATTGAGAAACACTAGAAACCCTAGTGCAACCTCGAAGGTTAGTGCCATACAAAGATGAATAAGGTAAGTGATGAGTTTGATGTTCAACTTAGTGGGAAACAAATGAGAACATCCTTCCTTCAATTTCATAACATCCAAACAAGGTAAAGGAGACCTCATCCCTATTCCTTCCTTTATTTTTCCAATATCAAGTAATGTAATGATAGAAGCACAAGAGATAAATGATTTCTCTGAATGTGAATCTAATTTATCCCCTTGTTGAATCCTTCTAAGCATGAAGTAAACTAAGGATGTCTCAAGCCACACCTAATTTCTTATGAAAATGATTATTCATTTCCTCTATGTTTAGGAAATACCAAGCTTGGACCATGTTTGAATTCCTAACACCTCAATGCCATAACTATATCTTAAATCATAGATTAACCTTATTATGTCAGTTTTATGGAATTTTATATAGTTTTCTATAATATCTCCCCCTAAAAATTATGGCGACTCTAAAAGGTCCTACCCTCTGCATCGTATAGATCCAGGATTTGATAATCCCATGTTATTAAAAGAATGAAAACAATGATGAACATACTAACTACCATGTACAAAAGATATTTTCAAATCACACATCTATTGTATTTGCCATGTTATATTTCTTGGCATGTCAAAGTATCATGCAATGTTTAATTCTTCATGTTATTTTGTACATATTATTTTTTTTTCTCATTGCTAAATTATGCATATTTGGGGTTCACATTTATTGTTGGGTTTTAGAGGAGGCAGAGAAGCAGCGAAAACAAAAAAAATTCTCCCTCAAACCCAGAATAAAAGGAATCACGTCAACGTCTATATAATAGGAAAGATAGTTTGTGGATGCATACCTTGTCCCGAGGCTTGCTCGGCGATAGTACCTCACGCCTTGTGCGGTCTTCACCTCCGGTCTTGGATGGTGTCTGTGCAGCTCCTGGTCACACCGGGACTGACTCCTCCTCCTCCTACCGGACTGTCGGATGAGAGTTGTCCTCCTGAGCGGTAGTGACCTCCCGCCTCTGAAGTAGTCCACACAGACCACATGGAACTCCACACTCCTTGTCCCACAAGGAAGTGGAAGGAGTTGCACCCTCCTGTTGACGTACTAGTCACCAACACACTCTCCTACTACCAATTGCAACTGCAGTTGTCTTTCCCTTGCTGCACCTCCCTTTGCGGGAAGCACTTGCTCGGGCTCTCTCTCGGTTACCAAAACAAGAGAGCACGAAAACTTTTCAGAGCAACCGACTTGCACTGAGTCATCTTCTGAGAAGCCCCCAATACCCTTATATATATAGGTGAGTCATGGGACAGGGTTCTCTATGCCCGGCAATATGGGACTAAAAGTAGGAGTAGAAGGGTTCGAGATTTTCCAAAAAAGCAACCAACTCGCAACTTGAACCGATTGTTTCATAACTGAAACGGTCGTTTGGACCCTCCAACCGATCGGTTGGACACTCCAGCCGATCGTTTGGATCCTTGAGCCGATCGATTGGACACTCCAGTCGATCAGTTTGTGATCCTGGTTCAACTCAAACTGACTTTCCTTCTTTTGTTTCTAATTGGTATCGAATACCAATCCTATTTCCAATCAAATTGGGCAAGTGAAATGAAAGGAAAATTCTCACCGACCTGACTTTCCCAACTTGCTTGGTTGCACCAGTTGAACCGATCGATTCAACAATTGAACCGCTCATTTCACTCTGTACATGAGCCGATCAGTTCAACACTTGAGTTGACCGGTTCAACAACCTCAGCCGACCGATTCATCACATGAATCGATCGGTTGGAAGTGCAGGTTGTGCAGAATCAGTCAATTGCGATTTCAATCAATCTGATACTCCAATCAATGCGTCCAACACCTTGAACATTATGATATTGAGCTATCGATTAATTGAGTGTTTAATTGAACTACTAAACTCCTTTAGTAACCAATCTAAACATTGCTTGTAGACAAAACTCCTCTTCCAGGTTAAATCCTATGTGTGTGACCCTGTAGGTCCATTTCACGTTGGCAGTGAAAGTCCATAACACTTATGACTTCACAAGCAAAGAGTGGTGCCTAGTCACACATCAGTGCTACCCAAGTGAAATAGAAAGTTGGAGAACAACTTTCAATCCTACAATCTGTGAATGGTGTTACAATGAATGTATAATTCCTTTGTCACTGATATCCTGAATGAACTCGAGGCATGGAACAGTCATCCTGTCAACATTCATTCATTTTCTTGATCTCAGAGCAGACCGAGTGAGATGTGTATGACATCAATATCACATATTGATTCACATGTGCATGCACATGCCTTTCTCAATCCTACTCATCAAGTGGCCAAGGATATCAAACTCCCTCAGGAGGGACAAATCCCATATCTATCACTCACCCCTCAAAAGCCCCATGTGTCAAAGCCACCCAATCATCACCTTTATAACAATCCATGTTTTAGGACTGTGTTTGATGATGTCAAAGTGTACCCAACGACATGTGTTGAGTGTAGTGATTTTAGGTCCAAGAATCACACTCACCACCATCGTTGTGAGAGCTTACTGTGACTACCAAGTCATGGTTCCATGTGTCACTCTCACGGTGGGTCTGTCCAGTACCTTGTTCTCTAACAAGTACTTATGTGCTTGGTTTGATATCACTATATCATGACTAATGAGATTCTGTCATCAACCAACACACAATCTAGTCTTTAGTGTTATTGATGTCTATAGTTTTTTCCACAATAACAACTGACTAGGGATTAAACAAGAATGTATACTCTTAACATCCATATGATCTCATCGTTTAGGTCCTCAACCCAAAAGCATATGTCATTGAGTAAAATCATTCTTTAGACATCTATCATGTTACACCATCATCTCAGAAACAGTTTAAACATATAGATCGGAAATTGCCTTTTATTATTATTCAAATCATTTACAAAGTATCCCATTACAATCATCATATGACTTTCTCTATGGGCATACATACCAATAGACTCCCACTTGCACTTAGAGCCAGTCACCCAGGAATCGCAGTCCTTGTGACCTAGCATGACCATCATGCTTCTGCTGAGAAAGGGCCTTAGTCAGTGGATCAACTACTTTGTCTTCAGTTGGTACTTTGCAAATCTTCACATCTCTTCGCTGTATGATCTCTCATATGAGATGGAAGCGCCGCAGTATGTGCTTGGACCACTGATGTGATCTGGGCTCCTTAGCTTGTGCAATAGCTCCATTATTGTCACAATAAAGCTCAATTGCATCACAGCTACTGGGAACTACACCAAGTTCAAAAATGAACTTCCTGATCCACACAACCTCCTTTGCTGCATGTGAAGCAGCAATATACTCAGCCTCTGTAGTAGAATCGGTAACTGTTTCTTGCTTGGAACTCTTCCAGCTCACAACTCCATTATTAAGGCAAAACACAAATCCTGACTGCGATCTGTAATCATCTTTATCAGTTTGGAAGCTTGCATCGGTGTAACCCTTTACAACCAGCTCTTCCTCACCGCCATACACAAGAAACTGATCCTTAGTCCTTCGCAAGTACTTGAGGATGTTCTTCACAGCTGTCCAGTGAGCATCCTCGGGATCTGATTGGTACCTGCTCGTCATGCTGAGAGCATATGAGACATATGGGCATGTGCACAACATAGCGTACATGATGGATCCGATGTCTGATGCATATGGGATCCCACTCATACGCTCCCTCTCTTCACAAGATTGGGGACATTGAGCTCTAGAGACGATGACTCCATGTAGCATGGGGATGTTGCCTCTCTTTGAGTTCTCCATGCTGAAATGCTTCAACACTTTGTCAATGTGCGTGCTCTGAATTAGTCCGAGAAGCCTTCTAGATCTATCTCTATAGATCTTAATTCCTAGAATGTTGGATGCTTCTCCTAAGTCCTTCATTGAGAAAGTATTCCCAAGCCAAGTCTTTACCTTCTCTAAGGCTAAGACATCATTCTCCATCAAAAGTATGTCATCCACATACAATATGAGGAATGTGGTCGAGCTCCCACTAACCTTCTTGTACACACAAGGTTCATCTTCATTTTGAATAAAGCCAAACACTTTGACTTCCTCATCAAATCGAAGATTCTAACTCCGAGATGCTTGCTTCAATCCATAGATTGACCTTTGTAGCTTACAGACTTTATTGGCATTCTTTGGATCTACAAAACCTTCAGGCTGTGTCATGTACACATCCTCATTTATATTCTCGTTAAGGAATGTGGTTTTAACATCCATCTGCCAAATCTCATAGTCATAATAAGCTGCAATAGCAAGCATGATCCTGATGGACTTAATCATGGCAACTGGAGAAAAGGTTTTGTCATAGTCAACACCTTGAACTTGTCAAAAACCCTTCGCAACCAATCTGCCTTTATAAGTTTGCACATTGCCATCCATGTCGGTCTTTTTCTTAAAGACCCACTTGCACGCTATGGGTTTTACTCCTTCGGGTGGTTCCACCAAAGTCCATACTTTGTTGGAGTACATGGATTCCATCTCAGATCTCATGGCCTCAAGCCATTTCTCAGAATCTGGTCCCTCCATAGCCTCTACGTAGGTAGTTGGATCATCATCTATGATCAACTCACCACCTTCCTGAGTCACAAGGTATCCAAACCTCTCAGGTTCAAGGCAGGTCCTACTAGATCTACGAGGTCCTTGTGTTACCAGAGGAGAATGAGATCTCACAACACCTTATGAATCTCCATTTTCCTCTTGTACATCTATCGGTTCCATGTTTTCTTGTTGGGCTTGAACCTCTTCAAGCTCTATATTCCTCCCACTGCTTCCTTTGGAAATAAATTCCTTCTCTAGGAACACAGCTGTCCTGGCAACAAACACTTTGTTGTCAGTAGGGTGGTATAAGTAATATCCCCTCGTTTCCTTGGGGTATCCAACAAAATAATATTTATCAGATTTGGGTCCAAGCTTATCAGGAAACATTTTCCCAACGTAAGCCTCACAACCCCAAATCTTCAGAAAAGACAAATCGGGACGCTTCCCAGTCCATATCTCATATGGTGTCTTTTGAACCGATTTAGATGGTACACGGTTAAGTGTAAATGCGGCGGTTTCAAGAGCATAACCCCAGAAAGAAGTTGGAAGATCAACAAAACTCATCATTGATCACACCATATCCAACAATGTGTGATTCTTCTTTCAGACACACCATTATGCTATGGTGTTTGTCCATTGTGATACAATACCACGGGCTCACAGAAGGTCCTCAAACTCCTGGCTTAAGTATTGTCCACCTCGATCGGAACGAAGTGCCTTAATACTTTTACCAAGTTGGTTCTGCACTTAATTCATGAAATCCGTGAACCTTTCAAGGGTTTCAGACTTATGTTTCATCAGGTACACATAGCCATACCTACTGAAGTCATCAGTAAAGGTAATGAAGTACTGATACCCACCTCTGGCATTAGTTCTAAAAGGCCCACATACATCAGTATGTATGAGTCCTAATAGATCACTAGCTCTCTCACCTTTACCTGAAAAGGGAGTCTTGGTCATCTTGCCCAACAAACAAGATTCACATGTCTCTATTGATTCATAATCAAAAGAGTCTAGATAACCATCTTTATGGAGTCTAGAAATGCGCTTCTCATTTATGTGCCCTAGACGACAATGCCAAAGATATGTTTCGTTTGAGTTGTTGAGTTTTTGCTTTTTGGTGTTTACGTTGTATACACTTGTCTCCAAATCTATCAAGTATAGACCATAAGACATTGGGGCACTGCCATAAAAGATCCCATCTTTATAAATGGAACATTTTCCATTCTTAATAAGAAATTCAAATCCATCTTTGTCCAAACAAGAGACATAAATGATATTCCTATTTATGGCAGGTACATAATAGAAGTTCTTCAACTCTATTATTACCCCACTTGGTAGAGTTAACTCATAGGTTCCTACGGCACTGGCGGCAACTCTTGCCCCATTGGCAACACGTAGTTCAACCTCGCCTTTCCCCAAAGGCCTACTTCTCTTAAGATCCTTCACATTTGAACAAATGTGAGATCCACATCCGGTATCAAGTACCCATGACGAAGAAGTAGTAAAGTTAATCTCTATCATGTATACACAAGAAGTAGAGATCTCTATCTCTAACTTCTTCTTCCATCTTTACTTCCATCCTCTCCATGTAGAAGAAATTGGTTTGGCGAGAAAACCCTTCTCTCCCTTACCTTCTTTCTTCTTAACCAACGCATTAAGCGTACATAGAGTGGATTCAAAGGCTCTTGGTATATCTGGATTGTGCAGAATACTTCTCACAGTCCTCAACTAGTTATGGAATTTATTCTCAATTAATTTGCCCATTTTAAAAGATGATGCTTTTGCCATTCTATAAGAGAAAATTTGCATTTGTCAAAACTCCTTTTGATTTGATTTGAATAATATTTGACGATAGTTAATTAGGCCTTTAATTAATTACCGCTCCCACTATTTTGACTCAAATTGATAGCCCTCACCATCAATTCGGAAGATTGCAGCGTACAATATTCTTGTGGGTCAAGATCCTGAAATCCTCTGAGCCATGGACCAGCTTGGGCTGTCACCCACAACTCAGATCTTACAGGTAGGCAACTCTTGCCAATTGCATCATATGCAACTCTTGAAAGATGTCATATGCAACTCCTTGCCATGATCATCTCCATGCCTCAAGGTGCTAGATCCTATCTAGGTCACCTTGTTAAGTCTGACCCAAAGCCAACACGATGAACATGCACCCTGCTTGGGCAGACCCACACATTCATCCTTCACGCTTCCACGAGATAGACGGTGCACCACGCTTGGGTGTGCCCACACTTGGTCGATCAAGCTTTTCACGTGTGTCGCATTTGGAAGGCATCTAAAACTTAATATTTAATGAGGGATTTGGTTTTTATATACATATACATATCCAATCACCACAATATATAGTACATATCATATACATGCTATATCCCACAGAAAACATGCAAAACGATAAAAAAGCAATGATTATGACCATCCTATTGTGATTTCTCGAGCCAAGAGTAATCACGGTCATCTAGGTCTACATCACATGCAACATGTACAAGATGAAATATGTGCCTGCCTTTCTGGGTTTGATCAGCTCATCTCCATGACCGATCGGCTCACCATCAGGTTGGTTGTTTGGGTGCCACCAGCCGATCGACTGGCGTCTCCAGCTGATCGACTGGCGCCTCCAGCCGATCGGTTCACCGGTCATCGTGCATCTCATCAGGTCACCACCCGCTCGTCTCGCTCCTCGAATCGGCCGTCTGGATCACCAACCGATCGATTCACACCTTGAACCGATCGTCTCAGGTCATCCGCCATTCTTTGACATAACAGGAAATAAAATCTATCCTATTTACAATTGAATTGTGAAACCCCGAGTTACATTCGGGGGGAGCAAAGGTAGGAAAGAAATCTTGAATTATTTCGAGTTACATCAGGAATAGGAGAAGGGAATCAGTGCGCAGACCGAGATGCAAGCAACTACATACAACCACACACATATATAGGAGTTTATAGGCCATAATCATGCTACACATCCACCACAAAACTCGTTTAAGAGCGACTCATATCGAGTGCATTAATATTACATATCATATATGTATATTTGGGATTTGTGGATTGGACATGTATAAAGTCGATATTGTTCGCATCGCATGCAATAAATAAAGGCGACAAACCAAAATCGATCATATCGATAATCCTAAAATATAGAACAGTTGACATGACTCTGATACCACTGTTGGGTTTTAGAGGAGGCAGAGAAGCAGCGGAAACAAAAAAAATTCTCCCTCAAACCCAGAACAAAAGGAATCACGTCAATGTCTATATAATAGGAAATATGGCTTGTGGATGCATACCTTGTCCCGAGGCTTGCTCGGCGACAGTACCTCGCGCCTTGCGCGGTCTTCACCTCCGGTCTTAGACGGTGTCTGTGCAACTCCTAGTCACACCGGGACTGACGAATCCTCCTCCTACTGGACTGTCGGATGACAGTTGTCCTCCTGAGCGGCAGTGACCTCCCGCCTCTGAAGTAGTCCACACGGACCACATGGAACTCCACACTCCTTGTCCCACAAGGAAGTGGAAGGAGTCGCACCCTCCTGTTGACGTACTAGTTGCCAACACACTCTCCTGCTGCCAATTGCAACTGCAGTTGTCTTTCCCTTGCTGCACCTCCCTTTGCGGGAAGCACTTGCTCGGGCTCTCTCTCGGTTACTAAAACCATAGAGAACGACAACTTTTCAGAGCAACCGGCTTGCACTGAGTTATCTTCTAAGAAGCCCCCAATACCCCTATATATAGGCGGGTCATGGGATAGGGTTCTCTGTGCCCGGTAATATGGGACTAAAAGCAGGAGTAGAAGGGTTCGAGATTTTCCACAAAAGCAACCAACTCACCACTTGAACTGATCGTTTCATAACTGAAACGGTCGTCTGGATCCTCCAGCCGATTGGTTGGACACTCCAGCCGATCGTTTGGATCCTTGAGCCGATCGGTTGGACACTCCGGTCGATCGGTTCGTGATCCTGGTTCAACTCAAATTGACTTTCCTTCTTTTATTTCTAATTGGTATCGAATACCAATCCTATTTCCAATCAAATTGGGCAAGTGAAACGAAAGGAAAATTCTCATCGACCTGACTTTCCCAACTTGCTCGGTTGCACCAGTTGAACCGATCGGTTCAACACTTGAACCGCTCATTTCACTCTGTACATGAGCCGATCAGTTCAACACTTGAGCCGACTGGTTCAGCAACCTCAGTCGACCGGTTCATCACATGAACCGATCGGTTGGGAGTGCAGGTTGTGCAAAATCAGTCAATTGTGATTTCAATCAATCCGATACTCTAATCAATGCGTCCAACACCTTGAACATTATGATATTGAGCTATCGATTAATTGAGTGTTTAATTGAACTACTAAACTCCTTTAGTAACCAATCTAAACATTTCTTGTGGACAAAACTCCTCTTCCAGGTTAAATCCTATGTGTGTGACCCTGCAGGTCCATTTCACGTTGGCTGTGAAAGTCCATAACACTTATGACTTCACAAGCAAAGAGCGGTGCCTAGTCACACATCAGTGCTACCCAAGTGAAATAGAAAGTTGGAGAACAACTTTCAATCCTACAATCCGTGAATGGTGTTACAGTGAATGTATAATTCCTTTGTCACTGATATCCTGAATGAACTCGAGGCATGGAACATTCATCCTGTCAACATTCATTCATTTCCTTAATCGCAGAGCAGACCGAGTGAGATGTGTATGACATTAATATCACATATTGATTAACACGTGCATGTGCATGCCTTTCTCAATCCTACTCATCAAGTGGCCAAGGATATCAAACTCCCTCAGGAGGGACAAATCCCATATCTATCACTCACCCCTCAAAAGCCCCATGTTTCAAAGCCACCCAATCATCACCTTTATAACAATCCATGTTTCAGGACTGCATTTGATGATGTCAAAGTGTACCCAATGACATGTGTTGAGTGTAGTGATTTCAGGTCTAAGAATCACACTCACCACCATCACTGTGAGAGCTGACTGTGACTACCAAGTCATGGTTCCATGTGTCACTCTCACGGTGGGTCTGTCCAGTACCTTGTTCTCTAACAAGTACCTATGTGCTTGGTTTGATATCACTATATCATGACTAATGAGATTCTGTCATCAACCGACACACAATCTAGTCTTTAGTGTTATTGATGTCTATGGTTATTTCCACAATAACAACCGACTAGTGACTAAACAAGAATGTATACTCTTAACATCCGTATGATCTCATCGTTTAGGTCCTCAACCCAAAAGCATATGTCATTAAGTAAAATCATTCTTTAGACATCTATCATGTTACACCATCATCTCAAAAATAGTTTAAACATATAGATCGGAAATTTCCTTTTATTATTATTCAAATCATTTACAAAGTATCCCATTACAATCATCATATGACTTTCTCTATGGGCATACATACCAACATTTATAACTTCAAATGATCCCATGTTGTTGATGTAGGGACATAAGTCTACTTAACAGGCAGTAGAAATGAAAATTTAACTACCATATTCCCATTTTAATAGTTGATTACGTTAATAACTATGTAATGGTAATGATAGTTTATAAGGTTATACCTAGTCCTGGAGCAAGTCCAGTGACGATTCCCTCACAGTATTGTGCGCCTTTCTTCAAGTTGCACTCAGACAACATCAACAATGACCTCTTGGTTGATCACTACAGACAACATTTGTCCTTATCCTCCTAGTGGTAGGCAACATAACATAATAAATGTTATTAATAATCAAGTTTCAAACTTGTAAATGAATTGATTATGCCCAAAGAACCAATCATAACTTGTAAATGAATTGATTATTAATAAAGGCAAGCTTCCAATTTATTCTGTTTATTCAGTTTTGAGATAATTAAATAACATAATAAATGCCTAGAGAATGTTATTACTCAATGACGTATGTCTTTAAGTTGAGGACATGAAGAATGAGATCATACAAATGTTAAGAGTATATACATTCTCATTATGTGCCTGATCGGTTGTAATTGTGGAAGGTAAATATACATAAATAACACATAAGATTAGAGTGTAAGTTGGTTGATGATAGAATCTCATTAGTCATGTTATGACGATACCAAACCAAGCACACAGATAAATGTTAGAGAATAGTATATCAGACAGGCCCACCATAAGAGTGATACATTGAAACCTTAACTAGGTAAGTCAAAATCATGTCTTATAGTGATGGTAGTGTTTGTGGTTCTTAGACCTGAAATCACTGCACTCATTACATGTCATTCAATATTCTTTGACATCATCAAATGCAACCCTAAAACATGGGTTTTTATAAAGGTGATGATTGGGTGACTATGACACATGTGGATTGACTGTGAGTCATAGAGATGGAATTTGTCCCTCCTGTGAGAGTATGATATCCAATGCCACTTGAGTTAGTGATACTAAGAAATAGATGCCCATGTACATGTGAGTCAATATATGATATTGATCCTACACATATCTCATACAATTTGCTATAGCAAGAAACATATATTGAATGTTGAAGACAATGATAGATCCATGCCTCGAGTTCAATTTGGATATCAGTGATGAGGAACTATACAAACATTGTAACACCATACAAAGATTGTAGGTTGAAGTTGGTCTTCAACTTTCCATTTACTTGGGTAGCAGTGATGTGTGACTAGACACCACTCATTATTTGTGATGTCATAAGTTTTTATGGACATTCATTGCGAACGTAATATGGTACCTATAGGGTCACACACATAGGAAATCAACTAGAAGATGAGTTTGATCTTGAATGATAATTGAATCGATTACTAAAGTATTTAGGTACATAATTCACGCAACAAATTAGTTGAAATTGATGTTTGTACTTCCAGACGACCATATCATAGGGTGAGATGACCGTTTGGGGTACCAGACGACAAGCTCAGGAGTTGAAACGACCATTTGAGACATCATGCTGATGAGAAATCGAATTAGCTAAGTTATGCTCTATGAATTGATAGGTTAAACTGATCAGTTCAGCTCGACTCACTAGATAGGCATATGGGTGAGCGATACAAGCCTCTTGCCTGGATGAGATGTCTCGGTTGGGACAAACGAACGTTGTGGAAGTTTCTTGAACACACTTCTTGTGGTGCAAGGAATTAATATGTAATATTAATGGAATTGAATTCCCAATTTCGTATGTGTTTGGGAAACTTCCAGACGACCATCTTACAACGCGAGATGCCCATCTCGCACACCATACGACCGTCTAGGTATGCTAGACGACCGTTTGAAGTGTTGCAGATTGTGAAAATTTGAGATCTTCTGGTCCCTTCCACTCCCACATAGATTGGGAACCCTAGACGACGAAGGGCAACACTAGTCGCCCAACCAATCTCCCTCCCTACCCAGTGTCATCAAAAAGTAGGGTGATTTTCTCCATCTCCCAACCTTCCCGAGTTAGAGGACCCTGAACTCAGTGGGAACTTGACTTACTATATTTCTCTTTTTAGCATAAATGTTTAATTAATCATATAGGATTACTTAAAATGAATTTGAGGATAAAATTTTTAGTTTATCATTACATTATCAACACCAACTTATGGTAAAATTTTTAGGCAATAAAAAGAACTTTGATTTGGTAAATTTCATGTTAAACCCTAAATGTCACTTATTTAATAGTTAAGGCTAAATTGATGATGTTGATTTTCAATTAAGTTCAAAAGTTATCCAAATTACTTTCTGTAACATACTTGGGAACCATCATCATATTATTATATGTTTTAATCATAGAAATTCAAAACAAAACAAATTAGGGTTTCAAATTGGGGTCATTTATAGGGTTCAAAATTTTAGGGTGTTACAATTCTACCCCCCTTATAAAAATTTCATCCTCAAAATTTCCAGGGTACTACCCACCTTAGTGTTTTCCTTATCCTTAACATGAAAAGGTTTAAATTATAATTCTACACATGTTCATTCATAAGATGAGACTGACCACAACTATAATCTTGAGGAGATTTAATAACTTAAATCATACCTTATTCATTCTTATCATCTTCATCGTCACCCACCATGGTGAAGATTCTAGTATTTCTCCTCTCTAGGTGCTGCATTGACTTTGGGCTCTTTCTTTTGAAACTTGGGGTAGTTGGGTCTAATGTGGTTTGTTTCACCACATGCATAAAACACTCTGGTTCCAAACTTACATTCTCCTAGATGATACTTGGAGCACTTGACACATTAAATCTTAGCAGGTTGATTTGCAACAACCTCAGTAGGAGCCTTCCTCTTCTTATCATTATGGTGGTTGTTGTGGGAGTGGTTGTCCTTCTTCCATGCTCTTCTTGGGTGGTTTTCTAGTTCAAGGGAAGCATCTAGGGTACCTTGCACGGTGCGGTGTCCTCATCCAGACAAAGCAAAACTAAGATCCTCCTTGAGACCCCTAATGAATTTCTTCACCTTGTGTCATTCATCATAATTATATCCATACTTCCGTAAGATTCTGAACTTGATAGAATATTGGGTGACTGTCATATCACCACGTTGACGAAGGTTGCAGAACTCCTCTTCTTTATTATCCATTATAGCCTCATATATGTAATGGTCTTTGAAGGCTTCAGTGAATTCCTCCCATGTGAGTGGAGGAGCATCAACTTCACGAGATCCTAGAAGGCTCTTACACTAAGTCCTTTGCAGCACCTTTGAGCATGTGAGTCCCAAAACAAACCCTAGATGGGTTAGGGCAATATAGGTCACAAAAACAATGATCCATGTTCTACAACCACCTTTTGGCTTTTCCCACCACATCTAGCTCTTCCTATCTAGCAAAAGCATCAGGCTTGATCTTGAAGAAGTCAACTAAGGTTAACTCCATGTTCCTCGGTTGATGTGGTATTCCTTGTTGACCAATGATAGAATCAGTGAGAGCCTTGATGAACACTTCTAGAGGTGCATTAGGGTTACCAATAGGGTTAGCCCCTCCAGAAGCACTGTGGTCACTTCCCCCATTGGAAGAGATTCCCTCTCCATCTACGTGCTCCTTGCCCTTATCAGATTTCCTCTTGGGAGCCATCTACAAAAGGGAACATAAGCTATATGAGATTTTGAGAAAATCCTGGTGGCCAACTATATTTTTAGCTCTGATACCATATTGTAACACCCCAATTTCTAAAACATGCACAACACTAAGCAAAAGTATAGATCACATTGGGATGTCACAAACATGATTATCATTGCACAAAAATAAAGTTCATATATAAATCAACACAGGATAAAATAACAGTTCTCATGCTCATGTCCTCAACATAACTCATACATGAACAAAACTAAACATGTTTACCCTTAAACATCCTAAACTTTCTCATAAAACTCACACTAAAACTAAAACACATGTTTCATAAGAATAAAGGAAAACTAATCTATGGATAGTTGGCACCCCACCAGGTAAGGTCTCAGATGTTCTTAAGCTTCTTCTTCTTCAACTGATCCTTAGATGGCTTTATCCTTGACGTTGCTCCTTTTGTTTCGGGCATCACACCCCCAACCATGCATCAAACAAATTGGTAAGTGGAATTGAACATATTATATCTTTAAAGGAAACATGTAAACTAAAAATAAACTTTAAACATTAAACATTGAAAAAGAGACAATTTCTTTTAGATTATGTCTTTTATCTTGACCTATAAAAGGATCCTCGAGTTTTGCACCAAAGTGCCTCTTCTCTTATGCACCGAAGTGCCTCTTGGGTTGCACTGGAGTGCCTCTCCTCTTATGCACCGAAGTGCCTCTTAGTTTTGCTCCGAGGAGACTCTTACTGAGGACCTTATATAAGTTATCTTTTAATCATTATCTTTCACTTACAACTCTTAAATTTCTATTAAACATTATTCTTGACATTACTCCTAATGTTCATGAAAGATGGAACAATAAATATTGATAGCAAAGCATGAATTTCATTTTCTTATACAATCATTGAATTTTAACAATTGAAACAGTAAATAATACATTCATAACATTAATTGTACACATATAACTAAAATCATCCAATAATTATGTTCAAAGTGCATGGACCACTTACCTCTCTCTTAGAAGAGATCCTAGTTGTTTCCTTAGGTTTAGGAAACCATAATCACAATCTTGGGATTAAGAAAACCTAAATTCCCTGTTATAACAATTATTATTCATTAATAATTAATATTCAACCTAATTTCTAAGGTTTTGGAGTTCATTAATGATTCCGGAAAAAACACAGTTGAATTAGGGTTTGAAACTAAGTCCATCATCTAGATCTCAAAAAACTGAGAAAAGTCCATATATAACTTCACCCCATAGGTCGTACTAATAAAAAGATATAGGACAAAAAACCAAAATAGCACACTTTAATAAAAATATGTATTGAAATAGCACCAAAGCCATCTTAATTTCCGAAATAGCCCACTTTTTGGGAAAAGCACCAAAACTTTTGGCGTTTTACTATTTTCAGGACCAAAAGCGTCAAAAATATGACGTTTTCAGTTGAAAGCGCCAAAAACTTGGCGTTTTCAGGTAAAAGTGCCAAAAATTAGGCGTTTTCAGGTGAAAGCGCCAACTTTCTGGCATTTTGGAGCAAATGCGCCAATTTTTTGGCATTTTCAGACAAAGGCGCCAACTTATTTGGCATTTTCAATTTGGGAACAAGCTCCCCTTTCTTCTTCAATGAAGGCCTGGGGCACTCCTTCTGCTACGTTCGTCCCGACTCGTTAAGGCTCTCATCATCCATAGTACACCACCACGAGGAACATCTTCTCTGCCTCCTCTGCTCTCTTCTTCTCCGCCTCCTCTCTTCTTTTTCCTATCTCTCTTTCCCCATTCTTCTCCTCCTGCCCGCCGCCTTCTTTTTCTCTGGTCCCTCTCCCTACCGACTCCCGCGAGCACGTCCTGCTCAAGCACCACGTCTACACGGTGGGACTCCGGTGCTCCGTCGAGTCGCCACACACATCCTTCCCCTATACGTCGTCGCAGTCAAGATGGCCACCAAACCTACACCATCTGTCACTGCTCCTTTCTTCAAGAAGCCCACCTCGCCTTGAATCCCTCTCGCGGTGCTCGTCAACGTGTTGTCCCAACACATGCCACAGGAAAGGGTGTGCCTCATCAAGAGACTACACAATGCATATGTGGTATGCCCGTTGCTCTTTAACTCCCTTCACGGCAATAAAGCGTACTTGTCATTGTTTATACTACTAGACAAAAGAAGAGAGGAGGCGGAGAAGAAGAGAGGAGAGGAGGCAGAGAAGAAGAGAGGAGAGGAGAGGAGGCGGAGAAGAAGAGAGGAGAGGAGGCAGAGGAGAAGGACAGGAGTAAAAAATGTCGGAAAGTTGGCGCTTTCACTTGAAAACGCCTAATTTTTGGTGCTTTTACCTGAAAATGCCAAGTTTTGGGTGCTTTCAACGGAAAATGCCATATTTTTGGTGCTTTTGGTCCCGGAAATAGTAAAACGCTAAAAGTATTGGTGCTTTTCTCAGAAAGTGGGCTATTTCAGAAATTAAGATGACTTTGGTACTATTTCAGTACATATTTATATTAAAGTGTGTTATTTTGTTTTTTTGTCCAAAGATATATATTTTCTATGATTTGACCAATCAGAAATCAAGATAAACCCAAGTTGAAAATGACAACCAATTTTTCTACTGGATGGGCCAAAAATTAGGTGGCCCAATAGGATATCAACTGCCTGCCACAGAGATGGGCCAAGTCAACGTACACATCAGTGATGAAGAGTGCATTGAAACCCCAATATGCCCGTGGTAGCGTGACAAGCAAGAAGCATTGAACAGGGGCAAATTCGTCAAACCAGTGATATGATTTATCAGATAGATGCCCAAAACCGATGGTGAGGAAGAACTCGCAAGATGAAGAACTGGAGGAAAAATCTCAACCCCAAACTCCCTCAGCACTCGACCAAAACCATAATCATTGGTCTTGATCTTTGACCCAAATCAAAGCCAGAGAGCTATTCTGGGGCCAAAAGATGGACGGATAATAGGAGACGGAAGTTGTTTGCGTGCCATGGCAACCACTATTGACAAGAAGCATGAAACTAGAAATCACCCACTTGTGAGAGAATCTAATCGCTTGTGCAGACTCGAGGCACCTGGAAAAGGTGAAGGAGGATAAAACACCGACATACAACACTAGAAACAACGAGAACTATAACCACAATGAAGAACAGTCGAAGGAAAGGAGAAAACTAAAATTAAAGATTTACCTTAAATTAGAACGAATTGAAGCCACCACAAGCTTTACGATGACTAAATGGAAGATCCTTGACAATTCTCTAGGCTTGTGTGCGACTGTGACACCAGGACGAGCATGAGGATAGTGGAACATGTAGATGGAGATTGGATGCAAAGTGCAAGTGATATCGAGGGCAAAAGGACGATGGATTCCACTTTATGGATGCCCACTCATGATTTTACTAAGGTCCCTTATATAGGTTAAGGTCTAGGGAAACTTGGGCCACCCTCAGAGTTTGAAATAGGGGAGAGAGATGAGAGTTCTAGCTGATTGAGGGATCTAGGTCAGGTAAATATTTAGTTTTAGTTTTCCCCTTTTCTTCGACTGTTCTTCATCACGATTTTATTTCTCGCTATTTCTAGTGTCGTCTGTGGGTGTTTTAGCCCCTTCACCTTTGCCAGGGTGCCCCGAGTCTACATAGGCAATTAGATTCTCTCACAAGTGGGTGATTTCTAATTTCTTGTTGCTTACCGACAGTGGTTGCCATGGCATGGAAACAACTTCCGTCTCCTGTTATCCGACCATCTTTTGGCCCCAAAATAGCTCTCTAGCTTTAGTTTGGGGAAAAAGATCATAGTTTGGACCAATGATTGTGGTTTTGGTTGAGTGCTGAGGGAGTTTGGGTTGATACTTTTCCCCTAGTTCTTCATTTTGTGAGTTCTCCTCACCATCAGTTTCGGGCATTTATTTGATGAATCAAATCACAAGTTTGATGATTTTGCCCCTGTTCAAAGCTTCTTGGTAGTCACGCTGCCATTGGCATATCGAGGTTTCAATGCACCCTTCCTCACTGTTATGCATGCTAACTTGGCCTGTCTCTGTGGTAGGCAGACGATATCCTATTGGGCCACCTAAGTTTTGGCCCATCCAGTAGAAAAATTGGTTGTCATTTTCAACTTGGGTTTATCTTGATTATTGATTGGTTGAATTATAGAAAATTTATATCTTTTGATTGGTACGACCTATGGGATCAAGTTATATATGGATTTTGATCAGATTTTTGAGATCTAGATGATTAACTTAGTTTCAAACCTTGATTCAACTCCCTTTTTCCCTGAATCATTAATGAACTCCAAAACCCTACAAACTAGGTTGAATATTAATTATTAATGAATAATAATTGTTATAATAGGGAAATTAGGGTTTCTTAACCCCATGATTGTGATTAGGGTTTCCTAAACCTAAGGAAGCAACTAGGTTCTCTTATAAGAGAGAGGTAAGTGGTCCATGCACTTTGAGCATAATTATTGGATGATTTCAATTATATGTGTTCAATGAATGTTGTGAATGTATTATTTACTTTTTCAATTGTTAAAATTCAATGGTTGTATAAGAAACTAAAATTCATGCTTTGTTTTCAATATTTATTATACCATATTTCATGAACATTAAAAGTAATGTCAAGAACAATGTTTAAGAGAAATTTATGAGTTTTAACAGAAAGATAATGATTAAAAGATAACTTGTATAAGGTCCTCACTAAGAGGCTACTCAGAAAAACTAAGAGGCACTTTGGTGCATATTAGAAGAGACACTCCGGTGCAACCCAAGAGGCACTTAGATGCATAAGAGAAGATGCACTTTGGTGCAAAACCCGAAGATCCTTATATAGGTCAAGATAAAAGACATAATCTAAAAGCAATTGTTTCTTTTTCAATGTTTAATGTTTAAAGTTTATTTTTAGTTTACATGTTTCCTTCAAAAGATATAATATGTTCAATTCCACTTACCAATTTGTTTGATGCATGTCTGGGGGCATGATTCCTATAGGAAAGGAGCAACGTCAAGGATAAAGCCATCTAAGGACCAGTTTAAGAAGAAGAAGCTCCAGGACATCTGAGACCTTACCTGTTGGGGTGCCAACTATCCATAGAGTACTTTTCCTTTATGTTTATGAAACATGTGTTTTAGTTTTAGTGTGAGTTTTATGAGAAAGTGTAGGATATTTAAGGGTAGATATGTTTAGTTTTGTTCATGTATGAGTTATGTTGAGGACATGAGCATGAGAACTGTTATTTTATCTTGTGTTGGTTTATATATGAACTTTATTTTTATGAAATGATAATCATGTTTGTGACATTCCAATGTGATCTATACTTCCGCTTAGTGTTGTACATGTTTTAGAAATTGGGGTGTTACTGAGGATAGATACGGGAGAGAAATAACCGAGGATCATTATTGTGGGAGAGCAGGTTGGTAACTAGTACACCAATGGAAGGGACAACTCCTTCCTATCCATTCTAGTAGGATAACATGAGTTCATGTTGGTCTTTGTGGACTTCTCTAGAGGTGAGGTGGACTTTTCCTATCGCTAAGGAGGACGACATCAACTAGCAATCCGTGATAAGAGGAGTTGTTGTAGCTGACGAAGTTTGAGTCTGCTGTCCGTGCAAGAGCAGTCAGACATGTCCCAAGGCAACCATGAGTTGCACAAACACCATCCAAGATAGAGTGCATGTCTACATCGATGAGGATTGTCACTGGACTTTCTCCAAGTCTAGGTATATCTTCGTTAAACCATCCTTTCCATTGCATAGTTATTGACGCGATAACTTGGTTATTGGGAAATATTTTAGTAAATTTTTTGTTTCCGCTACCTATCTGATGTCGTATTTCCCTATAGTGGTATCAGAGTCATGTCAATTAATTATGCTTTGGGATAATCTATATGATTGAATTTTTTTATTTTATTGTGTTTACTTATTACATGCGTGCGAATATCTAAACTGGTTGATGTGCACATCTGACTTATCACCAGATAAGAAACTAAAGATATATATATATATATATATATATATATTTAAGGAAGTCGGGAAGCTATTTATTCATCTTGCCTTCCCCCTGCAAGTAGATTTGAAAAAGGAGTACAAGCACTAATAACAGAATTAAACCTGGTAGTACTACTACCATTACATAACTGGGCCTCATTATTTATTATACTACTAAGCATAGCAGGAAGATTACTGTAAGTGAAGGTACCCTCGTTGTTTTTGAGATGGTGTTTAGCGAGCAGATCAGGAGCTGCATTACATTTTCTTCTGACATAATTGACACAGTAGTCTTTCTCATCCATCAATTTATTTATTCTTGCAACTTCATTAGCAAAGGATGGGCAGTTCATACCATCTTCCTGGATCCTTTTGGTAGCACTAAGGTTGTATGTCTGAAACTCAATATTCCCTGGGAAATTGATGCTGGCATGTTCCATGGCCTTGAGAATACCGGTAAGTTCTACATGGAGGACATTAATAGTTGCAACGGTTTCACCATAACCTCCAATCCATTGCCCGAGTTGGTTTCTAACAACACATGCAACTGCAGATTTGGAATTACCTATAGCAGCATCCGTGTTGATTGTAAACTGCCTGGCGCTAGCCGAAACCCAATGCTTATTGTCTGAGGTCCCTATGCTGGTGTGGGCACTGTCAATGGCTAACTCATTCATTTTGAACTGGTGTGTTATACGGTTTATGATCCCTTCCACAGTTCCTTTGGAATTGTTGAAAAACTTCATCGTTTTTATTGTGCCATAGCGTATTGCATGTGATAGCATAAAGTCTGGCCTGGTAGTTGCTTTTGTTGATACATTTGAACATCCAACTGCTACCTTGTTCATCATTCCAAAAATCTTCGTTAAAGTTGCTATCCAGAACCTTTCTCCAGATCGATTTGTTCTGTCCGCAGTCCCTAAGTGCATGTAAAATAGTTTCAGTTTCAAGATGGCACCTAGGGCAGAGGCTGTCAGTAGTCATGTGTCTCTCTTATCGTCGTGCATTAGTAAGGATGGCATCATGCGCCATAGTCCATAGCAGCAATTGGATAGAAGGTGAGACATTTAGTTTCCAGATTGAATCCCATTTACCCTGCACCGGCGGGGCTTGGTTGGAGCGACACAATGCGTAAGCAGAAGCAGTGGTGAATAGGCCATTGTCATTGAGTAACCAAGCACGAGTATCATGTTTGGTGGTGTTGAGCGGCGCTTTTATTTTCAGAATATCTTGGACAACAGTGTTGGGTAACCAGTGTTCAAGGAAATTGCGGTCCCATTCACCATTTAAATTGACTACGCATCCAACCTTCAGATCAGCCATTTCTGTTGGGATCACATTGATCGCTAAGTCCCTTAGGCTGCAATCATGGTTTGTCCATTTGTCCTCCCAGAAATTAATGCTCATTCCATTAACATGTATCATTCTAGAATTCTTAAGGATGATGTCTTTCATTCTGAAGGCGTCAATAGCCATCTGAGAAGCACTGGTCGTATGCTTATCCTCAAAGTTGTGGTACTATTTCTGCAAGCCAGTGCACCATTGCGATTTTCTGTTATTAGCTAAGTCCCATGTGTTCTTGAGGGTAAGCGTTGTGTTCCATTCTCTCATGGATTTAACCCCTAGACCGCCGGCATCCTTGGGGCTAGTAAGTTTCTTCCAACCAACTAGGGAAACAGGATTGCGTTTGAGACCGCCTCCCCAAATAAACTTTCTCACACTGCTATCAATATTATCACATAGCTTGAGCGGCAATCTTGATGTTTGCATGACATAGGTGGGCAGTGCGGTAAGCGTTGTTTGGGCCAGGCATACCCTTCCAGCCCTAGATAGGCATTTAGATGACCATGCATTAACACGACTGTTAACCTTTTTGAGTATAGAAGAATAGGTGTTCTTCTATCTAGAAGCTATTGATGGATTACAGTCTGAGAAATGGCTTGAGTCCATGAGATCTGAGATGGAATCCATGTATAACAATAAGGTATGGACCTTAGTGGAACCACCTGAAGGGGTAAAACCCATAGGGTACAAGTGGGTCTTTAAAAAGAAGACAAGCATGGATGGTAAAGTACAAACCTGTAAGAGCATATTGGTTGCAATGGGTTTCATACAAGTTTAAGGTGTTGACTATGACGAAACCTTTTCTCTAGTGGCCATAGTTATGTCCATCAGGATCATACTTTCTATTGCAGCTTATCATGACTATGAGATTTTTTAGATGGATGTTAAAACCACATTCCATAACGGGAATCTTCTTGAGGATGTGTATATGACACAACCTGAGGGTTTTATCAACCCAAAGGATGTAACTAAAGTTTGTAAGCTACAAAGGTCAATCTATGGATTGAAGCAAGCATCTCAAAGTTGGAATCTTCATTTTGATGAGACATTCAAAGAGTTTGGCTTTATTCAAAATGAATATGAAGCTTTTGTGAACAAGAAGGTTAGTGGGAGCATGGTAGTATTCCTCATATTTATGTGGATGACATACTATTGATGGGGAATGACATCCTTACTTTACAAAAGGTAAAGACATGGCTTGGAAATACATTCTCTATGAAAGACTTGGGAGAAGCATCCTAAATCTTGGGGATAAAGATCTATCAAGATAGATCAAGAAGGCTTCTTGGACTAAGTCAAAGCACATACATTGACAAAGTATTGAAGCTGTTCAGCATGGAGAACTCAAAGAGAGGAAACCTGCCCATGCTACATGGAGTTACAATCTCTAAAGTTCAATGTCCCTGTTCTTATGAAGAAAGGGATTACAGGACTATAATTCCATATGTGTCGGCAATTGGATCCATAGTGTATGCAATGTTGTAGACCTATCTAGACGTCTCATATTCTTTGATCACGATGAGAAGATATCAGTCAGATCCAGATGATGCTCATTGGATAGTCGTGAAGAACATCCTCAAGTACTTGATAAGGACTTAGGATTGGTTCTTGGTCTATGGTGGAGAGGAGGAGTTGGTGGTAACAAGTTACACCGATGCAAGCTTCTAGACTGACAAAGATGATTATAAATTTCAATCAAGATTTGTATTTTGCCTAAACAACAGAGTTGTAAGCTGGAAGAGTTTCAAGCAAGAAAAAATTGTCGATTCTACAATAGAGGCTGAGTATATTACTGCATCCAATGCAACAAAGGAGGTTGTATGGATCAAGAAGTTCATTTCTAAACTTGGGGTCATTCCAAGCATCAACGACACAATCGAGCTATATTGTGACAACAATGGATATATTGAACAAGCTAAGGAACCCAGATCGCATCAGTGCTCAAAGCATATACAAAGGCAGTTTCATCTCATACGAGAGATCGTACATCGAGGAAATGTAAAGATTTATAAAGTGCCAACTAAGAACAATGTTGTTGATCCCTTGACTAAAGCACTTTTGTACCAGAAGCATGATGGTCATGTTAGGTCATTCAGAATAAGATTTGTGGGTAATTGGTTCTAAGTGCAAGTGGGAGTCTGTTGGTATGTATGCCTAGAGAGCTAATCATATGATGATTGTAATGACATAACTTGTAAATGATTTGATTATTAATAAAGGCAAGCTTCCAATTTATTCTATTTATTCAGTTTTGAGAAAATGAAATAACACATGTCTAGAGAATGATATTACTCAATGATGTATGTCTTCAGGTTGAGGACTTGAAGAATAAGATCATGCATATGCTAAGAGTATATACATTCTCATTATGTCCCTGATCGGTTGTTATTATGGAAGGTAAATAGACATCAATAACTCATAAGATTAGAGTGTGATTTGGTTGATGATAGAATCTCACTAGTCGTGCTATGGCAATATCAAACCAAGCACACAGATACATGTTAGAGAACAATGTGTCAGATAGACCCACTATAAGAGTGATACATGGAAACCTTAACTAGGTAAGTCAAAATCATGTCTTATATTGATGGGGGTGTTTGTGGTTCTTAGACCTAAAATCACTACACTCATCACATGTCGTTTGGTATGGTTTGACATCATCAAAAGCAATCCTGAAACATCAATTGTTATAAAGGTGATGATTGGATGATTGTGACACACAAGGACTAACTATGAGTGATAGAGGTGGGATTTGTCCTTCCTACGAGAGTATGATATACAAGGCCACTTGAGTTAGAGAGACTAAGAAATACATGGCCATGTACATGCGAGCCAATATATGATATTGAGCTTACCATATCTCATATAGTCTGATATAGCAAGAAACATAGATTGAATGTTGAAGAGGATGATAGATCCATGCCTCGAGTTCAATATGGATATCAGTAACGAAGGAACTATACAAACACTATAACACCATACACATATTGTAGGTTGAAGTTGTTCTCCAACTTTCCATTTACTTGAATAGCAATGATGTGTGACTAGACACTGCTCATTGTCTGTGATGTCATAAGTTGTTATAGACATTCACTGCCAAATTAATATGGGACCTATAGGGTCACATACATATGAACTCATCTAGAAGAAGAGTTTGATCTTGAATGGTGATTGGATTGATTACTAAAGTGTTTAGGTACTCAATTAACACAACAAAGCAGCTAACTGTGATGTGTGTACTACTAAACAACCATCTCACAGGGTGAGATGACCGTTTGGGGTACCAGATGACCAACTCAAGAGTTGATACAGCTATTTGGGACATCAGACTGATGAGAAATTGAATTGGCTAAGTTCTTCTCTATGAACTGATCAGTTGAACCGATCGATTTGGCTCGACTCACCAGACAGGCATTTGAGAGAGCGAGACTGGCATCTCACTTGGATGAGATGGCTCGGTTGGGTCAAACGAACATTCTGGAAGTTTCCCGAACTTATTTCAATTGCATACTTCTTATGGTGCAAGGAATTAATATGTAATATTAATTGGAATCAAATTGCCAATTTCATATGCGATTGAGAAACTTCCAGACGACCGTCTCATAGTACAAGACGATCATCTCGTGCACTAGACCAACGTCTGGGTGTGCCAGACGACCTTTTGGAGTGTCATAGGTTGTGAAATTTTGAGATCTTCCAGTTGCTTCCACTCCCGCATAAACTAGGAACCTGGGCCCTAACCCCGCCTATAAATAGAGGGGCACTATGGGCTTCCCAGAGCTCAACACAAACAACTAATAATCAGTTGCTTTGATAACTGTTGTCATGTCTGGTTGTGGTAACCAAGAGATTCCAAGAAAGTCCTACCCGACTAGGGAGGGATAGCTATGGGAGAGAAACAACTAAAGGTTCATTGTGGTGGGAGAATAGGTTGGTGACTAGTACACAAATGGGTGGGATAACTCCTTCCCATCCATTCTAGCAGGACGACATGAGTTCTAGTTGGTTTGTGTGAAATTCTCTAGAGGTGAGGTGGGCTTTCCCCATCGCTAAGGAGGATGAGGCCAACTAATAGTTCGTGATGAGAGGAGCTGCTGCAGACGATGATGTTTGAGTATGCTATCCATGGATGAGCAGTCAGACGAGTCCTAGTGCAACCAGGAGCTTCACATACACTGCCCAAGATAGAGTGCACATCTACATAGATGAGGATTGTTGCTGGACTTGCTCCAGGAACAGTTATATCTTCAAGAAACCATCATTTCTATTGTATAGTTATTGACGCGATCCGCTGGTTAATAAGAAACATGTCAGTAAAAATTGTATTTTTGCTGCCTATCTGATGTCATATTTCTCTAAACTTACCTCTATAGTAGTCCACATGGACCAATGGGAACTCCTATCACTCTCAAAGAACAGATAAGAAGTTGTCCCTTCTAATCAGTGTACTAGCACTAACTTGCTCTCCCACAATTGTCTCTCCCTTGCTATCCCTCCCTTTGATGGGTAGGATTTGCCCAAATTCTCTCAGTTACCACAACTAGAGAAGACAACAATTGTCAAAGCAAGAGATGTGTCTCTGAGAATCCCCCAATACTCCTCTATTTATAGGAGGGTCAGGATCAAAGTTCCTAACCTGAGCGGTAGGGATGTAAATTCTATGGGTAAGGTGTAGGTCTATCCATTCCCATACCCATACACAATTAATGTAGTGGGCCCGATTCCGGTTTTAGACCCTCATAATAAAAATATAGACCTACACCATATGTGTACCCGCAATAATAGTGGGTCTGCGGTGCGGGTATAATGGTAAGTGGTTCTATATAAACATGATATTGTTAATATAAGAAAAAAATATGACAATGTTCTATATATTATAATACAACAAGATATTTCTATTAAATAGGGTACAAGCATGTAATAGTTATATTAAATAATTTAATAATTTGTAAATTGAAGATTATTTGAATGCAAATAATTCATAATTGTTAGGTTATTTTCAAATATTATTAGGGATGCACGACATGCGACGACAGTGGTAACCTCAAGACAATCTAGCACCACCGTCCTCGAACCATATGAAACCTCACCAAATCTAGAAGGTGAAGGATGCAAGTCAATCATCTAACCTCAGCTCTGCTTATCTAAATGTCTCCTCTTCCCCAAAGTTTTGGATAGATCTATCCTTTAGTGATAAAGAAGAGGTTCACCTAAAGAAGACAGTGCTGAGAGTAGAAGTTGGTCATCTCATTTACCCCAGATATGAAGTAAGGGTGAATGTTACTCGGTGGAAGCACTGTTTAGCTGGTTATATAGTTGGTTTCAAGCCACATTTTCCAACATTGCAGGATTTCATGTACTGGCTTTGGGAACCTGAAGGTAGAATCAAAGTCATAGGGAAGAATGATGGGTTCTTCATCCTTAGATTTGAGTATGCTTCGGATATGGAATTTGTCACTAAGAATGGTCCCTGGTTGGTCGAGAATCGCCAAATGTTCCTTACCAAATGGCATCCAGGAGACCCCCTTGTTAAGCATAGATTTAGTGATATTACAGTATGAATTTGAGTGTATGACTTACCTCTTGACTTATGGGGTACAAGGATGTTTGAGAGGATCAATACACTTGGCCATCTGATTTGTTCTGACTTTCAAACTAAACTTGCCACCAGAATAGGCTATGCCTGTATTCAAGTTCTTTCTTGTATTACTAATTTTCCGATCTATATTGAACTCAAAAGTGATGAAGGTGATATTACCATAATCAACATTGAGTATGAGAGGAAACATGTTGCCTGTAGAACGTGCGGTTTCTTTGGTCATGAAGAAGATTATTGTAAGTACTTTCCTCCTGAGGAACCGAATGCTTCAGGATCTGCTTTGATCAAGGATGATGTGAATATATCTTTGAGTTTTGAAGGGCAAGAGGCTAGCACTTCAATTGATTATTCTGGCTATAAGTTCTATGGGATTTCCCCTCATGATGATGCTCTCTGTAGTTTTCTTCGCAACAATCCTTCTTTTGAGGCTACCAAAGATTTTAATGTTGTCGTTAACTCTAATGAGAATCGGGTGAGATCCATTCCAAATAATCATATTCACGTGATTCAAAAAAATGATGCACCAACACTAATTCCTAAAGCTATCAATGGTGTTTCCCAGAGACTTGTTAACTCCATTTTTTTGCCTACTCACAAAAAAGATCTACATTTGGGGTCTGATTCTAAAACTGAGGCTGGCAGTATTCCAGCCCAAGTATTAAGATGAATGCATTCCAAGTCACCTCTTGGAATGTAAGGGTCCTGAATAATAAAGATTTGTCCATCCAAGAGGAATTAAGGAGGGTATCTGGGCATATTATTACTCTCATTGAAACCAAGATTAGAAGAAGGAAGCTCATTTCTTTTATGATTAAATATTTTCCTAAATATCAATTTGTCTCTAATCACTGTTCCCATCCTCTAGGAAGAATAATTTTTATGTGAGACTCTAATATTTGTGATATTAGTAAGATATGTGGGACTGATCAACTTGCACATTACAAAGCAAGATTGGGCAAAATTCAGATTTCATCCTTTCAGCCGTCTATGGGCATAATGAGGATAATGAAATATCTAGACTTTGAAATTCTATTTCTTCTATTGGTGAATCTATTGATTCTCCCTAATTCATCATCAGAGATTTTAATGTTGTAATATTTGATTACGAGAAGATCGATAAACTACATCCTATGAAGAAATCCATGGAAGACATTAATGATTGTGTGCTCAACAACTCCTTATTTGAATTAAATCTAAGTGGACTACAGTTTACATGGGACAACCATCAAGAAGGAAGAAGATTTATTACCTCTAGAATTGATAGAGTTCTATATAATGCACATGCTCTTAATGATTTATTGGGTTTTTTGGCTGTATTATTTCAAACATTGTTCGTGATCATAGAATCATTAAACTCAATGTGTGTAATCCTTAGATTGCCAAGTCCCCTTTTAGGTTTATAAACAACTAGGCTAATCAAGAAAATTTCTTGGACATAGTCAACATTGCTTGGTCGACTAACATAGAACGCTATGCTATATTTAAGGTGTAGAGGAAACTTCAGTTAGTTAAGTAAAATTTAATTACTTGGAATTAAAACTCTCTCTACAATTACTTTTCAGATGCAAAGATTAAAAGAAACCAAGCTTTAGATGCTCAAGAAAAAGCTGATGATAATCTTTTGGATGATAATTTGGTTTCCGCTACTAACACTCTAAGGAAATTGGCTCATGCTGCAGCTCTCAAAGAAGAAAATTTATTGAGACAAAAGTCTCGAGTGCATTGGCTCAAGGATGGTGACTCCAACAATAATTTATTTTATTTTTCTCTTAGAACCAGAAGACAGAAATAATATCCGGGTCTCGAACATAGATGGTAATATTTCTTACAATCTTAACTCCATCAAAAGTTATTTGTACGAGTTCTATAGCTCTCTTTTCAACACAATTGTTTGATGGGAGTATTCCAAGGTGATTGGAGTGGTCCTAAAATCACTGAGGTGCATAAAAAAGTTCTCATGAGTCATATTACACAAAAGGAAATAGATGGCATTATTGATAACCTGAATCCTAATAAGGCCCCAGGGCCCGATGGGTTTAATGGGGTGTTTTTCAACAAATCTTGGTCGATTATCAGAACATATGTTAGTGAGGCTATCCTGTTGGCTAAATTGGACATTATTATAATCCCTTTGTTTTGATGATGACAAACATTTCATTCTTGTAGATCTAACATGCTACTTGAGTGTTGCAGGAACAAGTTGGATGACAATCCTTTGGAAGATCTATATTCTCAAAATGCTTTAATTTCATGATTGTAATCAAATGTAAAAATTTGTACAAGTATATAATGTACAAGTACTTAGATACCATGTAAATCAAGCGTTTAGATCTTCCCTAGCCATTCACAACACTTAGATAGGTCATCCCCTACAATAGTGTCACAACTGCACACTGATACACACACTTAGTACATAGTTCAAAACACTAAAATAGAGTCATTCTCAGTCGACAAACTTCTCGACCGAGTCACTCTCGGTCGACCAATTCCTCGACCGAGAATTGACCCAAATAGCCGTTAGACCCAGCAGACAAGGTGGTTGGGAGTTAGAATCAATCGTTATATACACTTGCTCCAGACCATCCCTCGGTTGACAAACGTCTCGACCGAGAGACTCTCGGTCAACAAAAACTTCGACCGAGAAGGTGTCTGTCTGCACTTTTCAGAATTAATTAACTAGCCGTTGTTAAAGAAATTAGTGGATACCTAACAACTAGTTAAGCACTAAGAACCCCCTAGAAAGTGTCTAGAATGTCCTTAAGCACTCATAGGTCATTCCTATAAATATGACATGCCTTAGGACACCCAAAATACACTTGTGCAACACTTGAGCATACATACTTGCAAATTGGCAATCTTTCTTGTGAGCAATTGAGCAACTCTAGCATTTTCTAATCCTTTCCATTGCTACACATTCATGTCCTATAGGCTAGAATCTCCTACCCACTGCACTTCCACTTCCATACACATTGGTTAGGAGATCAAAATGCTTGATATAAGAAATCAAGCCTTGTGCTACAACGGTAATTGTAATTTCCATTTTTCCTTCTTGTTCTTTCTTATTGCTTGTACTCTCCTTGCTACTCCTAGGGTTGGAGGTTGCAGATTGGAGAGGGTTTGATCTTCTCGGTGGAGAAGGAGGACTTTGGACTACTTCAAGAAGGTTGTCTCAACGGGAAGATACTTCAAGAGGAAGGCTACTTCAAGGGGGAGCTTGAAGTTACTTCAAGGAAGGCTGCTTCGAGGTTGGTGGGACTACTTTTTGGTGAAGGCTGTCCAAAGGGTGGTGAAAGTATTTGTAATTTTATGTAACATCCTTGCGAGGTAATAAAATTTAAATACTTTCAAAATCCCAATTGGAAACAATTGGGTAGTGGACTGACTCCCTTAGTTTTTGCTAAGGGTGGAACCACTCTAAACACCTTGCCTCTTTATCCTTATCTCAATTGTGGTTGTTTGAGTTGAATTATTATTAAAATATTTATAAAACCCTATTCACCCCCTCTAGTGTTTTTTCATTTGTTATCAGAGCAGGCTTGAAGGAGCTCTAATCAAGTCTTGAAGATGGAGGGTGGTGGTGCCTACAACCGCAAGCAAAGGAGAAGCTTGGACCAATCTTCAACAAGCTATAATTGGTGCTTAGGAACAAGACACACAACACCTAGCTTCCCATGGAGGTTAAAGAAGGAAGAGGTGCATAAAGAGTGTTTTATTGCTACAACTAATGAAGAAGAATAAGAGGTAAGCCTTTTTGATTTATCTAAATAAGAGTTAATTGCTAGCATTGAGGAATTACATGATAAATACATTGATTATAAAAAGAAACTAAAAAGAGTTATTATAACTAATGATGATTTGTATACTCAATTAAATGATCTTACTTCAGAAAAGGAAAGTATTGTTCGTGAAAATTCTAACTTGAAATTATCTCTTAATGATTGCAATATTAAGTTGCTTACTCTAGAAACAAATCATGATATTCTTTCTCAAGAAAAGGTTGAACTACTTGCAAAATTGAATTATGCTCAAACTCAACCTATCTTGTGTACTCATTTAGATTATGATGATGTTATTAAAGAAAGAGATAATTTGTTGTTTAACCTAGATTAAGCAAATTTGAATGTTAAAAAGAGAATGGATGAGATTGTTAAGTTACAAAAGGAAATTAGTAGCTTGAGAAACAATGATGTTCTTGATGAGATTTTGAAAAATTCTTCTAGTTATAATGGAAGGAGAGGACTAGGTTACAAGCCTAAATGAAAATCCTACCAAAAACCTAGTGGGGGAAGGATACAAGTGCCAAAGACTCAATCTATGCATGTACCTAAAGGCAAGTATACATATGTACCCAAGAACAATCTATATCCAACACATAAAAAGAGAAATGAGATTGATTCTATATGTTGCCATTATTGTTTGCATCTTGGATATTATTTCTTTCTCATGTCCTTACAAGAAAAAGGATGTTGAGTTGGTATGGGTCCCAAAACCCCCAAACTAAATGAATAAAATTAAGTTGAGATATGACCAAAGACTCTAATTTATATCTTTATGTCTATCTCAACTTAACATAATGGGATAACGAATTGGTCCAAGAAATTAAAATTTATAACTTGAAAATACACATTTTTAAATAAACCTACAGAGATACGTCTTTAATAACTTGTTTTAGTTTGGGTTCCCAAAACCTAGAAATGTAAATATGATTAGTTGAGATTTGATCTAAATGTTACTTTGATATTTAAATGTTTTTATCTCAACTAAACTGAGCATTAAATTGCATGATTATGTTAAACTGATCTATGAAAACAATTACTAAAAATAGTATAGAAACAATCTCGGTCGAGAAAATTGTCGACCGAGATAATGTCGGTCGAGAAATTAGTCGACCGATAGGGTTTCTACCTTAAATTTGTATTTTTTTGGAGAAATAGTAACATTTTCGGTCAAGAAAGTTGTCGACCGAGACAATGTCAGTTGAGAACTTTGTCAACCGAGTGAAACTCTGACAGAGTTGTTTAATAAAAACAAGACACTTCAATTGCAATCAACCTAAGTATGCAATGGACTTTACATATTCTTGTTCTTTAAGTATTTTAATGATCGTAATAAAAAGAAAGAGCAAACTTGATAATTGGATAAGAAAATTAGTAGAATAAGAAACCCTACTTAGAATAAAGAATTACTTTGTATCTAAGAAAATCAAAAGCAAGATATTAATTCATATATTGCTCGAAATTCTACTCAAAACTTGCTCTTAGGCTAATAATTTGCATCATGATTGCATCATGGTAACTTTTATTGCCATAATAAGTATTGCTTACAAGAACTAACAATATTGGAAATTCTACATATTTGCTGCAAACTAAATTGAAATTGCCTTTTTGCAAGAAGAACAATCACTATGGATATCTATCAAATTCTTTCTTGCAAATAAGGATCTTAGAACATATTCAATTTTTTTTTCATTAGAATGATAAAAATAACTTTTTCTAAGAAAATCAAAAGAATAAATATCATTGTGACACCTAAATGAATATGCATTAATCAAGTTGAGATATGATCAATAATCTTGATTTGAACAACCTTATGTCTATATTAACTTAGCACAATAAAAATAACAAATAAATAAAGTAATTCAACCCATAAACTAGAACAAACAAATTGCTGAATAAAATATGCAGAAACACTCTCAGTTGAGAAATACTTTGATCGAAAATAATTCGGTCGAGAAAGAGTTCGACCGATCAAGGATTTGAAAAAATGTTTTTCAATTTTCTATCAATTTAGTAACAATAAAAATCAATTTAATTAAGAATGAATTACAACTCTGGAGACCATCTTTTAGTCAAGACATATTGATCTTTTGCATCATGATTTGTTGAATGAAGGTATATCTTTATGGATATGAAACTCTTATTAAACATATTGCAAAAGTACTATATGAAAAATGATATTGAACATTTATTAAGCATGTTCATTTACATGGTTTGTCTTAAAATTGAAAATCCATGAACCATGATTAATCAAGAAAATCATAGATTTGCCTCTCATGAAATTACATGGTTTGGCTTAAAATTGAAAATTATGAAACATGTTGATTTAATTAAGGAAATTACTATTTTAATCCACATGGCTTAAAGTATTTCTTGGTCTATCTATATAGAAACTATGTGTATTGAAATTTGTTTTAAATAATCATTGTATTTCATGAAACTATATGCTTCTATTGTTCTATCATGATCATTAATGTATTATGAATATTGTCTTTCTATTTCACCATGATCGTTGTGTTACTTGGTTTGCATAAAATAATCTTTGATCTATATAAACCATGAATGGATATTGTTTTTCAAACAATCATAGTGTTTCAGCTTATTACATATAAAGATGATATTATCATTGAAAATGCCATTTTTCATAAAAGTAAAACTCTATGGCACAAATGCATCTTGACATGATATATAATGATTATCAAGAGCATGGCTTGTGTTATTATGTGTAATACATGAATGATTTTTGCTAGATGACACTATGGCAAGCTAAATAGTTTGTTTCTTAGAACAAGAATATTAATGTCTTATCTAATTGCTTGTTCTAAGAAAATCAATACCATCGTGATGCCTAAATTGTTTTTCAATTGGTAAATTCTTCAAAAGTGGCATTACTTAAAGAATTTCAAATTGATATGCACTTAATCAAGTTACATGGATGCTTTATACATACTTAATCATAAATGTGTAGATCATTGAAAATGCTTAAATTAGAAATCTATAAAAATTGCCTCTTGGTTGAAATCAAATTTGACCAAGGGGCACTTTGGTCAAAGTCAAGGTCGACCTAAAATAAGCTTGACCAAATGCTTATTTGTAAATCATTTTCTTGCACTCAATCTTAGTATATTGAAAACAAGATTTTAGTGCATAACTCTCATAAAAGGTTAACTTATTATAATCTAATACTGATTGTGACCTTAGAATCCTTAAATCAACTCAATTATAAGATTAAGAAGGAGCTTACAAAACTTTGTAAACATCATAAAGAACATTTGAAGCTAGTTATGACCTTAGTATTTTTAAAAGTAATCTTGAAGCCTACAATATGTATAAATACAATGGAATTTTCTAAACAAATCAGGGCTTAACATCCCATGCATTGGGTTAGAGATACATTCGTTATAAGCTTAAAAGAATCTCATATCATTTTAGGGCTTAACATACCTTGTAAATGGTTGAGAAACTATTAAATATACTCACGAGCTTAAGGGATTCTCATGTCATTTTCAGGGCTTAACATCCCTTGTAAAATGGATGAAAAATCAAAACACATATGCCATGAATCTAAGAGGATCTCATATCATTTCAAGGCTTAACATACTTTGCAAATGATTGAGAAATAAATTGTGGCTAAATTAGACATAAAAATAAGTGGTTTGCATTACGTCTCAAATTATCAAATTAAGGGGGAGAAATAAAAAATCATAATTAATTTTTAGCTTGGTTATCTTTCTGAAATGACAAAGGGGGAGAAATAATATAAAATCAATAACATAAAATAAAATGAGTCTCATAATCTCTCGGCCAGCACACGCTTGCAAATAAGAGAATGGCTACAAATGGTAAACTTCAGATATGAAACTCATATAATTTATATTTCCTTATTTTACATTTTGGAAATGTTTGTCATCTTCAAAAATGGGGAGATTGTTGGCTAAATTAGACATTATTATAATCCCTTTGTTTTGATGATGACAAACATTTCATTCTTGTGGATCTAACGTGCTACTTGAGTGTTGCAGAAACAAGGTGGATGACAAACCTTTGGAAGATCTATATGCTCAAAATGCTTTAATTTTATGATTGTAATCAAATGTAAAAACTTGTACAAGTATATAATGTACAAGAACTTAGATACCATGTAAATCAAGCGTTTAGATCTTCCCTAGCCATTCACAACACTTAGATAGGTCATCCCCTACAATAGTGTCACAACTGTACACTGATACACACACTTAGTACATAGTTCAAAACACTGAAACAAATTCATTCTCGGTCGACAAACTTCTCGACCGAGACACTCTCGGTTGACCAATTCCTCGATCGAGAATTGACCCAAATAGCCATTAGACCCAACAGACAAGGTGGTTGGGAGTTAGAATCGAATGTTATATACACTTGCTACAGACCATCCCTCGGTCGACAAATGTCTCAACTGAGAGACTCTCAGTCGACAAAAACTTCGATCGAGAAGGTGTCTGTCTGCACTTTTCAGAATTAATTAACTAGCCATTGCTAAAGCAATTAGTGGATACCTAACGGCTAGTTAAGTACTAAGAACCCCCTAGAAAGTGTCTATATCGTCCTTAAGCACTCATAGGCCATTCCTATAAATAGGACATGCCTTAGGACACCCAAAATACACTTGTGCAACACTTGAGCATACATACTTGCAAATTGGCAATCTTTCTTGTGAGCAATTGAGCAACTCTAGAATTTTCTAATTCTTTCCATTGCTACAAATTCGTGTCCTATAGGCTAGCATCTCCTACCCACTGCACTTCCACTTCCATACACATTGGTTAGGAGATCAAAACACTTGATATAGGAAATCAAGCCTTGTGCTACAACGGTAATTGTAATTTCCAATTTTCCTTCTTGTTCTTTCTTATTGCTTGTACTCTCCTTGCTACTACTAGGGTTGGAGGCTACGGATTGGAGAGGGTTTGATCTTCTCGGCGGAGAAGGAGGACTTTGGACTACTTCAAGAAGGTTGTCTCAACGGGAAGCTACTTCAAGAGGAAGGCTACTTCAAGGGGGGCTTGAAGTTACTTCAAGGAAGGCTGCTTCGAGGTTGGTGGGACTACTTCTAGGTGAAGGTTGTCCAAAGGGTGGTGAAAGTATTTGTAATTTTATGTAACATCCTTGCGAGGTAATAAAATTTAAAATACTTTCAAAATCCCAATTGGAAACAATTGGGTAGTGGACTGACTCCCTTAGTTTTTGCTAAGGGTGGAACCACTCTAAACACCTTGCCTCTTTCTCCTTATCTCAATTGTGGTTGTTTGAGTTGAATTATTGTTAAAATATTTATAAAACCCTATTCACCCCCTCTAGTGTTTTTTCATATCCAAGATTTTTCAACAATGGGAAATTACTCAAAGAATCCAATAACACATTCATTACCTTAATCTCAAAAGATGTGGACAGTCATGATTTGAAAAATTGGCAACCCATTGTGCTTTGTAATGTCCTCTTTAAAACTGTCTTGAAGATAATGGCTAATAGGCTGCAATTGGTTTTCCTTGATATCATAAGTCCTAACCAGTGCGCCTTTATTAAAGGATGCAGTATAAAGGATGCTATTATGCTCTCTAGCAAACTTATTCATGATTTCAACAATATCAACTCTGGAAACAACATGTGCCAAAAATTTGATCTTACAAAGGCTTGCGATTCTGTTCAATGGAGCTATCTCTTCTCTATTCTTTTCAAAATGGGTTTTCCTTTATAGTGGATCAAATGGATCAAAGAAATCCTTACTTCTACATCTTATGAGCTGTTAGTTAATGGTGAATTGGGGACTAAATGTAAACCTTCTAATGGAATTAGACAAGGAGACCCCGTAGCTCCTTATCTATTTGTTATTATTATGCAAGATCTCTTAGAGATATTTAAAGATGCAATTTTTAACAAGAGATTGATTCCTATTAAAGCTTCAGACAATCTTTCCATTTCTCATATAATTTTTGCAGTTGATTAATGGTGTTTTTTGAGGCTAGTGAATATAATGCTAACACCATTAGCTCCATTCTCAAGGACTTTGGTGGTTTGTCTGGCCTTGTTATCAATTCTGGAAAAAGTTCCATCCTCTTTAGTAAGAATGCACCTAAAGAATCTATCCTTAATATCCTTAAGATTCCAGAAGGTTCCCTCCCTGCTAAGTACCTAGGCATCCCTTTGTTTATTGGGAAACTCAAAAAATAAGACTGTGCTCCCCTGGTCGATAAGGTAAATTCCAAACTCGAAGGTTGGAAAGATAGATCCCTATCGGTTGCTGGTAGATGTGAATTAATCAAGTCAAATTTATCTACTTTACATATTTACTGGTCATCAACATTCCCTTTTCCAACTGTTGTCTGTGATCAAATCGATAAGATGTGTTGAGATTTTCTTTGGGGGAAGACTGAAGAGAAATCAAACTTACATTTGGTATCCTGGGAAAATGTTACCCATCCAAAGGCTGAGGGTGGAATTGGAATCAGAAAAACTAAAGATGTGTATAATGCTTCTACTTGTTTGAATGCATGGAATATCACCTCAAAGAAAGATATTCTTTGGGTTAAATGGGTGAGTGAAAAGAATTTAAAAAGGCAAACCTTTTGGTTTTCCACTCCAAACTCTAGTTGGTCTTGGTTGAGCCAGAATATCCTAAAATTCAGATCAATTATTTTTCAAAATGTCGATTTCATTATTGGGAATGGTTGTGATGCCAAGTTATGGTTTTATCCATGGATCTAGGAGAGATTTTTGATTGAAGACTTAATTGGAAAGGAATCCTATCTAAAATCCAGGCTAGCCCATGATTACCATGTTAGTTCTATTATTTGTAACTATTCTTGGATGATCATGGATAATATAGTGAATATGAAGCTCGAAGATCTTGTTTATAGACAAAAGACACTTCGTATGAGCCAGGATGTTATTATCTTTAAGGGTCTAGAAAAGCCTGGCTTGACAGACTTTTGGAATGATATCTGATTGTCTTGTGAAGAAATTTCTTTTCTTAAATGGCTCTGTAAGATCAAAGGGCCAAAGTGTTGTATCTTTCATATCTGGAAGGCTTTTTTGAACAAGTTACCAACTGGCGATTATGCAAGAAGGATGGGGTTTCAAATTGTATCCATTTGCTTCTTATGCTTCAAGGCTTATGAGGACACCCACCACCTATTTTTTTACTACATCTACGTTAAGTATCTTTGTTCTGCTACTCTAAAGAATTTAAAGTTGGACACTTTTTGCTTGATCTGGTTTGAGTCCAGAAGACTTAGTGGTGACAACATTCTTTTGTTCTTGTTGATACACTATATTTCATGGGGAGAAAGGAATATACGTGTACATGATAACATATCAACTTCAGAAGTTTCAGTCTGGAATAGAACCAAGGGTGGTTTGCTATGTGTTTTAGATTCAAGTCACTCCTGATTTAGTTTCTTTATTATGGAGTAGGTCGATTTAGGTCTTTTCCTAGTCATTCCTCTTCCATGTTTTTGAGCAATACTTGTACAATCTTTTCTTTGCTCTGTTTCGATTTCTTTTTAGTACTCTTCCACCTTGGTTGAGAACATGCTTTGTATAGACACTCAGAAAAAATACAAAAGAAGTCTCATGCGGGTTTTCTGACCAAAAAAAGGATTAGTTGAATTAGTTATTTACATATTTGTAGTCATAATCATAGTGTTTTAATTATGCAACATATCATGTAACTATTTTGATATCAAGTTTACATATGTTACTCATGATTGTTCTTAGAATAGGTAACTCACAATTAGATTATTAGTTTGAACCTTAATATAATTAGAGCAGTATGTAATTCAAGTACTATTTTCATTAGACTAGTAAATTATGATATAATAACATATTATTTAAGTAGTTATTTATGTAGTGGTCTGTGGGTCTGGTTCCAAGTATACCCATCAGTGGAGTCTCTTATATGTGGGTCCATGGGTATGCGGTTCCATGGGTCCAAAAATTTACACCCGTAATGGGTTTTTAAAGGGTCCAAATTTGTGGGTTTGTGGGTCTACCTATACATATTTACAACCCTACTAGATGGGAGTCGAAGGGGATGGAATGTTATGAATTTTTGGATCATGTCAGGAGTGAAACTGTCGGTTCATAGGTGAAACGATCTGTTGGCATGTGATTCGATTGGTTCAACCCTTGAACTAGTCGTTTCATCATATTTCCCAATCGCAATTGCATTGGTAATTAATATTCGATTAATGCATAACATGATGTCAATACTAATCCTTGATCCAATCAAATTGATTAACCAATTGGTCAGATCACAACCTGAACCGGTCGATTCATGGACCTGAGCTGATCGGTTCACTTCCTAAACTAGTTGGTTCACGGGCCAGATTGCTAGTTTTGGTTCAATGGACCTGACACACAGAAATGATGGTTCAACATGTGAACTCGTCGGTTTATAGTTTACACTCAATATTCAACCGTTGTTGTTTAAATTGAACTCCTAACTCTTTAGTAATAAAATTTAAACCTCATTCATGAACAAACTCCTATTCCAAGTGTATCATATATGTGCGACCCTATAGGTTCCAAGTTTTGTTGGCAATGAATATCCATAACTAATTTATGACATCAAAAGCAATGAGCAGTATCTAGAAATACATCATTGCTACCCAAGTAATCCAGAAAGTTGGAGAACAACTTAAACTTACACTCTGTGATTGGTGTTATAGTGATTATATAATTCCTTTTTCACTGATATCTAAATTGAACTGAAGACATGAAATCGTCATCCTCTCAACATTCAATCCATGTTCCTTGAACTAGAGCAGACTGTCTGAGGTATTTGTGAACTCAATATCATATATTTATTCACATGTGCATGCACATGCCTTTCTTAGTCTCGCTTATCAAGTGGACTAGTTATCAAACTCCTATAGGAGTGACAAATTCCATCTACACCACTCACAGTCATTCCCATGTGTTGCAATGTACCCGAACACCACCCTTATGACAACCCTTATTCAAAGTCACAATGGATGATGTCAAACTACATTGAACGCCATGTGATGACTGTAGTGATTTCTGGTCTAAGAACCACAATCACCACCATCACTATGAGAGAGGATTCTGACTATCAATCATGGTTTCCATGTGTCGCTCTCAAGGTGGGTTTGTCTGATACACTGTTCTCTAACAAGTATCTATGTGTTTGGTTTGATATCACATATCATGACTGATGTGATTCTATCATCAACCAACACACACTAATCGTACATATTATTGATGTCTATCAGCCTTCCAAACATACAACTAGGGACATAACATGAATGTATATACTCTTGACATCTGTATGGTCTCATTGTTTAGGTCATCAACCTAAAGACAAATATCATTGAGTAATATCATTCTTTAGATATTATTATGTTTCATCATTACCTCATAACATAGTGAAGAAGAATAAATCGGAAGATTGCATGTATTATTAACCAAATCATTTACAAGATATGTTATTACAATCATCATATGATTGGGTCTTTGGGCATACATACCAACAAATTCCCACTTGAACTTAGAGCCAATCACCCACAAATCTTATTCCAAGTGATCTTAAACATGTCCATCGTATTTCTACTGTGCAAGTGCTAATCCACCGGGTTAGAAACATTTGCTTTTAGCCGATGCATGGCATGTTTCACATCTCTTCGTTGTACAATGTCTTGTATGAGATGAAATTCCCATAGTATGCTATCTGATATTCCTTGCCTAACTAATAGCTCCATTATTTTCATAGTATTTCTAGTATGTCATTAATGGTTGGAACATCTCAAAGGTTCATCTAAATGAGCTTCTAGATCCATACAATATCCTATGTTGTGTTCATAACACCAGGATACTTGACTTATATTTTTAGAATTAAATTGTCTGTAGTTTAAAACTTTTCTAGCATACAACTTTTTTTTCTTCTGATTAAACACAAATTTTAGACTGTGATCATAAATTTTATTTGTCATTTTGGAAGCTTGCATCAGTGTAATTCTTTACACCCAACTCTTCCTTATTTACATAACCAAGGAACTAACCCTTTTAGTGCTTCTCAAGTACTTAAAGGTGTTCTTTACGACATTCCAAAGATATTCATTGGAATTTGACTGATATCATCTTGCCATGCCCAATATAGACTAAATAATGGAATGAGTACATTATATTGCATACATGATAGACCTAACTGTGAATGCATATGGCATCTTACTCATGTCTTCCATTATTCATAAGAATTGGAACATTAGGTTCTTGAGAGACTAATCCCATCTAACAAGGACAATTGTTTCTCATTAAGTTCGATATGCTAAATCCTTTTAGCATTTTTCTGATGTATCTGATCTTATTTAGGTCAAGAAGCTATCTAGATCTATCTCTATAGATATCAATTTTCATCACATAGGATGCTTCACCTAAACCCTCCATGGAGAAGGTACTGTCCTTGTCAGGTTTAAATACTGATAGTATTGAGATGTTATTCTCCATCTATATGTGGAATATAAATATCCTCCCACTAAATCTTTTGTAATCATAGATTTCATCTTTATACTTGACTCAAGTCAAACTCTTTGACTATCTTGTCAAATCAAAGATTCCAATTCTGTGATTTTTGCATCAATATAATAATTATCCTTTGTAGCTTATAGACTTTATTTGCATTAATGGAGTTATAAAACCTCCAGGCTGTGTGACGTACACATCCTCTTTATTTTTCCTTTAAGGAATGTGGTTTTAATCTCCATATGTCAAATCTCACATTCTTGACAAACTTTAATGACAAACATGATCCTAATGGACTTAACCATGACAATTGGTAAAGAGATTTTGTTATGTTTCACACGTTGAACTTGTTTGAAATCCTTTGCGACCAATATGCTCTTATTGGTTATCGATGTCACACTAACTAAACAAATTCTATACTATTTTCTTCTTATTAATTAAAAAATTCGTCCATGATTTTTCTCAATAAGAAGTATTAGTTTCTAACAAAAAAATTCCTCTCGATCGTGCTTCCCTCCAAGTATTTTTTCTATTAGAAAATTGTATTCCTTTGTCAAATTAAAAATTTCTTAATTGAAAATGTTTTCCTCTAGTTGAGGACACTATATATTTGTTCTCCCCCAAAAAAATTTCCTTATTTGGAAATCTATTTTCCTTCACAAATATGACACCATTCAAGAATCTCCACACAAGTAAAAATGCATATCAAAATTTGTTTGCTTAGTGACAAAATTTTAATTTGTATAAAAAAATTTCCTAGAAAATGTACTCTATCTCAAGAAAAGCGTTCCAAAATAATTTAAAAGTTTCCTCCAAGTAGAAGTTTATAGCAAAAATTTGTTTCCCTCCCAATTGAACTTTTAACACCAAAAGGTTTCTGATCTTTTCCTTACAATCAAACAATTTCATGTCAATAATTTATTTATTTTAAGAAAAAGTGTCCTGTTAAATTAATTTACACCCAAATAAGTAGTGACTTATTTAGACTATAGAAGGAAGTCAACCTTGTGTCTTGAATGTAATGTATATTTGGATCATTCTACATATAAATCATGTCAATATATATATATTTGTGTGTGTGTATTGTTATTTTATCTTTAATGTTGTTTTTATTTTTAACTATTGTTTAAAAACACTATTACCTTAAAAATACAACTAATAGTTTTTTTTTCATGTTTTATCATGATTGCATATATTTTCTTATAAAGTAGTATATGTCTGAAGAATGTCTTTTGTTCATATCATGGCTTTTTTTTCTTTTCTTTTTCTTATTTTCCACCGAGTGTCATAGGAAATTATTTATTCTTCTTTGAAATTATGTCTTACTATTGGACCTATGGGTCTATTTGATTCTAGCCTAGTAGTGGGCAAGGCCCTTTAGGGTTGCATGGGCAACAAGCAACGAGATATTAATTCTTGTTGCCTTGACACAAGGGAAAGACACATAAAGCCGCATACAAGACAATTAGAAGCCACCAACTTTCTTTGTCTGCCTATTCATAGAATGGAAAGAACGAGGAAAGGAATAAGAAAGAAGAAAAGGAAGGAGGGTTGTGTCGCCACTCCAGTTTATTCTTTGTGCTTTATACCACCATCACTCCAATTTCTTCTCTGTTCTTTATACCAACTTCTCCACCATTATCTCTATCTTTCTCCAACTGGTTATTCTCTACAAAGGGGTATTTTTCTGGGAGGTATTTTGATGTGGTGATGTACCGATCTGGTATAATTTGTATATCTTCCTTATGCTCTATATTCCTCAAGTTTTGGGTCTAAAATTGAGACAAACATTGTAATATGTTGATTAGTGGATTTATCTATCGGGCTTTGACCCCATGATTTTCCCCTCACACATTGTGAGGGTTTTCCACAATCTCGACGTTCTTGTAGTTTATTGTTTGTTATATTATTTTGCATGCCTAGTCCATACGTGCAAGAGCTTCCTTTGTTATTGTACATGTCGAATACACACATCTTGACCTACTAACCTTCCCTTACAAGTAGTATCAGAGTCTACTTGGATACATGGTGTGACGCCCCGATCCCTAAGCCATCTCTAATGACCCCGAAGATAGGGGAGTCACCCTCGGTAAACCACTCTTAACCTTTTTCCTTTCTTAATCACTTAGATTAACTTAAAGGAAAACCATAAAACGCAAATAACATCGAATTGTAATAAAACTGCGGAAGTATCTTACCATTAACCCTATTAGGAGGAAAACCAAACTTACATGTCATATTACACTATTATATTCGAAATATGAAGCACAACAGATAACAATAAATTTAAGCTACATATTGCATAACATCCTCTCTATCTCACCACACGCCCAAGGATCGAGGGGAAAGGACCAAGAGACCTCTAAACCTAACTAAACACAACCTTCTAAGCATCTGGGTGATACGATCCTTCAACTTCCTCGTGCTGACACTGACCTGAAAAATGTTTCAGTAGGTTGGTGAGCTACTGGATCAGTGAATAGAATTTCACCAAACCATCACAGATAACTCATTTATGTTTATTAATTGGAATAAAATTCAAGATAATTCTATACTAAGCAGATCTAAGCAATATAATTTAAACAACAGGAGATGTCATAATTTCATTATGATAACAATTGCTGCAAAGCTGTAGATACAATTAATTAACAGAAAATACTAAAATTTCATTTAAAGGTCAACTGCTGTGAAACTAACTCAGATCTTTCTTAACTCTTTAATTTATAAAAACTATGTGAACCTATATGAATATATTTTATCTTATGCCCTGATCATATGCAGCGTACTCTACATATGAAGACTCGTAGTGAACTATAATCCCACCGTACAAGACTTAGCCGACACTCTGGGATAGCTAAGTCTGACTGCTATCCTGGTCTGCTGTAGGAAAACTGGCTCTTTGGTCTCATCACTCCTATGGTGTCATAAACGGGACTCCTCCTCTAAGCTGAGTACACATGCGGAGAGTCAAGCCATGCCACCAGGACGTCTGGTTAGTGTTGGACACACTTTTCTGTACTCCAGTGCCACCAGGACGTCTGGTTAGTGTTGGACACTGTAAACTGCTCTCTAGTGCCACCAGGATCCTGTCTCTAGTTGATGTTGGACACTACAAAATGTACTCTCGTGCCACCAGGATGTTTGGTTAGTGTTGGATATGAAATCCGACCCCCGTATATTGGACACTGCCCGGGTTAGGTCGTTTCACCCCTAAGGCGCAAACCTCACATAGGGTTTCTACGGTGTTCAGGGCCCTTAAATCTATTATTTTATTATTCATAGAAAGCTCTGACTATATTGTGTCTCTCTCTTACTTATTCTTGGTTTTGGTATCTCTATGGTACCTCATCTATTTGATTGCAGTTCAAATCACAATATGATATCATTCTAGAACTGACAGAGCAATGTACTCAAAATCATTGTAAATACTGAGTAATCCATATATCATGCATGCACGCAGATTGAAAATTCATAAATAACCCAAACTTATGTCAATTTGGCACATATACACTGAATCCATGATGTGTTTCAGAACCTGCACAACTCAGACCAGATGTGTCATATTTTGAGGGACCAGTACAGATAGTTGATCGGAGGATAAAAAAGCTCAAGAATCGTGAGATACCGTTAGTGAAGGTTTTGTGGAGGAACCACAACCTAGAGGAAGCCACGTGGGATCTTGAGTCAGAGATGAGTAACAAGTTCCATTTTCTCTTTTAGAAATTTCGGGACAAAATTCTTATAAGGGAGGGAGATTGTTATGACTCATTACTAAGTTAACTAATAAGTACCATGATAATATCATCATTATGTCAATTAAGTTGAATTAAGTACACAAGATGCAATTAGTACTTTGATCCAGTGTTACAGTCTAATTAGGATGATTTCGTGCCTTGAGGTTGTAGATGATCTCACGCTTGAAATTTTGCAAAAAAGAATCATTTCAATCGGACCCCCGAGGCCATAGTTATGAAATTTTTAAATTTTTTTGGACCAATAATGTAAATTACCCCTTTACTAGGCTGGCTACTTTTTCCTTTATCTTCTTCTTTCCCAATCGACTACTTGATAGTATAGAACTAAAGTGGCGCACAGCGCCCGCTCGACCGAGTAGCAGAGGGAGAGCCAGGGCGGCCGATCTTTGGCCCTTAGCTCCGATCGAGTAGGGCGGCACTTCCCTTCTCCTTCCTCCACCATTCTTCTTTCCCTACCTCACCCTAGAGGTGCTTCCACCCACCTGCAATTCGGCCAGCCTGGGCGGCTGGCCTGCTGCAGTGCAGCAGTGGCCAGGGTGCCATTCCGGTGCAAGGAGCAGCTCAAAACCGCCACCCTGACTTTGACCTAGAGTTTGGAGCAAGAAATCTCAGCCATAGCTGCGTCTAGCACTGAGAACGATCATCTCCTACAACCTGCTCGTGAAGGTAGAAGAAGTTGTTAGCAACTGATTCAAACCGGAGCTGGATTGGCGCACGAAAGAGCAAGGTAAGACCAGCACGGAGCTCGGTCTTGAGGGTAGAAAGAGAATCCGTAGCAAATAGCATTGATTTCTTCTCAATTGGTGCGGGAAATAGGTTTTCCCCTGCAGGCGTAGTAGAGTATTTGGCATTGCCCGACTTTTTATTTCACAAATGGCTTCTTTACGCTTTTGTATAACTTAGTTTATCATCCAATCAGTGTGGTTTGGACTAAGTGGAATTACATGATTAAATGTCGAAAATAGTAGTGCACGACTAGGAAAACTAGAAAATCTGGGTATAAACCCAGACTTACGATTTTAATAAATTAAATGATGTACGAATACAAAGAAATGACAATGATGTGAAAAATATTCAAAGAAAACCTAGATGCACGCTCTAGGTCACATTTAATGTGAATGATTTAATATTTACTTAAATTGACACACTTCTCAAAGATATTATTAGGAATTCCCGATTATTAATAATAACTCGTGCCATGATAATGATTTAACTCTTATTTGAGTGATGTGATGCTCAACTCAATAAATCATTTGAAATTTCAATTAATATTAGTAATTCGTGACATGATGAGTAATTATAAACTTAATTAAGTTATGTGATGCATAGTTCAAGATTTGGATTATTGTGTATGTTTGTATGTTGAATCTTGCCATGACAAGTAATTAATCCCTAATTAAGTTATGTGAGGCACAACTCAAGATTTGGGTTGAGGTGCACATTTTCCAAGAAAGTACAGATAAATTAAAGTTGTTTAATGACAATTGCTCATGTGTCTAGTAATTAACTCTTAATTGAGTTAGGTGATGCACAAATCAGGATTAGGGTTAATGTACACGTTTTTCAAGGAATTTCAGATGATTTCTCAATTGTTGAGTAATTTACTCTTATGAGTGTATTAAAACATTCAATTGCATGGATTTAGTGTATATGTGCCAAATTGACATAAGTTTTGGTTATTTATGAATTTTCAATCTGCGTGCATGCATGATATATGGATTACTCAGTATTTACAATGATTTTGAGTACATTGCTCTGTCAGTTCTAGAATGATATCGTATTGTGATTTGAACTGCAATCAAATAGATGAGGTACCATAGAGATACCAAAACCAAGAATAAGTAAGAGAGAGACACAATATAGTCAGAGCTTTCTATGAATAATAAAATAAGAGATTTAAGGGCCCTAAACACCATAGAAACCCTATGTGAGGTCTGCGCTTTAGGGGTGAAACGACATAACCCAGGTAGTGTCCAGTATACGGGGGTTGGATTTCGTGTCCAACACTAACCAAACATCCTGGTGGCACGAGAGTACAGTTTGTAGTGTCCAACATCAACTAGAGACAGGATCCTGGTGGCACTAGATAGCAGTTTACAGTGTCCAACACTAACCAGACGTCATGGTGGCACTGGAGTACAGAAAAGCGTGTCCAACACTAACCAGACGTCCTGGTGGCATGGCTTGAGTCTCTGCCTGTGTACTCAGCTTAGAGGAGGAGTCCAGTTTACGACACCATAGGAGTGATGAGGCCAAAGAGCCAGTTTTCCTGTAGCAGAAAATAAAAAATGCCATAACTATGGCCTCGGGGGTCCGATTGAAATGATTCTTTTTTGCAAAATTTCAAGCGTGAGATCCTCTACAACCTCAAGGCACGAAATCATCCTAATTAGACTGTAACACTGGATCAAAGCACTAATTGCATCTTGTGTACTTAATTCAACTTAATTGACATAATGATGATATTATCATGGTACTTATTAGTTAACTTAGTAATGAGTCATAACAATCTCCCTCCCTTATAAGAATTTTGTCCCGAAATTCCTAAAAGAGAAAATGGAACTTGTTACTCATCTCTGACTCAAGATCCCACGTGGCTTCCTCTAGGTTGTGGTTCCTCCACAAAACCTTCACTAACGGTATCTCACAATTCTTGAGCTTTTTGATCCTCCGATCAACTATCTGTACTGGTCCCTCAAAATAGGGCACATCTAGTCTGAGCTGTGCAGGTTCTGGGTCCGCTATCCTCTCTGTACCAGGATAACACTTCTTCAACATCGATACATGAAACACATCATGTAGATTAACCAACTCAGATGGCAAATCCAACCTGTAGGCTACAAGTCCAATCTTCTCAACGATAGGATATGGGCTCATAAACCTAGGAGTCAGTTTGCCTCTCTTGCCAAACCTCAACACTTCTTTCAATGGTGAAACTTTCAGACACACTTCATCACCAACCTCAAACTCAAGAGGTCTACTCTCTTCTCAACGTAACTCTTCTGCATGTCCTATGTAGCTTTCAACTGCTCTCTGATCACTATAATATTCTCGATTGTCAAATCTACTATCTCTGGTCCAAGAATCTATTTTTCACCCACCTCATACCAACATATGGGTGGTCTACACTTTCTGCCATATAGAGCTTCATACGGTGCCATTCCAAGACTAGAATGATGACTATTGTTGTATGCAAACTCTATAAGGCTCAAGTATTCTTCCCAAGTTCCACTGAAATGCAAGACACATGCTCTCACCATGTCCTCGAGAGTCTGAATAGTCCTCTCTGACTGACCATCCGTCTGCGGGTGAAAAACTGTACTGAACCTCAACTTTGTGCCCAAAGCTCGATGCAACTGATTCCAAAACCTGGATGTGAACTTAGGATCTCTATCAGATATAATTGAAATTGGAATACCATGCAGCCTGACTATCTCATCCACGTATATCTTAGCCAACTTCGGGACATCAAAGGTTGACTTAACAGGAAGAAAGTCAATAGACTAAGTTAGTCTATCCACAACCACCCATATCGAGTCACAACCTCTAGGTGTCCTGGGCAACACTACCACAAAATCCATTGTGATATGTTCCCACTTCCACTCTGGTATAGGAAGAGATTGCAAGGTACCTACAGGTTTCTGGTGCTCAGCCTTAACCTGTTGACACACCTTATACCTAGCCACATACTTAGCTACATCCCTCTTCATACCAGGCCACCAATACAACTCCTTGAGATTCCTGTACATCTTAGTGTTTCCGGGATGCATAACGTACATCGATGCATGTGCTTCCTCAAGAATCTGCTCTTTCAGATCACTGTCTCCAGGTACACATAACCTATCATGCTGATATAACAAACCATCATCTGAAAACCTAAACTCTGGTCTTTTTCCCTTTGTCATATCATGCATGATCTGCTGTAACTCACTGTCACTCTGTTGAAGTTCTTTAATCTGATCATAAAAAGTAGGCTTGACTTGCATCTGTGCAATCAAACCACTCTGCTCTGTCACCCCTAAGTCCAAGTTCAACTTCCACATTTCCACTAGCAGGTCTCTCTTGAAACATGCCAAGAGAATGCATCAGCTGTTGAACTTGACTTCCTGCTAAGGGCATCTGCTACCACATTCACCTTACCAGAATGATAATCTATCATTACATCACAATCCTTGATCAATTCTAACCATCTTCGCTATCTAAGATTCAGATCCTTTTGGGTGAAGATATATTTCAAGCTCTTATGATCCGTAAACACCTGGCACGCCTCACCATAAAGATAGTGACACCATGTCTTAAGAGCATGAACTACTGTAACTAACTCCAAATCATGTGTCGAATAATACTCCTCATTCTATGCTACTTACTTCTTGTTACTTATCCTTCTCATTTGGATCATATAGAATAAACATCCCTAAAATTGAAACACACAAGGTAAGAATAGATTATTTCTCATTCTTGTTATTACTGTAAGAATTTATTTCACAGCACACTTCACTTATATTATATTTCTCCTTTTATTCAAAACACACTTATTACATTTCATATTTATATCTTATTCTTTTTTTGAGTCATTTTCATGTTGTTTATCTACCTTTCAGATTAGCTACCTTTAAACCCTGGATTTTATTAGTACTAGCTTACCTTTCATAGTGCAAATCTCATGATTTTGTTTAATAGAGATGCTAGTATTCAAGGCCAATTTTCTAGTGACATCCCTTGAACTACTACAACTCTAAACATTTTAGGGTTTGGTCCTTATCAGTAACATAGTGTTATTGTGACATGACTTTGCTCCCTTAGTTTGAAATTCAAACTTTGGATCTCATAAGTTTTACTAAAATCTTCCTTCTTGAATATAGTCTACCTTTGTATGACTCATTCATTTTCTAAATTGCGCGTTTGTTCTTTATTTTAGGAACTAGTTTGTTAGTCTATAGAGACTTAGAATCCAAAGGTAGTATGTATGAATGTATTAAACTTTATGATAAGGATATACATTCCATACTCTCAATTATGTCATGTAATTCTCATTCCTTAATCAAGGTCATCATTTCTATCGATGGCTCATCCTGGGCTCCAGGATACCAGTGCAAAATCTGACTAAGTGGGAGAGTCTGAAGCCATTATCAACCGGGTCTGAGTCTGATCTGAGGAGAACAGAGATATTCATCGTTGATGGAAAAATCACTTATCCGAGGAAGGAAGCAGAGGAGAACGCAGACAAATGGAGTAGATGTTTGATAGGCTATGTGTTAGATTTCCAGCCGTATATCCCTCTCCTAGCAAATCACTTCACGAAAATATGGAATGTGCAAGGTTATTTTGAGATTTTTGATAGGGGGGATGGTTTCTTCTTGATCCGATTTTCTGAATCTGAGGATCTAAAGGCCGTGTTAGATGGACACTGGTACGTTCGGGATAAACCTGTTATTCTTAAAAGATGGTATCCAGGAGACAAACAAGAGAAGCTCGCTCTGTCGGATGTTCCAGTATGGGTGAACATACACGATTTACCTTTGGAGCTCTGGGACAAACGTTCTTTTGATAGAATTGGGTCTTTCTTAGGCACACCGGTGAGAATGGATGATCATACCACTTACCTTCGGCGCCTTGACCTGGCGAGGATCCAAGTCTTAATGGATAAAGATGCCAAGTTTCCTGAAAGGGTCACACTAATGAATGATAAAGGGGAAGAACACAATATTGCATTGGAGTACGAATGGATTCCGTTTAAATTGTCCCAATTGTGGGTTTCTCGGTCATGATGATTGCACGCCTGTTGGGGAAACGAGACAGAACTTACAGAAGGAAGTTCCAACGAAGGTCTGGGTGGAAAAAAAGGTTAAAGCTATTCAGATGTTTGTTGAAAAGCCAAGGTTGAATACTGATGAAGTGGATTATATTATTCAAGAGGTAGAGGATGAGGAGGATATTCGTCAAGGTAAATATATTGTTCAGCAGGAAGAGTTAATCATTGATGATGAAACTTTATCTAAGGAGGTTAATGTTGGATTCGAGATTGAACAGAACCCTGTGGTCAATACGGTTCAGCCTGTTGAATCTGTTGTGAAGTCTGTTCCATCAACACCAAATGTCATACCTGTCTTTCCGAAGGATTCTCTAGAAAGTGTTTCGAGTTCTCAAGCTTCGTCTTCTTCAGTGTTGGTCGTTTACAGAGATAAGAGTAATCGGGAACCGCCTAGATGCCTTACAAAATTGGATGCTGGAATCTTTCATAAAGGTGAATCTTCTCTTTATTCGCCCATTACAAAAGGGCTTGAAATGATATCTGAAAACACTGAGGCTGCCAGTCCAACAGCCCCAGGTTATAAATGAATCCATATATTTCCATAACCTCTTAGAACGTCAGAGGTATTAATAATAAAATTCAAGACGTTCAAAAAGAGATTATGAAGGCCGATTGTGATATTGTGCTGCTGAACGAGACTAAGATCAGGAGGAGGAAGGAAGACAATTTTATGAAGAAGTACTTTCCTAACTACAAGTGGTTGTCCAATTCTAGTTCCCATGCTCTTGGAAGAGTCTTTATTCTATGGAAAAGTGATTCCTACGATGTGACGTATATGGATGAATGTGATCAAGCTGTCCACTCTAGAGTTACTAAAGATAATTACAGTTTTCTTCTATCTGCGGTGTACGGTCACAACGATGATTACGATAGGGTCAGATTGTGGTCTAACTTGGATAATTTTGCTAACAATTGTTTTGATCCTTGGATTATTTTCGGAGATTTTAATGCAGTTAGAAAAGCTGAGGAAAAAATTGGTATTTTGCCTCCATCTGCTAAATCGATGGATGATTTTAACAGTTTTGTTTTAGATAATGGTCTCTTCGAGCTTGACCTTAAAGGTCCATATTATACTTGGGACAACAAGCAAGAAGGTTTTCATTTTACTGCTACTAAAATTGACAAGATTTTATACAACAATGCTTTTCTTACTACTTTTGAGAATTTTCATGGTGAAAGTATATCCAATATAGTTAGTGATCATAGAAGAATTTCTCTATACATTGGTGATCGTAAGGAAAAGAAGTCACCTTTTAGATTCATTAACAGTTGGACTAAGCACAGCGAGTTTGACGCTATTCTTAAAGACGCCTGGAACTTGGAGGTTGTTGGTTATGCTACTTTCAAGCTGTTTCGTAAATTGCAAAATCTTAAGATCAAGCTGAAGAATTGGAATTCTGTTGTTTATGGTAATATTTTTGAGAATGCTGCTATGCTTAAGGATCTAGCCTTAGCTACACAGAAGATGGCCGATCTCAATCCTAATGATGAGAATTTAAGAATTATTGCCAATCAAAGAAGAAAAGATGCTAAACAGGCTGCTGATATTGAGGAGGAGTTCTATAGGCAAAAATCTCGTGTTCAATGGCTTAAGGAAGGGAACTCCAATTTTAAATTTTTCTATTCAAGTTTAAGAACTAGAAGGAACAGAAACACCATCAACTCACTCAATATCAATGGAGCTCTGTCTAATGATAGCGATAAGATTAAGTCTTCTATTGTTGATTTTTACTCTTCTCTATTTTGCAAGGAGAATGAAGGAGATGTTTGGAGAGGTACTTGGCATGGTCCTACTATCAAACCCGATCAACGTATTATTTTGACCAAGTCTGTTTCTAGAAATGAAGTGGATGCGGTAGTTAAAAATCTTAATTCTGATAAATGTCCTGGCCCGGACGGGTTCAATGCTTTTTTCTATAAGTATGCTTGGGATGTTATAGGGGACGACGTCTATGCTGCTATCACTGATTTTTTCTCTAATGGGCACCTTTTGAAGGAAGCCAACAAGACGTTCATTACTTTGTTGCAGAAAGGGAGTGATTCTTCTCTCATCAAAAATTGGCGTCCCATTGCTTTGTGTAACACTTTTTATAAGATTATCTCTAAGATCCTTTGGAATAGGCTGCAATCGGTCTTACCTGACATTATTGATAGAAATCAATGTGCCTTCATTAAGGGAAGAGGTATTAAAGATGTGATTCATCTTACTAATGAAATTCTTGGGGACTTTAAAAAGAAAAGTTGTTCTAATATGTGTGCTCAAATTGATATCTCTAAAGCCTATGACACTGTTAATTGGAAATATCTGTTCTCCATTATGTTCAAAATGGGTTTTCCCACTAAATGGATTAAGTGGATTGAGACAATCTTCAATACTACTTCGTATCAAGTCCTTGTGAATGGTGAACCCACGCAACCTATTTTTCCTTCTAACGGGGTTAGGCAGGGCGATCCTTTGGCTCCTTATTTATTTGTGATCGCTATGCAAGGTCTGACTGAGATGCTTAAAGAAAGTGTGAGGAAAAAAAAGATCACTCCTATTCAAGCATCGAAGGATTGTCATTGTTCTCACATTATTTTTGCTGATGATTTAATGATTTTTTCTAAAGCTAATGCCCTTAATGCCAGCAATATCAAGAAGTTATTGGACGACTTTGGGAGAATGTCCGGGCTCATCATGAATGAAGAGAAGAGTCTTGTGTTTATTGGTCCGGGTACCGATGCCAAAGAGATTACTGATGCAATTGGCATTCAGCTGGGAGTTTTGGAAGATACTAAATACCTCAGGTTACCTCTTTTTTCTGGCAAGATCAAGAAATCTCATTGTGAAAGACTTATTGATAGATTTAAGAGGAAGCTCGATTGTTGGAAATCTAAGCTGTTGTCGCTGGCGGGTAGAGTAGAATTAGTCAAATCTACTCTATCTTCTATGCACCTCTATTGGGTTATGGCTTTTCCTATTCCTTGTTCTGTTTTGGATGAGATTGATAAAATCTGTAGAGACTTTATTTGGGGTCAATCTGAAAACAAGAAGAATTTACATCTTATTAAGTGGGACATTGTTTCTCTACCTAAACATGAAGGTGGGCTCGGTATTAGAAGAAGTAAATATGTATCAGAAGCTTGCTTGATTCAGAATACTTGGGACATTGCTAGAAAGAAAGACACATTGTGGGTCAGGTAGATTAATGAAAAATACCTGAAGAAGGAAACTCTTTGGACTAGTGAGCCATCCTCTAACAATTCATGGATGTACAATTCTGTTCTGAGATGTAAGAACACTATCATTCAGTATGTTGACATCAAAATTGGGTCTGGTAGAAGTCTGAAAATCTGGAAAGACCCTTGGTACTCGGGTAAGCTTCTTCATGAGGTCCTTGACAGGAATATGTCTATAAGAGCATGTCTTCCTATTGATGCTCCCTTAAGCGCTATTGTCAAAAATGGTACTTGGTCTGTTAACAACTCTCGATGTTCTCAACATGTGCTGGAGACTCTCTCTAAAATTTCCATTAACAAGGATAGTGATGATGATGTTTGGCTGTTTAAAGGGAAAGACAATGTGAGTTTTAAAGAGATCTGGGAGATTATTAGACATAAAGGCTTGTGTATGTTTAATTTTCAGTGGTTGTGGAAGAGCAAAAGTCACCAAAATAGTAAGATACATGTTTGGAAAGCTATGCATAATAAATTACCTACTTCGGATTTTCTGAGAAGGAGAGGTATTCCTGTTATTTCTATTTGCTTCTTATGTAGATCCGATTACGAGGACACGACTCACATTTGCTTTAACTGCAACTTTACCAAAAATCTATGGAACTACGCTGAGAATAGGAATCTTATTGACAAAGCACCTTCGGATTGGGATCAAATGTGTAAGACACATCAGAAAAACTCTAGTATTAATAGTTCTCTTATCCTTTATCATGTTTGGCTGGAACGAAATAGAAGGGTGCATGATGATAATTGCAAAAATTCTGAGGTTATTTGGAAAATCATTGAAGCTGAGTTTAACATTCTCAAGGTCTAGTTGCAGATTTTTTGTTGGTTATATCTTCGAGTTCTTCTCGTGTCTGTTGTCTATCATGAGTGATATGGTTCCTTGATTTCTGTTGCTGCTTTCCTGCTCTTGTGTTGGTCTTTTGGTGAATTCTCAAAATTGAGGATGTTACTTTCTGGATTTGAAGTTGCTCGGTTTTGTTCTACCCTAGGGTGTTCTGCTTTTGAGCTGTTATCTGGTGTTTTCTCAAAGATGTGTGTGTGGAGACCCGCAATATGGTTTAGTTTATCTGCAGTGTTGTGGAGCAGCTGCGTTTCTCCTTTTGGGATGTTCTGTTTCTGCTGATTTTTTAAGGAGCTTGCAACGTTATGGCTTATTCTGGTTCTCAGTAGAGCTGCGTCTTTGGTTATATCTTTCTCAAGCAGGACGAGGAGTGGGTGTTTTTTGGTTGATCTTCGGAAGCAGGCAGAGGATCAAGATGCTTGCGTGGTTCCTTTCTCTTTGTTCTATTTGATGTTATGGTTGAGGTGTTGCTATACCTCTTTCTTGGGTTGCTCCTTTCACAGCTTGTATGTTCAGTGATGACTGATTTTTTCCCCCTCCTTGGAGCAAGGTTGTTTGGTTTCATTACAGGTTTTCTGGTGGATTGTTATGGAGCAGCTGCTTTTCTTTTTTGGGAGGTTCTGTTAATAGCCGATCTTTTTAAGGAGATTGCTCTTTGTATGTCCTTGCTGGTTCTTCAGTAGAGTTGCATATTAGAGCTTAACAATGCAAGCAGGTTGTTTGATGTGCTACGGATAAAGGCTTCGCTGGGTTTTCTTTTCTTTCTGTTCTCAGTGGTTGTTGAAGTCGGGGTTTCATCTTTTTCACCCCTCGCTGCTGAGAAGTCATGGTCGAGTCTCGTTTGCTTTTTATGGAGCTTCTATGTTTTCATGGAGGGTTCAGGATATCTGAGATGCATAGAGCCTTTTCTTCTTCATATGGTGGATTGTTTTCTTTTCTTCTGGTTCGGTCTTTCGGGCTTCAGTTTCAGTGTCTTGTATTGAGGTGAAGGAGAGAACACCTGAACAGGTTGGGAAGGTCGTTCTCTTCTATCCCTTGATCCTGAAGCATCCATCTATATATGTTCTGTGAAGCTTCCCTGGGGATTCTTTTCAAAGACTTTTATATGGGAGGTCTTTGTTACCTTTCTCCTGAAGATCCTTTTGGCAGAAGGCTGATTTCTTTTGGCGTTTTCTTGCTGGAAGACGATGGTCGAGTCCCCACTCCGGCGAGTGTCGATGCTCCCATTTCCTTCCTTTGCTCCTTCTGTTGCTTTGGTTGGAGTTGCTTGGACGAGAGGGTCGAGTCACCACTCCGGCGAGTTTCGACGCTCCCCTCTTCCGTTCTTTGATTCTTTATGGGAGGTTGTTTCTTTCTTTTGTTCTGATGGTGGTTATGTTTGCTCCTTTCCGGTTGATGATGGTCGAGTCCCCACTCCGATGAGTGTCGACGCTCCCATCTTCCTTTTTTCTGAGCTCTGCAGGTTGCTTCGGATGTGTAGTGAAGGTGGCTGGCTTTGGTACATGCTTTCTTGTGGCGGCAGAGGTTTTGCTGTCTAGCTGATGTAGCTCTTTGGTCTGTAGTTTTTGGCTTGTTCTTGTTGAAGGTTGGTTGGTTTTGGTTGCTTTGTTTGTCTTTTTGGCTGATGTCTTGATGGAGGATTAGTTGTGTTGGCTTTTTTGCTGTTCTTATGTTGGTCCGTTAGATGGAGTTTCTTGAGACAGTTTTCTGCTGAAGTTTGAGTTTGGATGCATATGCGGTTGGCGGTTTGGGAGTAATGCCTTTTGGTTCTTTCTGTTGATAGTTGCGGATGTTTTTCTCTGTTGATAGATGCTGCAGCTCTTCGGTCTGCAGTTTGGTTTGTTCTTGTTGAAGGTACTCCCTGTTGATCGGTTTTCTTGAAGGATATACCTTCTGTCTTGAGGAGAATTTCTAGTTTGAGGTGAGATGATTTACCTTATGTCTTGCTCCCCTCTCATTGCTGTTTGCAATGATGGTTGAGTTCTTAAGCTAATCTTTGATGCTATGGCTCTCGGGAGTTTTGCTGATCTACTGGAGGTTCTTTCTGGAGGAGTTGGAGTGGTTCTGTTGTTCAGTGTTTTTCCTCCTCCTTCCTCCCGTTCTTAGTGTACTCTGTATAGTTATACTTCCTTGTTTTTCTTTTCTTTATCCATTTTCAGTTGAAGATGGGTTGTTTTGTACAGAAACCAAAAAGAAAAATACAAAAAAAGCAACACGAGTTTTCGACCGACCAAAAAAAGGTCATCATTTCCAACATTTCTTTTGATTCAACTAAGTTTCTTGTCCTGGTCTTATGATTTACATATTCATCTAGTTCTCTTCACTTTAACTCTTCTAAAGACTCTTCACTTCTATGTACTTATCGAATACTTAACTCTTTTCTTCTATTTTCTCTTTGCTTTGGAGTACATAAAAACATTGTACTCGATTATATAATCCATTTCTCATGATTGATTCTTACTATCTTGACCCTTACATACTTTTCTCATATCTTTTCCATATTCTCATATTTAGAGTTCATATAATACTAATCATTAAATTTAATCTGAACCTTATATCGTGTTCCTTTATTTCCAATTAAGGATTGCTCATATGAGGCCCCAACATTGGGTCTCCGATATCAGTTCCAACTAATTCTTAGCTATTCTAATCTTTCCCTTATATCTCAACATCTTAGTGTATGTACATTTTCACTATGATGCAGGTCTAAACTATCCAGAGTCTACTTGATACAAAGAATATAAATAATAAATAAATTACTTCATGACACACAACAATATAAAATAATCATATTTATTCTACAAATTGAAAATCTAAATTCATATATATAAGAGCATTTCTAGTGATGTCCAATCAAATAAGCAATATAAAGCAAGAGTTGTATCACATCCTATGTTTAATCTCTTACTCTTACATTAATTTTCGGTTTCTTAACCCTAAGATTTCTAGGATTTCTCTCTAGCCCATCCTTTCTCTGCATACCTGGCCAAGAATAGACAGAGTAGCTTGATACTGGTCAGTCTAAGTACTCAGATACCTGACCAGTGTATCTAAATACTCAGACCTCCCAGAGCTAAAGACACATCACTTCATATCTACCTCACTTATAACTCTATCTTTCTATCCTACTGATCCCTGACAACTCAGCCTAAGCTCTCAGCTTGGTCCTCGTGACCACATCCTCTTCCTGCCATCTGCAATAGCATAATAGAACACTTCCTGTTAGAAAATTGCAGTCAGAAGGAAGTCACCTAAGTCCTAATCCTATTGGTCTCTTGTCGTCCCCTGACCTTGACTTAGAGTAACCATGTACTCAATCTATGCTCTGATACCAAATTTAATTGTGACGCCGCGATCCCTGAGCTATCTCTAATGACCCCGAAGATCGGGGAGTCACCCTCGGTAAACCACTCTTAACCTTTTTCTTTTCTTAATCACTTAGATTAACTTAAAGGAAAACCATAAAACTTGAATAACATCGAATTGTAATAAAATTGTGGAAGTATCTTACCATTAACCCTATTAGGAGGAAAACCAAAATTACATGTCATATTACACTGTTATATTCAAAATATGAAGCACAACAGATAACAGTAAATTTAAGCTACATATTGCATAACATCCTCTATATCTCACCACACGCCCAAGGACCGAGGGGAAAGGACCAAGAGACCTCTAAACCTAACTAAACACAACCTTCTAAGCGTCTAGGTGATATGATCCTTCAACTTCCTTGTGCTGACACTGACCTGAAAAATGTTTCAGTAGGTTGGTGAGCTACTGGCTCAGTGAATAAAATTTCACCCAACCATCATAGATAACTCATTTATGTTTATTAATTGGAATAAAATTCAAGATAATTCTATATTGAGCAGATCTAAGCAATATAATTTAAACAACAGGAGATGTCAACATTTCATTATGATAACAATTGCTGCAAAGTTGTAGATACAATTAATTAATACAAAATACTAAAATTTCATTTAATGGTCAACTATTATGAAGCTAACTCGGATCTTTCTTAACTCTTTAACTTATAAAAACTCTTTGAACCTATATGAACATATTTTATCTTATGCCATGATCATATACAGTGTACTCTACATATGAAGACTGGTAGTAAACTACGATCCCACCATACAAGACTTAGCCGACACCCTAGGATAACTAAGTCTGACTACTGTCCTGGTCTACTGCAAGAAAACTGGCTCTCTGGCCTCGACACTCCTATGGTGTCGTAAACTGGACTCCTCCTCTAAGTTGAGTACACAGGCGGAGAGTCAAGCCATGCCACCAGGATGTCTGGTTAGTGTTGGACACTCTTTTCTGTACTCCAGTGCCACCAGGACGTCTGGTTAGTGTTGGACAATATAAACTGCTCTCTAGTGTCACCAGGATCTTGTCTCTGGTTGATGTTGGACACTACAAACTGTACTCTCGTGCCACCAGGACGTCTTGTTAGTGTTGGACATGAGATCCGACCCCGTATATTGGACACTGTCAGGGTTAGGTCGTTTCACCCCTAAGGAGTAGACCTCACATAAGGGTTCTACAGTGTTCATGGCCCTTAAATCTATTATTTTATTGTTCATAGAAATCTCTGACTATATTGTGTCTCTCTCTTATTTATTCTTGGTTTTGGTATCTCTATGGTACCTCGTCTATTTGATTCCAGTTCAAATCACAATATGATGTCATTCTAGAACTAACAGAGCAATGTACTCAAAATCATTATAAATACTGAGTAATCCATATATCATGCATGCAGGCAGATTGAAAATTCGTAAATAACCCAAACTTATGTCAATTTGGCACATATACACTGAATTCAAGCAATCGAACATTTTAACACATTGATAAGAGTAAATTACTCAACAATTGATAAATCATCAACAACATATGTAATTTGTCTGAAATTCCTTAAAAAACATGCACATTAACCCTAATCCTGGTTTGTGCATCACCTAACTCAATTAAGAGTTAATTACTAGACATATGAGCAATCGTCATTAAAAAACTATAATTTATCTATACTTTCTTGGAAAACGTGCACCTCAACCCAAATCTTGATTTGTGCCTCACATAACATAATTAGGGGTTAATTACTTGTCATGGCAAGATTCAACATACAAACATACACAATAACCCAAATCTTGAACTATGCATCACATAACTTAATTAAATTTATAATTACTCATCATGTCACAAATTACTAATATTAATTGAAATTTCAAATGATTTATTGAGTTGAGCATCTCATCACTCAAATAAGAGTTAAATCATTATCATGGCACGAATTATTATTAATAATCGGGAATTCCTAATAATATCTTCGAGAAGCGTGTCAATTTGAGTAAATATTAAATCATTCACATTAAATGTGACCTAGAGCGTGCATCTAGGTTTTCTTTGAATATTTTTCACATCATTGTCATTTCTTTGTATTCGTACATCATTTAATTTATTAAAATCGTACAGTCTGGGTTTATACCCAGACTTTCCAGTTTTCCTAGTCGTGCACTACTATTTTTGACATTTAATCATGTAATTCCACTTAGTCCAAACCACACTGATCGGATAATAAACTAGGTTACACAAAAGCGTAAAGAGGCGATTTGTGAAATAAAAAGTCGGGCAACGCCAAATACTGCACGACGCCTGATAACTACTGTGTGAAAACGCACATTTAACTAAAAATTTCCTAATATTGGAGTTAAATCATGCTAGGTGAGTGAAATTCTACTCACAGTGGTTCGAGATGTCTGAATTCATCTGAAAATGCGTCCAGAGCCTGTTCGTGGGTGTTGGTTGGGTCTTCTTCTACCTCCGAACAACCCTAGTTTCAACCTATTTTATGCACCAATTCAGGAGGAAGCTCGATAAAATGCTAAATCAATGCTATTTTCTACGGATTCTCGTTCTACTCTCAAGACCAATCTTTGTGCTGGTCTTACCTTGCTGTTTCGTGCGCCAATCGAGCTCCAGTTTGAATCAGTTGCTAACAGCTTCTTCTACCTTCACGAGTAGGTTGTAGGAGATGATTGTTCTCAGTGCTAGACGCAGCTATGGGTGCAGTTTCTTGCTCCAAACTCTAGGCTGAAGTTAGGGCGGCAGTTTTGAGCTGCTCCTTGTGCCAGAATGGCACCCTGGCCGCTGCTATAGCTGCTGCGCTGTAGCAGGTCTGCCGCCCAGGCTGGCCGAATTGCAGGTGGGTGGAAGTGCCGCTAGGGCAAGGTAGGGGAATAAGAATGGTGGAGGAAGGAGAAGGGAAGTGCCACCCTGCTGGATCAGAGCTAAAGGGCCAAAGATCGGCCATCCTGGCTCTCCCTCTGCTACTCGGTCAAGTGGGCACTGTGCGCCGCTTTAGTTCTGTTCTATCGGGTAGTCGATTGGGAAAGAAGAAGATAAAGGAAAAAGTAGCCGACCCATTAAAGGGGTAATTTACATGATTGGTCCAAGAAATTTAAAAATGCCATAACTATGGCCTCGAGGGTCTGATTGAAATGATTCTTTTTTGCAAAATTTCAAACATGAGATCCTCTACAACCTCAAGGCACAAAATCATCCTAATTAGACTGTAACACTGGATCAAAGCACTAATTGCATCTTGTGTACTTAATTCAACTTAATTGACATAATGATGCTATTATCATGGTACTTATTAGTTAACTTAGTTATGGGTCATAACACGTGGACTAGATGGACAATGTAAATAATATTTTAAAATTGACAACATCAAACTAGCTGACGTGGAAGATGAAGATGGAGGACCTTTTGTACTGTAATGATCTCATGATCTGGTTTAGGGAGATGCGAGCAAGCTAGCAGACACAAAACAGGAGGATTGGACAAAGATGAATAAAAAATACATGGGCCTCATCCATTGCTAGGTTGACGAGCCTGTCATGCATCACAACGCCAATGAGACTGGTGCCCACTCTCTGTGGAAGAAGCTTGAGTTGTTATATGAGAGGAAGACAATAGGGAACACATCATTTCTCATTAAGAAGCTTGTCAACCTGAAGTTCAGGGAAGATGACAATATATCAGTGTACATGAATGATTTTAAGAGCATGGTGAATCAACTAGCCAAGATGATTGCCACTTGATGACGAGTTAGAGGTGTTTTTACTTCTTGGCTCTTTACCTGATAGCCGGGAGACCTGGTGATTTCTGTTAGTAACTCTGCTCCAGATAGGAAGTTGACATTGGACTTAGTGTCTAATACCCTGCTGAATGAAGAGACGAGACGACATAGCTCAATAGAGATGTCAATTTCACATGCTCTTGTTGTTGAGGATAGGGGGAGGAGTCAGGATCATAGCCAGGGTGGTGATATAGGAAAGTCAAAGCACAAGTCAAAGTGCAGAAGCAAGATAGTTTGTCATTATTGCAACAAGTCAGCTCATGTACAAAAATTATATAGGCAGTGCAAAAAACAAATTAAAATAGGAAAGCATAAAGTGACAGATGATGTTAGCAACAGAGTTGTAGTTGTTACAGATTCCAAAGAGGTATTCACTTTTGGGGTTGCCATAGGATATTGTCTACATATCAGTGACAACAATGAGTGGGTGTTGGACAATGATGCTTCTTACCACATCACTCCTCATAGACATTTCTTTTGCTCCTACAAGTATGGGAACTTTGGAATGACGAAGATGGCTACTAAAAGTTATGCAAAGACTCATGGGAATGGTGATGTGCTCATTGAGACCGAGTTGAGTTATACCATCTTGCTGAAGAATGTTAGACATATTCCTAAAATTGATTATAATATCATTTTCGGATATGGAATAGACATTCATAGCTTTAAATATAATTTTGGTGACTTGAAAATTATTGTCACCAAGGGAAAATTGGTCGTGGCTAGAGGAAAATTTTGTTGCACCTTATACAGGGTGAACATAAAGGTCCTCAATGACAGTGTCAATATTGTGTCGGCTCTAGTTCTCTAGATTTATGGCACAAGCAGCTTGGGCTCATGAGTGAGAAAGGACTCCAAGTGCGTGCAAAGAAATATTTGATCCCCTGTGGTAAGAATGCGATTCTTGACTCCTGTGAAATTTGTTTGATTGGGAAGCAAAAAAGGGTCCAGTTCAGTGCTCAGTGTGAGAAGAAGTCCAGTTTGTTAGACAAAATTTATTCTGATGTTTTTGGTCCTATGGAAGTCAACTCCATGGGTTGAAGCAAATTCTTTATTACTTTTATTGATAATGCATCTAGGAAAGTGTGGGTCTACTATTTGTAGAGGAAAGATCAGGTGCTTGATACTTTCATAAAATTCCATGCCATGGTAGAAAGGGAGACAGGTAAAGAGCTTAAATGTCTTCATTCTAACAATGGAGGTGAGTATACTTCTAAGGAGTTGAGGTCTTACTATGAAGGGATCCGACATATAAAATGAGAAGACTGTTCTCGGTACCCTACAACACAATGGTTTGGCTGAAAGAATTATTAGAACTATTATGGAGCGAGTCAGATGCATGATGAAGAATGCAAAGATACCTAAGGAGTTATGGGCAGAGGGTGTAAACAATGCTTGCTACTTGATTAACAGGTCGCCATCAATTCCTCTATATTTTGTCTGATGACCATCGCCACAAAAAATAATATGACTCAAAACAAAGTGCGGAATCATCACTAACAAACCACATAATCACAAAACATGGTAAATTAAAATCGGTATCACACATCCACCTCAAGTGGAAACATATTACATACAGGTCCAAAGCCTGTCACACTTGTATCTCATATCATACCAAAAGATATACATAACATTGTTCACTGGCTAACATGCAACCAAATTGTACAAGGGATATCTGTTCACATATTACAAGTCATCATAAACAAGCACGACATACTACCAAAAACATTGTCTCAATATACAAACATCTAAAGAACACCTCTCGAGGACCCTAGAGTACAAGGACGACACATAGGACTCTACTACAAAATACTATCACAACTACTGCTCCTCTTGCAGCTCAGCTTCAACCACACGATATCTACATCATTGTACACTACCACCTAAAAGATGTGGAAACCCATGAGGTGAACCCAAACATCCCAATGAGAGATATAACTCTTTGCCACAACTATTATAAGCACATATATATTTAAAGCAGGCAAATAAAATTACTATCAGGTTGAGCATATTCAACTAAACGACATGAATAAGGCAATAATTATTGTTTAAGAAATGTAGGCATCTATAACTGAGCAACAAAACATCTTATACTTTAAGAAGGAATATGAAGAACATGTATAATAGTTGATTTCTCTTGCCACATTATTAATCAACTAAAAAATATAATGAAACAAGGCATGGGGTTATCCAATGTGAATCATGTTTGACCCTAGCAATACACTACATGGCTGTGTTACATCTTTTATTATGCCCTGAGGATTTGAGTCATACCACCCAAATCCAATTGACCACTACGAAGTCAAAATTAGTGCCATACAAGGTTTATGGAAGAGTCAGAATCTACAAACTCACCGCCACCTTTCGGTAAGTTGAGAGACACCGTAGAGACATATCAATCAACTACCACCAACAACATATAGTCAACCTGAAAACACCTAGCCCGCCTTGGTACATGTCACGAAACTAGAGAACAGACTCACACATGGAGCTTCTATAGGAGGCATCAATGTAGTTATATTGTTCCCTATCACATATCACAATGTCACCATATTTGAGGTATGACTGCATCTATCCTCTATATATCACAATTGTGGACGCAAGGAGATACTCAACTTGCATCCCCACATATTCAACAATATGCACTCTGAGTTTCCTGTAGGAATGACTCGTTTCACCACCCAACAAGTTCTGATACTGGAATGGATCTATGACACATGGAAACTACATGATTAGGGTTTTACTTGATTAATTATGCCAATTGGGTGTCTTTTAGTACATTAATCAAGTTAAAACGCATGAACCCTAAACAATCTCTACAAAGATAAGGCATAATACAACTGTAGAAGATATAAAACGTATGAAGTAAGAACCTGTCACATTATCTCTTGATATCACTGCCATACAAGGCCATCAACATCATCACATCACTTAGGGATATTAATTTCTCATCACATCATTGGAGGATAACATCTCACACTAGGCACAAAGCCATTTACTAGGTCATAAGACCCACTCACAAAATCCATGTATCACATCATTGTCTCAACATGCCTTGTAAGGCTCATAATCATCACCCATGTCATATAAGCATCATTATAGAATTCATTAGCTATGCTATTCATTCAACCTGCAAGATTAGATTGACACAACTAGGAGAGAGAAAACATCAACGCATGCTAATCATTCAAATAAGTTCCAAAAGCACATCATACACATAAAATTAGGGTTAGGGTTTCACATATAGCAGGTAGGGTGTACATCACAACATATTAAACCCTAAAAGCATCATCTCCCTACATTCTTGGAACATGTAGGTCAATCATTAACATCACCATAGTCAGCAACCTAAGATAAAACATGTAACCAAGGGATACCATCGACCGAAGGAAGGTAGGAGGTCATAAGCCCTGCGGTCAAAGAACATATACCAACATGGTTGAAGGCCATGCCCAAACCAACGACCAAGCATAACCAAAACACAACAACAGTCAAAGAAAATCAAGGTCGAAGACCACTTCAGCGACCAAGAACACCACTTGTCTTCAGTGATCAAAGAAGATCACAGAGCACCAACGGCCGAAGACCCACACATGGTCGAAGGGAAACCTAGGTCAAATACCATATCAACGACCTAAAACAACACTCAACCCCATTGGTCGAAGGGAACCCAAAACACCAACAACCCAAAATCTCTTCAATGATCATCCAAAAGAACACCACCACCACTTAGCAAAACCTGATCAAACAAGATGATTATCACCAAGAGAACATGTCCACTAAAACATCTATACACACCAAGAAGTCTAAGCATCACTAAAGGTGAAACATCAAGGAAACGATAGCCATACAAACCCTAAACAAGCATCACATGAGATCAACATGGAACCATGGTATGGTAGATGTAAATTCGAGGTTAAGCACATGAAAATAGATCTGAAGCTTCATTTTATACCAGAGAACAAAACCAAAACCAAGGTAACCAAAAACCAAGGTTGGGATGCATGAAAAGCCATCATCTTCACCATCAACTAAATTTCATCCACATGAATTGGGGTTTAGGAGAAAGAGCAACTAAGAGAGAATACTTCAATATCTTAAACCCTATAACAAGATAGTGACATCTAGCATATTATGATCAAGTTTTAGAGATACAAAAGTATCATGCAAGCAAGTTTATGGTGCAATACTAGAAGAGGTGAAATCTATATAACCCACCTTAGATGATGGTGCAACCTCCTCCAGGAAAAAGCTCCAAAAGCAAGAGAGAAACCTAGCTTTGATCACCTTCACGACCAAGCTAGTCACCACCTCAAAAAAGAAGAAAACCCTAAGTTAAAGGGAAAGAAGGAGAATCAAAACTAATAGGCTAAAAAGAAGAAAAAAAAAGAGAAAGGGAGAAGAGTTCCTCCACTCAACTTGAACACTACTTTGGAAAACCAAGGATTTGGCCCAAGAGAGAGAAGTACATCCACCCCAAGACAAGCACTACCATGGAATCTCTATGGATTCGGCCAAGAAAAAGAAAAGAGAGGTAGGATTTCAAAGGAAACAATATGAAGAACATAGATCACTTGCCAATGATCAAATATCACTAGAGGATCACCCAAGAAGACTATCTTCACACAAGATCACCACATGCAAGATGATTGGCCACCAAAGCTCCAATGATGAGCTTTTTTCACCACCAAGATCCAAGGGCCAAACTCCAAAGATGAGAGAGGAAAGAAGGGTGCAAAAAGGATTACATGCATGAAAGAAGAGGGGTACATATACCTAAGGGTAGAGAGAGATCAAAGAGGTTAGATGTCATGCACATAAGTGCCACATGTCCACCAAAGAGCCACCATGCATCCACTAAAACCATCCATGCAACATAGGTTGTGAAAACCAAAAAAACACAACGACCTCACTTGGTCCTAGGGGACCTTCGGTCGAAGGAAAACCAGGCACAAAACTCAGCGGTCCAAGAAATTCAAGATCCTAGTGATCAAACCAAAACCCTAAATTCTCTTCCACTCAAAAGAAGAGAGGAAAAAAGATGTGCGACTATTGAGACTCCTACACACACTCAAGATCACCTTATACCAAAGAGAACACACCAAGAAACATCATGGATGGTTGTTGAAAGCCAATAACATCAAACGGTCAACACAAGGTCAACACCAACCTAGGGCATCCAAGAAAACCCTAGAAACAACACTCAACGTGTCACCTTATCTCTCCTACTCTAAACAAGCCACAAAAAGTGCCCCAAAGCACTATGCTCTCTATCAAGATGAAAAAACACAAAGGGCACAACCTACATGTGACAAATTGCAAGATAACCTCTCAACATGGGTAAATTGCAAGTTGGTCCAAAACAAGCAATCATAGCTCAAACAACATCCAAACATGACCAAAATGAAACCACAAACATGTCACATGATATTAATGCATCTCAGGAGGTTAAATTAAGGTTCTAAACATCTTATTAAACAAAAGGAAGAAAGGTCACACACTAAGCTAGGTCAGGGGTCTTATAATCATAAACCCCTAAGAAGGATTTTGCCCCCAAAATCCTACGCAAAAAGAGACGGATACTTCCTACACACCTCATCCTCTAACTCCCACATGGCTTCCTATATGACACATTGATGCCAAAAAACCTTAAACAACACGATGCGCTTCTTATTCAATTTATTGATCCTCCTATCCAGGATCAACACGGGACCTTCCACATACGACATATCATCATCCAGCTCAACCTCCACTAGTTGCAACACCAACTCAATATTAGGGTAGCACTTCCTCAACATAGAAACGGGGAACATTGGATGCAACTTGTGCAAATCGGGTGGCAACTCCAACTTATAAGCCACCTTCCCAACACATGCCACCATCGAGTAAGGTCCCATATACCATGGAGCCAACTTACCCTTCTTCCCGAACCTCAAAACACCTTTTCAAGGAGAGACCTTGAGGTACACTCTATCTTTCACTTGGAACTCCAATGGCCTACGCCGGTTATATGCATTTGACTTTTGCCTCTCATGTGCTATCTTCAACTGAACTGAATCACTTTGATCTTCTCTATCTTCTGCTATACAAGTTTAGGACCCAAAAGCTAATATTCTCTAGTTTCATACCAGCATAATGGAGATCTACAATGTCTTCCATATAACGCCTCATACGGTGCCACATCAATGCTCCTCCGATAGTTGTTATTGTAGGAAAACTCTATCAAACTGAGGTGCACATCCCAACTACCCAAAAACTGCAAAACACAGAGTCTCAATAGATCCTCCAAGATATATTTCATCTACTCTGACTGTCCATCTATCTACGAGTGAAACATTGTATTGAACCTCAACTGCGTACCCAAAGCTATGTGTAGACATTCTCAAAAATGATTGGTGAACTGATGATCTTTTTCAGACATGATGGTAGTTGGGATACCATGTAAGTGCACTAACGCATCAACATATATATGTGTAAGATTCTCTATTGTATAGGTTGTCTTTACTAGCAAAAAGCTCATTGACTTGGTCAACCTGTCAACTATCACCCATGTGGAGCCATGACATTTGGATGTCCTAGGAATGCCAACCACAAAGTCCATCATGACATGATCCCACTTCCACTGTGGTATGGGTAACAACTGCAAAGTTCTTACAAGTTTCTGGTGTTCTGCTTTAACCTGCTAACACATAGGACACTTGGCAACAAACTCATCTACATCTCTCTTCAAACCGACCACCAGTATAAGTCTTTCAAACTATGATACATCTTGGTGCTCCCTGTATTATAGCATACATCGAGGAGTGAGCCTCCTCCAAAACTAACTTCCTCATATTATTCACATTAGGAACCACTACTCTACCGTGGTAACACACGGTCCCATCCTCTGACTCATGGAAGCCATCACACTTCTCGCTGCCCAACTCTGCTTGGATCTGTTGTATAACAATATCATCACACTAAGCATCCTTGATAATCTGCCTTAACAAAGGCTTCACCTGTGGCATTCAACTTATAAAAATGAGATTAACCAAAGAGGAAGCGAATTACTAGCAGCAGAATTACTGGAAATCACTAAAAATTAAAACTTTTTGCTAAGAAATCCACAAACTGTAAAACTCTATCATAAAGAACCAAAGTAGGTTATTTACATTCTGATTCATCAGTACATCTCTGTATCATCTCATCTCGAGAGTCATAACATTGACTGCCCAGTTGAACTATACATGAGCAGTATACAAAATCTCGAGGAAAACTTGTTTCACCATCACCTAACTGTTGACAATGATGGATCTATGGTCAGGGCTCTACATGATGTCATTTCACTTGATTAATTAAGTACGTTACAACATTCTTTTAGCATCAGGCATGTTTTCAATCATAAAACATTATAACAATCGCTATAAAGAATGAGCACTATTTCTATCAAGTTCATTTCACAGATTTAATAGCATTGGGAACTCAATCCCTTATCATCTCATCATCATGACTCAAGAATGTGGGTGTTCAACCCTTAGATCATCAATATACTTGTTACCACTTTAACAGGTAACATAATGCCAACCAATCATTTGACAGTGTAAGCATGATAATTGCAATATAAGTATTTCACATGGCTCTTACAGCCTATCAATCTCTTTTGTTACCTTTCACTAAGTAACATAGCATATCATTGCTTACAAAGCTCATAAAGTACTTTCAATAAACAAAGCATCATAGCTCATACCTGGCTATGTTCAATATCTCATAAGACCTGCATGATTAGTACAGATGATAACAGATACATCAATTTCCTATCAGCACAATGTAAAACAATTATGACATCATTGTTCAAGGGTTACACCACTATACCCTTGCTAGGGTTAGGGTTTCCCTTTTCAATTCAATTAGGGTTAATCATCCCCTTAGCTCAATTAGGATAAATGACTCATCATTTCATTATCCAACCTTAGAGCTTCTTAGTATGAAGTATAACCCAGAATTAGGGTTTCACACTTCCATTCACCTTATTTGGAATTAGGGTTTACTATTTACATCACATCACCCTAGATTAGGATTTACTATTCACATCACATCACCCTAGGTTAGGGTTTGCTATTCATATCACATCACCCTAGATTAGGGTTTACTTTTCACATTGCATCACCCTTGATTAGGGTTTACTATTCACATCAAGTAGGAGTGAGCATCAAAATACCTTGAATTAAGGTTTATCATGTCATCATTATGAATTAAGATCATATCTTCATCATGTGTTAGGATTTCACCTATTAATGCCCTCAATTAGGGTTATGGTTTATCATCCATCATAATTAGGGTTTCATGATCTCACTATTAAGGATCATACCCTATTTAGGCATTCATTCATATTAGAAGTACACTACATCATTATCATTCATGTAGGAAGTCTTCTCTCTCTCATCCTTTATAGGATGATGCTTGTTCAACCTTGATTAGGATAAGTCAACTAAACCTTGAAGGAGAATTGACATCATTGGTTATGTCATTGTCACCATGACCATTAAGGCTTAATTATTTAAAGGGTACAAATCATCGCATCCCATGAAGATGTAATTATTATAATCATCTTTGATTACATCATGTATTAGTCAACTAATCACTTTGTCCTTTAACCACTTTAAGTACCCATGCAGTTTTGGTTAATTATCCACCAAACGGTTTTGGATTATAGACTCTAAATGGTCTTGACCAATTCAGACCTCAAACGGTCTTGAGAAACTAAGGAAACCATTTGCTAAAGTACCACCTTGAATCCATTTAGTAAAGTCGGTGGTGAAGACCGTTTGCCTAAAGTTGACTTTTGAAACCGCATGAACTCAATCGGTTTGGAAACCACATGAACCTAAACGGTTTGGGATTGTTTGGTCCCAAACGGTCTTGAGACCGTTTGGACTCAAACGGTCTTGAGACCATTTGGTACAAACCTCCTCAAAACCGCAAGGACCAAAAATAGTCTCAACAAGTCAAATTGAATTAGGGTTTCCAATGTTAGTTCCTTCAACCATTGAATACATGTAACCAATCATCAATTGGACCAATCACCATACTTCAATTGAGATAATTAGGTCATCATTCAACTTATTTTACCCTCAATTGACCATCAATTTATCATCAATTAGGGTTTGGATCAATTGGATTAGGGTTTAGAATTGATGAACCTTCAACATTATACAATGTGAAACTAATTACTTTCAAACTATTGGACCATCATCCAAAATGGACATGACCTGACCCCAAACGGTCTTGAGGTCATTTGGATGACCTCCAAATGGTCTTGATACCGTTTTCCCATGTCCACATCAAAATCCGAGTCAACCAATTAAGGTTTGGTTCATTGGATTGTTCACCAAATCAGCAATTGATTACTCTTCAACTCTATACCTTTAGATCTCCAAACACCTCACCATAGTCAACCCTAGACCTCCAAACGGTCTTGGGTGACCCCCAAACGGTCTTGGGATCATTTGGAGGACCTACAAACGGTCTTGAGACCGTTTTCCCATCACATCATCATCAACCATGTCATTCAACTAAGGTTTGGATACTAGGATTGGTCACCAAATCAGCAATTGATTGTACATCAACTTAATATCTTTGGACCTTCAATTGCTCAACCATACTTAACACTAGACCTCAAAACGGTCTTGGGTGATCAACAAATGGTCTTGAGAACGTTTGGGTGATCCCCAAATGGTTTTGAAACCGTTTGGGTCAATCAACCCAAAACATCAACTCATTCCAATGCAAAATCAACACTTAGCCGATTAGGGTTAATACCATATCTTTGGATCTTCCAACACTTAAACATATCCAACCCTAGACCTCCAAACGGTCTTGGGTGACCCCCAAATGGTCTTGAGACCGTTTGGGTAATCCCCAAACGGTTTTGAAACCGTTTGGGTCAATCAACCCAAGTTTCAAACTCAAACACTTATGAAATCAGCACTCAACCCGATTAGGGTTTTGGTGATTGATTGACCTTCAACTCATGAACCACTTGGAACTAATAAATTATATTTAGTGGATCAATAACCAACATTATTAGCAACAAATTCCAAAATGGTAAATCCTGGTCAACACCTCCAAACGGTCTTAAACCGTTTGCCCTCGTGCGGTTTGGTGAAACCGTTTCATCTCAAACGGTTTGAAACCGTTTGCTCCCAAACGATTTGGGAAATCGTTTGAGCAACTTAGGAGACCGTTTGACCTGAGATTTTTCTTGGATAAACATCTAAGATGATTTCATCATCTTCCACCTTAGAACAACCAAGAACAACAACTGTTTTTCATGGGAATTTCAGCAATGAACCAAAAGAGTTCGAAATAGAAGAAAATAACCAACAAATCATAGAGAACTTGATGCAATATAAATGTTTAAGGGTTAAAGTTATAAAACCCGCCTCAAATCTGATCTCCAAGCTCCACGCTCCACGGCTCTAATGGTGGATTGAGTTCCAGCAACTGCCCAAGGTCCGTTCTTGAGTTATTGGATGAAAAAGATGGCTAGAATTGGAAATCGGGTGAAAAAAACCAAGAATCAAGCATTGCTTTAGGGTTTCCACCATGAATCCGAGGTAGGAGATGATCAAACCTTACCAACAGGTTGTGTTCGTCCTTCTCCTGCTCCTGAGCTCTTCCTTGGTCGGCCAAAGCAAAGTGATAAGAGAAAAACTAAGGAAAAGTCCTTATGTGTATTGGAAAAAGAACATGTATAAGGGATTTTCAAGGAAAGAGAAAATGGATTATTTTCTTTTAATTCCAAAATAATTTCCATCAAATCCCCCTCCATTTCTTGGCCACGAATCCATCTTCATGTTATTGCAAAAACTTTCCATTATACAAAGATTAATGGAAAAGAAATTAAGCACCTTAAAGAGTTTTATAATAATATCCATCCTTTTAGTGGATATTACTTTTTATTATAATAATGTGAGTAGCTTCCAGTCAACCAAGATCTTTTTGTGCCATAGCAAGGCACAAGATCGTACAACTCTATTTCAAACACATCCTTCAACTTTTGGTTGAAGGGCTCCTCAATTAATTTATTTCTTTTTGCATTAAATAAAATTAAAGTCCCATATATGCTTAAATCTTGATTATTTTACTGTCAAGATTCTCTCTCCTCCATGATAATTCAAATGAGGCGCCCCTCTCATTTTCTTTGCTCGACTTACTGTCAAGAAACATGAGAAACCCTCTAGAGGTGATATTTTGCATGTTGAACCCTAGGTTTTGGGTAAATTGCACATTACACCAAAACTAGGTTTTAATGCACAAGGATTGCTCTACAAGCTTTATCTTGATGCCCAAGTTTGTGGAAACTATAACACTACATCATATTAATTCTTATGATGTCTCAACATCAGATTAACATCTTACCATGTGGAATTTGCAAGTTAACCCCTCAACTTGGGTAATTTGCACTTTAGTCCAAAATTAACAAAACAATGTTTCAACATCATTCAAAAAGGACTGAAATTGAAATATAAGTTCCTCAAAAGCCTTAATTACTTTTCAAAATATAAGATCAAACATCTAATCATCTTTATTAAACTAAACACCTAGGATTAGTACATAACCCAGGTCAGGGATGTTACAAATTATCCACCCCTTACAAGGATTTTGTCCCCGAAATCATTAACAAAACATTTTTTTAAGAGAAAAGAGTAGGGTATTTCCTCCTCATTTCTTCCTCTAGTTCCCATGTAGCTTCTTCAATGCCATGATGATTCCATAGGACTTTTACAAGACTAATGTCTTTCTTCTTTAGCTTCTTGATCCTTCTATCAAGAATCAACATAGGTCCTTCAACATAGGATATATCACCGTTCAATTCTATTTCCATAGGCTGCAAGACTGATTCTGTGTCAGGATGACATTTCCTTGTCATGGAAATGTGGAACAATGGGTGTAACTTTTGTAGCTCAGGTGGTAACTCCAGCTTATAAGCTACCTTTCCAACCCGTTCAATGATTGGATAAGGCCCCATAAATCTAGGAGCTAACTTTCCTTTCCTTCCAAATCTAAGAACTCCCTTCCAAGGTGAGACCTTGAGGTACACTCTGTCTCCAACCTGGAATTCTAAAGGTCTACGACACTTATCAGCATAGGATTTCTGCCTATCCTGTGCAGTCTTCAACTATTGTTGTATTATTTTAATCTTCTCAGTGGTCTGCTGCACAATATCATGACCCAAAAGTTGATATTCACCAATTTCATACCAACATAGGGGAGATCTACAACATCTACCATACAAAGCTTCGTAAGGTGCCATGTCTATACTGTGTTGATAGTTGTTGTTGTAGGCAAACTCTATCAAGCTTAGATGTAGATCCCAACTTCCTGTAAACTGAAGGACACATGCCCTAAGCAAGTCCTCCAAGGTTTGTATAGTCCTTTCTGATTGTCCATCTATTTGAGGATGAAAGGTTGTACTAAACCTTAACTATGTGCCTAAGGCTTTATGAAGTCGCTCCCAAAAACGACTCGTAAACTGGGGACCTCTGTCAGAAACAATGGTAACTGGGACTCCATGCAGCCGCATTATGTCATCCACATATAACTGTGCCAGCTTCTCAGTAGAATAGGTTGTTTTGATAGGTAAGAAATGTGCTGTCTTTTTCAACCTATCAACTATTACCCAGATGGAATCATGACCTTTGGCTGTTCTGGGCAAACCAACCACAAAATCCATAGTTACATGATCCCACTTCCACTGTGGTATGGGTAAAGGTTGCAATGTTCCTGTAGGCTTCTGGTGTTCAACTTTAACTTGCTGACACACCGGACACTGCATAATGAACTCTGCAACATCCTTCTTTAAACCAGGCCACCAATACATATCTTTCAAGTTATGATACATCTTGGTACTTCCCGGATGCATAACATACATTGAAGAATGAGCTTCTTCTAAGACTAACTTCCTTAAGTTATCAACATCAGGTACTATCATTCTACCATGATAGAAGGCTACCTGATCATCTGAATCATGGAAACCTTCTCGTTTCTCACTACCATACTCTGATCTAATCTGCTGAACTATGGCATCAGCTTGCTGTGCCTCCTTAATCTGCTGTCTCAAAGTAGGTTTTATGTGCATCTCAGCTAGCAATCCAGATAACAATGATACTTTTAACTATACATTGTCTTGCCTTAAAGAGATAAGCATATCCCTCCTAGAGCACACCAAAGAATTCAATTGTGCTCTATCTAGGGCTGGTGTTGCTGATTTCCTACTCAAAGCATCAACAACCACATTGGCCTTCCCTAGATGATAATCAATCGTACAATCGTAGTCCTTGATTAACTCCATCATGCGGCGTTGCCTCATGTTAAGCTCATGCTGAGAGAAGATGTACTTTAGGTTCTTATGGTCTGTGAAAATCTGGAATGTCTCTCCATAGAGGTAATGTCTCTAGATCTTCAAAGCATGGACTACAACAGCTAGTTCTAAATCGTGTGTTGGATAATTTTCCTCGTGTTTCTTATGCTGTCGAGAAGCAAAAGAAATCACTTGTTTATCCTGCATTAACACACATCCTAGTCCATTCTTAGAGGCATCACATAAAACTATATACCCTTTTCCTTGCTCAGGTAACACTAGCACTGGTGCACTTGTCAGCCTCTCCTTCAACAACTGGATTGATTGCTGACACTTGTCATTCCAGGCAAAAGGAACATCCTTCCTGGTCAACTTGGTTAAGGGTAAAGCCATAGAACTGAAGTTCTTAATGAACCTCCTGTAATAGCCTGCTAACCCTAAGAAACTGCGAATCTCCATCGGTGTCTTTAGTTGTTCCCATTGCAGGACAGATTCTACCTTTTTAGGGTCAACACGAATACTTGAAGCAGATATTACATGTCCAAGAAAAGAAACTTCTGGTAACCAAAACTCACACTTGTTAAACTTACCATATAACTCATGCTCTCTTAGCAAAGTTAGAGCCTGACGAAGATGCTACTCATGTTGTTGTGCATCTCTACTATAGATCAGTATGTCATCTATAAAGATGACTCCACACTGATCGAGAAAAGGTCGAAAGATTCTATTCATGAGTTCCATAAATGCAGCTGGTGCATTAGTTAGTCCAAATGACATAACTGTGAACTCATAGTGACCATACCTTGTCCTGAAGGCAGACTTAGGTATGTCACCCTCCTTAATACACAGCTGATGATATCCCGACCTCAAATCTATCTTTGAGAAGACTGTTGCACCACACAACTGGTCAAAGAGATCATCAATCCTCGGTAAAGGATACTTATTCTTTATCGTTACTTTATTTAACTGCCTGTAATCAATGCAAAATCGCATTGACCCGTCCTTCTTTTTAACAAAAAGGACCGGAGCACCCCAGGGTGAAGTGCTTGGTCGGATGAAACCCTTCTCAAGCAACTCTTGCAGTTGTTTCTTGAGTTTTTCCATCTCAGCAGGCACCATCCTATACGGTGTTCGTGCTATTGGTTGCGTGTCTGAGATTATATTAATCTCAAAATCAATTTCTTGGAGTGGAGGTACACCTGGAAGTTCTTCAGGAAATACATCTTCAAATTCCCTGACTATAGGAGCTTCAGTAGGATTAGAACTCTCCATAGTGGTATCTACCACATGGGCCAAGAATGCAAGGCATCCTTGCCTCAACAACTTCTCAGCTACCATAGGTGACACAAGACAGGTCGGAAGAATCTTTCTATCTCCTTGAAAGATCCATGTGTCACTATTTTCGGTGAACACAGTTTGCTTGGACTCACAATCCAAGACAACCTTATACCTTTCTAAGGTATCCATTCCAACAATTATATCGAACCCGTGCATTTCAAGTGGTATAAGATCCACTTGAATGTGATGTTTAGAAAAGAAAAGAATGCAGGGAGAACACACCTCCCGCAACACAACAGATCCCATCAAAGGAGTTTCTAACAACAGACTATCTGCTCTATGACTGGTAGTCATGTTGCAATCAAAAAATCACTCTTCGAGTGATAAAGGAATGCATAGCACCCGGATCAATTAAAACAGATACGATGCATGATGTAGACATATCAGAATAAAATAGTTTCATCTGACCTGTCACAACCTGAGGGTTGATCACTGCATCAGGTGGATTCATCGCATAGAATCTCACTGTTGCCTGAGGTTGATTCGGTGCTCGATGACTAGGTGTCAATGATCCAGCTTGGGATGCTTGTCCACGTCCTCTAGCGCCACCTGGAAACTGTCTCCTTTGAGAACATTGCTGACTCTGCCTTTGGGGTTGAGTCACACTTGCCTCTCAGGCTCTGCAATCCTTCATCAGATGTCCCGCTTTTCCACATATGTAACAACTTTTGATCCCCTGTTGTGGTCTAGATGGTCCTGTAACAGACACAGATGCTGAGCTACAAGCTCCTTCTGGTGGTAAACTTCGTCCTCTACCCCTATTTGACGTCCACTGTGTCTGGGTACTGAATCTAGGTGGTGGTGTAGGCACGGAAAACCTTGGTTTCTTGAAACCCTTGGATGAGGACCCTTGGAACTGAGGGTACACCTTTTTGTTCTTGGTCTGTTTCTTCTCAGTCACAGACCTCTCTATGCTTCTGACAAACTCCACAAAAGTAGCAAATCTTTCCCTATTCTCCAGAGCAGACACAGGGGTAGTCAACTCAGCGTTTAATCCTTTCTCAAAATGCCGAATCCGCTCTTCATCTATGGTTTCCATATGCGAACAGAACCGCAAAAGCTCCATGAACTTATCCTCATACTCGCTAATGTTCATTGGTCCTTGTCTTAACCTCTGAAACTGAGAGATTTTCTCATCCAAAAAGGTCTTAGGAAAGTATCTGTTGACAAATTCCCGTCAGAACACTTCCCATCCGATCTCCACACTAGGCCTTTTCCCCTCCTCTATGGTCCACCAGTGACCAGCACTCCCTTTAAGAAGGTACACAACATGTCTAACCTTCTCAGCTTCTGGGATGTTAAGGATTCTAAAGGCCTTCTCTAACTCTGTTAGCCACATGTCAGCATCTGCTGGGTCATCTGTCCCAACATATTTTGTGGCTCCAACCCGACGTAGTCGTTCCAACGTCTTGCCGACTCCATGTCCTTCAGGGTGGGTAGGTGCCCTAGGTGCAGGTATGGGCATTCTATCAGTCATATGTGTCATGGCAGTCATGAACTGCCCAAACATAGCCTGGAAGGTGGGATTCCCCATGTCAGCTGGATTGAACTGGGGTAATTCAGGCACATGTTCCTCCCTTCCTTGGTCTCTTGCACCTTCTCCGTGTGCAACGACACTAATTTCTGCAACATGTTCATCATGTGATCCAGACATCTTTAGTTTTCTCTTCTCCTCCTATATGAGCAGAAGACACTATCAGATAGATTGGAAGAAACTAGAACAGACTCAACAACCCTAGTCCTATGTCTTTGTAGACTCAGCGAACCTAGAGCTCTGATACCACTTAATTGTAGCATTCAACTTATAAAAATGACATTAACCAAAGCGGAAGCGAATTACTAGCAGCGGAATTACTGAAAATCATTAAAAATTAAAACTTTTTGCTAAGAAATCCACAAACTATTAAACTCTATCATAAAGAACCAAAGTAGGTTATTTACATTCTGATTCATCAGTACATCTCTGTATCATCTCATCTCGAGAGTCATAACATTGACTGCCCAGTTAAACTATACATGAGCAGTATAAAAAATCTCGAGGCATCAAGCCAAAAATCTCAGATCTATATCAAACCATCTACTGACTCCTAGGACCTGAGAGTATATGTAACATACCAGATCTAGAACCCTACCCTAGAACTTTGACCTTTTGGGTTTAGCCAATCAAGGTTGATGTTAGAGTGATCCTATAATCTAATACATGAATAATGTAATCTAATATGTCATATAACTCAATTGGCGAAAATAAGATGATAATGAACTTAATTGAAAGAGTAATATAGTTAATGGGCCATTAGTGGGCCAAGTGATATAACCCATGTAAGAAAACTCAACATAAAGAATTGACTTCAAATTCGTAATCTACACATTAAAATAAGCCTACATGTCAATTTTCGGTTAATTTGGACAACCTTGAAATAATATGGTAAGTTATGAGAGAGAAATTTCCTAAAAGGTGTAATTAATAAATAAATATAATAATAGACTCCAAAAGAGGAAAATAATCTTAGATTTGTATTCTACATAATAAATATAACCTTTGAGTAAATTTTTATCCAATTTGGAGAAAGTTTGCTAAAAAGGTAAAATCAGGAGAGAGAAAGTGTGTAGAATCTTCAAAATATTAAATAAATAAATAAACAACTCTAATATGTAAAATTGATGGAAATGCGTGTTCAACACATTAAATATAACTTGTGGGTCAAGTTTCATAAAATTTGGATAATCCTAAAGCCATTAATAAAGGAGGAAAGAGAAAATAGTAATTTATTTATTTGACACATTAAAAGTTTCCAAAAGGAAAAACGAAGTGTATAATCGGAATCTACATGCCTTAATTGGCATCTGTGCAAAATTCCACTTAATTTGATTAATGTTTGAACCCCCAAATCAAGTGAGAGAGAATAAGGAAATAATGCATCTCACTTTAGTTTTAATCGGATTAAATAGTTGTCACATTAGGATTCAGACTTATCTGATGCACATGTTATTTATAATCGTTGATTTTGGTTTTGACGGACCAGATTTTGTCTTCCTCCTCGCTTTCCTTTCCGCTTTCCCAGCTATAGTTTCCCGATCTTCTGTTTTTGCGATTCACTTTCTCTTTGCCTCCTCCCCTACAAATACCGGCTTCTTCGCGATCCTTACTGGCTGACGAGTCGTTCGAGCCTGACTTTCCCAGGGTTTCATGCTCCCTTGTTGCCGGTCGATGAAGGGGTCACACACTCCCCTGTTTCGAACCTGTCGTCAGTTCCTTTCTATCCTCTTCTCGTCGCTGGGCCATCGAGCCTCTCTGAACCTTCTCGTTAGCCATCAAGGAACCCCATAGTGCCTTTCGGTGGTGTTGCCTCGGCCTTCTTCGTGGCCGAGCATGTTTTCCCTGTTCTGCCGGTTGCCGGTGGCTGCCGCAGGGTCGCCTCTGGGATCTAAAGCTTCGTGAGACCCTAAGATAGCTTCGCCCGACTCCTGGGAGTCTCACGAGGTCGCTTGCCTTCCTGAATTGGTTGGATTCAAGGTATTTCTCGAACCCCCAATTTTGTGATGTTTTGCTGATCGTCGGGTGTCCCGACCTGTTCTGTGGTTTTTGGTCGTCTCGCGGTTCTGGGCTTGGCAGGTTCGTTCTGGGATAATGTTGATCGAGGTACTCTTGGTTATCCCTGGAAGATATGAGGTTGTGTTTTGAGTTCCCAGGATCGAGCTATTCTTCGCCGTGCTCTTCGTCGTTCTGAGCAGGAACAATCTCAGGGAATGTTACCCGTCTTTGCCCTTCCAGTTCCCTTTGTTTTTGTTTTATCGCTCGGGGGCATTTCTGTCATTTTGCTTATTTCTCCTTGCTTGGGCGAGTCAAGGCCATGGGTTGATGCGGTGACTTGTTCAGCTCTGATTGGGCCAAGTCATGCGGGCCCGGTCTGTTTTTGTGGATTTTCTCGCCTATGTGGCATTAAGTAATTACCTGATTGGTCGGATTTATAAAATTAATAACTACTTATTTACTGATCAGAAAAATATAAATAAATAGTCGTTGGATTCAGAAAAATGCAAGCTTTCTTATGGTGTTGGTTTTATCGCCTGAATCTAATGTTTTAAACAGGTGTTTTAATGGATCTAATTAATGATGAATTAACTTCTAAAATTCATAACTAATAATTTATAAGTTAGAAAAATATAATAAAATATGTTTTGAGTTCAGAAAAGTATAACCTAAAATATGGAATCATTTTCAAAACCTAATTCATATATTAATAAAAAGGTGATTTTTAGGGTTTATGAAATCAATATAAACCTAACCCTAATTTCACATATATTCTAATAGGTGCTTTGGAAGCCTAGGCTTGGACCTAGAAGTGGCTTCAGATCTGTTTGAATCTGTTGTTGAGGTATGTTGTATCCCCTATTACTCAATGTTGAGCAATTAACCTATCTTATCAATCTCTTGACTTTAACCTACACTATTGTCTAATCTTTTGAAATCATGCTTCATGTGAAGTATCTTATTTTATTATTGATCTTGTGATCATAGATATTCCCTTGGAATCTTATCTTGTTGCCTTGGTGCAATTTGGACTTTTGATATTATATGCCCACTGTGATGTGGATTTTTACTTGTTGATATGTGCCCACTATGATGTGGATGTTTACATGTTAGTGTTGTCCATTGTGTGATGACAACCTTGATAATTCTGACTATACTTTTCTACTTGCCTCTACATTTAACATGCTATGTGATTCAGTAGCACTAGAGTAGTGTAATTACATTGGTTTTGTCTCATTATGCAACATGGAAACCTTGTGATATCTTTGGGATGGTGGATGTGTGATTCCCCATACCCGGGCAGGATGTGTGATTCCTGTCCCATGTTATATATATTTGGATGGTGGATGTGTGATTCCCCATGTCAGGGCAAGATGTGTGATTCTTGGCCCATGTCCCACCAGGTTCAAGATGTGTGATTCTTGACCGCCATTGTTATTTATATTGTTCTAGGGCTATGCTTATCTCACATGCATGCAGGTTGATGATGATATGTGCTTTGTTTCCCACCATGGTAGTGGATGTTTATATTGATAGCACATTCTTATTATTTGTTGGTTATGGCAAGTATTCCTTTGTTATGATCTGTTCTCTTGATACCCGTTTGGGTGATACTTATCTCTTGCGTGGGAAGCCTTTTATATTTGATGTCCCTATTTCCTTATATTGCTCAAAGTTTATTTTAGTATGCACATACCAACCTTTGCTGATGTCTCTTTTTGTTTCTCTTTTGCTGGGGTATGCTTCCAACCCTAGGTGGAGGACATGGATGGTAAGACGTGTTGACCTAGACTTAGCTTGAGTTGATAAAGCTTGGAGACAATCTTGAGGTGGTTTAGATTTCCTCTACATGGATCCTTGTGATGTAAGTTTGAGTTGTAACCCTTTGTTTTATAATTGAATAGTCAAATCTTTTCTTCCGCTGCTATACATTGGTCTTTTGATTACCATTATATAAAGATTTGAAAATTTTACACCAACTCCATCATACCTTCTGAGTGTGTTTGGACTGGAGGTTTTATTGTTCAAATTTTTAGTAAGGAAGTGGTTTCACTTCTTTATAGCATGGTATCAGAGCCCATGGTAGTCGGAATCGACTATTTCAATTTTGTCTCCCTTTAGAACCCTTGATTTAGTTAGTTATCTTTAAGTGAGATGTTGACTGTAGATCTGATATATGATTATCTCTTATGCAATAAGGTTTGGTTTGAGGACAAGAATAGGTCATGAGGAAGTAGTCATATGGAAATATTGTGACTTGGTTCTCGTATTGATTTTTGTGCACATGTTGGATTTGTATCGCAAAGTATTCCATCGAAAAAAATTATTTTCATTATATTACTATATGTACAAAAATTTTCTCTGGTTTGTCAATGTTTTCTTAAATAAAGTCACAATGAAGAGAAACTATAGTTTGAGTAGAATTTAACCCTAGTTTTGTGACTAGGATTGATATAATGGTATAGCTGACCTACCCTATGACTTTTTGGATGTTCATGTAGGGTTGATAGGTTAGAGACACAAGGACCTAAAATCTCAACCCTAGATGGTGGCTTTTAGTTGGATACATGAAAAACATAAATATCTACAAATTTTAAAACTAAGAGATGTGGGTAGCTCTAAAAAGTTGTTTAGTTTGACTTGTTAGGTTGAACCCTTTAAGGGGTTGAGAGTAGTTAGTGGTTGATGTTTGGATCAATAGATTTCGAGGATGAAATCCTTTTTAAGGGGTGGAGTGCTGTAACATACCAGATCTAGAACCCTACCCTAGAACTTTGACCTTTTGGGTTTAGCCAATCAAGGTTGATGTTAGAGTGATCCTATAATCTAATACATGAATAATGTAATCTAATATGTCATATAACTCAATTGGTGAAAATAAGATGATAATGAACTTAATTGAAAGAGTAATATAGTTAATGGGCCATTAGTGGGCCAAGTGATATAACCCATGTAAGAAAACTCAACATAAAGATTTGACTTCAAATTCGTAATCTACACATTAAAATAAGCCTACATGTCAATTTTCAATTAATTTGGACAACCTTGAAATAATATGGTAAGTTATGAGAGAGAAATTGCCTAAAAGGTGTAATTAATAAATAAATATAATAATAGACTCCAAAAGAGGAAAATAATCTTAGATTTGTAATCTACATAATAAATATAACCTTTGAGTAAATTTTTATCCAATTTGGAGAAAGTTTGCTAAAAAGGTAAAATTAGGAGAGAGAAAGTGTGTAGAATCTTCAAAATATTAAATAAATAAATAAACAACTCTAATATGTAAAATTGATGGAAATGCGTGTTCAACACATTAAATATAACTTGTGGGTCAAGTTTCATAAAATTTGGATAATCATAAAGCCATTAATGAAGGAGGAAAGAGAAAATAGTAATTTATTTATTTGACACATTAAAAGTTTCCAAAAGGCAAAACTAAGTGTATAATCGGAATCTACATGCCTTAATTGGCATCTGTGAAAAATTCCACTTAATTTGATTAATGTTTGAACCCCCAAATCAAGTGAGAGAGAATAAGGAAATAATGCATCTCACTTTAGTTTTAATCGGATTAAATAGTTGTCACATTAGGATTCAGACTTATCTGATGTGCATGTTATTTATAATCGTTGATTTTGGTTTTGATGGACCAGATTTCGTCTTCCTCCTCGCTTTCCTTTCTGCCTTCCCAGCTATAGTTTCCCGATCTTCTGTTTTTGCGATTCACTTTCTCTTTGCCTCCTCCCCTACAAATATCGGCTTCTTCGCGATCCTTACTGGCTGACGAGTCGTTCGAGCCTGACTTTCCCAGGGTTTCATGCTCCCTTGTTGCCGGTCGATGAAGGGGTCACACGCTCCCCTGTTTCGAACCTATCGTCGGTTCCTTTCTATCCTCTTCTCGCCGCTGGGCCATCGAGCCTCTCTGAACCTTCTCGTTAGCCATCAAGGAACCCCATAGTGCCTTTCGGTGGTGTTGCCTCGGCCTTCTTCGTGGCCGAGCATGTTTTCCCTATTCTGCCGGTTGCCGGTGGCTGCCGCAGGGTCGCCTCTGGGATCTAAAGCTTCGTGAGACCCTAAGATAGCTTCGACCGACTCCTGGGAGTCTCGCGAGGTCGCTTGCCTTCCTGAATCGGTTGGATTCAAGGTATTTCTCGAACCCCCAATTTTGTGATGTTTTGCTGATCGTCGGGTGTCCCGACCTGTTCTGTGGTTTTTGGCCGTCTCGCAGTTCTGGGCTTGGCAGGTTCGTTCTGGGATAATGTTGATCGAGGTACTCTTGGTTATCCCTGGAAGATATGAGGTTGTGTTTTGAGTTTCCAGGATCGAGCTATTCTTCGCCGTGCTCTTCGTCGTTCTGAGCAGGAACAATCTCAGGGAATGTTACCCGTCTTTGCCCTTCCAATTCCCTTTGTTTTTGTTTTATCGCTCGGGGGCATTTCTGTCATTTTGCTTATTTCTCCTTACTTGGGCGAGTCAAGGCCATGGGTTGACGCGGTGACTTGTTCATCTCTGATTGGGCCAAGTCATGCGGGCCCGGTCTGTTTTTGTGGATTTTCTCGCCTATGTGGCATTAAGTAATTACCTGATTGGTCGGATTTATAAAATTAATAACTACTTATTTACTGATCAGAAAAATATAAATAAATAGTCGTTGGATTCAGAAAAATGCAAGCTTTCTTATGGTGTTGGTTTTATCGCCTGAATCTAATGTTTTAAACAGGTGTTTTTAATGGATCTAATTAATGATGAATTAACTTCTAAAATTCATAACTAATAATTTATAAGTTAGAAAAATATAATAAAATATGTTTTGAGTTCAGAAAAGTATAACCTAAAATATGGAATCATTTTGAAAACCTAATTCATATATTAATAAAAGGTGATTTTTAGGGTTTATGAAATCAATATAAACCTAACCCTAATTTCACATATATTCTAATAGGTGCTTTGGAAGCCTAGGCTTGGACCTAGAAGTGGCTTCGGATATGTTTGAATCTGTTGTTGAGGTATGTTGTATCCCCTATTACTCAATGTTGAGCAATTAACCTATCTTATCAATCTCTTGACTTTAACCTACACTATTGTCTAATCTTTTAAAATCATGCTTCATGTGAAGTATCTTATTTTATTATTGATCTTGTGATCATAGATATTCCCTTGGAATCTTATCTTGTTGCCTTGGTGCAATTTGGACTTTTGATATTATATGCCCACTGTGAAGTGGATTTTTACTTGTTGATATGTGCCCACTATGATGTGGATGTTTACATGTTAGTGTTGTCCATTGTGTGATGACAACCTTGATAATTCTGACTATACTTTTCTACTTGCCTCTACATTTAACATGCTATGTGATTCAGTAGCACTAGAGTAGTGTAATTACATTGGTTTTGTCTCATTATGCAACATGGCAACCTTGTGATATCTTTGGGATGGTGGATGTGTGATTCCCCATACCCGGGCAGGATGTGTGATTCTTGGCCCATGTTATATATATTTGGATGGTGGATGTGTGATTCCCCATGTCAGGGCAAGATGTGTGATTCTTGGCCCATGTCCCACCAGGTTCAAGATGTGTGATTCTTGACCGCCATTGTTATTTATATTGTTCTAGGGCTATGCTTATCTCACATGCATGCAGGTTGATGATGATATGTGCTTTGTTTCCCACCATGGTAGTGGATGTTTATATTGATAGCACATTCTTATTATTTGTTGGTTATGGCAAGTATTCCTTTGTTATGATCTGTTCTCTTGATACCCGTTTGGGTGATACTTATCTCTTACGTGGGAAGCCTTTTATATTTTTATGTCCCTATTTCCTTATATTGCTCAAAGTTTCTTTTAGTATGCACATACCAGCCTTTGCTAATGTCTCTTTTTGTTTCTCTTTTGCTGGGGTATGCTTACAACCCTAGGTGGAGGACATGGATGGTAAGACGTGTTGACCTAGACTTAGCTTGAGTTGATAAAGCTTGGAGACAATCTTGAGGTGGTTTAGATTTCCTCTACATGGAGTTTTGTGATGTAAGTTTAAGTTGTAACCCTTTGTTTTATAATTGAATAGTCAAATCTTTTCTTCCGCTGCTATACATTGGTCTTTTGATTACCATTATATAAAGATTTGAAAATTTTACACCCACTCCATCATACCTTCTGAGTGTGTTTGGACTGGAGGTTTTATTGTTCAAATTTTTAGTAAGGAGGTGTTTTTGCTTCTTTACAGTATAGAGATGACACATAGGACTTTGTCTATATACAAGACTTGGCAAACAGTGTCTCCACCTGTGGATCACTGTTGTCCTTGTTGTTGCTGCTGCTGTTGTGGTTGTTGTTGCTGCTCTCCCACTGAAGGGTTTCTTCTTCCTCGACGTCTACCTAAAAAGTTGAATCCCACGGGGGTGAGACAATTGAAAATTGTCCCATCGAGAGATATAACTCTTCGCCAGAAGCATTGTTATTGCAGATATTAAAATAACACAGGGCAATAGAATTATAAATATTCAACAGTAGGGTAAATCTTTTAATAAGATATGTAGAGCAATATTCTCTATGCAATCATTTCAATTATAACTTGATTAAACAGCAAGTCATTCATTTAATAAGGAATATGAAGAACATGTATATCCTTTATCTTTCTAAGATATAATAAACAATGTATCATCAAACATTGATTCTCATAATTCAACCTGAAGCAAATATGCTACATGGCTGATTACATTTTACAATCATATTTATGCCCTGAGGAGATGAGGTATACCGCTCATACTCCAACCGACCATTGCGAAATCGAAATCGGTACCATACATAGGCCATCAGAAGAGCCGAATTTCTATGACCTCATCTTCCTTAGTCAGTGTGAGGAACAACATGAAGGACATCTTGTGTCTCTTCTATAAATATAGCTTTCTAGGGTATACTGCAACTTCACTATTAGAGTTACAGTGGCATGATGTACTCTCTTCACAATCGAGAGATTTCTTGTTTATCTCACATCGATTTGGCATTAACATCATCATCGGGAGATTAGTGATACATCATCCCGACATATACATATAATGAAGGATTGAGAGATTTTATATTATCCTCACATCAATTCCTGTATGAGCGTGTAAGGATATTCGCGCCCATTACCCCCACATACTCAAAAGTATGCTCTTCAGGAGTTCCCTTAGGAAAACCTATTTCACCATCACCTAACTGCTAACGATGATGGATCTATGGTCAGGGCTCTACATGATGTCATTTTACTTGATTAATTAAGTACATTACAACATTATTTTAGCATCAAGCATGTTTTCAATCATAAAACATTATAACAATTGCTATAAAGAATGAGCACTATTTCTATCAAGTTCATTTCACAACTTTAATAGCATTGGGAACTCAATCCCTTATCATCTCATCATCATGACTCAAGAATGTGGGTGTTCAACCCTTAGATCATCAATATACTTGTTACCACTTTAACAGGTAACATAATGCCAACCAATCATTTGACAATGTAAGCATGATAATTGCAATGTAAGTACTTCACATGGCTCTTACAACCTATCAATCTCTTTTGTTACCTTTCACTAAGTAACATAGCATATCATTGCTTACAAAGCTCATAAAGTACTTTAAATAAACAAAGCATCATAGCTCATACCTGGCTATGTTCAATATCTCATAAGACCTGCATGATTAGTACATATGATATACATCAATTTCCTATCAGAACAATGTAAAACAATTATGACATCATTGTTCAAGGGTTACACCACTATACCCTTACTAGGGTTAGGGTTTCCCTTTTCAATTCAATTAGGGTTAATCATCCCCTCAGCTCAATTAGGATAAATGACTCATCATTTCATTATCCAACCTTAGAGCTTCTTAGTATGAAGTATAACCCAGAATTAGGGTTTCACACTTCCATTCACCTTATTTGGAATTAGGGTTTACTATTTACATCACATCACCCTAGATTAGGGTTTACTATTCACATCACATCACCCTAGGTTAGGGTTTGCTATTCATATCACATCATCCTAGATTAGGGTTTACTATTCACATCACATCACCCTTGATTAGGGTTTACTATTCACATCAAGTAGGAGTGAGCATCAAAATACCTTGAATTAAGGTTTATCATGTCATCATTATGAATTAAGATCATATCTTCATCATGTGTTAGGATTTCACCTATTAATGCCCTCAATTAGGGTTATGATTTATCATCCATCATAATTAGGGTTTCATGATCTCACTATTAAGGATCATACCCTATTTAGGCATTCATTCATATTAGAAGTACACTACATCATTATCATTCATGTAGGAAGTCTTCTCTCTCTCATCCTTTATAGGATGATGTTTGTTCAACCTTGATTAGGATAAGTCAACTCAACCTTGAAGGAGAATTGACATCATTGGTTATGTCATTGTCACCATGACCATTAAGGCTTAATTATTTAAAGGGTACTAATCACCTCATCCCATGAAGATGTAATTATTATAATCATATTTGATTACATCATGTATTAGTCAACTAATCACTTTGTCCTTTAACCACTTGAAGTACCCATGCAGTTTTGGTTAATTATCCACCAAACAGTTTTGGCCTTATAGACTCTAAATGGTCTTGACCAATTCAGACCTCAAACGGTCTTGAGCAACTAAGGAAACCGTTTGCTAAAGTACCACCTTGAAACCGTTTAGTAAAGTCGGTGGTGAAGACCGTTTGCCTAAAGTTGACTTTTGAAACCGCATGAACTCAATCGGTTTGGAAACCGCATGAACCTAAACGGTTTGGGATCATTTGGTCCCAAACGGTCTTGAGACCGTTTGGTCCAAACCTCTTCAAAACCGCAAGGACCAAAAATAGTCTCAACAAGTCAAATTGAATTAGGGTTTCCAATGTTAGTTCCTTCAACCATTGAATGCATGTAACCAATCATCAATTGGACCAATCACCATACTTCAATTGAGATAATTAGGTCATCATTCAACTGATTTGACCCTCAATTGACCCTAAATTGATCATCAATTAGGGTTTGGATCAATTGGATTAGGGTTTGGAATTGATGAACCTTCAACATTATACAATGTGAAACTAATTACTTTCAAGCTATTGGACCATCATCCAAAATGGACATGACCTGATGCCAAACGGTCTTGAGGTCATTTGGATGACCTCCAAACGGTCTTGAGGTCATTTGGATGACCTCCAAACGGTCTTGAGACCGTTTTCCCATGTCCGCATCAAAATCCAAGTCAACCAATTAAGGTTTGGTTCATTGGATTGCTCACCAAATCAGCAATTGATTACTCTTCAACTCAATACCTTTAGATCTCCAAACACCTCACCATAGTCAACCCTAGACCTCCAAACGGTCTTGGGTGACCCTCAAACGGTCTTGGGATCATTTGGATGACCTACAAACGGTCTTTAGACCGTTTTCCCATCACATCATCATCAACCATGTCATTCAACTAAGGTTTGGATACTAGGATTGGTCACCAAACCAGCAATTGATTGTACATCAACTTAATATCTTTGGACCTTCAATTGCTCAACCATACTTAAACCTAGACCTCCAAACGGTCTTGGGTGATCACCAAATGGTCTTGAGACCATTTGGGTGATCCCCAAATGGTTTTGAAACCGTTTGGGTCAATCAACCCAAAACATCAACTTATTCCAATGCAAAATCAACACTTATCCTATTAGGGTTAATACCATATCTTTGGATCTTCCAACACTTAACCATATCCAACCCTAGACCTACAAACGGTCTTTGGTGACCCCCAAACGGTATTGAGACCATTTGGGTGATCCCCAAATGGTTTTGAAACCGTTTGGGTCAATCAACCCAAGTTTCAAACTCAAACACTTATGAAATCAGCACTCAACCCGATTAGGGTTTTGGTGATTGATTGACCTTCAGCTCATGAACCACTTGGAACTAATCAATTATATTTAGTGGATCAATAACCAACATTATTAGCAACAAATTCCCAAATGGTCAACCCTGGTCAACACATCCAAACGGTCTTAAACCGTTTGCCCTCATGCGGTTTGGTGAAACCATTTCATCTGAAACGGTTTGAAACAATTTGCTCCCAAACAGTTTGGGAAATCGTTTGAGCAACTTAGGAGACCGTTTGACCTGGGATTTTTCTTGGATAAACATCTAAGATGATGTAATCATCGTCCACCTTAGAACAACCAAGAACAACAACTATTTTTCATGGGAATTTCAGCAATGAACCAAAAGAGTTCGAAATATAAGAAAATAACCAACAAATCATAGAGAACTTGATGCAATATCAATGTTTATGGGTTAAAGTTATAAAACCCGCCTCAAATATGATATACAAGATCCACGATCCATGTATCTAATGGTGGATGGAGTTCCAGAAACTGCACAAGGCCCATTCTTGAGTTATTGGATGAAAAAGATGGCTAGAATTGGAAATCGGGTGAAGAAAACCAAGAATCAAGCATTGCTTTAGGGTTTCCACCATGAATCTGAGTTAGGAGATGATCAAACCTTACCAACAAGTTGTGTTCGTCCTTATCCTGCTCCTGATCTCTTCCTTGGTCGGCCAAAGCAAAGTGATAAGAGAAAAACTAAGGAAAAGTCCTTATGTGTATTGGAAAAAGAACATGTATAAGGGATTTTCAAGGAAAGCGAAAATGTATTATTTTCTTCTAATTCAAAAATAATTTCCATCAAATCCCCCTCCATTTCTTTGCCACGAAGCCATATTCATGTTCTTGCAAAACCTCTCCATTATCCAAAGATTAATAAAAAAAAATTAAGCACCTTAAAGAGTTTTATAATAATATCCATCCTTTTAGTGGATATTACTTTTTATTATAATAATGTGAGTGGCTTCCACTCAACCAAGATATTTTTGTGACATAGTAAGGCACAAGCTCGTCCAACTATATTTCAAACACATCCTTCAACTTTTGGTTGAAGGGCTCCACAATTAATTTGTTTCTTTTTGCATTAAATAAAATTAAAGTCCCATATATGCTTAAATCTTGATTATTTTAATGTCAAGATTCTCTCTCCTCCATGATAATTCAAATGAGGCGCCCCTCTCATTTTCTTTGCTCTAATTAATTCCAAGAAACATGAGATACCCTCTAGAGGTGGTAGTTTGCATGTTGAACCCTAGGGTTTGGGTTAATTGCACACTACACCAAAACTAGGTTTTAATGCACAAGGATTGCTCTACAAGCTTTATCTTGATGCCCATGTTTGTGGAAACCATAACACTACATCATATTCATTCTTATGATGTCTCAACATCAGATTAACATATTACCATTTGGAATTTGCAAGTTAACCCCTCAACTTGGGTAATTTGCACTTTAGTCCAAAATTAACAAAACAATGTTTCAACATCATTCAAAAAGGACTGAAATTGAAATATAAGTTCCTCGAAAGCCTTAATTACTTTTCAAAAGATAAAAGCAAACATCTAATCATCTTTATTAAGAGAAACACGTAAGGTTAGTACATAACCCAGGTCAGGGATGTTACATCACCTCTAAGTGTGCTAACAAGCTTGCCAACAAGGAGACTTCCAACTTCATGTTCATCTGACGCAAAGACATTAACGTGTCTCTCTTGTGGCACACCAAGGAACACAACTGCTATTTATTAGTAGATGATGAGGAAAACTTTCTACTAAAAGCGCCTGCCACCACGTTCTCCTTTCTTGGATGGTAATCTATGGTGCATTCATAATCCTTGATTAACTCCATCTAATGTCACCGCCTCATATTCAACACCTATTTAGAGAAGATGTACTGGAGATTCTTGAATCCTTGAAGATTTGACACTTCTCTCTGTAAATGTGATGCCTCCAAATCTTCAAAGTGTGAACAACTGTATCTAACTCTAGATGCATTGGATAGTTCTCCTCATGCTTCTTCAGTTGTCGTGAGGCAAAAGAAATCACGTTCTTATCTTGCATCATCACGCAACCCAGACCATTCTTTGAGGCATCATGAAAGATAATGTAAACCTTTGCCTTCTCAGGCAACACTAACATTGGCGCACTGGTTAGCTTCTCCTTCAAAAACTAAAAAGAACATTGACACTTGTCATCTCAAACAAAATGCACATCTTTCCTAGTCAACATTTTTAGGGGTAGTGCCATTGCGCTGAAGTTCTTGATAAACCTTTTGTAGTAGCCTACCAAACCAAGGAAATTGTGAACCTATGTCACTGTCTTTAGTTGTTATCATTATAACACAAACTGTACCTTCTTGGGATCCACATGCACACCTTTTGTAAATATCATGTGGCCCAGGAAGGACACCTCCTTCAGCCAAAACTCGCATTTGCTGAACTTGGCATACAACTGATGTTGTCTCAACAAGATCAGTGCTTGACACAGATGTTATTCATGTTGTTGGTTGTCTCTAGAGTATATCAAGATATCATCTATGAACACAACCAAAAACTGATTAAGATACGATCAAAACACCCTATTCGTCAAGTCCATGAACGCTGCTGGTGCATTGGTTAACCCAAACGGTGTAACGACAAACTCATAATGACCATACCGAGTCTAAAAGATGACTTGGGTATGTCATCTACCTTGATCCACAACTGGTGATATCATGATCTCAGGTCTATCTTCGCGAACATTGCGGCACCTTGTAATTGGTCAAGCAGATCATTAAGTATGCGGAAAAGGATAATTGTTCTTGTTTTTCACTTTATTTAACTTCCAATCATTGATGCACAACCTCATGGATCCATCCTTCTTCTTAACAAAAAACACAAGAGTGCCCCAAGGTGAAGTGCTCGGTCGGATGAAGCCTTTATCAAGCAACTTCTACAATTGCTTTTTCAACTCCTTCCTCTTTGTCAGTGCCATTCTATAAGGTGTATGTGCTATAGGATGTGTACCGGTAACCAAAGTGATCTCAAAATCAATCTCTCGAGGTGGAGAGACACCTAGAAACTCATCGCAAAACACATCCTCAAACTCACAAACAACGGGAACTTCCTGAATACTAGGACCCCTCACCTTAGTATCCACTACATGTGCTAGAAAAGCCTCACAAACTTGTCTCATCAACTTCTCTGCCACCATCACTGGCACCAAACACATTGAAAGGATCTTCCTATCACCTGGGAAGACCCACAACTCATCATCATTGACAAACATCACCACTTTGGCACTACAATCCAAGACTACTCGGTACTTCTCTAAAGTATCCATTCCAAGGATCACATAAAATCCATGCATATCAAGTGGTATGAGATCCACTTGAATGTTGTGTCCTCTAAAAGAACGAACTCAGGATGGACACACCTCCCACAAATCAGTGGAACCAACCAGAGGGGTTTCTAAATGAAGGCACACTGAGTCAAACAAGCAAAGAACAACTAGCAATCACTTCTTGAGTGATAAAAGAGTGTGTCACACCGAGTCAACTAAAACAAATATAAAGCAAGAAGAAGACAAATTAGAATGAAATAACTCCATATGACCTGTCATAACTTGCAGGTTCATCACTCCTTCCAGCTAACTCATGGCATAGAATAGAGTCGTTGCCTATTGTCACCCCGTCCTCTGCTGGTTTGTCTAGAAGAACCAGTATGGGATGCATGTCCATGTCCACAACCTCCACTGCTAAACTGTTGTCACTGATGTGACCCTTGATAACTCTATTTCAGTTGTTACGTCACTTCCTCACCATTCATTGGGCAATACAGTTGGGTATGCCCAGTATGTCTACACTTGAAGCAGGTCTTACTCTCATACCATGTCCTAAACGATCCTATCACTAATACTGGTGTCGTACTATGAGCTCCATCTGGTGGAAAACTACGACCTTTACCTTGACTTGGTGACCACTGAGACTATACTCCAGACCATTATTGTGATGGCGGATCTAAAAATCGAGGCTTCTTGAATCCTCTCAAAGACTGTCCTTGATACTGCATAGGTATATTCTTGGCATTCACCTCTCGCTTCTCCACCACTAATCGCTCTACTCTTCTAAACAAATCCACAAACATGGCAAACTTCTCTATGTTCTCTAAAGATGACACCAACGCCCCCATCAACTTTGTACTCAAACCCTTCTTGAACCGTGTAATCCTCTCCTTGCATGACATTGCCATATGCAGACTGAACCTCAGAAGCTCCATGAACTTTGTCTCGTACTCGTTGATCGACATGGATCCCTACCGAAACTTCTTGAACTGTGTGATCTTCTTGTCAAGTTATGTCTCAGGGGAAGTATAGACTAACAAACTCCTATCAAAAATATTCCCAACTGATCATGACACCATGCCTCTTCTCGTCCTCTATGGCCCACCAATGGCCAACACTCCCTTTCAGTAGATACACTGCATGCTTCACCTTATCCTCTTTAGGGATGTTGAGGATCTTGAAGGCCTTTTCCAAGTCTTTCAACCACATATCTGGATTTGTTGGGTCTGTTGTGCCAGCATACTCAACCAATCCCACACACCTCAACCTCTCAAAGGTCTTCCCAGAACCCAAAGATTCCGCATTAAGGATTGTCACTCTCGCTTGGGGTGTGTGCATCATGTCCGCCATATGTGTCATTCTTGCCATGAACTATCCAAATGTGGACTGATAAGCAGGGTTAGCCACCACTTCTGGGTCAAACTAGGGCATCTCAGGCACAATATCAACCCTAGCCTGATGTCGTGCACCACCTCTTGGTGCAACAACATTGCTCTCAACAGCATATTCTTCATGTTCTGTGGCGATCTTCTTCTTCTTCTTCTTCTTCTTCTTTTGCACAAATAGAAGTTACCATCATACAGACTGGAGGATACAAGAACAGACACAATCCTAGTCTTATGTCCCTATAGACTCAGTGAACCTAGATCTTTAATACCAACCTAACTATGATGATCATTGCCACACAAAATGAGATTACTGGAAAAAAAGTGCAAAATCATCACTAACAAACCACATAATCACAAAACAGGGTAAATTAAAACTGGTATCACACATCCAACTCAAGTGGAAACATATTACATCTAGGTCCAAATTCCGTCACACATGTATCTCATATCATACCAAAAGATATACATATCATTGTTCAGTGGCTAACATGCCACCAACATGTATAAGGGATATCTATTCACATATTACAAGACATCATAAACAAGTACAAAATATAGCCAAAAACATCATCTTGATATACAAACATCTACAAAACACCTCCCGAGGACCCGATAACACATGGACGACACATAAGACTCTACTACAAAACACTAGTAGCATGTCCAACCTTCAACAACTACTTCTCCTCTTGTTGCTCAACCTCAACCACATGATCTCCACCTCGTCGTACACAACCACCTAAAAGATGTGGAAACCCATGGGGTGAAACCAAGCATCCCATTGAGAGATATAACTCTCCGCCGCAACTATTATAGGCACAAATAGATTTAAAGCAAGAAAATAACATTACTATCAGGTTGAGTAGATTCAACTAAATGATATGAATAAGGCAATTATCACTATTTAAGCAATTCATGCATCTACAATTGAGCAACAAAACATATTATACTTTAAGAAGGAATATGAAGAACATGTATAACACTTGATTTCTCTTACCACATTATTAATCAACTAAATAGTATAATGAAACAAGGTATGGGGTAATCCAATGTGAATCATGTTTGACTCTAGAAATACACTACACAACTGTGTTACATCTTTTATTATGACTTGAGTATTTGAGTCGTACCACCCAAATCCAATTGATCACTGCAAAGTCAAAATCAGTGCCATACAAGGTCTATCGAAGAGCCGAAATCCACAAACTCACTGCCACCTCTCAGTTAGTATGAGAGACACCGTAGAGACATATCAGTCAACTGCCACCAGTGACATACAGTCAAGCTGAAAACACCTATCCCACCTTGGTATAGGTCACGACCATAGAGAACAGCCTCACACATGGTTGTTCTATAAGAGACATCAATGCAGTTATACTTCTGCCTATCACATATCACAATATCACCATATCCAAGGCATGACCACAGCCATCCTCTATATATATCACAATTGTGGAAGCAAGGAGATACTCAACTTGGACCCCCATATTCAATAATATGCACTTTGAGTTTCCCGTAGGAATGACTCGTTTCACCACCCATCAAATTCTGACACTAGAATGGATCCATGGCATAGGGAAACTACTTGATTAGGGTTTCACTTGATTAATTATGCCAATTGGGTGTCTTTTAGTACATCAATCAAGTTACAACATATAAACTCTAAACAAACACTACAAAGATAAGGCATAATACAACTTTAGAAGATATAAAACATATGAAGTAAGAACCTGTTACATTATCTCTTGATATCACTACCATACAAGGCCATCAAAATCATCACATCACTTGGGGATATCAATCCCTCATCACATCACTGGAGGATAACACCTCACACTAGGCACAAAGCTGTCCACAAGGTCATAGGACCCACTCACAAAATCCATGTGTCACATCATTGTCTCAACATGCCTTGTAAGGCTCATAATCATCACCCATGTCATATAAGCATCACCATATCATTCATTAGCTATGATATTCATTCAATCTGCAAGGTTATATTGACACAAGTAGGAGAGAGAAAATATCAACTCATGCTAATCATTCAAACAAGTTCCACAAGCACATCACAATTAGGGTTTAGGAGAAAGAGCAACTAAGTGAGAATACTTCAAGATCTTAAACCCTATAACAAGGTGGTGAAATCTAGAATGTTATGATCAAGTTTTAGAGATAAAACAGTAGTATGTAAGAAAGTTTATGGTGCAATCATATAAGAGGGGAAATCTATATAACCCACCTTAGATGATGGTGCAACCTCCTCATCTCCAAAGGCAAGAGAGAAACCTAACTTTGATCACCTTCACGACCAAGCTATTCACCACCTCAAAAGAGAATAAAACCCTAAGTTAAAGGGCAAGAAGGATAACCAAAACTTCTAGACTGAAAAGAACAAAAGAAGAGAAAGGGAGAAGATTTCCTCCACTCAAATTGAATACTACTTTGGAAAACCAAGGATTCATCCCAAGAGAAAGAAGTACCTCCACCCCAACATAAGAACTACCATGGAAGCTCTGTGGATTTTGACAAGAAGAAGAAAGGATAGGTAGGGTTTCAAAGAAAACAAGATTAAGAATAAAAATCACTTACCAAGGATCAAATATCACTAGAGGATCACCCAAGAAGACTAGCTTCACATAAGATCACCACATGCAAGATGATCTGTAACGTCCCCGATTCAACCACCTGATTTTCTTCCCTCAAAAACCAAGTGGCTAAATCTGAGTCGTTAATATGGCACCAAGAATCAAAGCACAAGAGTGATATAAGCAATATTTCATTTCAAAATATTACACCCTTACAAAAGATAGATTTACATTATCTCCTATATCCATAAAAATGATACATGAGTTTAAAATTAAGCTTGATCCGCCTTTGATTCTTGACGCCCTTCAGGATCTTTTCAAGATGAGTCTTCCACAAGGAAAGGTCTCTTATAAATAATATAACCTGCAACATGGAAGAATATCTCACAGCCCAAGTGGGAGAGTATGGGTTAGACAAATGTCTAAGTATGAAAAAATAGAGATAAGAAGCAATACACTATTAATTTAACTGTACTCTTAATGTATTACCAAAGTATCAAAAGTCCAAACCAAAATTATTGACGATCTCCTAGCATGAAGCATAAGGAATGTGTATGTATGTATGTATATTCATAAAACATTTATCATATGACAACTCTATCAAAATGTTAGACTAATACTATGGAACATAATCATGATTATTGTTATCAGGATAACAAAAAGGGAGACCTTATTCCATAAATAATTTTAACTACAACTCTCAGAGAAGGTGTCAATTCACCTTGGGCAACTAGCCTGCAACCACAAAAACTTGCTTAGCCAAGACTTTAGTCCATTAGGGTCACCAAAACACCTGTAAGTACCCTGGCACACCCCCAGCCACTCGTGCACACTGCATGCTCTATTCAATGAATCAGATTACCACATGCAGCCACCGATCGCCTTTCCAAGACCAGAAGAGGGTGCTCCTTGCACAAAATGCCACTTGAATAATCATTAGTTAGCATGCTTAATCTTTGCAGGAGATTATTCCCCATTACTAACTTGATCATGCCTGACTCTACATGACCAACCCAAGTGTGGGCCTGAGTATGGTAGAGCATTATACTCATCCATCCCTGACTCCAAAGGACTTAGATCCGGATCCCAAATGTATCAATCCCTGGCCAAGACATGCCGACTCTGTTACCAACACATCTCCCAATATGAATTTTAGAATCAAAAGGACATCATCAATGATATACAACTATTTGATGGATATTCAGAGTTGGAGAGATCAAAAGGTAGTCAAGTAAATGAATCACTGGTTATTATTTCACTATGACACCTAAAATGTAAACTTGTGGGATTGTGGTTTTGAATCAGACAAGTCTATGGCCAGGAGCGTGCAAGAGGTTAGGGAGTCCCCCCGTGCGAACACGGAACCAATTAAATAACCTTTCCTCTTTACTGGCTACAAACATCAGTGAGACAGGCTCCTAGTCACCTTAGAAGTGTCTGATAGAATTCCACTTTCCAACAATATCACATGACACAATTAATAGAGAGAAATAAAGGAAAAGGGAACCAAAAGACAATAGGACTAGAATCCAAAGAAATGCTTGATTATCATCTAAAGCCTTTAAACTCAACTTTAAAGGATAATATGGACAAATATATGGAAGTCATACCTAGCTTATTAATAAAGAGGTTGTGTATAGTTAATCACTTATTCATTCTTTAGGAAAGTATATGAAGTATACTATACTCTTACTGCATATAATACCAAACCATTCTATACCATACCTTTTATTGATGTTGATATAATAGATTACAATAGGAATTGAATATCATATTAAACAATAATAAACTGTACTTTTTGGATGATAAAATGTGGGAACCATACCTTTATATGTCCTTAATACATATTTTCACAAGAAGACCATATCATCATTAAATATATCCAATCTTGATATATTTGGGCAGCATTACATTACATTTGCCATCACCTCGATCCTCATCCCCAACTAGAACAACTTCTAGGGTTTCTCTCACTAGAGTAGAAGAGAGATGGCTTAAAGCATCATGACATATGTGGAAGATATAGTATTTGGATTATCTTACTACAATGGAGGAGGGAGGTAGTAGGTTTCTATATACATAGGGTTTGTTGGGAAGTGGTTCCATTCACTAACATAGAGGAAGAGAGAGTGATTCACTAGTCTAGAGAGAGATGTGAGGTTTATGGTAGGGAGAGGGGCTAGGATAAGGGAAGGACGTCCACCTTTGTTTTTGATATGAAGAGGAGAGAACTTATGCTTATGGTGGGGTGGATGGGGGCTCTTTATATAGAAAAGGTGAAGGGTAGCATGGTCTAAATAGCAAAAAGTGTGTGGATGACACATGGGTGCAAGATGTCATCTTTAGGTGGATGTTTACTAGTTAGGTTACACATGGATGGTTAGGTGTCATCTCAAGAATTGCTAGATGACACATGGAAGCATATGTGTCATCTCAAGATAGCTATTAAAGGGTGGTTGACACATGGCAGGATAGGTGTCAACTTTTGGAGGTGTTAGGTGTCAAGGAAAGGAGTGTGCCACTCACCTACTTGCTTCACCAACTAATGTGCTTGCTTAAGCTACCTACTTGCTATCCAACTATATGCTTGCCTCCATAGGCAACTTGCATGCCACTCAGCTACCTGCTTGTGTGCTTACCCACCAAAATGATATTTTTCCAAAATTGGCCAAAAGTACCACAACTATATTTTCAATATATAAAAGATTTTAAATTAATCAAAATGAATTATTTTAATATTAAAATTGATTTTACAAAAAAATCCTCAAAGAAGGTTTTTTTTATGAATAGCTCTAAATAAGGAGTTTTAACTTAAGCAGGAGATCAGGATGTTACATATACCGCCCCTTCAAATAATTTTTGTCCTCGAAAATTATAAGATTTAGGTTATGACTTATTTTAGTCTATTCTACTTAAGGTTATCTGAATCTAGTTTTAAGTTTATACTTCTATGATTTTCCTTGGGTAAGGTCTCATCTTGTTGCTCTGATACCATCTTTGTAACGTCCCCGATTCAACCACCTGATTTTCTTCCCTCAAAAATCAAGTGGCTAAATCTGAGACGTGAATATGGCACCAAGAATCAAAGCACAAGAGTGATATAAGCAATATTTCATTTCAAAATATTACACCCTTACAAAAAATAGATTTACATTATCTCCTATATCCATAAAAATGATACATGAGTTTAAAATTAAGCTTGATCCGCCTTTGATTCTTGACGCCCTTCAAGATCTTTTCAAGATGAATCTTCCACAAGGAAAGGTCTCTTATAAATAATATAACCTGCAACATGGAAGAATATGTCGCAGCCCAAGTGGGAGAGTATGGGTTAGACAAATGTCTAAGTATGAAAAATAGAGATAAGCAACAAGACACTATTAATTTAACTGTACTCTTAATGTATTACCAAAGTATCAAAAGTCCAAACCAAAATTATTGACGATCTACTAGCATGAAGCATAAGGAATGTGTATGTATGTATATTCATAAAACATTTATCATATGACAACTCTATCAAAATGTTAGACCAATACTATGGAGCATAATCATGATTATTTTTATCAGGATAACAAATACGGAGACCTTATTCCATAAACGAGTTTAACTACAACTCTCAGAGAAGGTGTCAATTCACCTTGGGCAACTAGCCTGCAACCACAAAAACTTGCTTAGCCAAGACTTTTGTTACGACCCATATCAGGGTTAGTCAATAAATACCTCGAATTACGTGAAACACCTCAAGTAGTGCTAAGTTTTTGTTAAACATCATGGATAATCAAGATAAGCTAAGATGTGAATTAATAGTTGAGATTGAATCACCTGAGGCAATTAATGATGTCAATGTTGATTATTTAGTACATTAAGTTGAATCAAGTAATCACAGTTGCAATTAGAGCTTTGATCCAGTGAAATAGTCCATTTAGCATGTTTTCTCGCTTTGAGGTTGTAGAGAATTCCATGCTTGAAATGTTGCAAGAAGAATCACTTCAAACGGACCTCCGAGTCAATAGTTATAGCATTTCCAATTTCTAGGGTCAAAGATGTAATTTTTTTTTCAAATCCGAGTTATAAACCCTTTTCTTTTCTTTTATTTCCCATTCTCTCGCTTATCCCCTCCCCTCTTCCTTCCCGATAGAACAGGGAGCGGCCGCAAAGCGGTGCTCGACCTGCAGCAGGAAGCAGAGGGGCCGACCTTTGGCCTTGGCTCCAACTAGCAACTAAACACCTTCGTCCACCCTCCTTCTTCCTCTTCCCTTCTTCCTTCCTCCTTCCTCGCCCCCTTCCATGGCGCCCCACCTGCAGCTGACCTGCAGCGTAAAGCTGCGGCCGCACAGCAGCTTGGAGGGCGGCCAGGAGGCGCCTTGGGCGCAACCAGCACCACCAAAGGATGCCCTCGACTCCGACTCGCTCAAGGAGTGACGCCCAGCCTAGCATGCCGCCTTACAACCTTGGTCGGTGGCCAAGCTGCAGCAGAAGCTGCTGTTCACAGCTAGGGGGTGTCGTTAGGTGTGCCTACAATTGGGAAAAATCCATCCTTGAGTTCCGATTTTGAGAACACCACAAAGGTGTGCAGCTCCTTGCTACTTTTTAGCCATCGACTTAGCTTTAGATCGAGCCATGTGTAGATTTTCTTTTAGGTAATGAAGCTAGTTGCTATTTTATTGCAGGATCAGTGTTTTGGTCGGCCAAATTAGGTATGATTCGGACGAGTTTCCTTTATAAGGAAATCAAACAGGGTTCTGATCGGCCGAGTTGCAGGCGGATCGGCCGAGTTTCCAGCTGATCGGCCGAGTTCCCAGATTGGTCGGCCGAGTTTCAGTACAGTGAGTAGTAGTTCATTTAGAAATCATTATTTAACTCAATTTAAATGCTTAATTACTTCTGTATCAGTTAGTATAACTTTTAAACAATGTAGTACATACAATAGAGTATGTTAGATTCATTGGAACTTGAAATACTTGATATGCTTAATGAAAATGATGAAATTTCCTGTATTATAGTTGCAATGTATTTGCTGATTTAAAAGTAAATGTTTAGCATTGAAACTGGATAAATGATACTGAATCATGTTTAAGGATGACAAAGGATATAAATGTGTTTCAAGTGAATATTCAGAATGTGCAATATGCATGAAATGTGATATTCCTGTTTATATGGTTATATGTTAATCAGTTAATAGACTTAGGTGTCCTAACACCGTAGAACCCCTTTGAGAGGTCTGCACCAGGGGGGTGAAACTCGTGTTGCAACAATAACTGTGCGGAGTCACAGGCACGAGGATAGAGAGAGGAAGTGTTCAACAACAACGCGTGTGATGTCACAGTGGCACTGGAGTAAATAGGGGTTATTCAACATTAATCCATGCTTGTGTCACGGTGGTAACCCGGTAAGACTCTCCGCCTGTGTGCTCAGGTTTGAGGAGGAGTCTAGAGTTCACTCTTTTGAGAGTGTAGTGAGGCCTTGTGATCCTGAGGCCTTGTGAGCCTGAGAGTCCTGCAGCAGATCAGGGCTGGCAGTCAGACTTAGCATTTCCTAGGTGTGTTGCTAAGTCTTGTACGGTGGGATCGTAGTTCGCTACAGATCTTTATATGCAGAGTACACTGCATATGTTTAGGGCATAAAAAATGATAATTATGTAATCATATAGGATCACAGTAAATTAATATATCCGAACTTTTGTGCCAATTCATTATATCTGTTTATTGGTTTAAAATATCTGTTGTTGCATAGAAATGTGATTATTATTTGCAAATCTGCTATGTCATTAAAATTGCCCTGCTTGTACTGCACTTATGTTTAAATTCAATTTTATAAACCTGATGAGTTGTTTAGTGATAGCTAAGTGAAATGCTATTCACTGAGCGAGTAGGCTCATCCCTCTACTCAAACATTTTCAGGTCAGCATCAGCAACAGGAATCGGAAGGATCGTTTCATCCTAACGCCTAGTCTATAGAAGGTTTGTAGTTAGTCTAGTTAGAGGTCTCTTAGTCCTTTTCCCTCGATCTTTGGGACATGGTGTGGGGGTGAGAGAGAAGGTGTATAAAGATGTAATTAGCTGTTATGCTTTATTTTATGTCGAGCAATGTAATATGATGTAGTCTCTGTTTATATTGCTAGTCAGATCTAAATAAAAATGCTTCCGCAGTTTGTTTAGATTTAGTTTACAGCATAAATCAGATTATCTTTTTAATGTCTTTAAAATGTTTTAAAAAGCTTTGAGTGGTTTGGCTTGTGTGTAATCCCTCTGTCGCGCCCTAATCTCGTGATTTGTGGGTAATGCGAGATCGGGGTGTGACAGCTTGGTATCAGAGCATAGGTTGAGTATATAAATACTCTAAGTCAAGGTCAGGGGACGATAAGAGACCAATAGGATTAAGGTTTAAGAGTTTTTCTTCTATCTGTAATTTTCTAACAGGAAGTGTTCTGTTATACTATTATAGATGGCAGGAAAAGGATGTGGTCACGAGAACCAAGTAAAGAGCTTAAGTTGAGTCGTTTAGAATCATTAAGGTCAAAAGATAAAGTTAGAAGTGAGGCGAATAATAAATGATGTGTTTTTAGCTCTGGGAGGTCTTAGTGTTTAGATACCCTGGCCAGGTGTCTGAATACTTAGATTGACCAGTATCAAGCTACTCTGTCTGTTCTTCTCTGGATGCCCTGGCCAGGTATGCAGAGGAAGGATAGGCTAGAGAGAAAACCCTAGAAATCTTAGGGTTAAGAGATCAGAAATTAATGTAGGAATAAGAGATTACATATAAGATGTGATTCAACTCTTGTCTATTATTGTTTATTTGATTTAAAGATCACTAGAAATGCTTTTATATGCATGAAATGAAATTTTCAGTTTGTAAAGTAAACATGATTCTTTTATATTGTTGTGTCATGACGTGAATTGTTAAGTGTTTGTTTTCTTAGTACTAAAGTAGACCCAAATTTATGTTTAAATGAGTTTTCTCTGAGTGGATATTCATTCCACATGTTTAAGATTAATAGGGGTAGATTAATCCCGAGTAGCTCTTGGCTTCAGGACTACAAGTTTGGCCTGGTCCGGCTGGCAGGATGCGTTACTGGGATCTAATGACTCCCATTAACAATAAAATAAGAGTAGACTCTGGATGAATTAGACCCGTAACATAGTGAGAATGTATATACACTAGGATGTTTTAACTATGATAAGAAGTCTAAATGTTCTTTTGTCTTGAGAATTAGGGTTTGAGAAGCATAGACCCTAATCGGCCCAAAATAGGGTTTTGATGATACATAAACACAAAATTTGATAAGTAAAGTGTCTCAGTAAATGATTTTTAGTATTTTATGTGTAACTCTGATTTAGCTCAAATTTGGATATGATTTGGATATATAAAATGTAAACAACATTGGAAAATATCAGAATTTTTGAAGAATGTTCTGACCTGTTTATCGGCCGAGTTTCAAACTCGACCGATCACATTTTCAGAATGATATAGCAGTGTGGTAATTGAATTTTATCTTTTTATTCGTATATCCAATTGATCTCAAATTTTAACTGTGCTTGAAAAACACAATTTTAGACACTATGTTAAATTGGCGTAATTTTTGGATGACTTTTGATCTCTACAGTGAGGGTTCCGGCCGAGTTTACAACTCTACCGAATCTTCTGCAGACTGCAATATAGCAGTGCACTGTTTGATTTTTAGTTATTTATTGGTAATTAGAAATGATCTCAAATTTTTACTGGAGGTCTGAAACTGCATTAGGTATGACATATAAAATTTCCAGAATTTTTGGAGCTTCTTTTACCTATTTAATAAACGAATTACAGAAACTATTGTGAAAACTGAATTTTCAGCCAATATAATTAAAGTTGAGTGTTGGGTTAATATGCTATTGACCCAAGCAGCTCAAATTGATTTATATAATCGACCACACCCGCACACAATAACACTATGTTATTGTTAAGGACCAAACCATAGAATTATTAGAGTTGTAGTAGTTCAAGGGATATCACTAGTGATTTAACCTTGAATACTAGTATCTATGTAAAATAAGACCTTGAGATTTGTTCTATGTAAAGTAATCTGGCAGTGATAGTGATCTAGGGTTTTAAGGTAGTTAATCTGAACGGTACATGAACAACATGAAATGACTTAGAGAAAAGAGTAAAACATAAACCTAAAATGTAACTATAAGAAAGTAGCATAGAAATCGGAGTATTACCCGATATATGATCTGCAGATAGCTGATGTAGTTCATGTTTTTAAGACATGGCGTCACTATCTTTATGATGTGACAATAGATTATCACCCTGGTAAAGAGAATGTGGTGAATGATGCTTTCAGCAGAAAGTCAAGTTCAACAACTAATGCATTCTCTATGGCAGGTTTCAATAGAGACCTGTTAGTAGAAATGTGGAAGTTGAACTTAGGCTTAGGGGTGACAACACAGAGTGATTTGATTGTACAGATGTAAGTTAAGCCTACTTCTTATGATCAGATCAAGGAACTACAATAGGGTGATAGTGAGTTAAACCAGACCATGCATGACATGATAGGAGGAAAAGAGACCAGAGTTTAAGTTTTTAAGATGATAAGGTGTTGTATTAGCATGACATGTTGTGTGTACCTCGAGATAGTGAGTTGAAAGAAAAGATTCTTATGGAAGTGTATGTATTGATATATGCTATGCTTTCAGGAAAACACTAAGATGTATATGAATGTCAAGGAATTGGAACGGATGGTCAGATATGCAGAAGGATGTAGCTGATTAGGTGGTTAAGTGCAATGTGTGTCAGCAGGTTAAGACTTAGCATCAAAAACCCACATGTACTTGTAATCTTTTCCTATGCTAGTATGGGAAATGGGAACATATCACAATGGATTTTTTGTGATAGGGTTGCCCTAGACACCTGGAGGTTGTGATTTGATATGAATGATTGTGGATAGACTAATTTAGTCTGCTCACTTTCTTCATATTAAGTCAACCTTTGATGTCTCGAAACTTGACTATGATATACATGGATGAAATAGTTAGGTTGCCTGGTAATCCAGTTTCAATCATATCATATTGAGATCCTAAGTTCACATCTAGGTTGTGGAAACAGTTGCATCGTGCTTCGAGCACAAAGTTAAGATTCAGTACAACCTTTTCATCCGCTGACGGATGGTCAGTCTGAGAGGACCATTCAGACTCTTAAGGACATGCTGAGAGCATGTGTTATGCATCTCAGTGGAAGTTGGGAAGAACATTTAAGTCTTATAGAGTTTGCATAGTGTGAATGTTGAGTTTAGAAATACACAAACGATAATGGTACGGTTTGGGTATAAACCCAGACAATACAGATTTGGTAAATCATTAGGTGCATGATTTCAAGGAAGTACGTTAGCATTAAAATATATAAATAAACCTAGTTTCATGCTTCCTGTTATGTTAATGGGTATGACTTAACATTTTCATGAATTGGCACGTTTCTCTGAGATATTATTAGAAATTCTCAAGAACTATTAATTATTTGTGTTATGATTTGTAAGCAACTCTTAATTGAGTTATGTGATGCACAAACCAGGAATTTGGTTAATATGCACGTTCTTCAAGAAATTTCAGATAATTGAAAAATATTACAGATGGTTTCTTATAGGTGAAGTAAATTACTCTTATTGATGTAATAAGATGTTCAATTACATGAATTCAGTATGTATGTGCCAAAATTGATTTGAGTTTGGAATATTTATGAATTTTTTTTAATCTGCCTGCATGCATGATATAAAGATTACTCAGTAATTACAATGATTTTGAATATACTGCTCTGCCAGTTCTAGAATGATACCGTATTGTGATTTGAACTGCAATCAAACAGATGAGATAACGGAAACCCTAAGAGTAGGGTGTTGCCATGTGACTAGTGAATGAGATAACCCTAAGAGTAGGGTGTTGGCATGTGATGAATGAATAAGGCAAATGAAACCCTAAGGATAGGGTGTACGATGAATCAAGTATTTTGATATCAATTTTCATTATGAGATGTGATGATGTTTAACAGTTAAATTGCATGATTTTATTTTAGTACCAGATTGACATGCATTCTGTTTATTTAAGAATTTTTAGTTTGTCTGCATGTATAGTATAATAATCTCTCAGTAATTACCATAAATTGAGATACTGTTATAACAGTTCTACAAAGACAATGTTTTGTGGTTTGATCTGGAATTAGATCAGATGTGTCCTATGTTGAGGGACCAATACAAATAGCTGATCTGAGGATCAAGAAACTTAAGAATCGTGAGATACCTTAGAGAAGGTTTTGTGGAGAAACTACAACCTAGAAGGAGCCACATGGGAAGTTTTGGGGTTAGATGTGCGTAACAAGTTTCCTTTTCTCTTTTAGGAATTTCGGGACGAAATTCTTATAAGGGAGGGAGATTGTTACGACCCATATCAGGGTTAGTCAATAAATACCTCGAATTACGTGAAACACCTCAATTAGTGCTAAGTTTTTGTTAAACATCATGGATAATCAAGATAAGCTAAGATGTGAATTAATAGTTGAGATTGAATCACCTGAGGCAATTAATGATGTCAATGTTGATTATTTAGTACATTAAGTTGAATCAAGTAATCACAGTTGCAATTAGAGCTTTGATCCAGTGAAATAGTCCATTTAGCATGTTTTCTCGCTTTGAGGTTGTAGAGAATTCCATGCTTGAAATGTTGCAAGAAGAATCACTTCAAACGGACCTCTGAGTCAATAGTTATAGCATTTCCAATTTCTAGGGTCAAAGATGTAATTTTTTTTCCAAATCCGGGTTATAAACCCTTTTCTTTTCTTTTATTTCCCATTCTCTCGCTTATCCCCTCCCCTCTTCCTTCCCGATAGAACAGGGAGCGGCCGCAAAGCGATGCTCGACCTGCAGCAGGAAGCAGAGGGGCCGACCTTTAGCCTTGGCTCCAACTAGCAACTAAACACCTTCGTCCACCCTCCTTCTTCCTCTTCCCTTCTTCCTTCCTCCTTCCTCGCCCCCTTCCATGGTGCCCCACCTGCAGCTGACCTGCAGTGTAAAGCTGCGGCCGCACAGCAGCTTGGAGGGCGGCCAGGAGGCGCCTTGGGCGCAACCAGCACCACCAAAGGATGCCCTCGACTCCGACTCGCTCAAGGAGTGACGCCCAGCCTAGCATGCCGCCTTACAACCTTGGCCGGTGGCCAAGCTGCAGTAGCAGCTACTGTTCACAGCTAGAGGGTGCCGTTAGGTGTGCCTACAATTGGGAAAAATACATCCTTGAGTTCCGATTGTGAGAACACCACAAAGGTGTGCAGCTCCTTGCTACTTTTTAGCCATCGACTTAGCTTTAGATCGAGCCATGTGTAGATTTTCTTTTAGGTAATGAAGCTAGTTGCTATTTTATTGCAGGATCAGTGTTTTGGTCAGCCGAATTAGGTATGATTCGGCCGAGTTTCCTTTATTAGGAAATCAAATAGGGTTCTGATCGGCCGAGTTGCAGGCGGATCGGCCGAGTTTCCAACTGATCGGCCGAGTTCCCAGATTGGTCGACCGAGTTTCAGTACAGTGAGTAGTAGTTCATTTAGAAATCATTATTTAACTCAATTTAAATGCTTAATTACTTCTGTATCAGTTAGTATAACTTTTAAACAGTGTAGTACATACAATAGAGTATGTTAGATTCATTGGAACTTGAAATACTTGATATGTGTAATGAAAATGATGAAATTTCCTGTATTATAGTTGCAATGTATTTGCTGATTTAAAAGTAGATGTTTAGTATTGAAACTGGATAAATGATACTGAATCATGTTTAAGGATGATAAAGGATATACATGTGTTTCAAGTGAATATTCAGAATGTGCAATATGCATAAAATGTGATATTCCTGTTTATATGGTTATATGTTAATCAGTTAATAGACTTAGGTGCCCTAACACCGTAGAACCCCTTTGAGAGGTCTGCACTAGGGGGGTGAAACTCGTGTTGCAACAATAACTGTGTGGAGTCACATGCACGAGGATAGAGAGAGGCAGTGTTCAACAACAACGCGTGCGATGTCACGGTGGCACTGGAGTAAATAGGGGTTATTCAACATTAATTCGTGCTTGTGTCACGGTGGTAACCCGGTAAGACTCTCCGCATGTGTGCTCAGGTTTGAGGAGGAGTCTAGAGTTCACTCTTTTGAGAGTGTAGTGAGGCCTTGTGAGCCTGAGAGTCCTGCAGCAGACCAGGGCTGGTAGTCAGACTTAGCATTTCCCGAGTGTGTCACTAAGTCTTGTACGGTGGGATCGTAGTTCGCTACAGATCTTTATATGCAGAGTACACTGCATATGGTTAGGGCATAAAAAATGATAATTATGTAATCATATAGGATCACAGTAAATTAATATATCCGAACTTTTGTGCCAATTCATTATATCTGTTTATTGGGTTAAAATATCTGTTGTTGCATAGAAATGTGATTATTATCTGCAAATCTTCTATGTCATTAAAACTGCCCTGCTTGTACTGCACTTATGTTTAAATTCAATTTTATAAACCTGATGAGTTGTTTAGTGATAGCTAAGTGAAATGCTATTCACTGAGCGAGTAGGCTCATCCCTCTACTCAAACATTTTCAGGTCAGCATCAGCAACAGGAATCGGAAGGATTGTTTCATCCTAACGCCTAGTCTATAGAAGGTTTGTAGTTAGTCTAGTTAGAGGTCTCTTAGTCCTTTCCCCTCGATCTTTGGGACATGGTGTGGGGGTGAGAGAGAAGGTGTATAAAGATGTAATTAGCTGTTATGCTTTATTTTATGTCGAGCAATGTAATATGTTGTAGTCTCTGTTTATATTGCTAGTCAGATCTAAATAAAAATGCTTCCGCAGTTTGTTTAGATTTAGTTTACAGCATAAATCAGATTATCTTATTAATGTCTTTAAAATGTTTTAAAAAGCTTTGAGTGGTTTGGCTTGTGTGTAATCCCTCCGTCGCGCCCTAATCTCGTGATTTGTGGGTAATGCGAGATCAGGGTGTGACAACTTTAGTCCATTAGGGTCACCAAAACACCTATAAGTACCCTGGCACACCCCCAGCCACTCGTGCACACTGCATGCTCTATTCAATGAATCAGATTACTACATGCAACCATCAGTCGCCTTTCCAAGACCAGAAGAGGGTGCTCCTTGTACAAAATGTCACTTGAATAATCATTAGTTAGCATGCTTAATCTTTGTAGGAGATTATTCCCCATTACTAACTTGATCATGTCTGACTCTACATGACCAACCCAAGTGTGGGCCTGAGTATGGTAGAGCATTATACTCATCCATCCCTGACTCCAAAGGACTTAGATCCGGATCCCAAATGTATAAATCCCCAGCCAAGACATGCCGACTCTGTTACCAACACATCTCCCAATATGAATTTTAGAATCAAAAGGACATCATCAATGATATACAACTATTTGATGGATATTCAGAGTTGGAGAGATCAAAATGTAGTCAAGTAAATGAATCACTGGTTATTATTTCACTATGACACCTAAAATGTAAACTTGTGGGATTGTGGTTTTGAATCAGACAAGTCTATGGCCAGGAGCGTGCAAGAGGTTAGAGAGTCCCCCCGTGCGAACACAGAACCAATTAAATAACCTTTCCTCTTTACTGGCTACAAACATCAGTGAGACATGCTCCTAGTCACCTTAGAAGTGTCTGATAGAATTCCACTTTCCAACAATATCACATGACACAATTAATAGAGAGAAATAAATGAAAAGGGAACCAAAAGACAATAGGACTAGAATCCAAAGAAATGTTTGATTATCATCTAAAGCCTTTAAACTCAACTTTAAAGGATAATATGGACAAATATATGGAAGTCATACCTAGCTTATTAATAAAGAGGTTGTGTATAGTTAATCACTTATTCATTCTTTAGGAAAGTATATGAAGTATACTATACTCTTACTGCATATAATACCAAACCATTCTATACCATACCTTTTATTGATGTTGATATAATATATTACAATAGGAATTGAATATAATATTAAACAATAATAAATTGTACTTTTTGGATGATAAAATGTGGGAACCATACCTTTATATGTCCTTAATACATATTTTCATAAGAAGACCATAGCATCATGAAATATATCCAATCTTGATATATTTGGGCAGCATTACTGCATTTGCCATCACCTCGATCCTCATCCCCAACTAGAACAACTTCTAGGGTTTCTCTCACTAGAGTAGAAGAGAGATGGCTTAAAGCATCATGACATATGTGGAAGATATAGTATTTGGATTATCTTACTACAATGGAGGAGGGAGGTAGTAGGTTTCTATATACATAGGGTTTGTTGGAAAGTGGTTCCATTCACTAACATAGAGGAAGAGAGAGTGATTCACTAGTCTAGAGAGAGATGTGAGGTTTATGGTAGGGAGAGGGGCTAGGATAAGGGAAGGACGTCCACCTTTGTTTTTGGTATGAAGAGGAGAGAACTTATGCTTATGGTGGGGTGGATGGGGGCTCTTTATATAGGAATGGTGAAGGGTAGCATGGTCTAAATAGCAAAAAGTGTGTGGATGACATATGGGGGCAAGATGTCATCTTTAGGTGGATGTTTACTAGTTAGGTTACACATGGATGGTTAGGTGTCATCTCAAGATTTGCTAGATGACACATGGAAGCATATGTGTCATCTCAAGATAGCTATTAAAGGGTGGTTGACACATGGTAGGATAGGTGTCAACTTTTGGAGGTGTTAGGTGTCAAGGAAAGGAGTGTGCCACTCACCTACTTGCTTCACCAACTAATGTGCTTGCTTAAGCTACCTACTTGCTATCCATCTATATGCTTTCCTCCATAAGCAACTTGCATGCCACCCAGCTACCTGCTTGTGTGCTTACCCACCAAAATGATATTTTTCCAAAATTGGCCAAAAGTACCGCAATTATATTTTCAATATATAAAAGCTTTTAAATTAATCAAAATGAATTATTTTAATATTAAAATTGATTTTACAAAAAAACATCAAAGAAGCTTATTTTTATGAATAGCTCTAAATAAGGAGTTTTAACTTAAGGAGGAGATCAGGATGTTACATGATCGGACACCAAAGCTCCAAGGATAAGCTTTTTTCACCACCAAGCTCCAAGGGTTGAACTCCAAAGATGAGAGAGGAAAGAATGGTGCAAAAAGGATTACATGCATGAAAGAAGAGGGGTACATATACCCAAGGGTAGAGAGAGATCAAAGAGATTAGGTGTCATGCACATAAGTGCCACATTTCCACCAAAGAGCCACCATACATCCACTAAAACTATGCCGGCAACATAGGTCATAAAAACCAAATAAAACCAACGACCTCACTTGGTCCGAGGGGACAATCGGTCGAAGGAAAACCATGCACAAAACTCAGCGGTTGAAGACATTCAAGAACCAAGCGACCAAACCAAAACCCTAGATTCTCTTCAACCCAAATAAAGAGAGGAAAAAAAGCTTTATGACCATTGAGACTCCTACACACAACCAAGATCACCTTCAAACAAAGAGAACACACCAAGAAACACCAAGGATGGTCGTTGGAATCCACGAACATCAACTAGTCAACACAAGGTCAACACCAACCTAGGACATCCAAGCAAACCTTAAAAACAACACTCAATGTGTCACCTTCTTTCTCCTACTCTGAATAAGGAATAACAAGGCACCCAAAGCACAATCCTCTCTCTCAAGTTGCCAAAACACAAAGGGCACAACCTACATGTGACAAATTGCAAGATAACCCCTCAATATGGATAAATTGCAAGTTGGTCCAAAACAAACAATCATAACTCAAACAACATCCAAACAGGACCATACTGATACTACAAACATGTCACATGATATTAAGGCATCTCAGGAGGTTAGATAAAACATCCTATTAAATAAAAGCAAGAAAGATCACACACTAAGCTATATCGGGGGTCTTACATTTTGATACTCTAGAGAGTTTGTGGACAGGGAAGCCACCTTCTTATTCTCACCTTAGAGTGTTTGGGTGCACGACATTTGCACATATTCCTAAGGAGCAGAGGCAAAAGCTTGATGACAATTTTGTTCCTTTATTTTTGTTGGCTATGGTGATGAGCAGTTTGGCTACAGGCTTTGGGACCCAGAGAAGAAGAAGATAACCAAATCCAGAGATGTGATCTTCTTTTAGGACTAGATGTTGTTTCATACAGTGATGATAGAGCCTAAGCAGGTAAAATATGTATGTCAGTCCCCTCTCCAGTCCAACAAATTACTGATGCATACCATGTTGAGCATGATGAGATCCCACATGATGTTATGGTAGAGGATGATCCTGGTGCAAATAGCATTCAAGACGAGGATATTCCTGAGCAGAGGGAGCAACCTCAATCGGTAGATCCAACAGGTCCACAGTTGAGAAGGTATACTAGAGAGAAAAGGGCGTCTACTAGATATTCAGATTCAGAATGGTCATTGATCACAGAGTAGGGGGAGCCAGAAAGCTATGAGGAAGAAAAGTCTCATCAAGAAAATGATAAATAGTTGTATGCAATGCAAGATGGGATGAAATCATTGAAGAAAAATGATAGCTATGAGTTATGCAAGCTTCCTGAAGGCAGAAAATCCTTAAAGAACAAGTGGGCCTTCAACCTAAAGAAATATGGGAATGGAAACACTGTGAGATACAAAGCTAGACTTATGGTGAAAGGCTTTGGGTAAAGACAAGGGATTGACTTTGATGAGATATTTTCTCCGGTGGTGAAAATGACTTTATTCCGTACTATTTTGGGCGTGATAGTTAGTTTAGACCTTGAAATTGAGCAGCTTGATGTAAAGACATCCTTCCTCCATTGTGAGCTAGAGGAAACGATTTATGTACAACAACCTAAAAGATTTGCAGTGAAAGGCAAAAAATACATGGTTTGCATATTGAAGAAAAGTCTCTATGGGCTTGAACAAGCACCAATGCAGTTGTACAAAAAGTTTGATTCTTTTATGATGAAGCAAGGTTACCACATGACAGAGGTAGATCATTGTGTTTACTTCATAAGATTTTCTAGTGACAATTTCATCATTCTCTTACTTTATATTGATGATATGTTGATTATTGGCAAAAATGCTCAAACGATTGCCAAGTTGAAGAAGGAATTGTTTAAGTCTTTTGACATGAAATACTTGGGAACAACATAACAGATTCTTGACATGGAAATTAGGCGTAACTGGAAAGTAAAGAAACTTTAGTTATCACAATAGAAATATGTTGAACGTGTACTTGACAGGTTCAACATGAAGGGGGTGAAGCCAGTTCAGACTCTATTAGCCAGTCACTCCAGACTAAGTAGAAAATAATCTCCTTATACTGAGCAGGAAAAGTAAGAGATGGCTCACACATCCTACTCTTATGGAGTAGGAAGTCTTATGTATGATATTGTGTGCACTAGGCCTGATATTGTACATGTAGTTGGTGTGACTAGTAGATTTTCATCTGACCCTAGTAAAGAGAATTGGAATGCTATACATGGATACTCGGATATTTGAGAGGTACATCTAGTACTTGTTTATACTTCGAAGGGGCACCACCAGTTCTTACAAGTTTCATAGATGCATATTTGGCAGGTGATCTTGATCACAAGATGTCTACCTTAGGTTTTTTTTTCACTTTGGTAGGGGGCAATTAGTTGGCAGTCTAAATTGCAAAAGTGTGTTGCTTTATCTACTACTAAGGCAGAATATATTACAGCTTGTGAAGAAGGGAAAGAAATGATTTGGATCAAATGTTTCTTGGAAGAATTGGATTTGACACATGATGTGTATGTTATCTACTGTGACAATCAGAGTGTCATGGACTTGAATAAGAATTCTTCTTTTCACTCCTAGAAAAAGCATATTGATCTGATATATCATGGGTTGTGTGAAGCTATCAATGATGACCAGTTGAAGCTGAAAAAGATCCACACCGACAACAATCTTTCTGACATACTGACGAAGACAGTTCATACAAAGAAGCCTGCTACTTGTAAGGAGCTCGCCAGATTAGACTCCAATTGAGGAGTCAATAGGATGATCTCTCCTTTGGGATGGAGGGGGAGATTGTTGGGCCTACATGCCTATTTCGATTCCAACCCAATAGTGGGTGAGGCCCTTTAGGGTTGCATGGGCAGCAAGAAACGATATATAAATCCATGTTGCCTTGCCGCAAGGGCAAGACACACGAAGCCGCAACCAAGATATTAGAAGCCCCCAACTTTCTCTTTCTGGTTGTTCACGCGACAGAAAGAATGAAGACAAGGAAGAAGAAAAGGAAGGATGGCTATGCCGCTCCGATTTTGTCCCGGTGCTTTATATCAAGTTCACCACCATCATCTTTATCTTGCTCTAACTGGGTATTCTCTATAAAGAGGTATTTTTGTATGAGGTATTTTGGTGTGATGACGTACTGATCTAGTATAATATGTATCTCTTCCTTCTGCCATATATTTCTCAAATTTTGGATTTAAACTTGAGACAAACATTGTAATATGTTGATTACCGGATTTCTCGGTTAGACTTTGATCGTTTAATTTTTTCCTCACACATCATGAACGTTTTCTATTTAAATCTCGTTATTGTATTGATTGTTTGTTATATTATTTTTATGTGTCTATCCATACGTACAAGTGATTATGTTGTTATTATGCATGTTAGATACGAACACCTTGATCTATATCATGATCTGGTCTTACCAAAGTTCTCCGTAAAGACTTAAAATATTGAAACCAAACGAGAAACTCTTAAAGTTGTAGACTTCTAGTTTGACGTGGTGGGAAAATCCCCTTTCTTTCCTCGAATGGAGGTGAATGGGGCAGGTATAAAACTGCTTCACGAAATTTAAAGTGGCCACGTAAAGCTAGGTGGCCAAGGCCACGCGTTACCTTACCCACTCCACTTCATCGACGTTAATAATTAAGATTGGTTGATTCAAGTGCTTTTCCGCCGTTGATGCTCTTGATGAAATTCATTCTTCCTCTCTTCTCTTCTATTCCATTCTTCTCTTTGTCGGCCGGCGAGGTTTTTGTACTAATCCGTGTCAGTGTTTGGAGACCCGAGTCTACAACCGACCGCCTCTGGCGTCTTCCTGTCGTGCGCTCTCCGTCGTCACAGTTTGGGCAGAGGTGGTCCTTGTTATTACTTCGCTTCAGCTCTGGCTTTTGTTTTCGCAGTCTTCTGATTTAGTTACTAACTTGTTGAGTTGGTCGTGCATCACACCAGTGCGGACAAAACTTTTATATTGAAGACGACGAAGTGCCAGCAATCGCCACAACTGCTATTTCCCTGCAATCTCAACAAGAATTAACAAAAAATTTAGCAAATTAGTAACGCTACGCCTCTGAGCGATGGGTTACATCGTGGTCGTCTCCGTTGTTCCTCTTCTCCTCTTGCTGGCCATCGTAGCCATTGCTTGCTACCTCTTCGGCCGCAACCGTGGACGCCAACGGCAGCTGTCCGCTTCCCAACCCCCACCGCCGGTGCAATACTATCCCCAACCTGTGCCGCCCCTGCTGCAGCAGAAATAGCCGTCTTTATCAGGAACCACGCGTGGCTCGCGGGCCTTCTCAGCATGTACACCGTTGAATTACTATTCTCCGGTCGGTTGCTATTCTGATTTAGTATTTGCTATGCTTGTGCGGGCCTTCCAGATATTATTGTAGTGGTTTGTTGTTGCTGTTGTTTACATGGCTGAGCGAGTTCGTGGATCCAATGCTTTGTGTAGGTCACTAATATGATGGATGGGCTCTATGATTTGTGTAAATCACTAATATGATCGCTGATAAGATAATCGAAGGTGGTTGTCATCACTCCTTTGTGTTATTTTTAGTATCACTATACAGATCTAATGTCCGACTGTGTTGATTTAGTTTGTATAAGATTCCGGGAATAATGAGGTTGCCCATGGAAAAGAATGAAGGCGGTAGCAGGTGTTTACAATAGTGATCTGCTGGTAACAAAATAGGTAGTATTACCCGGTAGGTCCTTCCAGAGAGATACGGATTTAAACTTCCTGTTGCGTACAGTATTTACCACCCTTACGGTTCTGACATGCTCTTTGAGGGAGGGGGGAGACTAATGTCTCTCCTATAACTCAAAAATAGGTAGTATCTAGTAACGGAATGTGGAATGTAAGGGTGTGTTAAGAGACAAACAAAGGACGGGATCAACATATTTGCATAATCATAAGTTGGTTTGCTCTATTGTATCTTATACTTAAGATATATTAATGATTGTATGACATGTTTACAAGTAGCTCCAAAAGCCACACGGACAATACTCTGTTCCTCTTCTTTGGTCTCCGCTTCCTCCACGTGCTTTCATTGCAGTTCCTCCAGTAGCCTCTTGGGACACCACTCGCTTGTCTTCTTATTGTTGTTACCATTAGGAGCAGAAATCTGTTTTTCAATCGAAATGTTTTGTGTTGGAGTTTTTTTCGGATACCTCCTCCAGGTTTGCCAATATTCTTCGTAAACCTCTCCGTTATTAGGGATACTTGAAATCCCTCCCACTTGTCCCTTAATAACTCCCACAACTGACCTACGATTAATGGGAATAGTTGTGCGTATAGAGCTCACAGTCTGCCTATTCCTAATTATACACGAGCTCCAATTGAATGAAAATTTTATGGTATGTAATACGGCATGATATTTAACAATTAAAACATTGATAATAATTAGGCGGGATCGGGCAGATGGATACTTGGATTACTATAAGCAGTACGTGGGGATATCAAAAATTGGGTTTAGGCAAGTTCTGATCAGGAAAAATGGTCCAATATTCTGATAACCAAACTCAGAACTGATGAGGATTCGAACTTCAATCAATCTGTTCAAAAATATCACCTAACCCGTATTTTCATAAATAGACTTTCAAATTGAACCAAATCTGGATCGACAATCAACTACAACATTAGAAGCTCTTAACATATGCTTGCACGAACCCACTACCGACTTGGATTACCAAAATCAGGACACAAGTTAAGTTTTTTTAGGTCAAATGTAGAATTAAAAATTCAGGTTGACTTTTGGTTCATATATTTTTGTGGTTCAGATGTCTTTGGGTCCAAGTCGGGACCTAGTCTGATTAGAAAATCCAGATGCGGCAAAAGTAAAATACTTATAAAATACTTATACGTCTAGTTTCTTTAAGCAATTCTAAATTGATTATGTATTGATGCAGCGTTTGACAAAGCGTTTGGTTAGCCGCCGTTCCAGTACGATGAGATGGATCATCGTGTGATTTTTCTCCGCTAAAAAGACCGTATCTGCTAACACTACCCATCAGTGCATTAAATGAAAAACAATACAAATTGTGAGTGGTTATCAATTTGGTGTTTGGTAACAATAGTTGCAAACTGACCACTCCTGTTCGACTACATTTAAACGTTGTCCGGACAACCGCCACTACTTTGTCAAACAAAGTGTGAATAGGGTGGCCTATATACAGGGATGAGCATCAGGTTGGGCCGGTCCGATCCGACCCGCGATCCAGCCCGCATAACCCGATCCAGACTTGAATCTGATTTATAATATGAGTGGGCCGGGTCTAAAATTTAAACCCTTATTTTATATGGGTTGGGTATAGGCTGAGGTAAACCCAAGTCCAAAAATCCAAATACTTAGATTAGTATATGTATACATCTATATATGTTTATCCTGAAATAAAAACATACATATTTCTTGATGTTATTTATTGATGCAATATGTAGTATGTATCCAAGCGATGACAAAATGGATAATGTGCTAGTAACATGATTAGTGAACATGTACTAGCAAATTGATTATTAGTTAATTGATATTAGTTAGATAACCACCATTGACATGGATACAGACTTGATTTCTTTATTTTCATCTCATTGTGTCATTTAAATAGAATTTTTTGTTGTTTAGCTATGTTATTGTAACAACTGAATAAAATATGTCACTCATACTTTGATTTGCTCGAATAAGTTACGCAGTTAGCTCATAAAAGAGAAATACAGAAGAAACTAGCTCAATGCATAGTAGATTATACTTTTTTTTTGCTCATATGTCCACGTGTAAGAGACAAATAATCTTTTTCCTTCCAACACCCATCTCATTGTATATACATATAGGATGAGGAAGCAAAAACCCACAATATTGTAGATTCCACTGATTTTTTAAATTTTAAACATTTACACATATGAGAAAATGATTTGTTGCTCTTTTAATATCAATTTCATTTCTATAGGGTATGACACAACTAAGGTATACATATTCTAGTTGCATAGATCACAATGTACGTAAAGGTTGATGACAAAGTATATATCATACTAATTTAGTTTTCATTTTAATAAGTTAGATCTAACAACATTTGATATGCTCATTCGATGTTATATGGGCAAATCCGAACCCGGCCCGAAACCCAACATTCTTATATGAGTCGGGTGTAAGTTGTCATTTTTCAATTTTATATGGGCCCAAACCATACTTGTGACCCGTTTTAAAATGTGGATTTGAATTTAGGACAGATAAAATCCGGTATAGCCCAGGCCGATGCTCCTCCCTACCTGCATACCGGTCTGCATCGTTTGAGGTTCTAAATTTTACAATTTGGGTCGGTTACAGATCTCTAAACAAATTAATGAGGATCGAATTCACATCGGTTTTGAGTTGGATTGTCAAAAAGTCAGGCCTTTTGTTTCTAGTCCAGAGTGGACATGCACTCGAATCTTTTTCTGTGTATGGTGGCTCGTGTGCCTCCGCAGCATAGACACTATTGAAATACTATTCTCCACTCGGGTTTTATGCCGATTTAGTTTTCGTTATGCCAGTGCGGTGCTGGTTTCCGAGTCCAGTTCTGGAAATTATTGTAATGGCTTGTTGTTGCTATTGTTGAGGCTAAGCGAGTTCATGGATCCTCATTCAATACCCTAGATGGATGGGTTTGAAGATGATTTGTTGTAAATGGCACCGCTCTTCATGTGACTTCAATTCACATTTCGCTGATCGGCAAATCAAGTGGTTGTCTCAGTCACGTCACTCTTTGTGATATTTCTAAGAAAACAATGTGGCATAATTATCAAGGCTCGAACTTGACCACACTATACATCTTGGCCCAAGTCAAACATAGAAAAATTCAGCTGGATCCTCAAAAAGGTCTACGGTGAATCCTTCTTCGATAAACAATCATTCCTAAATGACCTTACCTCCTTAAGTGAGACTCATTCCACTCTTCATTACTTATTAGTGGTGATTTTAGTATTATAAGATTCAACATGATATTGACAGGTACATACCCACATGTTCCTACGCTAGCCATATGAACTCACTCAATGATATCATAGATAAATACAACCTTCTTGATCTTAGTGAATCTAAGTATAGATTTGTATAGATCAACAACCATGTGTCCCCCTTTTTTTTGTTAAACTTGATTGATTCCTCTACAACATCAATTGGTCCACCCACATCCCACCTTTGCACACTATCACCCTCTCGGATCTCATATGTATTGATAAAAATCAATAAAATCAAGTATGCCTATTTACTAGCCAATCAAACAATCCACTTTCATAAACATATAAACAAAGCCTAAATTTTTTAAAAATTGATGTTGAAAGCCTTTGATCTCATAAAATCGCCTGTCATATGGTACCTAAAGATAGAATATGGATTCCTCGACCCCTGAATATAGTTTATTAAAGCTTGTAGCACTATGGCCTCCTTCTATGACCTCATTCATGGTTCACCTCATGGTTATTTGTCAAGCTCAAATGGACTACACCAAAGAGATCATCTTCTCCTCATGTGTGCATCGTAATCACACAATCATCATCATCTAAGCCTCAATCCCAACTATGTTGGGGTCGGCAACCGTAATCACACAATGACTTAACAAAATGCTCATCCTAGTCACTAAAACGTATAACCTTGACTCAATCCTTACAAATAACCTCAATGTGGACCACTCCATGCACTTTGTTCATGATACCCCCTAACTTTCCTCACACAGGTCTTCCAAAATTTTAACAACACCAAAAGACTTCTTATAATCGTTCAAATATTGTATGGACTTAATGTCAACTACCCAAACCATCTCTATTATGTTGCAACATTAATTCTAATTTGGAATGGTTCTATGCCTGCTTCCTCAATTTGAAATTAGACATTACCCTACCAAATACCCTGAGTTACCATTTTTTCTATATACTTACAACACAAAACCCTAGTCCCCCATTATCAATGCTTTTAACATGAAACTTAATAGTTGGACTATCACTAATAGACTGATTCACCCTCATTAATGCCATTCTCTTACACCTTCCAACCTACTACCTAGGTTGCATTCCTACCCCCATATCCATCTTATGCTTGACAAACTCCAAGAGATTTATGTGGATTTAAATACCTATTCACATCATAGCCTGGGACACACTATGCCTTTGAAAATCCAAAGGTGTCTGAGGCATAAAGAGCATTAATACCATTTTTGTTGCTTTCCTATTATATCTACAATCCATCATTACGCTCCTCACCTTGCCCTTGTGTAAGGTTGATAAATTCAAATGGTATCAACTTACCACCCCTTGGGAAGCATAAAAAAAATATAAATAATTTCCTATGTGGTGTTTCATTGAAACCCACCATCATATCCTAAAACAAATCATAGTTATCCCCATTAATGCCACCCCTTTAAAAAACTATTCCTGGATAACTAGTTTGATGGTCTAACCTTCTCTCACTCATATCCACAGACAACCATGTGTATCCCAATATAACCCTCCAAAAAGCCTCTATACATTTAGTCTCCAAACACTCAAATTACTTAACTAGATATTAGTATATACATTTTATGTGTTATCTTGTGTTGTGTGTTTTGTTATGTGTTATCATGTGTTGTGTGTTGTGTTGTATGCTATAGACTTGTTTTTGTCTTTAGCCTTTTCTTTATACCATATTGCCTAATTTCTTCCTCTCTTGTCCTATAAAAGAGAGTGCATCGTAAGCATTTGAGAACAACAAATAAAGGCTTTTCCCATTCTATATGGTAGTAGACATGTTCGATCCTCCTTAAACCATCCCCAATGTCGACCCTGCCACATCCACCATTACCTCCATCACCTTCACCACCACCACCCACCTCCCGTCAACCACCACCCTCCACCTATCGACCCCACCTATCGTCCCAACCCTATCGACCCCACCTATTGGCCCCACTTATCGACCCCACCCTATCAACCCCACCCTATTGACCCCACCCTACTGACCACACCTTATCAACCACACCCTATCGACCACCACCACCCTATCAAACACCACTACCCTATCAATCCCACCCTATTGAGCTCCATCCTATCGATCATCACCCTATCAACCACCACCATCCTATCTATCTCCACCCTGTCGACCACCCTCCTATCATGCACCAACCTGTCGATCACCTCCTATAGACCACCACCCGTCGACCAATAACCATCGACCCACCCATCGACCTCACCCGTCAACCACCAACCGTCGACCCCACCCGTCGACCTCAGCCATCAACCCCTCTTCTAGAGATTCATAAATAGCACTTGAAATTCTAAAGGTCTCACCTCATCTCCTGCCTACGTCACATGGTAGAGTGACTCTCTTCCCATGGCGACATAGGTCTTTTCTTATCCCTACTACCCATATGAGGGTTTCTTAGATATATTAAATCTGATATGCTACTGCTATCTACTGCCCCTATGTGGGTTCCTTGGATCTCTTTAGATCTGGTTGCTTCTATCTCTCCCCTATGCAGGTTATCTGAGATCTTCTTATATTATTATCGATCTCTTCTACTACCTGTTGTTGCTGCTCTACTACAAGTTTTCTTTTAGATCTAGTCATCCATATCTGACTTTTTACCTATTATAGCTTTCATGGCAACTACAGATCCTTCACGAACCATGTATGTTATGACTGTGAAACTTGATGGATCAAACTACCATCTATGGGTGCATTTTTTGTACTGTATGTCAAATCCCAAGGGCAGTATTCTCATATCTCTTCTACTGCTAAGGATCCTCCTATTGAATCGGCGGATGCCAAAGTCAAATAGGCCTACGACCAATGGGCCAAAGAGGATTCCAGTATCATGACATGGATGGTGAAGTGTCTTGAACCGAAGATCAGTCAGTCTCTTCTTTTCCTACCTAATGCCAAGGCCATGTGGAATCAACTGTCGCATGTGTACTCACATCAGCAAAACCCAAAGAAAGTCTTTGAGATCTTCAAAAGCTTGGCTAAAAAGGAGCATTCCACTTATGACTCCATTGAAGACTATTACAGCCAATGATATGCACTCTGGGCTGAATTTGAAGTATATCATCCACTCTTTGCTAATATCAAAGAAGTTCAACGACAACACGACAAACTTTAGCTAGTTCAATTTCTGACTAGTCTACCTATTTCCTTTGTAGGTGTGGTAGACCAAATCTTATCTAGTGATCCCTTGCCTATGTTAAGGGATGTTCTCAAGTGTGTTCAACGCCTTCCTTCTATCGTTACTACTATGACTACTAATCACTCAATACTTGCAGTTTGCTCCTCTAACTCTGGTCAAAGACGTGAACATGGCCGTAGTCGTGGTTGTGGTGGACGTACCCTTGGACGAGGACCTCTTGGTAGATGAATTTAATCTCCACTTACTACTTCCAATCGCATATGCAACTTCTATGGATACACAAACCACAATGAAGACCACTGTTGGGTAAAACATGGTAAACCTACCTAGGCAAATCAGGTCTCCTCAGATGTCGGTGATGACTCCACTACTACTGCGTCAAGTTCTACTCAGCCTACAATTGAGTGGATTCGTGTGGAGGTTGACAAAAAGGTTTGCCTATCCTCGCCAGTATCTACTACTGAAGAGGGTTCCTATTCTCTTCTTACATCTCCTGCTACTTACGGTAACAATAAATGGGTCATCGACTCTGGTGCAATTGCACATATTTCTAGCTATTCCAAACTTTTTACTACCTTGTTTAACACTATTCATGTCCCTCCTGTGACTGTTCCGGATGGGACTCAATCTATTTTCCACAGAATTGGAACTATATCTTTGTCCAACAAAATGCCCTTAAAATCCATCTTATATGTTCCACACTTTCCTCTTAATTTTCTATCTATCAATAAAACTGTTAAGAGCCTTCAATGCTCGATTACTTTTGATCCCGAGGGTTGTGTTTTTAGGATTGTTGTACGAGGAAGAGGATTGGTTTGGGCCATGAGGGACCAGATGGACTATACTACCTGGATGTGTCAAAATCTGTTGCAACTCTTCTATTTTCTTCTGTGATGATTCTACAATGGCACTATCGCCTTGGACATCCTTCTGCTGTAAAATTGCGTTGTGTTTTTCCTAATATGTCTAGAAAACAATTAATGTGTGAATCATGCCAGTTTGGCAAACAAATTCATGCTACTTTTCATAAGAAGAATGAAGTTAGTTCAAAACATGTGTTTGATATTGTTCATGCCGATATTTGGGGACCATGTTCTGTTCCTAACTTGTTTGGATATTGCTATTTTATGACCTTTATTGATGATCATTCTAGGGCTTCTTGGTTGGCTCTCCTAAAATATCATAGTACTGTGTTACACACTATCACCAACTTTTTTACTGAGAACCAAACCTAGTTCCAAAATACTGTTAAAATCTTATGAACTAATAATGACCTAGAATTTATGCAAAAATATGTTGATGTTCTTTTTAGTTCTCGAGGTATCAATCATCAAACTTCCTACTTTTACACACCACAACACAATGATGTGGCAGAGAGGAAGAATCGTCATCTTCTTGACGTAGCACTCACTATTCTTCTTCACTATCATGTTCCTAAACACTTTTGGAGTGAAGTCATGTCTACCGCATGTGACTTAATTAATTGTATGCCTTCTTCTATGTTGTGTAATCAAATCCCTATTTCCCTTCTCTATCCTGATGCAACCTTGTTTTCTGTTTTATTGCGCATCTTTGTCTACACATGTTTTGTTTAGAATCTCCGCCCTGGAATATCTAAACTTGACCCTCGCTCCACTAGATGTGTCTTTTTGGGTAACTCCCAAACTCAAAAAGGTTATCAGTTTTATGATCCTATCAGTCGTCAATGGTTTGTAAGTGCGGATGTTGTGTTTTTTGAAAACATGTCGTACTACTTTGTCGAAGGAGCTGCGTTATCTAGTGATCTAGTGGATCCTACTCCTATGCCCGAGGTAGTAGGACATGATCACACTGACAAAACTGGAGAAGTGTCCAGGGATACAACCCCCTCTATGGCTCCTCGACGGCGGGTTAAAACACCCTGCAAGTATTCTCTAACCTACATCTTCCTATTAGCAAAAGAAAAGGTGTTTGTTCCTGTACTCAACATCCGATTAGTAATTTTTTCTCTTCTACTAATCTTGGTGATAGGCTTGCATGTTCTACCACTCCTTTGTCTACTATCTCTGTGACAAAGAATGATACACAAGATCTTCATCATCCTTCCTGGCGCTAATCTATGGAAACTAAAATGACTACCATTCAAGATTGTAAGACCTTGGAACTTGTTGATCATCCTAAAAACTGTTTGTCGGTTGGTTGTCATTGGATTTATACTATTAAATATCAACCAGATGGTTCTATTGAAAAGTTGAAGCCTCGACTTGTAGCTGAAGTCTACACACAAACCTATGGAGTGGACTAATTTGAAACTTTCTCTCTGATGGCCTGCCTCAACTCTATGAGAGTTCTTATCTCTGTAGTTGTTAATAAAGATTGGCCTCTTTTTCAACTTGATGTCAAAAATGCCTTCCTATATGGTGACCTTCATGAGGAAGTTTATATGGAACAACCACCTAGTTTTTCCAGTCAGGGGGAGTGTTCTAAAGTCTGCAGACTCAGGAAGGCAATATATGGCCTCAAACAAAGTCCACAAGCATGGTTTGATAAATTAAGCCCAATACTTATCCAGTTTCAATTTCAGCGCGCCCATTTTGATCATTCTGTCTTTATTATAAAAACCATCTCTAGACTGGTTATCCTTATTGTTTATGTAGATGATATCATTATGTATAGTGATGATTCTGGAGGCATTGCATCTACTAAGTGATATCTAGAATAATATTTTATTACGAAAGACCTGAGTAAACTTCGTTACTTCTTGGGAATTGAAGTTTCCAGATCATCTTCTGGTGTCTGCCTCTGCAGCACAAGTATGTGTTGGACCTTTTACAAGAACCAGGTATGCTTGTATCTAAACCTGCTAGCACTCCTCTAGATCCCAATACCAATTGGGATGATGAATCTTCACCTCTATACCCTGATAACGATCAATATTGATGCATGGTTGGTAAACTTATCTATCTCACTGTGACAATAGCTGATATAACTGTTGTTGGTGGACTTGTTAGTAGGTATCTCAACAAACATCAACAATGTCATTGGGATGTTGTGTGTCACATTCTTAAATACTTGATATCCTCTCTAGGAAAAGGTTTACTACATCGTAGAAATGGGTATTGTAAACTTAATGGGTATTCTGACTCTGATTATGTTGACAATCATTGGGATAGAAAATCTACTTCTAGATATTATTCTTTTGTTGGAGAAAATCCGATCACATGGCGTAGTAAAAAACAAATCGTGGTTGCTTGGTCAAGTGTTGAGGCTGAATAAAGGGTCGTGGCCCATACTGGTTGTGAATTAATGTGGATCCAAGGACTCATCAAGGAATTTGAGATCTTTGACTCTGTTCCTATTCCTATGCATTGTGATAATAAAGCTGCCACTTTTATTGCCAACAATCTCACTTTCCATGAATGCACAAAGCACATCGAAGTGGACTGTCACTTTGTACATGAAGTTGTATTCTTTGGCTGTATATGCACTCCTTATCTCAAGACAGAGGATCAAATTGCTGATATATTCACTAAGATACTTCCCAAGAAATGCTTTACTACACTGGTGGACAAGCTGGGCATGTTTGACATCTATGCTCCAACTTGAGGGGGAGTATTAATATATACTCTTTATGTGTTATTGTGTGTTATGCATTTTTTATGTGTTATCTTGTGTTGTGTGTTCTATTGTGTGCTATAGACTTGTCTTTGTCTTTAGCCTTTTTTTATCCCATATTGGTTGGTTCTATATCTCCCTTCCTCTCTTGTCCTATAAAAGAGAGTGCATTGTAAACATTTGAGAACAACAAATAAAGCCTTTTCCCATTCTATACCAAATACATAGAACAATTCTAACCCCACTTATCATCCATAAAATCTACCATTTTGTGTTTACAAAAAATCTACCCCAGTGAAACCCATTCATCTCATGGATCTGGGGCCAACCATCACTATAAAAGAGATAATAAACTGTTATATTATAGGGGTTCTTATTCTATTTTCTCCAAATATATTTGGAAGATTAACAGAAGACTCAAGATCCTCCTATTGGTTTGTCATATTTGTACTGACAAACTTGCTTTTGGTCCAATCCTACACAAACAAAAGATACATGGCCCCCTTTTCATGTCTGCTTTTCTCAGCCATACTGAACTCCCAACCCACATATTTAGATTTGACCTAGCTAAAAACTACAAAACACTTATAAATTCAACTCCATTCATGATGGACATCCACTTCTTGTCCTAATACTTCTAAGAACATTCTTAATTCTTCACTAGAGGTTTCAAGAAAGACATGTTTGTTATCTAGAACATCTATCTAGAACGTAATAGGAGACTCTTTGACAACATATATAACATATATCATTAACATTGTTATGGAAGACTCACTTATTCTTGTTTTATAGGCTCCCCAAGTTCAATCCCATATTCATGGAAATTGATGAATACATACCCCAATATAAGTCCCATTGACCTCTTTAAGTGATTATGCCCACCAGTCTACTATCTCCCTCTAGTAGAATTTTGGCCCCATAGCCTCATATTGCCCTTTTAAATATTATAGCAGCTTGTATTAAAGGAATGTCCCCAACTTGGAAAAAGCTCGCTAGCTAGTATTTGTTTACTATACTAGTAAGCCTCACTTTATTTGGTCTATATTCCTAACCTAACTCCCTACCTTTGATACTTTTCCTTATGGTACTTTGTGTTTCTTATGTTGTTACCTTTTCTTGATTATTAATGACATAATGCTTCCGGAAAAGGAAAATATTAGCTATGAGATTGGGAAAAAACATGAACCCATTCCATTCAATGGTTCCTATGACAATTCAAATATAATGTCTATTTGGACGAATTTAGTTTATGTAAGTTCATGATGACTAAAGAGGTTGTTCTCATAAGAGACAACTGAAACAATTGTAGCAACAATTCACCAAAGTGGTCTATAGGTAATGGAATATATAGTAGTGGAATGTAAGGGTGTGTTAAAGATACATAAACAAAGGACATGACAGACATGTTTGCATAAACATAAGTTGGTTTTATTGTGTGTATCTTATAATTGAAAATATATACATATGACATGTTTAGAAGTAGCTCCAACCATTCGAAAGCCCATCCACACCCTGAAATACCTTTTTCTTGTTCTTTAGTTTTCCCTTCCTCCGTGTTCTTCCATAGCACAAGCTCGTCTGCTACTACACTCTATCTTCTTATTGTTGTTGCATTTAGAAGTGACAATCCATTTTTCATTTGAAATATAACTTTTATATTATTGAAAGCAATGTTCCTCAAAACTACGTAATTTTACATTGTATCATGGGATGAACTTATCATTCCAACCATAACAAGAAATAGAAGATTGAGATTTGTATTATAAACTCTATAACCATTGTATCACAAGATATGTAGACCTAAGAATGCAATATTCATCAATGTCAATGCAATATCAATATTATTATTACAAGTAACTTCTTGTATATACTCTTGGATATTGTATGATAAGACTACATACACAAGAAAATTTTGTTGAGCATTATATGGATTCCTGAACAAGAGCTCAAAACAAAACAATTAAAACCCCAAATATGCCTATCTTGTTACATAAAAGCTTTAAAATCCTTGAGAAACCTTCCTTGCAATAGGATTTTTTGATGTATATCTCATTCCTTTCTAGTTTCTTCATATTATTATCACTGCTAGTTCATATACTTCTATATAAGTCATCTAAGAATATTTATTAGGATACATTACATAAATGATATGGTATTTAGTATAAGTATATTTATTAGGTGTTTTTTAGATTAGTATTAGATGATATTGAATGATATTTTTACATCATACCATTTCTTACATGGATTGTAAACTAACATAATTTACACATCTAAACATTGTGACATATATATACTTTGTTAATTTTTAAATAATAGATACGTAATATGTATAATTAATAAGATTTGGTATGTAGTTAAACCTATGTGTTCACATATATATCAGTTGATTCCAAAATATTACTAAGATGGATGCAATGGATTTGACAAATTGCATTTTATCTCTCCTATGTATATGCACATCCTCACTCATATGATGCTCAATTTGCACTCAATAATGTCTCTATCCAAATCTTGGATTAGTTTGGATCATAATGTTGCTCAACTTTTAACTTGTGATTGATGAAATGACTACTTGAATTCATTGTATAATGTTGAATGCAACAATTACTCTTTATAATGCATTTGGATTATTGAGAACCCTTGACTTTCTCATCTTGATCCCAATTTTTTATGAAAGGCGAAGAGTAAATTTTGAACTAATAGTGAAAATTTTATCTCAATCGGTCACACACTTTGCAATATAATGCCCTTTTAGCCTTTTAATTCCTTTTTTCTAGTTGTTGCCACATCATTTATCCATGTTTTTTACCCCTTGATCTCAATGGGGAGACTTGGATCAAGAGGTTTTGGATTGCCCCTTTTTCCAATGATAGGAAGGTTCACCCTCTTCCCTTCCCCATGTTGCGGTCTGACTAGCAACATTGAGAATGACTGGCAGCCATGTCAGTCATGCCAACCATCCCCATGACTCGATCTTTGAATAAATATATATGTATGTTATTATTATTATTATTCCCTTCTTTTGTGGACTCTTGTTCCTAAAACTAGCCTCTCCTTCGTTGTTCTTCATGCATCCTGTAGTCGCAGGACATTGTGCATGACATGTGGCCATGTTGACCACGCCTGCCATCCCTACAGCTTGATTTCATGCTAAATATCTTTGTCTCTTCTTGTTATTATTCCCCCTTATTATGTGTCCTCTTGTGCCTAAAACTACTTTCCTCTTCTTTCTTGTTCTTCTTGTGACACCTCCATAAGGGTAGCTTTGGGGTTTCATCCATGGACCTCTTTGGGCCTGATCTAACCCTTGCCAACCTCACAAGGCAAGTGGAGCCTGATCAAATGGTGTGTGTATCTCCCTAACACCTCCCTCCTCATTTCCCACCTTTCACCTGATGGTTGTTGTTGTGGTCTATAATGGCTCATGTGTGTAAGATGTGGGGAAGATGAGCAATAACTGTTGGATCACAATCCAACATCCCCTCTTGTGCCTTCACCCTCTCTCACACTATACTTTGTTAGTTATGAGGACAACATGAGCCGCACAATCAACACAATTCCATATTGATTTCCCAATCGACGGTTGGCATTTTTCCAAATAAAGGTATTTTATCTCTCTCTCTAGTAGAAATTGGAGAAAATGATCGATCTTACTTTAATCATAGCAAATGATTTCATTAGCCAAATGTGACATGTGATCTATGAATTTTGGTCATAAAATACAAGATTCACTCTAAAAATAGTTCGAAGACATGATTCTACTTGTATGTTAGTGATATTCTAGATATGCATGCTCTTTATTTTTTTAGAATGAATAATACCTGTTATGTGTAATCATTATCTGTAATGGGGCAAATCAACATTGTACCTAATGATCAATAACTTTTAAGGAGTTATGCACCAATATTATATCTTGACCATTTTTAGTACTGAATATGATCTTGTAATGTGAAACATGGAGTATCATGGGATTTTTTTGCTAAATCTTCAATTTTAGGAAAAGCTTAAATCCATGATGCTTAAATACATATTGGAACTCAAGATCAGTAAGGTTTGACATCTTAAAAACCAAAAAGAGATCTTGATTACTCATTTGTAGTTAATGATGACTATGCTACTTGATATGTTACATACATGTACTTTTCAATTGTGGGTCTTTAATCTTGTGAAAAACATACCCTAATGTTTTTCTAAACTATATTAGTGATATAAAATTAGTAACTTTGATAACTTGTTATACAAAATCTCATGTTGATCACCTCATGTGCCCTATTAATGGCAATATTGCATGAAATATGACTTGGATATATTGACAATTTAATTATTAATTTTATGTAAATCTTATGATTTCGCTAATAATATTGTGAAACTCTAATCTTGAGATTCCTTATTTAGTTGTGATGTTTCACCTAAGTCATGTATAATCTATGATGTAATAGTGGAATGTGATTACGTACAATACACACACTAATTGAGATGTTGAAATCAATTGTTAACAAAGATGACGCTCATACTAGGTGAAACATCCAACCTTGATGAAAATATTTAAGATAACTAAGCCTTACTGATTTTAATCAAATCACACTTGATTATATGTCAGGATCACTATGTTGGGTTCTTTTCCCATAATATTCTCAAGCTAGTTAATTTAGCTTTCTCATTTCAAGATACACTTTACCTCCCATTGTCCAAACTAGTGGTATTGAAATTGCTCGTATGACTATGTTATATAATGCTTAGCTATATGTACTTGTTTGATATACATGTTCCCTATAACTACCATATTTTTTCTTGCTTATATTGTTTCTACAAAACTATATGTATAATCATATATGTCCATAATACAATCCTTGATGTACTTGCATGTATTCTTAGGATAAGGGCATGAGGCTCTATGTACCTACTTGATTTTTATCAAGAAATAACACAACCTTTGAAACATGGTTAACTCTTAGTTTTTGACCTTGAGGTCCTCACATTGAAACATGGCTAGATCTTATCTTTTAGCCTTAAGACTCCCTCAACTACCCTTCTTTTGGGAGGTTGGCCAAAGGCCTTGTGGTTATGTTGTATGGTATAATAGAAATGCACCTAAAAATGTGCTTGTTTGTTAAAAATAAAGTTTTAATGTTTTTGATTTATATTATTGTCATTACATAATTTTTAACCATGAAAAATTCTTATGTTAAAATTTATTTATCATTTATTTTATTATGTAAAATATGGTTTTCTTGAGTACCAAGCATGCTTGCATCACAAGTATACTAGAGTCCCAAGCATGCTTGAGTCATAAGATTATTAGTAACCCACCTTTACTATATATGTGAATGTGGAAACTGTCTAATAAAAACAACAAATAAGCTATATAGCCTTCCATCTTATTTATCTACATGGTATTAGAGAAGTCGATCATGCGCTCATAAACCTAAATTGAGAGAGAGAGAGAGATTCAAAGAGGAGAGCCCCCTTGTCAAAAGCCTCCACCCTTGGTGGTTCTTGGATGTACACTGGGTACCCATCTCTTACATATTCTTACAGCATATCCACTGTGTCATCCCCATCTTCAATATCTAAAACCATCCATATTTAAGTTGTGCTTCAACATGGGCCACCTTGCCGCTGCCATTATTTTATATCTAGAACAACATTTATCTTCCCTTAACAACATTTTTTAGTATTCACCACCTTTCATACCTACATATATAAACTCTGCCTCCCTCAACCCATCTACTAACCCTCATATACATCAAACCATATTTTAACTGGATTGACTTGGTTTATCAGCTATGCTTATCCGTATAGTTTCCTTTATATCTATTTCCTCTACTATGGCTTAAGACTCTCCACCCAACCACCCTCTTCATTCTTTTCCTAGTTGGCATGAGAAATAGAATAGAGGTAGAGATGAGATGGAGGAGAGAAAAGAATACTAAAGAATGAAAAAAGTGTCTATAGTATTGTGCCTTTGCATCTTGAAGTTACTAACTTCTTACTTATTTACACAATTAGTTGTTCATTCGGGATACATTGCCTCTACTCTATATCTCTTATCCATACTTGTACAGGTTGGATACTACCCTACTTGTGAACCAATAGTCATTGGAGATACTTGTGACCTAGTACTCTGTGGACTACTCGACGACGCTAGAGACTAAGATTAATTCTAACTATGTTTCCACTAATCTATCTCTTATCTATGCTTGTGCACATTGACTGCTACTCATGACCCATCAATCTATTGACTACTGAATGGCTCTATAAACTAAGAAGATGCCACTTGCTCTAACTTTTTGCTACATACTAGTGCTCTAGATGTCACTTATCTTTATTAAAATCAAGAAACTCATGTAACTTGATTGTGACCTACTTGGAGTTATATGCTTAAAAGGAGCATTATAGAGTTGATTGTTGCAATTGATGTTATATTCTCTCTCTTATTTGCTTATCAAAGATTATCCAAAGACATGTTGATTGATGTTTGAGGGGGAGTAATATACTTTTAAAGTGATTATTTGTAACAGTTAGGGGAAATAATATTGTTATACGAGTATGGTTTTATCTTTTAATTATGGTATATATGTTTTCAAGATGACTTGGGATTCTCCCAAGCCCCAGGTATATGGAAACTTTTAAAGGTTATTATTTATTTAGTTTATTATGTAAATAGACCATCCCATATGGTTGTATTGAGTCCCAAGTATGCTTCCGTTGCAAGCATACTTGACTCATAAGTTTGTAAGTAACCTCCCTTCCTTATATATAGGAATGGGGATTTGTCTAATATAACAACAAATTAATATTTATCATATCTTATATTTTTTAACATGTTATTTCAACCTATGATTTTATATGTTTCATAGCATACTCAACATATTTGTTTTGATGTGTATAATTTCATGATTTTGCGTAACATGTAAAGAACAACAATTTTCAAAATTGTGTCTCGCTACATCATGATATATGTTGAATACTCTAAAAATGTAATATCGATGTAAGTCAATGGGATTTGTGTGTAATTTTAGGGTGTATATATTGTACCTTCATATATTAGATAGTTTCGTTTTGACATGTATCTGATGTGATAAGTTAGAGGACAAGAAATATACCTAACTCTAATTGGTTTGATGTAAGTCATATGCTATATAGAACTCATTCTTTGGGAACTCTAGTTCCATTTTTTGAACTTAAGTTCCACTCACTTCCATGTCATTGGCTTGTTGTAAGTGTGAATCTAGAAATCCTATAAGTGTTACTGATATTTATTGTACAATATATCAATAAATGTATATGACAAAGATGTAAATAAAAAAGCATAAATGTGAATTATCACAACCTTTATTCAACAAAAATAACCTCAATAAGTGGTAACTGTGCATGTGTTTCTTCTTTTAAAAGATATTATAGTATGGTGCAATTATGATTATGGTAAAAATATCATGGTTGACAGTTGCATCATAATATTTTTAGTTTCAACAAACTTAATAGAAGTTTCTTCTCCCTCTCTCCAAACCAAACCTAACCAGTTGGTCTATCAACCACTTGGTATATTTTCAGTTTCATGTATGAACAAAATTTCACATTTATGTACATATTATTATAGGTTCATTATTTGGTAAGGTGTATAATATAAACTCTTATAAAATTTCATGACCAGTATAATGTTCAATGATTTTTCTAGTTCATTTTACTTGAACCATGTGTTTTGTAACATGATGTGGTATAATTATTTTTTCATGTAATATATATATATATATATATATACATATATATACATATATCCAATTTTGAAAATCACAGTGATATCATGTTGTTATGGTACATAATACTTATCACAATGTTATTATAGTGTATGAAATGTTATTATAGTGCATTTATGATTTCAATAAAATTCTTACATCCATCACTACCATATCTAGTCATAAATGTTTTGTATTTTTCTTTAAAAAAATGAATATGATTATAAAAGAAGTGTTGTTAGTTAATCTGAAACTTTGTTTCCTCATTCTTAAGAGGAAAATCAAGAATTTTATTTTATATATGTGTCTATAACTCTTATGAAGTCCTTGAAACTCAACTTCCTCACTTACTTGAAACCAATCATGTAAAATTGTATAAGAAACTGTACTTCATAAATTGTGTATATTAGATTTGACAAACCAATGAGAACTTAAGAGATTAGTCCCATGATTTACCTAATCTAACGAATAATAATCATATCCCACAAGTAAACATGTCTTATCATAGTATAACTTTAGGATCTAACTAGAACGATAATATTTTTAAAGATAAATCGGATTTCTATCATGATCAAGAAAAATAAATTAAAAAGGATAATTGTTTGGAAGGTTTTTTTTATTAAGTCCATCAACTAAGAAGGAAAAATAAACTAAGTAAGAATTGATTTTAATTTTTATGATAAAATTACCAAGAAAACATATTTCACAACCACTCCTATGTGTCTCACCTTGACCAAAAGGGGAGAAATAGAGATATTTAGGGAATAAAACTCTACCCTTTCTAGTAGTGAAACATCACAAAAAGGTGTTTGGAGTCACCACCATGATCTGTATGAAAAATGAGGGAAAATATCAATCATTGAAGCCACTATGTAGTCTTAGTGATTATCCATGTTGGATAAAAAACTAAAAATAAATAACAAAACCAGATATCAGATCTGGAAGTCTAGTTACGAGTGGGGAAGGATTAGTACCCCTATCTCACCTGATAAACCAATATCAAGCATTGTCATTAGTGTGAAAGATTGAGCAATTCAAGATGGTTAAATTAAAAAAAACATGATAAGAAAGCAAATTTTATGGTGAATGGGATTTTAGGGCTGGAGACATTCATGTCTTTTCTGTCATCATGTTGTAAGTCATTTTTTAGGTGTGTTGTGGTTTTAATCACCTTAGGACCTCCCACGGCAGAGATCCATCACTGTAGTATAGGTCCAATGCATATGATTTTAGTTGATGGCTAACATATGTATGCTTAAAGAACTAGATCTGATTTTTTTAAAGTAAAAGGACAACTAAAAGAATAGTAAAGTAGTTGTAATAAATAGCATATCACTTGTAGAAATAGATCATTTCAAATGTGGTAGTTATAAATCAGATAAAAGTTATAGTATTTAGGCATAGGAGATAGAACAATTTACCATTCTATAGATCTAAAAGAGTAGGTGGTCTCAGAGGAAGGATCTTCTGATCACATGCAATACTAAAAATAATGAGGGAGGTAGTCATTTATCTAGCTTCATGGGAGAAAAAAGGATCGTGGAATACATTGGCCATGGAGGTCTATTTATAGGTGGATTTGAGGGTTCATAATTCTGGGCAGAATATTCTGAAGAGATGGCAGATTACTGTGATGCACCATACATAGGATGTGTGACAAAGTGGATTTTAGCATAATATTGAGATAATTACTCTTTTGACCTCAATATATTCTCTCATGGTCTCAAATAATTTTTCTTATCTTCGTAATCAATGTTGAGACTCAAATACAAAATATGGCGATCAATGTAGTTTTTATACACATTATCACACCTCAAATTAGATTCAATCATCACTTTGTCCAAAGAATCAAATTGATCCATCAAACTTTATCATTTGGTTCTCAAACTTTTTCTAGATATTCTCTACATTTTTTTGAACCTATGATCCAAATTTCATGTCATTTGGACATTCTTAAAATTCACTATGATTTCTTGAAGTTAATATGTTGAAACCCTTTTATTTGCTCATTTTTTTTACTTGTCCAAGTCAACGATCCATGGCAAGGGATCAGGGGTGAGTCTCAGCCATTGGATCTCCTTCCCATAGATCAAGGATGGATCCAATGGTGGTTTATTCATCTTCTACATTTGCAATCAGCGGGGAAGAGTAATCAAGGGATCGAGAGTGAGATCTCCCGCCTGCGGCCCTATTTCAAAAATCTAAGTCAGTAGAAACAACTGCCTCGTGATTTTGAACTCAACTAACCCTAGTTTGACCAGTGTTTATACACCTTTGTGCGGCCAAAATGAGCTCCTCTCTTTCTCCTCTCTTTTGACGGCCATGGTTGTTGCTCCAAGCCTTTTTTCCCTAAAACCCTAGCCCCAACACTATATAAAGGGTCCCTCATGCTCGCAATCTTCACACCAAATTACGAGCCCCTTTCTTGCTCTCTCATTTAGCCTCAAACACCCCCATTTTCCTCCTCCCAATCTCCTACTGTCACTGTGGTGTCGCCACCCAGACCTTTTGGGTGTCTCTCCTCTGCACATCCTCTTTGCAATCTACCACTTTGTCTCACGAAACAAGGTCACCACGGACCTGAACGACAACCTCCAAGTCTTTGCCAAATGCTCCTGCTCCCCAACACCCTCACTCCAGTGAGCTCCCCTCGACTGAGCTTATGTGCTCATGCGAAAACTGTGCGAGTAGGGGGGAAGGGATCCAAGCCAAACCAACCGGACCAAGTAGACCAACTAAACTGCTATTTGAACCAAGAAACTGAGTGTTGAACCAAGATTGAACTAGGGCATCTCAGCTAGCAATCCACCCTACGTACATGGCACAATCTTGGCCATCCTTTGCGCATCCAAATATCCCTTATTTACCTTTTCTAAGGTATTTATATCCCTCTCTACTCAAAATTGCAATTAATAGTCAGTTCTTGCAAAAATCATAATAAACGCATCCTAGATCCAAAAATTACAAACAAATAGTCCATTTTGATTAGAAAAATCCAAGGAATATATTAAAATGCTTTTGAAACCTAATTCCAAACTGTGCTCATTGATATACCTAAATCTTGATCTCTTGCATATGTAATTGGTCTAAATGACTCTATTTGTGGTTAAACTTGACTAAACATTGAAAACACTAATTCTTAACTCAAATGATCATATTGAGACTCTAAAATCATACTTTACCCATTAGTGATCTAGATCTATTGTTATGACCCACTCCGAGTTTAACTAGTAAGTACAGTGAGTAGTGCATCACCATGTTGATTAAGCTAAGATAAGTGTTCAAGATGCGATCAGTTCTTTGATTAAGTTGAGTCAATCTAGTTAGTATGTTTTCATGTTTTGAGGTTGTAATGGATCTCTTGATTGAAAGTTTGCAAAAAGAAATTGCTTGAATCGGACCTCCGAGGCAAAAGATATGACATTTTAAAGTTTCTTGGACTTAGATTGCAATTTACCCATTAGTATTAACCCATTTCCATTATCCCCTTCCCCCGATCGGTGCAAGGCACCGCTTGAGCAGTGCCTTCTCGACCAGCAGAGGGAGAGGAGCGGGGGCCGATTAGGGCTCCATAGAGTTGATTTGTTGGGCGCTCTACTTCTTCCTTCTTCCACCTTTCTTCTTCTTCCTCTCTTCCTCACCCAACCGCGACCCCGACCAGCTAGGGCGCCAGCCAGCCAACAGCAACAGCACAGTAGTTGTGCGACGCATGACCTGGGGCCATTTTGGCACGGGAAACACCAAGGAAATGTCGCCCTTGACTCCGGACGTGAGGTTAGGGTTCGGATCCACAACCACGACCAGCACCTAACTGAGCCCTCTCCTTCCTGTACACGTGGAAGCTACTGCTTGCAGCAGGTCCGAAGCCAGGGCAGCGCCAAAGGTTGAAGATGACCCCGCGGACGCCTAGAAGCGGGCTTTGGGTGGATTTCGATTGAATATCGTCCACCTCTATCCTTGGTGAGTAGAATCTCATTAACTAAGCAAGTATTAACTCCAAGAAATGAATGACTTCAGTTAAATCCATGTTTGTCGTGCAGTCTTGGTGTTGCCTGACTTTTTATTGCATGTTTCTCTTCTTCACATTTTGCTTGATCCTAGTTTATTAACTAATTTGTATGATTTGAATTGTTGGAATTTACACGGTTGATCAAATCCTAATTTGCCCAGTTTAAGAGATTAAAGACAGTGGCACAACTTACTTTGTGCATGACCCCAGGGTTATAGTAGTTTCAAGGTTTAGGTATAAACTAAGGCTGTACGATCCTAGTAATTTAACTAGTTGCACATTTTCAAAGAAAGTACAAATAATTTACATGTGCAAATGAAGATTACTCGTATGTTAAGTAATTAACTCTTATCAGTGTATTAAGAAGTTCAATTGCATGATTCTAGTGTATAAAGTGCCAAGTTGATATGTATTCTATTTATTTAAGTATTTTTTTCTGCCTGTATGTATAGTATGATGATTACTCAGAATATTACAGTGTTTTGAATATACTGCTCTGCCAAGTTTAGAATGATATACATGTTGTATTATAAACTTCAAATAAATAGATGTGGTACCATAGAGATACCAGTGTCAAGTATAAGTAAGGAAAATATACAATATAGTAAGAGCTTTCTAAGAATAATAAAATAAAAGACTTAGGGGCCCTGAACAATGTAGATTCCCTATGAGAGGTATGCGCCATAGGGATAAAATGACATAACCCTGACAGTGTCCAGTATATGGGGGTTGGAACGTACTAACAGGTGGTACGGGGGACGAAGCCCTAGTGGAAGTATCCTTAAAAATACAGTATGTAGTGACCAACATCAACCAGAGATTCTGGTGGCACTAGAGTATAGAAAAGCCAATAGGTGGCTTGACACTCTGCATGTGTGCTCAGGTTAGAGGAGGAGTCCAGTTTTTATGGCCCACAGGTGTGTTGAGGCCAGAGAGCCATTTTCCTATTGCAGACCAGTGACGTTGTCAGGCTTAGCATCCCGAGTGTGTCAGCTAAGTCTTGTACGGTAAGATTGTAGTTCTCTATGAGTCTTCATATGTAGAGTACACTGCATATCATCAGGACATAAGCTAAAATATGATCATATAGGTTTAAAGAGTTTCTTATAATTAAGAAAGGTTAAGAAAGATTTGAGTACAGTTTTGCAACAGTTGTTCTTTAAATGTAATATTGACATTTCCTATTATTTTAACTGTATTGTTCTACATATGCTCAGTATAGTAATTTATGTATTTTATTTCATTTTAATAAACATAAAATGAGTTATCTATGATGGTTGGGTAAAATTCTATTCATTGATCCAATATCTCACCAACCTACTGAAAATGTTTTTCAGGTCAACATCAACACGAGGAAGCTGAAGGATCTTATCACCTAGGCTCCTAGAAGGTAGATCATAGTTAGAATAGAGGTCTCTTAGTCCTTTCCCCTCGGTCCTTGGGACATGTGGTGTGGAAGAGAGAGAATGTAATGTAATATGTAGTTTAGTTTTAAGTTATCTGTTGTGCTTTATATTCCACATGAAAAATATAATATGTTGTGTAAATCTGCTTTACCTTTTTAGTAAAGTAAATAGTAGTTGCTTCCGCAGTTTAGTAAGATTTTAGTTTATTCCAAGTTATAAGACTTTTCCTTTAGGTTAATTTTAAGTGATTAAGAAAAGAAAAAGTTAAGGGTGATTTTCCAAGGTTGACTCTCCAGTCTTCAGGGTCATTAGAGATAGCACGAGGATCGGGGTGTCACAGTGATTGGTATCAGAGCCTAGGTTGAGTATGTAGTTACTCTAAGTCAAGATCAGGGGGTGATAAGAGACCAATAGGATTACGACTTAGGTGTTTTCCTTCTAACTGCAATTTTCTAACAAGAAGTGTTCTATTATACTATTGCAGATGGCATGAAGAGGATGTGGTCATGAGGACCAAGCTGAGAGCCACATTGGACCTAATCCTCATGTGATGGGTCTAGGTGGTGGAGATGATGTGGATGAGGCATCAAGAATGTACATGATGTTTCTTGAGACCAGGGAAAAGTATAAGATGGAGAGGCGAGCTTCTATCTTGAGCAACAAGGATCTGATGAGATCCTATGAGCTGGTTAAGAAGCTTGGAGGTATCGAATTCTATGAAACTACAGACCATGCAGTGGCAGATGAATGGCTGAGACAGATAGAGAAAGTGTTCTGTCTGATGGGGCTATTGAGGAAAGACAAATCAATCATGCAGTTTATTTGCTTAAAGGTGATGCAGAGCTCTGGTGGCGTGGAGTGGAAGGTATAAAAGGAGGAACACGGTATTGACTTGGAAGGATTTCGCTGATGAATTCCATCTTAAGTACTACCCACCTACCTTTTTGAGTGAGAAGATAAGATAGCTGCAAAACATCAGACAAGGGAATATGTCAGTGGGAGAGTACGAGGCATATTTCACCAGGTTGGTAAATTTCTTCCCGCAACTCATCCCAAATGACATGGAAAAGTGTAGAAGATTCCAGGATGGATTGAGGCCTGAAATATGACATAGTATATCTACAGTTGGCCGAAGAGAAAGAGAGAACTTCAGAGAGTTTCCTGAGGTAGCAAGACGTATAGAGGAGTCTGTGAACGTTGATAAGAACTATGAGAATAGAAAGAGATATGGAGACTTCGGAAGAGGACAAGCTAGTAGTGGACACCGAGGAGGTGGTGGTGGTTTCTTCTCAAAGCTTGGATGTGGATTTGGCTGTTATAGTAAACAAGGATCTAAAGATGTGATATCTTCCCAGAGTAGTGGAAGATCTAGTCCAAGGAGATAGAATAGTGCCTCAAGAGGAAGGTCTTCTAGATCATCGGCCTCAGTGATAGGTCAGCCAAAGAGAGAGATACTAATGTGTGATAATTGTGGAAATCCGCACTTTGGTCAATGTTGGGGTGCATATTTTCAGGGTTTTCACATCAGCGGACATGTGGGACACTTTAGAAGGCAATATCCCCAGTTTCAACAAGTGGCAACACAGGGTTCCCAGTCACAATACCAGAATGTTTCGAGATAGGCTCCGACTGGAGGAGTGAGGTCTTCAGTAGCTTCAGGTTCCCTAGGAGGAGGAGCACCTAGTGGAAGGGAAGGACAATGAGGACATCATGGGAGAGGAAGAGCTTCAGCACGCTTCTTCTCTCTGACACAGCAAGAAGGTATTGTTTCTTCCCGAGTAGTTACAGGATAAATGCTTCTCTTTAATAGCATTTCAATGATAGTTTTTATAGATCCAGGTGCTACTCACTCATTTATATAGAGTTCTTTAGCTTGTGAGCTTAACCTGTTAACCCAGGAGTTACCGTTTGAATTGTTGTTGAGGGTTCCGTTAGGTGAACCGACAGTGTTGACAGAGTTTTGTCCCATATTTTTATTGACATTTGATGGTTACACCATCGCGGTTAATCTTATACCCTTAGATGTTAACTCTTTTCAAGTTATCTTAGGTATGGATTGCTTAGAGACGTATCGAGTTCAGCTCGACTGTTGGAAGAAAGAGGTTGTCTTTCAATAAGATGGATTTTCTTATGTCTTTTCTGGGGACAGAAATGGTTTGCC